>JALGBA010004088.1:0-1221735 GCA_023970755.1 Azemiops feae | reverse complement strand
AATAATTTAAATCCCTCTAGCTGTGTGTTCCATTTGTGGGTTTCATCCCACCATGTTTCCGTAATGGCAACAATATCATATCTGCCCTCATTAACCTGAATTTCTAGTTCACCCTGTTTGCTGTTCATACTCTGTGCATTGGTGTAAAGACATTTGAGTCCTTTATGACTGACCCTGTGTTTACTTTCTACATAACCTATGTGGTGCCTGAGTTCCCCTATTGTCCTACCTCCTATTTGGTTAGTGTACTTTGTGTGGCACTCGCTATTGAAAGCTTGATTTTGCTTGACAGCAAGGTCGATATTCTTGTCCACACACACATCTATGTTACATGCACTAATAGCCCTATAGTTTTTAGATTGCCGGGGACAGGGGTGTTCTGTATCAATTAACTCACTGTCCCCGCTGTTTAGTTTAAACATTCCTCCAGATAATCTGTGACTTTATAGCCGAGTAACTCAGTTCCTTTCTTTGATGGATGTAAACCATCTCTTTTGTACATTTTTTCATTGGACCAGCTACTGACATCGTGACTAATATATCCAAAGCCTTCCCCTTTACACCACTCCTTTAGCCACATATTGAATTGTGCTATACGCTGGCCTTTTCCATTTTGCTCCTTGTACACTTGTACAGTTCTCACTTCTTCACTGGGAACACTTTTTTTCCTTTGATCCCAAACTTAGTTTAAGGGCAAAATGTGTGCGTGGGTATGTATGTATCTATGTGTATTCCTGCTGCCTTTCAAATCAGTAGACTTTGGCTGTGCTTTTGTCTTCAGGCACACTCTCTTGACTTAAGACTTCCCCTGTGAATTCTGCCACAGCCAAAAATAACTTCATCTATCCACAGTTTCACTTTCTTTCTTTTTTTCTGGGTTCTGTGTCTAACCTGACTGTTAGTCCAATCATCTGTGATTATATAGCAGTTATAAAACATATATAGCAACTATAAAACATATGAAGAATGGTTGCAGGAATTGGAAATATCTAGTTTAATGAAAAGAACGGAGGTGACATGATAGCAGTCTTCCAATATCTAAGGAGCTGCCACAAAGAACAGGAGCTCAACCTATTCTTCAAAGCACCTGAAGGCAGGAGAAGAAGCAATGGATGGAAATTAATCAAGGGGAGAAGCAATCTAGAACTAAGGAGAAATTTCTTGACAGTTAGAACAATTAATCGGTGGAATGACTTGCCTCCAGAGGTTGTGAGTTTGCCAACACTGGAGGTTTTTAAAAAGAGATTGGACAACTATTTCTCTGAAATTGTATAGGATTTCTTGCTTGAGCAGGGGGTTGGACTAGAAGACCTCAGTTTGGAGGATGAAAGGATGAGTAAATCAGGTTGTTTTAACACAAGGTTGGCACAAAGTGATATTTTTTTGGGGGGTGGGGTGATGGAGGTTGTCAAATGCTTTCTAGTATTCTTTGGTCCATGTACTTCTATCACTCAGTTTTCTCCATTCTATCTCTTAAAGCTTGGCCCAAGTGGAAAAAATGGCAGATAAACAGCTGTAATAACTTCCCAATGCAAAGAAATATTAGACATCTTATTTTGTGTTGTGTGTTTGTTTTAGTTTAGGGATCTCTAATGATTGTAAAGTAATAATCTTGCCTTGCTCTGGTTTTATCTCCTCCTTATCTAACCAGAATACTAGTATCAGCTTCCCTGTTTACATAAATTCCATTTGTCCAGATTTATTGTTTCTACATGCTGCTAATTACTATTCCGAAGTGCTGCAGGTATTAAACTGAAATTGCTTCTGTGGATAGTAGAAACTATTTTCATTTTTTCTCTCATATTAGCTTCAGTCAAAATTTGCTAATATCCTTTTGAATGTCCAAAGGAGAAAAATATTTAGTCCCGTCTAAGTCACCCAGAAAACCATCTATTTGAGACATTAGCTACCCATTATATTTTGTCACTCTGTTGACTTGTCAAAAGTTTTGGTTTGTGGTTTGGACCCAACATAATTGTAATGTAGCCTTTTCATATTCTTGGAGAATCCTGCCCTTTGAATAAGGGCATCTTGTAATTCAGAATAGTAACCCCATTTTTCCTGAAATCAACATGTATTTTTTTGTTTTGTTTTCCATTCTGAGCTTTGACCCAACATCATTTGAAGGTGGTATCCTTTTCTCTGATAGGCCAAATTCACCTGTTGGAGAATGATTATGTCTATGCATTCACCTGAAGATCTGTCAGTGTTCTGCAAAATATTCTCTTTTCTAGGGCAAGTAATGAAGGTGCATAGATACAATCACAACCTATTCCTTCCACATATTTACATTAATATTTTCCTACTTTATGAGGTTTTTACCATAAAATATATTCACAACAAAAACCTCATAAGCATTGTTCTACTAATAAAATGTTGGGAAGTTGATAGTAGCTTCTACTCATGATTAATGGTTGAAGGCAAATATACACATCTTTTTCAATTCATACATATATACAATATAAATAAAAGGAAAAACAACCTGCCATGATTAAATAGATACATGCAAGAATCATGAATATTACATTAAACCACTCTTAGCAATCATGAAATTATTGTTTTATTTCTGATGTCTGTGTTGATCTTTTCTAAAAATTTAAGTGGTACATTTCAATTTCATAAAATAAGTATGTATGACAAAATCAAAACTGAGGGAAAATAATATGGTTCAATGTTTCATATTCATGAAAAATAAATACATAAAACATGGCTAGTGAAATTCAGCCCACTATACAAATTTGCATTCATTTAGTAATCATTCTTTAAAGAAGCAATACAGCTTAATTTTAGAAATCAGCCCTTCAAATCATTCTATTTGTCTACTCCTTCAATAGCCAATGCCACTGTCATCTCCTCCTCCTCCTCCTCCTCCTCCTCCTCCTCCTCCTCCTCCTCCTCCTCCCTCCTCCTCCTCCTCCTCCTTTCTTCTTCTTCTTCTTCTTCTTCTTCTTCTTCTTCTTCTTCTTCTCTTCTTCTTCTTCTTCTTCTTCTTCTTCTTCTTCTTCTTCTTCTTCTTCTTCTTCTTCTTCTTCTTCTTCTTCTTCTTCTTCTTCTTCTTCTTCTTCTTCTTCTTCTTCTTCTTCTTCTTCCCATATATAAGCAAAGTGTTTTCCTTGAGCACATGGAAGCAGTTCATATGTGTATATTGCAAAGTCACTGGGCATTTGGTTTGCTCTAAACTATATTATGGATTCATAATCGATAATTTTATAAGATTTTCTGCCATGAAGAAATTGGGGCATATCACATCTCACTTATAAAGAAACCCCCCAGAGCACAAACATTATCAAATGCTTGCACTTCTTCTTCTTGTCAAAGGCTATTGTGATATACTGAAAATGTAAATAAGAATGGCAAATTTTGCAATTAAGACTCTGCATTTGTTAAGAACTGCCTGTAAGTTCACTGTAGATTTAGGAAACAGTACCATGCAAATAACATACGGAAGATTCTCTTGAAAGTTCATTTATTGTTTCTATGGAAGATTTTTCACAATGCTACTTCAAGATAAAAGACAAAAATCTTTCCCTTCTATATGGCTACAACAAATGGTACACAAAATACTGAGCAACATTTTCCACATAGTTTCATAAACGTGTTCCACCAAAAGGATTTTAAACTACCATTCTGTAGAAAAAAACAGAGGACATCATTTGAAACCTGAGTTTAGTAAAAACATGAATTTCTGGGTAAGATAGGAAGTGAAAATAGAATGCGTTAAAAGGTTCACAAAAAGCATTTCAAGAAATGAGAACCACAAATCATAGTCCTATCATCACCTGCTTGATGATCATAAATCCAATTCCACAGGGCAAGGTGGAAATTATCTGCCAAAAAAGCTTCCATGCTAAGGTATTTCAGAGCAGAGCCTGACAACTTCATGCTCACCATTCATCTCTCAACTGCTCCACCCAACACAATTTGGGGCAGCAAAGGTCTCCCGTTCAATTCAACCTGCACCAGAATTATATCTAACACAGATCTATGCAGGCTTTGATAGATGACAGCCCCAGTTCATCCTTTAAAAAAACTACAGTGTGCTCTGGGGGAAACCAGTACCATCATCAGAGATTTATTCTGTAGAATTTCTGCAGTAGTATCAGCAATATTACCCCATATTTCTACCCTGTACTTTTGAATGATAGATTTAGTTGAGTGGAAAAAAATGTTTTTTTAAAATAACAGGCTCAGTTAATTGGCCATTCTTATGATTATAAAAAGCTTTTGTAATAATTTTGTAATGTAATAATTCTATTACTAACTTAGTAGCAGAAAAAAATGAGTTTCTCCAGAAACTAAATTAAACTCAAATAACTAAAAAAGAATGCTGTTTCCAGAAAATGGCCACTCAAATTTTCATTATCGTTTCTCAAATGCCATTATTTTGGAGTAATTAACAGAAAAGTGTTATTTTCTCTGTAAATGATTAAAACCTATTTATATAGTATTCCCAGGAGCACCGTCCTATTTTGAAATATCAAGACGAGGTCATGGTTATACAGGAAAACCACAATCTTTGATGTCTGAAACTAAATATTGAAAAAAAAAGAGATATTAACGGGCCAGCTACCATCATTTTAAAATTCTCAACGGATACAGTTTTTTTCCCTTTCTCTAAGATAATTATGCAAATTAAAATTTATTTACAGAGTGTTATTTGGCACAGTTTCATCATGGGCTGTAACAACCTTCTGTCAATATTTGTCATAGTTACCGTAGACTAAAGCTGATCCCTAACTATTAAATTAAATACAAATTAGAATTCTATGAAGATCATTATGATTTGAGTCTTTGATGCACTTATGAATCAAGCAATTCAGTCAAAACACAAATGTTGTGAATTGTACTTGCTTCTCATATATGATGGAATAAAAAAAAAACCAAACTCTGCCCAAGAAATACTGTTTTTCTAATTTAGAAGCTATACCTAAAAATAGGCAATGGATAGTAGAATAGTTTCTACTTGTACAATGGAAGCCTACTAAAACTTACAAAAATGTAAAGGGAGATTCTATTTTCCCACCAGTTTTCTTGTGGGGAGAGAGAATAAAAACTTTGAGTTCAACTATAGTTACGGGAAGTAACTTTGGCAAATTAGTTGGAAAGTATAAATTTCTTTAGTTGAGAATCTAAATGATTTTCAGAAAATATTCAGTCAAAATGAGCAATCCTTTTCTCCAAGCTGATAAAATTGAACTAGAACATTTGTCTTTCATATTCACCTGCATTCCTAAAAGCATTTGTTCAGAGGAAAAAAAGCCAGTAATATCTATTAAACTAGCTATGTGAAGGAATTGGAAAGCTATTAGAGGAAATAGTAAGTGTCATGAAAGTTTTAAAGCCCCAATTATTTTCTGGTAAATTTTATTCATATTCTACAAGCTCTCTCTCAAGAGCCTAATGATACAATTCTGAAAGAATATTTGTAGATAGAGAATTTATATAAGATGCAATTTGAAGATACCAATTGACCTTGAATTCCTGTATGTATGGCCAGTCTAGATTGGATGTTCTTCGTTCTAAATTATAATGACAGAGGGAAATTATAATTTGATCTCCTTGTATTCAAAGATAGTCATGGTACTAAGGACCCAAGGACAAATAAGCCAAGGTATAATATATTCTACCAGCTCTTTTCTCCATCAGCTAAGTAAAGTAGCCTGCAGATTGTTCTGAGAAACTCCCATTGAAATAACAAAGTCAACTTAAATCAGAATCAACCTAAATAAAACATCATCAATCACTGCTTATTCTTGCTCATAACATTATCACAAGAAATGTGAAGCTGTTAATGGAATGCTCCAGGTCAAATCCAAGTTACTTTAAGATATTAGGATCTTGTCATATTCTAACTTTTGAAATCCCCGGAGTCAATAGGAAGAACAGCAAACATGAGGACAAAATATTAGTCTGTTTTGAAGGGTACAAGATTCAACAATTTCAGTTGATTTCTAGAGATCTGGCTTGCGAGAGGCTGCTTTAGAAATTTTACAGGCTATGGCTGTATCCCAGATATGAATTTAAAAATCTGTTGCTATCATTAAAGATATTATTTGAGCAACAGTTTTCTTAATTATCCCAGGAGGAAAACTAAAGGTATTATTTGAGAATGTCAGGCAAAGAATGATATTCTTCAAATTACTAGCACAATTTGATTGAGTAGATTTGTGTGGGGAAGGTTGGTATTTGAATTTACTGTAAGCAATTCTGAACCACACAGTTTTTGTTTATTATTAGGAAATGGGACAGAATTTCTGTTGTTACTTTCCTGGATTATTAAATTGATATTTAGTAAGCCAAATATGATCTTTATGGTAGGTTTGAAAGCTTATGTCTTCAATTAATTCCTGAATAACCACAATTTTAAAAGAATAAAATATCCTCCATATGTGTTTATCATGTCTGGTGGGAAAAGATAAATAGTACTTTCAGGTGCCCAGGTCTTCTAATTTTATATTTTAAACAGTAGTATATGTGTCCTGACTGTGGAAATTAACAGGGTACTAACAGCAACTCTGTTGTGATTATGTAGCACTGGAAGGGAACTGATAGCAAAGCAGAATATGCTCTTTTTCAACAATAGCAAGTGTAGAGAAGTCAAATATTTGGTACTCAGCTATTGGGAACTCCGTAAAATCAAATGGAACTCAGCCACTTCAGCAGTATCCCTTGCTTGCAAAAGGAAATTCCTTGCTTGCAAATTAAAAAAAAGAGAGTCAAGAGCAGGGGTCTTCAAACTTGGCCCTTTTATGACTTGTGGACTTCAACTTCCAGAATTCCTCAGCCAGCGTGCCTGGCTGAGGAATTCTGGGGGTTGAAGTCCACAAGTCATAAAAGGGCCAAGTTTGAAGACCCCTGGTCAAGAGCAAAATGCAAATTTCCTTCTTGAGCAAGAGGAAATCCTGGTCTGGTGGAATAAATGCACCCAGGCTGAACCATGGTAGGGAGTATCAATGAATTTACATAGGCACATTTGAGTTTCTTCTGGAGGCACTTGCATATTACAGCTCTAGCATTGAGAAAAGGTTCTATGGAGCTGGAATCTTCATGGAACCTAGTGCCTTTGTACAGCCTTTTGATTTTATAAGACAATCCCATTGGCACACTTTGCACTGCTACATTTATATGTAAAGGTATCTTACTACTTTTCCATTCATCAAAGTGACTGGTATTGTCCCTTGTTTTAAAGCTAGCTGGAATGTAATGATAAAATTTTGAGTCGTTCTCCTGATTCCTTAAAAAGTGAGCCTTAGTGGAGATTGAACTAATTACATATTAATTCAGATATGTCTTTCAAAATATTAAAAATCAGATGGCCACAGAATTCCTACAGATCACATTCCAGAATTTGCAGAACATGCTAAGGAATGGCATATATTAATATATAGTATGAATCAAAACCAATAAAATGTCCAGTTTAGGCACTGAGAAATCCAGAGGATGATGATAGGAATAAACAAACAGAGTTTTAAAAAAATACCTGGCTGATATATAGACCTGGGAACAAAGTCCCTCTAAGACATTGGGACTTGTTTTTTATAAATATGCATAGGATTGTGCTATTACTCTGGGAAGACAAGTTTTATACCACACATGAGCAAACCTATTGAGATTTGCAGATGCAGCACACAAAACTGCTGTTAAGGTTGTAAATGTAAGTACCGATATTTATGACACACTTTCAAATGGCCATTTTCAGAAATAGAATTGCCTTTGCAATAAGTGTATAAATTGTTTCCACACTGCCCATCACCACAGTTAATAATCTTACAGCTTGTGCATAACCTCTTGGCAAATTCATCCTTTGAGTCGCTTGCTTCTTTTTTTAGAATGCATGTTACTTTTAATAAAAAGAAATACTTGTGTTTTCATGCAGAATTTTGTCTCTATGAAATATAATCCTTGACATACTGTAATTTAAATGATGTCTGAATGTGTTTGCCTATATTCATATTTTACATTCTGCCTTGTGGATGTTAAACACTCCTGGTATTTGAAATCAAACATCTTTGCTCCAGACTTAAATATCTTTCAGCAAATATAATGGTTCATATAACGCAGGGCATACAATGTAGTGGTTAAAGGATCCAGGCTAGAAACTGGGACCCTGTGAATTCTAGTTCTGCCTTAGGCACAAAACCAACTGGATGATCTTAAGCCAGTCACTCTCCTTCATCCTTAGGAAGAAAGAGGCAATGGAAAGCAAAATCAACAACAAAACCATTTCCAAGCAATCACCACTAGTCAAGACAGATTCAAGGGCTTTTTTTTTTTTTTAAGTGACAATGTAATATAGATAATGTATTATAGAAATGTATAATATATCTATCAGGGTGATCTCCACCACTGTATGTACTCCAGCTGCATGTAGATTTCTAATTTCTGATTTCTAAGCAGTTGTCTTGGAAAAAAATAAGAAGTTTCAAATCATTTAAAGCAATGCCAGAATAAAAATATGAAGACAAAGATAATGAATTAGTAACAAGAGACTCTAAGGCAGTACTCTGGAATGATAGAACCCATGTAAACGCTATTAAGACAAGTAACAGGTTCTTGAAGCAGCTTGTGAGAAGCAAAAGGAACCAGCCAGAAGCAAGAGACCTGCCTGGATACAAGAGAATCTCCTTAGAGCAGACATGTCAAACTCGCGACGTCACATGACGTCATGCAACGTATTGAAACTTTTTCCCCATTGCCGGCAATGGGGTGGGCGCGGTTTCCTTGTGACGCATCTGGCTCGCAAGCCGGCAGTTTGACACCCCTGCCTTAGAGCAAACCTAAATTTTTGGAATAGACATGATAGCATTACCAAAAGAGGAACAAAAGTAAAATATTGTGAGAAAACAATATACACTAAAAGGCAACAACATTGCAAGGTATCCATAACTATAATCATTTGCCCTGGATAGTTAAAACAAAACAAAACAAATAAACAAATAAACAAACAGAAAGAAGGATAGATTTTGCAACCAACAGAATTTCTTTGTGAATGTAAACATGCATAAATATATATTCATCTCTGTTCCAGAAGTCTAATGGCTTCTAATAAACTTCTCAGGGAATCAAAATAGGTTTTTCAGGAATGGGGAGAGGATAATTGGAGAATATTTTTCTGCATATATTTTTAAAATGCATATCTGCAGAAATAAGCAGAAAAGCTATGTTAGGGGGAAAAAAAGTTCGAAACACCCACTCATCCTACACATAAGGAAAACTACAAATACCATACATATATAAGGAAAAAGGCACATGAGAATAAAGTGTATATTCCATTGAGAAAGGGAACATCTGTACATAATTGAATGCATTCATTTGTTTCACATATGTCTAGCCTGTTTCTCCTTACAGAAAACTTCAGGACAGTTTGTCATGACCATAAAACCATTCAGAATAACAGGCAAGCAAAGTACATAGCTGAAAATAAAATAAAAAGAACTTAAAGAAACACCATTAAAATACAGCCATACAGAGTTGATGGCTGGGGAAGGCCAACTTTAAAAAAGTGATACTTAAGATTCTCTATAATGTGATATCACTGGTTTTACATCCCTTCAAGTAAAGGTCACTGTGCAGTACGTAAATGTAGAGAAGATTCACTATCAGTGACAAAGAATTCAAGACCTCCCCTTAATATATTAGATTTATTCATTCCTATTCTACAAAATGATCCATACTTGAGTAGTTTTTCTATCTTATGCCAGAGATGGATACCTGACTATCTTTGGCATCAGTAGAAAACTACCTATCTATCTCTGAATTCAACTCTGACTCCTCAGTACCTTTATATAATCCAGTCATTTCCAACTGATTGATTGCTTAGTTGACAAGCATACAGAATTCCATTATTTTTATTTGATCTCTGGCTGGATCTATCCCATTAACAGTTAAAGCATTGTCTTTAATTTACAGGTTTGAGGATGGATGCAAATGAATACTATTAAACTTTCTTATCTCTTCTGACTAATGATATAACAATTTAAAAAACTGTCATATCAACAACTAAAGAATGCAAGAGGAAATCTCTACCAGGGGAGATATCTGATATCACACACACAAATACATACATAGAGACACACATGAATGCTCATTGAGTGGCATTTAAAATCCCATGTAGAAGGAAACACTTGGTTTCTACATGCCAATGAAGACATAAGTGATTTACATTTACAATTGTTGATTGACTTAATTGATGTAGAGTCAGGTAAATTGTCCTTAATATCATAGCGATGGAGAGGCATGCTGCATTAACAAATAGGGCCTTCTATTTCCATGCAGTTAAGTATAAAAACTCAAATGCACAACAGATTTATAGTGGAGGAAAAATAAGATTTGCAAAACAGATTAGCATGGTTTATTAAGGGCATGTAAGTAGAATTTTTAATGGAAATTTTATGCAACAAAGTAGCAAGAAAAGGAAATGAAAGCATCATGTTTATGATTAGTTAGGTTCTAAGAATCAGAGTTTGAATTTGGATTTCTGGGTTATTTTAATTATTCCCAAATGTCTGAAATTAATTGGCCTGACATATAAGGCATATTACAGATCAGCTTTAAAATGTTTGATTGCTTTTTTGCAATAAGCCCAGCTAGTTTTCTGCTTGCATTAGATTTAAATAGCTTTGTGGTAAGCCTTCCCCAGATTGTTTCTGTGCCAATGTGTTGGACTATATCTTTGCTCATCCCAGCTAGTTTAGCCAAGATGAGATTCTAAGCATCGGGTTCTGTATTTAGCCAATTATGAGTAGCACTTAGTGATGATATGATTTGATTCTTTTGCTTAAGTGCCAAAGATAACTTTTCATTTATTGAAAGGCTGCCATATATTTAATGAATGTCGAGTGTGACTGTAGCATAGAAACTATAGTCTGTAGTTTCCATGCTGCAGTCACAATGTTTTTCCTATATCTTAGTTTCAAAAGCAGTTTACCATGTGGTCATCAGAGTATGAAAGAGAAGCATATTGGCTGCTGAGTGAGAAAAACAAATCTATTCTTTCATTAACATTCCAACTCATATGATTCTCTGGAGCCTATCCACAATGTAGCAGTATAATAATACATGGCAGAAAGTGGCAACAAGGTACCTGTGTATATCTCACTTGCCAAAATTTTTATGTCATCTGATTTTAATTTTGTTTAGGTTCTTAAAAACTAAACATTATAATGGCAATAGCCTTAGACTTGATAATGAAGCTATTGTATGAGCAACCATCAACAGTAGAGAAACAAGCAGTCAAGAAATACACCCACAGACCAGCCCTTAGTAGAGCAGCCATGAAGGTCTTCGAAAAGATTGTTGGATGCCGTGATGTGTTTATTCCTATAAAAATCAGAAGAGTACAAGCAATGGTATTCCCTGTGACAGTCCTGGAAAGTGAACATTGAACTTTGAAGAAGAAGATAAAGAAAAAAGTATTGATGTTTTTGAACTTTAGGGTTAGAGAAGACTTAAAAATATCACGAAGGAAACAAATGAATAGACCATCCAACAAATCAACCCAGAGCTTTCATTCAGATATGAAATACGCTCGAATCTTACTGCAGATACATTATGTGGAGACTAGCTCTTTGGAAAAGGCTCTAATGCTAGGAAAGATGAAAAGAAAGACAAAAAGGAGATGACCAACAGCTAGGTAGATGAACTCAGTTACACTGGCAATGGGTGCACTGTTTGGAAGATCTGGAAGACCATATTAGGCACAGATTGTCATGGAGAAAATCTATGTATGTGGTTTCAATCAATCAACCAACCAACCAACCAAACAATCAAACATTCTAAACAGGAAGCTGATGGGGAAAAAAAACATTCTAGTGTTATCATTTTTGAATGAAAATGAATTTTTGAGTGATAACACTGATGAGAATTTCATCAACATTCTAAGAAAATTAAATGGTGAATAGCTGTGCCCCAGTACTTTTTTAAAAGTTGTCCCCTTCAAATTCTCCTTTCCCAAAACAAAGATCCATCAAGGTGGTAGTGAGCACTGATGGATTTTGCTAGATGGAATGGTGGGAGGTAATCCCAAAAGTTTTCATCTTAGTTAATAGGTGTTTGTTGTGGAACTCAAGACACCCAGAACAGTTATTCTGTGAACAAGCAGACCCACAATCTTTAAAATTTTTAAGTATATATGAATGGAATGAAAAAAATATATATAATGAAACTAGAATAAAACTACTCCATGAGGATATATTAAAAAATATATATTTTTTAAAAAGTATATCACTTGAAACTTTCTGACATAACGTACATGAATGCATCTAACTTGTTTCTAACACGGATAAAAACCTCAGTTTCTTTTGTTACTTGGTAGCATAAGATATTGTACTACTGCCCTAAACATTTTTTTACAAATCCTTTTAATGGCAAACTCACTTTCACCTGAAGTCTCGCTCATTTTTTAAAAAAAAACCCCACCTCTCAGCCACTTTTGAAACTTTTAAGAGGTCTCAGAGCAAGCAGGAAATTAATTTATATAAGATTCTTAAGACTCAGAATTGGAATGAGTAAAGCAAAACAGGGAATACTTTACTGGCGAACTATTCAGGAAAATCTGGTGATTATTACATGAATTCTGATTCATGAGAAATGGAAAATAATGTGGGAGCATTAAAATACTTTTAAGAGTTTGTATTGTGAGCTCACCTGAGCCTATATGTAATGACAGCAACCCAGCAAAACAGATTTTTTTTCCTCTTCTCTTCTCTAACTAGTTTGAAGGAAGAGCACAGAAGGAAGGAGAGCAAGAAACCCCATTACATAACTGGAAACCCTCTTGTCTGATGCTGGATATATGCTTACATTCTTAATTAAGAGTTTGTGCATTGCACATTTAAAAACATGCCAGTAGCTCATGGGAAATCTAATGAGTAATTGAATAAGCCATGGGCACTTGGTCAGTCAATCCCCTCATTAGATTGGTTGTCAAGAACATTTATCCCACATTTAATGTTACCATTTTGTAAAAGACAAATTTATTTGGCACAGCAATTGAAGCTTTTGATATGCAATATATACTAGATACCAGCACTAATGAGTCATCTATTTAAATAACTGACTGTTTTAAAGACCTCAAAATTAGTTAGGAAAGAAGCGAAGCTAATTATGCCAGATTTGTAAGTAGTGAAGAGACTACCTTTAAGTTAATTATGTTTTTATAAGAGTCATCTATTCATTATTTTACTCTGAGATCTTTCTTTCTTTCTTTTTCTTTCTTTCTTTCATCTCTGAATGGAAACAACACACATAAAAATAGCACGGTAAAAATATCAATCACAAATCAGAAAAAAAAAAATGCAAGAGTTAATTCACACTTCCTGATTGGTGAGGTGGAAATTTGGTCCACATTTCCCTGGGATCAACAGTAACTAAACTCAGTACAGATTTACCTTGATACACTGTATATATGTACAGAAATATGAAATTATGCACCCAACTTGCAATTAATTGCATCCAGTATTAATTGTACAATTTCACACCTTTCTGCACAATATGCAGAAATCTTTCTGGATAGAAAGAATTTGTGATTTCAAGGTGATAGTGAAATAACTGTGGAGGAAACAAAACAGATTGATTTGGTCATACCTACCACTTAATGGAAAGGCTGTTCTTTTTCAATAAAAATGTATATTATTGTGATTAAAAAAGGCATATTTTAATTGTTGGAATAGGCTGCAATTTTGGTTTGGGAAATACAGTGAAAGTGCATGATTATTCATATTTATTTCACAATCCTATAAAGTAATCTACATTTATTCCATGTATAGAGCTGGCCTGAAAGATAGCATCTTGCTCAAAGCTATTTAAAATGATGATAATCATTTTTAAACAGAAGCTTTTTATGCTTAGGTTCTGCATGAACCCTGAGCAATGATGTAAACACTTTGGATGCCAGAAGAAAACATATTAAATATAACGACGACGACGATGATGATGATGATGATGATGATGATGATGATGATGATGATGATGATGATGATGATGATGATGATGATGATGATGATGTGGATACATCCATCCTGCAGGATATAGATAATGGCTAAAATTGATGATGATGATGATGATGATGATGATGATGATGATGATGATGATGATGATGATGATGATGATGATCATCATCATCATCATCATCATCATCATCATCATCATCATCATCATCATCATCATCATCATCATCATCATCATCATCATCAATTTTAGCCATTATCTATATCCTGCAGGATGGATGTATCCACATGCTTCCAACCAATATGGTCCTGAGCTTTCTTTTGCCAATTGGGACCACAATACCTGTTGATGTCGTCAAACCATCTTGTTTTAAGTGTCTTTCGTGGATGCTTTTTATCAAGTAGAATGCATTCTATGACTTCCTTGGTCCACCTGTCATCCGTTCTTCTTGCTATGTGATCAGCCTAAAGAGTTCATTTTGTTGCTTTAAGACTATTTTCCCCCAACATCAAAACATGGATCAATGGTTTCACTTTAAGTGAAATGAAGCAAAAGAAAAAAGAAAAAAAAGGATAAAGGAATAAGAAAATGTAAAATATTAATCATAGTTGAATATACTATGTTGCAGTTGAATTCCCACATCCAGAGAGGAGGATTTTAATAAATAGTAAACCATGGAATGCAGATGTTTTTCAAGTTCTATATTGTAATTTATTTTGTATAAAAAGAAAGAAATACAGAAGTGAAAGACATAGATTTGTTTCCATTGTTCTGTATTATGAGCACTTTACTTGCATTCCTTTGAGATTAATTTATGGTTACAAATGCACTTACCTCTATTTTTATGATAGCAGAAGTAGACTTAGTCCTAGCAATGTTTTGAAATTATGCAGACAAAAGATGCTATTTAGGGAACTATTATCAGCTCATATATTCTTGTTGTGGTTTCAACAGAAATAAGAATATTTGGAAAAACCTTTTATGATGTTCCTATCATAAGAGAGTTGAGAATCAATAAAGGTTTCTATTTTCTACTATGTCATTTTGATTAGCAGGAGAAAAATCCTAAGAGTAAACTATCTTTGGTTGTCTGAAATGACTTGGTACCAACAAAATGAAAAAAATCCATGGTGTCTCCATGTTCTACATAGCAAAAATTATTACTAAATGCATCTCAATTTCTATATAAAAGGAAATACATCCTTGCAATTACATACTTCTAAAAACTTCTGTATATACATAGACAACTACTGTGTCTCAAGCTGTGGGAAAAGACAAAAAAAGCCACACCAATAACTTTCTTATGGCTAGAGAGCCAATTTAATGTAGTGGTTACAGGTACTGGACTAGAAACTGGATGTTTTCTCTTACTTTAGGCATGAAGTCAGCTGGGTGACTTTGGGCTGATTACTTTTTTCAGCTCTTGGAAGAAGGTTACTGCATGGACTTGTCCTGGCAGTTGTCAGGCATTAAGACTGACCTGAAAGAAAAAAAAATAGAGTGATATCTCATACAATAAGCAATGATCTTGAAGAAGATAACTTTTATAAGACATTTTTTCCCTTAACTCAGAAATTAAATGTAATTCGAGGAGGAGGTGAGGAGAGGATGGAGGAGGGAGGAGGAGAGGAGAGGTAGGAGGAGAGGAGGAGGAGGAGGAGGAGGAGGAGGTCCCATCCTATTAGTTCCACCAGGAATTTACATTATAGTTCCTGTCTGTAAAAGAGTTCCATCTGAAAGAACTGAGAAGATGTATTCCTGTGATTCCCAGCATCTAGAACATCATTCTCCCTAAGATGAGCTAGCCCCATCCCTGCTATCCTTCTGGAAAGCTTTAAAAGGTGATTTTTCTTTTCTTTTTTTTTTATAACAAGTTTTATTGGTTTTTTTAAATTTTACATCGGAGTGCTTGAGAATCACCGTGGGGATAGGATAATCAATCATCCAAAAAAGAAAACATAATCATACACATATAATGCAACAGTTCCTTAACAGATCCTTCTCTATTTCCCACAATTGCTATAACATAATCAAATTAATATATTTCTAAATAAAATTCAATCATTCTAAAGAAAATATCAATAATATTTCACCTATATCAATCCAAATCCTGTTTTTAGGTTTAACTAATTTACAGTTACCATTTTCCAATTTAGCCTTAACTAGACATGTAATCTGCATTTCGGGTCTCCCAGTTTCCCATACAACAATAATTATTTCTAAGGTATACTTATTATTCCAGGTATTAAATTTTAATATTTCCCATATTCTGTTTCCTATTCTACTCTAATTCAAATATATATTTTCTAAATCAATCCATATCTCTAAAAATCCCTCAATTGTTATAATATGATCAAATTCAAACAAAGTCTTGTTTTTAAGTTTAAGTAATTTACAATTACCATTTTTCACTTTGGCCTAAAATAAACACATAATTTGCATTTCGGGTCTCCCAATTTCCCATAAAACAATAAACATTTCTAAAATATACATTTTATTCCAACCATTAAAGTTATAGTTTAATACTTCCCAACTATATTCTATTTTCTATTCTACTCTATTTCAAATATATATTTTATAAATCACTCCATATCTCTAAAAGTCCCTCAATTGCTATAACATAATCAAATTTAATACATTTCTAAATTTATTCTATTCTTCTTGTTTACCATTTCCATATTACCATTCCAAACCATAATGAAATCAATAATTTTCATCTCAGTAGTATTAACTCAAACCAAAATCTTAAGCCTTTTTAACCCTTCAGATAAATTTTTAATTCTCATTTTTAAATCTAATTCTAGCTTTCTTTTTGTGCCAAGCAGGTTTCCATAAAAGAGCTTTTAAATCATCAGATCTCCATATTTGATTATGCATATTCCTAAACAATTCAGTCTGATCATAATTATCTTCTCTTTTTTCCAGTATTGTCAGAGCTGTATAATTCTTTTTGTTCAATGTAATAATCACTTGTTGGTTATCCATATTGTCACAGTTCTCCAAATCTCGTATTTGCAAATCAGGTCCCTTTGATTTTAACTTTGTAGATATTTTAGTGGAAATCCATCTTTGATCATCAAAGTTCTCAGTGATATTTTCTTCTACATTGCTTTATTTTTCATCTCTTGTTATTTGAGTTATAGAGTGGTCAGTGGAAATCTGGAAGTCATTTTGAAGTTTTATAATAAAATCATCTAATCTAGCATTCACTCACTCATTAAATTCGTATATTCTTCCCCACATACATTTCCAAATAGACTGTGAATGGGATTCTTCCATCTCTTTAAATCATGTATGCTGCATGCAAGTCTCTTTAAAATTGATATTTTTCCTCTGTTGTTTCTTATGCTGAAAATGAGATAGTTAGTTCTAAGGCATCATCTTTAAAGTTTTTTAATACAAATCCAAGGCCAATCTGTAAATAAATCTCTTCAATGAAAGTCAATTCTTGTATTTGTAATCCAAAAGACAAAGCCAGTCCATATTCTAAAAAAGTACTTTAAAGTCAGGTTAGAATAATAGGAGAAAAAGCAGGGGGAAAAATGTCTTCTTGCGGTCAGATAGGAATGTCTGGGCATGGAGCCAAGTCTGGGCGTTCAGCCAAGTTTAAGCTGAATAAACACCACATGCAAGGCAGTGAAAGTTCTCTTGAAGCCGATACCTTATTACTAACAGAGAAAAAGTGCCCAGAATGAAGGAAAAAAATGTTTAAACTGAACAATATAGTTAAAATGGTGTTTCTAAATGCAGCAAAGTATCTTTAAAGCAATAAATTCAGATAGAATAGTTTAAAGCACCTTATGTACAGAAGGGGGGGAGAAATAAAAAACACTCCACCTCCCTTCCTAAAGGCTTCCACTTAAGCTAAAACAAGTAAACAGAAAGGAAGGAGCAAAGTTTTTTCAGGATCCCTGAAGTCCAGCAATTCAAACAATCAATAAAAATTAATTATTTTCCAGCACTTGTTTTCCCAAGTATCCAAATGCTGCTCTCTTAAAGTAGGGAAATAATTCTAAAAGCTTTTGACAGGAAGGTGGTTAGGGTACAGAAAGGGAAGGAGAGGTCTCACTCGAATCTTCCACGGTGGTTCTTTAATGCTTAGATGTTATTTTGACTTTGGCTGGAGCAGCTAGGCGATCGGCCATGTTAATGGCCGATCTTTTCCCCGTCGGCCCAGAGGAGCTGTCTCGGATAGCGGAGGGAGCTGCCGCTCCCTCTGCAATCAACGAGTGTCATCCCCAGTGGTAGTCACCCCTCCAGGGTGACTTTCAACCCTGTCCAGGGTCTACCGGCGGGGGGAAACCAGCCGGCAAAGAGAACGGACTCTTCACACGACTGCAGGTGCTGCAGATCGGAACCGGAAGCCTAAAAGGTGATTTTTCTAACCACCTTGAAATTCCATGAGCAGTCTATAAGATAGCTGTGCCGTGATTAGCTGATTGTTATTCTGTCTTTTGTTTATGTTCAATCAATTTTATTGGGTGTTATATCATTTATAAGTGTGTGTTGGTTGAAAAACTGAGCCTTGAGTTTCCGTGCAGTACCAGATATATACAAAAAGTGGAGAAGGTCAAAGAACACAAGAAAGACCTAGAATATGGACCGACAACATCAAAGACATCCTTACACTAGCATAAAAAAAAAACTATAGTTGAGGCCACCAGAAAAGCAAGAACCAGAACTTTGTATCTCCCTCAACATCCAAAGCTGTAAAAGAGGAAGAAGAGAAGAAGAAGAAGAGTTGGTTGTACCTGCTAAGAATCACATTTAGTAAGACAGGCAACTATATAAATTTGCCAAATAAACAAATCAATAAATGATGGAATGAAAATTATGCAATATTCTAAAGTAATTGAAATATAGACATTTTCTTGCTAGAGTTAGGAAGCTTACAAAGAATTGTTCTTGCATTGGCTTTGGATTGTTATTTTCCCTATAAAAAACAGCAGCTGATATGATAAAATTGCTGTTGCCAGAGGCATGGAAGTTTGGAGGAAAAAAGGCAAATCCCAAGTGGCCTCTTAGAGAAAAGCAGAGAAGGTAGCGTTATTGAAACATTTTTATTTCTGCCAATTTAAATCTAACTGGAAAAGTTAGAGTAAAAATGTCTGAACAGTAAGAAAATTCTTCTCACTAGATGATAAACATGTTCTTCTCATGTGAGGCTAAGTGGATCTGCCAGCCAAAGATCACAGATTAGTACAAGCATTTGATAATGTTTGTGCTCTGGGGGGTTTCTTTATAAGTGAGATGTGATATGCCCCAATTTCTTCATGGCAGAAAATCTTATAAAATTATCGATTATGAATCCATAATATAGTTTAGAGCAAACCAAATGCCCAGTGACTTTGCAATATACACATATGAACTGCTTCCATGTGCTCAAGGAAAACACTTTGCTTATATATGGGAAGAAGAAGAAGAAGAAGAAGAAGAAGAAGAAGAAGAAGAAGAAGAAGAAGAAGAAGAAGAAGAAGAAGAAGAAGAAGAAGAAGAAGAAGAAGAAGAAGAAGAAGAAGAAGAAGAAGAAGAAAAGAATAAGAAGAAGAGAAGAAAGAAGAAGAAGAAGAAAGAGAAGAGAGGAAGGAGGAGTCGGAGAAGGAGGAGGAAGAGAGGAGGAGAGAGGAGCTGCCAGGCGGAGGAGTGAGAATGGGAGGAGGGTTTAGGGTTTCCTGCTTGAGTAGGGATTTGGACTAGAAGACCTTCAAGGTCCCTTCCAACCCTGTTCTTCTGTTCTTCTGTTAACTAGAAGACAGACTTTTTCTTCTATATCCCCTGCTTTATGGAATATTCTTCTCTCACAGATTAGAATGACCCCCACTCCATTGGCTTTTCACAAAGCTTAAAAATATGGCACTATACCCAGGTCTGGGGCTTGGAATGTGCCAAGGCCCCATTACTTTGCTTTACTGTTAGTTGTTTGATCATGGCTGCTGTTTATACTTATTTATTTTGTGGATATTTTTTATTGCTTTAATGTCTTTTAAATTGTTTAAAGTGTTTTATAATTTTAGAATTGTAAGCTATCCAGAGTCATTTGGTTGAGTTGGGAAGTGTAAGGACCTGCCTCAACTATATCTCCCAAGAAAGAAGAACTCTTGAAACAGGCATTGAATAGAATAGAGCTGGAAGGAATCTTGGAGGTCTTCTAGTCCAGCCCCCTGCTCAAGCAGGAAGACCTATACCATCTCAGACAGGTGATTGTCCAGTCTCTTTTTTAAAAGTTCCAGCAATGGAGTGCCCACAATTTCTGGGGGTAAGCTGTTCCACTGGTTGATTTTCAAAAGGATATTTTATTGACAGTTAGTGATAGCAGGAAAGCAAAGCAAGGTCTGAGGATTTCGTCTGTGAAAGGTTACATCAAAATGCCCATTCAGGTCTCCTCCCCCCAGTGTCCAACTGTCTGTTTGAAATCCAGCCAATCCATAGGTAGTAGTTGTTTTGAGAACCTAGTGATTTAGCGCCCTTCTCAAGGTCTCTCTTGATTTCATTTCCCAACAGTCCCAGGCTGTGTTGTCTGGAGATAAGACAGATGTTTTCAGACCACTTTCCTTTCACATGGAGGGAGGACAAAGCAGAGCAAGGCAATTACATTCCCCAATGAACAAGCCCTCCCCCAACAGAATGGCAGGCCCCAAAAATGAATACATAGGTACAAGCAATAAACTGTAAGCAAATCCATGTGAGGGTCCTGACAGGCAGCTATAGAAATTGAATAAATACAATACAATACAATACAATAAATATCTATTAACAATGTCTCCTAGTGTGCTATTTCCCTGTTATATTTGAATTCCTGATTTTGAGAGTTTATAGTAGTTCCAGAATATAACTGAGATGAGGAGAGGGTTCTATTACAAGAGAATATGAGCCAGTATTTGGAAATATATAGCTTAATGTTAATCTAGTTCATGGGTCGGCCAGCCGAAATATCCAACGAGCCGCACGGACCCGTTTCCCTAAAAAAAAAAAACCCTGGGAGCCGCACCCGCCCGCGCATGCGCACCCGCCCGCCCGCGCATGCGCACGCGCACCCGCCTGCGCATGCGCACCCGCCCGCGGCGGAGGCTCCAGAGCCGCAGGTGATCCCTCAAAGAGCCGCATGCGGCTCCGGAGCCGCGGGTTGCCGACCCGTGATCTAGTTGTATAGGAGCCTCACATTGGCCCACACAATTTTGTCTAGAAATTGGAGATTCCTTTTTCCAACTTGGAAAACAAGTTAGTCATTGATACTTGCTTCAGAAATATTTTTGAAAAAGTCAGTGCAAATATTTGAAATCTGAATATGGATGCCTTCATGAGCAGACAGTTATTCTAGAAGTTTATGGAGATGCATAAGAAAATAGTCATAACAGTGGATATACTTCATACCTTAATATCTCCCTATCCATTCCTCTGTTTGGTAATAATTTCATCTTTCATCACAATGTTCTCTTCTGAAATGTTTTGTGAAAGCACTATATTCAGAGCTGCATATTTTAACACATTTCACATAACCAACTGTCACATATGCAATGAATAAGGAAAGTTTGTCTATAAATGAAGAGTTTTACTTCTCTCATTGTTTAATTTCTATCATTTCAAAGCATAGGGTTCATTGGAGGACATTTTTTTTTTTTAAAGCATTTTGTAGAGTTAGAAGCATTGACTCTATTCTCCCATCAGAACTAATTTCATCCACTATTAGGTTAGGTTTAGTATTCAATGAACTGAAACTGAACAAAATTCAAAGTATGCAAACTTTCCAGAAGTGGTATGAAGTTCTTCATTTACTATTTGAAAACAGAATTAAACTTAAGAACAAAGTATTTACTGAGCCAAGCAACTGTTTGGGATTGCTTTGCACAGCAGAAGTGGCTTCTGAACATATGCAATGCATTGTTTTTAAGTTCAATTAGCTGTTTAAGATTAGCCCTACCGTGATGTTTCATCAAGGTAGTATAATATGCAATATGAGATGCTTCTCCCACAGTGTTGTGATATATATTGTACCTCTGATGAGCAAACCACATATTGTATAATTTGCTTCAATCAAACTCACCTGATGTATTGTGACATATTGTGACATTTTTTTGCCTTTGCGGAGCTGGCGTGGGTGTGGCCTGTGCATGACACATCCGGCCCACAGGCTGCCAGTTTGACACCCCTGATATAGGGAGTCTGGTCTAGTCGCTAAGGTACTAGATTAGAAACTAAGAGACTGTGACTTCTAGTCCTACATTAAGCATGAAAGCCAGCTGGATGACTTTGAGCCAGTTACACTATCTCAAACCATGATGTCAGGTTCAGGTCACAAGCTAGCTGATCGATTCCTGTCATAGCCAATAGATCAATATTAAAATTTAAGAAACTAAGGAAATATAAGAAAGACCTGAATTGGATTTCTTAGTGCCCTGTTCATTTTTGTTGCTATTCTCTAAATAATCTATTTTTTTCCTCAAACTTTCTTAAAATGGGGATTAACTATATTAAGGCAGAGAATATAGTAGAACCATTATTTTAAGGCACATAAAGCAGGAGTAAGGAAAACAGAACAAAATGAATTGGGATAACTACATTGTCAGTGGGTAAGTCCTTATGTGATAGAACTCTCAGAGAACCTAATGGTAGAAGAGTCACCCTTGGAAATTATACTGTCATTGATTCAGTCAAAAACACAGGGTGTTTTTACAGTCATGTGACACAGTTGACTCATATTCAGTTTGGTACACAATTCCGATACCAAGATTCATCCATCCATCCATCCATTCATTCATTCAGAATAACAGAGTTGGAAGGGACTTTGGGGGTCTTCTAGTCCAACCCCCTGCTCAAGCAGGAGATCCTATACCATTCCAGACAAGTGGCTGTTCAGTCTCTTCTTAAAACCTCCAGTGATGGAGTACCCACAACTTCTAAAGGCAAGCCATTCCATTGGTTAACTGTTCTCAGTATTAGGAAGTTTCTCCTTAGTTGTTTCTCTCTTTGATGAGTTTCCATCCATTGTTTCTTGTCCTGCTTTCAGGTGCTTTGGAAAATAGGTTGACCCCCTCTTCTTTGTGGCAGCCACTCAAATATCGGAACACTGCTAGTGACATGATAGTGACATTCATCCTCTCTCTGTCTTTTTCTCATCATCACATTTAGAGGCTGCCTGACTCCTTAGCAATTTTGAGTGGCTTGCAAATAAAAAAAATAATGAGGGATATGGGCACTTAAGAAATATGAAGTAAATAAACAATATTAAAAAAAATAGAAAAAGACTATTGCATCTACTTTGGAACTGTTCCCTGTCAGCCTAAACCTTGCATTTTTCTGAAAGATGTCTATTAGGTAAAGGAAGAATTTAAACATTCTTAAGTTTTTTTAAAAAAAATTGGCCCAAAGGCTTAATTTTGTGATCTTGACCTAATACTACTGTGCTTGTGCTACCTTCTGGCCATTTTAGTCAATGCTTTGAAGGCTACCAATTTGTAATATTGGGTTAAACTCATTACCTCTGCTGCCATCACCTGCCATTGCTCAGACAGATTTCAGTTTTAAGCACTGTATGAATGGGCACAAGAAGAACACAGCTTTTCTCCAAACGTGTTACTTTTACAAATAGATTTGCACAGACAGTGATTGGTTTTCCCCCCAAACAATCTCTCTTCCTAGTAATAAGAGCAAGGCTACAATTGATCCTTCCCACTGAACCTTTTTCCTTCCCAAATTGTTATGGATGGCACTTGTCTCCAAATGCTTACCATTTGAAAACAAAACAAAACAAAACAAAACAAAAAAGGTAAAAGCCAGATCTTCTAGGCTTCTTCTTCCAGTCTACCATTTTCTCCAACCTCTCTTCACTGGCTCATCTCTAAAAGCCTTGCATTTTCTTTAATGCCAGTTTCCCCACTGCCAAATTCAGCTGCCAGCATGCATTGGTCAAAGACTCCTGTCTCTATCTTGCTCAATCTCAACTCTGAGACATTTTAAAGAAACCCAGTTATATCACCTAGCCTGCCAGCATTCACTTGTGTCTATCTGGTGCCATAACAAAACTAGGAAAGCCATATTCTTCTAGCTTGCCATCCTACTCCCATCAATGACTGCATCCTCATCCTGACTTAGATCTCAGACCCAAATCTGAAGGTCACTTACTCTCCACCTGCTTGTCTGGCTGTCAGGATTACTTTCTCTCCCTAATGCAGTTGTTCATCTATGAAAGTCACCTTCTCCTTGCATGCCAGCTTTCTTTCACCAGCTCTACACCTGCTAGCCTGGCTCTGTCAGTGTCCCCTGCCTGTTGTAATCATTCCAATTCTGCATCAATAGCCAGTCTGCTTCTCCACACGTGTTTTGTATTTGCACGTGCCAACAATGCCATGGGAACTGACGTAAACTATAGATCTCAATGGTCCAATTAATAGTTATGAGTATTATTTCTTGCTCTGTTTGTGCTTGCCAGCCTGAATCCACTGAAGCCTATCTTCCCCATCTGATGAAAATGCTCAATTTGAACATTTCAGTGGCAATACAAGCCTGCTAGCCAAATTGCCTGCTTATGTTTTGTTCCAGTTGCTGTAAGTCACTAACTCAAGATTGCTTTTGCAGCAATGCAGCTAAGCCACAGAGCCTGTCAGCCACCCCAGTGCCTATTTAATCAACTGTTGAGTGTCCTTGTGCATCAGTTTCATGAGAGAAGTATACTTGTCCAGCCTAAGGCAGATGTGCCAAGCTTGGTGGCCAAGAAAGCAAGTAGGCAAAGGGTAATTCTGAGAAGTTTCTCAACTTGCCAGCAATTTGTTCCAACACAGGAAAGCTAATGTTGAAATGGTTATTTCCAGAAAGGGCTAACAACAAGGTTTAAAGGGTGACTCTTCTACCATTACGATCTCTGGGAGTTCTATTGCATAAGGATTTACCCATTGTCATTTCTGGTCATTCCCATTCATTTTATTCTGTGCCTTAAAATAATGGAAGAAGGATATATTTTTTTAAGAAAAGTATTTTTTACTGCTTCATCCCATTCTACCAAAAAATGAAGTACTTGCAGTTGTTCTGATGCTTTCCCTATCTTTAAAACTTTTATTAAATCCAATAACAAATTAGGTTGAATCAAATCTTTTTATTTTCAAGTCTCATATTGCAAAAATTGAATAGACATTTTTCCATCTTCAAATTATGAGCCTCAAACCTGGATAAAATCTTGGCTGATTTGCAACACTCTTACAGCTTTGATCTACTTCTTACAAGGCAATTTGGTTGTTTTGTTGTTGTTGTTCTTGTTTTGGCCTGTCACATTGTTCTATAGATCTAAAAAGAATAGAAAAAAATCACTAGACTGGTGATGTATGACAAAAAAAAAGTATGAAATGTACTTTCTTTTGCTTTGTTTCTTTCTTTGTTTGTTTTTAATGGGAGACTCTTTGTATCTCTGATGCTTATAGATATTCCAGGAATCATATCAAAGAAGAAATAGCCTTTGCAAACAGCATCATTGTATTGTATGCCAAACATTTAAACTGTTAAACATGTTTTTTACATTTAGAACACAGAATCTTAGGGCTAGAAGGAACCTCAGAGATCTTCTAGTCCAACCCTCAAGGCAGGAGTCTTTATACCATCTTGGTCAAATGGTTATCCAGTCTATTTTTGAAAACTTCCAGTGGTGGAGCACCCACAACCCAGGGAGGCAAACTATTCCATTGATTAACTGTCAGAAAATTTCTCCTTACTTCTAGGTTGTATCTCTCTTTGATAAGCTTTCAACCATCACTTCTTGTCCTTCTTGCAGGGCTTTTCAATCTTTTCACAGATTGTACCACTTTTAGGACATGACAATATTAGAGTACCACCAGTGCTTAGCAAAGTGTCAAAAACTTGATGACTAAAAGGGGGGGGGATTTTGGGCTTTACTGGTTAGATTCATTTGTTGTTGTAGAAATGGCTAGTTTATATATTTGGAAAAGTAAAAACTTGAGGTTCAGTGTTAATGTGTCCTCCTACTGCAATGGAGGAAGTCAAAAGTCAATGCCTTTTCTTTTCTTTTTCCCTTCTCCCCCTCACCTTTTCCTTTTTCTCTCACCCTTTGCTTGCAAAAGCCCCTCACTCACTCTCTCACTCACTCACTCACTCTTTGCTTGCAAAAGCCTCTCTCTCTCTCTCTCTCTCTCTTTCACTCACTCACTGCTCCAAAATCCCCTTGCTCTCTCTCACACTCACACTTTACTCAAAAAAGCCCTTCTCTCTCTCTCTCTCACTCTCTCACTCACTCACTCACTCACTCACTCACTCACTCATTCACTCATTCACTCATTCACTCATTGCTCACAAAAGCCTCTCACTCACTCTTTGCTCACAAAAGCCTCTCACTCACTCACTCTTTGCTCACAAAAGCCTCTCACTCTCTCACTCACTCACACTTTACTCTCAAAAGCCCTTCGCTCTCTCACTCACTCACTCACTCTTTGCTCACAAAAGCCTCTGGCTCTCTCTCTCACTCTTTGCTCACAAAAGCCTCTGGCTCTCTCTCACTCACTCACTCACTCTTGCTCCAAAAGCCTCTCTCTCTTTCACTCACTCACTGCTCCCAAAGCCTCTCTCTCTCTCTCTCTCTCTCTCTCTCTCTCTCTCTCTCTCTCAACTCACTCACTCACTCACAAAAGCCCCTCATTTTCTCACTCACTCATACTTTGCTGGCAAAAGTCTCTCGCTCTCTCACTCACTCACTCTTTGCTCACAAAGGCCACTTGCTCG
Source organism: Azemiops feae (assembly GCA_023970755.1). Taxonomy (NCBI): domain Eukaryota; kingdom Metazoa; phylum Chordata; class Lepidosauria; order Squamata; family Viperidae; genus Azemiops; species Azemiops feae. The sequence continues at coordinate 1,195,071 of JALGBA010004088.1, read as the reverse complement.
CTCTCTCCTCACCTCTTCGCTAACAAAAGCCTATTCTCTTTCTTTCTCTGTGTGTTTTTTTCTCTCCCTCTCCCGCCAAAACCTGCTCCTTTTATAGCTTCTCCTCTCTCTGCCCTTCTCCTCCTTTTCTCCGGGTGCGCCAGAAGCTCCAATCAGCATGTAGCCATGCACAAAGATCCTGGGGCTTCTGCCAAGACCTGCAGCTCCAGCTGATCTCCTCCAGGCCTGTGCCGCCCCAGTTTAGCTCATTCCCTCCCCTGCTACACTTGGCTAGGAGTTGCACACCACCTGCCAGGTGCTAAAGTACCACCAGTTGAAAAATCCTGCTTTAGAGAATAAGTCAATCCCTTCTTCTTTGTGATAGCCCCTCAAGTACTGGAAGACAATTATCATGTCCTCTCTAATCTTTCTCTTCTATTGGCTAGACGTATCTCGCTCCCTCAATCGTTTATCATACAATTTAGCCACCAGACCCTTTATCATCTTTGTTGTTCTTTTCTGCATATTTTCTAAGGTCTCTTCAGCTTTTTTGCATCATGGTGACCAGAACTGTAGACAGTATTCCAAATGTGGCCTAATTAGTGCAGTATAAAGCAGTGTTATCACTTCTTGTGATCTTGATGTTATAAGCTAGAAGATAAACTCAGGATCCAAAACGATCTTGAAAAACTTGAACAATGGGCCCTATCCAACAAAATGAGTTTCAATGTGGAGAAAAGCAAAGTTTTACATTTAGGCAGGAAAAAATCAAAGGTACAAGTACAGATTAGGTGAGATCTGGCCTAAAAAACAGCAACTGTGAGAGGGACCTTGGAATCCTAATGGAAAAACACTTGACTATGAGCCAGCAGTGTGCAGTAGCAGCCAAAAAAGGTAATACAATCCTGGGTTGTATAAACAGAGGCATAGAATCAAGATTATGTGAGGTATTAGTACCGCTTTATAAAACCCTAGTAAGACCACACCTGGAATACTGCAACCAATTTTGGTCATCATATCACAAAAAAGATGTTGAGAGTTTGGGAAAAAAATTCAGAGAAGAGCAACTAAGATGATTAAAAGCCTGGAGACTAAAACATATGAAGAACGGCTGCAGGACTTGGGTTTGGCTAGTCTAAAGAAAAGAAGAAATAGGGGTGACATGATAGCAGTATTCCAGTATTTGAGGGGCTGCTATCAAGGAGATGGGATCACATTATTCACCAAAGCATCAGAGGGCAGGACAAGAAACTGAAATTAAGGAGAAACTTCCTGACAGTGAGGACAATTAACCAGTGGAACAGCTTGCCTCCAGAAATCATGGGCGCTCCATCACTGGAGATTTTTAAGAAGAGGCTAGACAGTCACTTGTCTGAGATGGTATAGGTCCTCCTGCTTGAGCAGGGGGCTGGACTAGAAGACCTCCAAGGTCCCTTCCAGCTCTATTCTATTCTAGACTTATACCCAGGACTGCATTTGTCTTTTTTGGCAGCTGCAGCACATTACTGGCTCATACTTAAGTGGTGGTCCACTAGGACACCTCTAGTTACTATTGTTAAGCCAGGTACCTCCTCGAACTGTTGTCAAACTGCTGGCCCATGGGCCGGTTTCATCATACCGAAGCCACGTCCACCCCATTGCCGGCATGGCCAGTTTGACACCCATGTCCTAGAGAGAAGAACATCCATGTGTCAGTAATTGGGATTGGAGGAAGTGGCTTGTCTCTGAGATCCTGGAAGTCAGAGAAATATTGCAGCTAGCAGCTTATTAGAAGCAGCTCAGAAAACACAAGGACTGCAATTTGATACTTCAAATCATCCAAAGCTTTCCCAAAAATGCTTTAGTCTTATTTAATACAGGAAGAAGAAATTGTATAAAAGTAAATGAAAGAACAATATTAGCCAAATTATTCTTAACTAGCATCATTAGAAATACCTCATTAAGCATCATGAATAATGAAGTATTATTCTCATCTTGCATCCTCCTGAAAGGGTTCAGCCCTCCGTAAATGACACTAAATTCTTTACATTTTATTATATACATTATTGGCAGGATTATTCAAGACAACTGTAACCAAATGAAGTGGGAATTATTGTCACTAAAGGTAAAACACAACAGGTTCTGATCAAATATTTAACATAAACAAAGCAGAGACACCATGGTTTCTCTGTCACAGAGTTGATCAGCATAAGCAGATTTTCCCAATGTGAGTAAAGAACACTGGCAAATTCTTGGAAGCTGAAATAACAGAATAACAGATTTGGAAGAGACCTTGGAGGTCTTCTAGTCCAATCCCCTGCTTGACCAGGAGTTCCTATACCAGTGATGGCGAACCTTTTAGAGACCGAGTGCCCCAAAACTGTCCTGCCCCGGTGCACCCCCGCTCCACCCCCACCCTACCCACTCCATCCCCGCTCTGCCCCACCCCTGCCCCCCACAGGGCCACCCACTGCCTCCACGGCCCAGGCAGCCCTGCAACGCCATGGTGGCCATGCCCTCCGCCTGTGCCCTGGAGCATCATCTGTGCGCAACAGGGCATGAGGGCAGAGTCTTGTCCCTGCTACACGGCTGCCATGTCCTTGGCTGCATTGCTCCGCGTAGGCCGTGCCTGGGGATGACTCTCCTCCAGGGGGGCTGCTGGTGAGGAGGGGGCCATGGGGGGAGGTGGGGCTGGGGCAACGGCACACGTGCCCACAGAGAGGGCTCTGAGTGCCGCCTCTGGCACGCCTGCCATAGGTTCGCCATCACTGTCCTATACCATTTCAGACAAATGGTTGTCCAATCTATTTATTTGTTTATATAGGTTGATCATCCAACTCCAATAGACACTGGAAAATTGAAGGAAACCTCTTCTCAACCCATTTAAAAAAAACAAAAACCCAAAGGAACAAAGACTAAGCAGATTACTTTACTCAGATTTCTCTATGGATAAATTCCCCCAAATCCTCTCTCAGAGGAATTTGTTTATGAAGTATTGTACCTCTCTTTTCTGTAGGAATAAGCAGTGAAAAAAACTTTCAAAATTTTGAATCATTAGACCCTGGAAGCTGTCCCAAAGACCTGTAATTAAATATGTGGTGAAAATGGGGGAAATTGCTGGCTTAGTTATAATTGCTTGGGATTACAGCATTTGCCTGCATGGACCATCCATTCATTTTACTGGAAAGAGAATATTCATAAATACAAAATCATCTATACATAGAGTTTCCATGGATTATTTAGGATAAGTTATCTTAGGATAACTTATAGCTATACTTCACAACATTATTTTTTGCAGCTGCTAGAGCCCTGCAAGTTTATGTCTTCGCAGTCTGGGAAAAAAGTTGCTACTGCTGCCTTTCTATGATTTTCTTTCCCCCCTCTGCCTAATGTTTCATTACTTATTGATCACATTTGCACTGTGCTGTACTGTCAATGGATACTTGGCAGGCTCAAAGTAATCCAAACATTAAAAAATCCATAACCCAATAAAATCCTTTTTAAAAAAAGTATCCAGAAAAAAATTTAGCAGAACAATCCAAAAGACAGGCATCAGGGTCCAAACCTTTATCTAGTAAAGCACAATTTTCAACTGTTTTCAGAAACTCAGGTCTAATCTGTTTTCAAAAGGGGGACCATGCCGTGCTTGTATAGCCCTGCTATAGAACAGAAATTAGCCATCCTGAAAAAGACTACTGGATGACAGATTGCTGATAGGAACTCTCAAATAGTTCCAATCAAAACTTGTGCTCAAAGCACATGTTAATTACTGGCTCAAATAAATCTTCAGCCCAGGTCATCTCACTTTATTGATTCTTCAGGACAAATTCCAGACGTTTTGGCAAAAATTACTTGATGCCATCCTACGTGACTGTGGAATCTCAATCAATGCATCTCGCCTGATTGGTTCCAATAGGATTTGACCAAAGGATCTTTCCAACAACATGCCAGAGATATGGCCCTGCAAAATTATCTTAGCAAGGGTCCTGCACATTATCTCTACAATATTATCTCCCCAAAAATACTACAACAGTTTTTATACTTGCTTGCTATAATATTCCCCCTTGTGCTCTTTTGCACAGAAGGTTCTGCAACAGACCATAAGAGGGGAAATTGAAATGATGACTTCTGTGTTGCTGCATTGCCTTTTTTTATAGAAATCTATAAGATATGCATATTTCCCTGTGGATAATACAATACCTGGGCAGGCCAGAGGCCAATTATCTTAATCTCTTGCTAGCTGACCAGGCGGCAAGGATTTCAGACAATGTAGCAGGTTCTGTGATTAAATGTAAACAATTTCTTCAAATAAGGTGATGCTGAGCCTTAGACTTAGCTATAGACTTCCTTAACTTAATATACAATAATACAATACAATAAGAGAGTTGGAAGGGACCTTTGAGGTCTTCTAGTCCTTCTTTTCATTAAACTAGACATACCCAATTCCAGCAACCGTTCTTTATATGTTTTAACCTCCAGTCCCCTAATATATTTTCTCTTCCTTTTCCCCCCTTTCCTTCTTCCTCCTCCTGTCATCATTTTCTTTTCTTTTTAAATAACATTCTATGTGTTATTATCAGGCGTGAAAGAAGAGATCCACATGTGAAGGTTCAATTAAACTGAGTTATTGCTAAAGCCTGTTCACAGGAATCTTCTGAAATAACGATTCCTGGTTAGAGATAGATAAAAGATAGATAAGAGCAGAGCTCAAAAGGAGTTTGACTTAGTTTGCTCACTCCGCCCCCAGGTTCTGCCATTCCTTCTCCTACATCTATGTTGCTATTTTATTATTATAATTGGTTGGGCTGTAATTGTCTTACCAATTGTCCCAGCAAAACCTACAGGGCTTCAGCAAATATTAGAATTGATATAAGTTTGTATAGATTTTCCTTGGAGAGCAAAGATGACTAACAAGCAAGTACTGGCATGCATAACACCAAGCATGTCACTGAAAGGTAAAATCACAAAACTGTGTTTCACTTATTTTGTATCATGCGGGGGAATTCACTGGAGAAAGCAATTATACTTGGAAGATTTAGTGTTGAAAGAAAACCAGGCCACCAAAGAACACAATATTTGGACACCCTCAAAGCTGATACCAGCCAGAGCATGGAACAATTGAAAGAAGAAGTGCAAAATCGGAAGACATGGAGAGACCTGGTCCATAGAGTTGCCAAGAGTCAGACACAAGGAAGGATATGCTATGATTGAAAGTGAGGTTTATGAATGAATGACTTTTGTATTTCGTGTTTTATATTTTCTTAACCTTGCATGCCCCCCCCCCCCGTCTCTTTCTCTCTCTGTGTGTGTGTATGTGTGTGATAGAACTCTTTCAGGAATGAAGCTTTCTTTTATATCAGGGTTGCCAAACTCGCAACGTCACTTGATGTGTCACGACTTTTTTCCCATTGCCGGCAATGGGGTGGGCGCAGTTTTGCCATGACGCATCCAGCCTGTGGGCTGGCAGTTTGACCCTCCTGTTTTATATGGGGGTTGTTAACATCCAGAGTCTTCACAAATAGATGACATACAAACAAGGTAAAAAGCAATAAACATGAAAATAGGTAGGTTCTTTATAGAACTACAACTCCCTTCTGCATATCTAACTCAAATGCCACCATTATACTCCATTCCCAATGTTCATAAAAGAAAAGCTGTAACAGTTTATTCCGTTATCTGGACACCATTTATGCATCTTCTGACCCAACACAGAATATTTCACTATTAGAGATCTAATATGTATAGGCTCTCTACATATTAGAGATCTTGTTAATCCTTCCTCCCCTCCCTAACTTTCTTTTTTTAAAAAAAAACAGTGTTACTTCTGCATGACATGATTTCACATTTCTACTTAGCAAGAAAATATCTTTCACTGTTGCAAAGAAATAAAGTGAAGGTAGAATTAATTAGGAGGAAAGGCTACTTACTTTTTAAACAGTAATTTTATTACAAGTTACAATTAAAAAGACAAAAAGTAATGCAAAGCAAAAAAGAAACAAAAAAATGTAAAAAAGAAAAAAATAGAGGAGAGGCAAAGTGGGCCAGTGATGTTCAGAGATAAAACATATCGCAAAAAAAATTGAAAAAAGGCCACAGATATTCTAATAATGAAAGCAGGATTGCAAAATGGCAACAAAGAAAATGGGACAAATAACAAAATGAACATTGACTGTTGTTGTGGAAAAAACTCCCTCTTATAGATGCACTGTGATATCACAGACAGGAATGAAAAGGGAGGAGCTTGCATTATGTTTTGTCATTTTGTTGAAATCATTGGATTACTCAGCATCTCTGGAAAAAAATAGCAATAGCAATAGCACTTAAGACTTATACACCGCTTCACAGTGCTTTATAGTCCTCTCTAAGCAGTTTACAGAGTGAGCATATTGTCCCCAGCAATCAGGCTCCTCATTTTATTGAACTTGGAAGGATGGAAGGCTGAGTCAACCTTGAACCGGTCAGGATCGAACTCTTGGCATGTATATGTATATGTATATGTATATGCGTACCTGTACACGTACACGCACACATATGCATATGTGTGTACAGTATATACATAACACACACACAGTATACAGTGCTTTTTTTGTAAGAAAAAAGATGCCGGAACTCACATCTTGTTAATCTTTTATTTACCTTTCACACGTAGTCAATCACTGTACACCCACCCACACATGTCAGTTGTGTAACGAAACATAACGGTCATCACCCACAGTAAGCACTCAGTGCACGACCACATAACCAATCACAAGCCGAGCAGTGCCCCAAGCCGAGTAGCCCGATGAAGTACGCATGCATTGGACTTGACACACAAGCAGCCCGCATGCACCGTTTTAATGACGGTGATTCAGGTCCATGTGAACCAAACATCAAATTTTCAAAAGTTACTTTTAAAACTTGGAAAATCTGTCAAAAAAAGGTGCCAGAACTCCATTCCGGTGAATTCTATGACAAAAAAAGCACTGTATATATATATATATACACATTCTGTGTTCAGATAATAAGTATAGTGCTCAAGGAGGAACACGTAGAAGCAATAGTCCTTCAGACATCCTAGACTCAAGCAATTTTGTTCTTGAATGCTAATAGTCAGCATTTTGAAAAGCTTCTTGTTAAAGGTTCTTTACCCACTTCAAATTTCTGATGGTCTCAGAATCTAATTGAGCTTTCCCCATTTATTTAACTTTTCGTCATCTAAAATGGTCACCTTGCCATTTATTATTGAACTACATCATATTTTGAACTAAAGTAGTCTGATAATCCTGTGCAAGTAGAAACTTAAGAAGTACTTTAAAAAAGGACATAACTAAAACAAAAGCGGAGGATAAGGTTAAAAGGTCATCACAAAGGTTATTGGAAATTTTAAAAATTCATACATGATGAAAGATCAGTAAAGGAGATAGAAAGCTTCTTAAGTGACGGGAGCAGCAATATATTGACAAAAGGGAATCCACAGTTTGATTAAATTAAATGAATTTCATTGCAGCTCTCACAAAGGAAGGCAGGGTGAGATGCCAGAGTAGTTATAAATTTCCCTTGGGCAAGAACTATTGGTGAATGAAAGCAGGCTCACGCCAAAATGAATGCTCTAAAAATTAGTGCATCAGATCTCTGAAGGCTAAAGAGACTCCAGGCAGCAATAGAGCAAGAGAAAAATCCCAGACCATTAGGAAGAGTCCTAGTTAGCATAGCAATACAAGAACTGATTTAAAAGGCAGCTGAGTCCTACCTACTGCCAACCTGATCACAGATAATACAGAGAACTTTGTTCTCTGTAGCTGCATTAACTCAGTTTGCACAGGCTTTTGCCATGTGCAGACATATTTGCATTTTCTATGAAAAGCTACCGTGGTTGTCTTCTTCTTCTTCTTCTTCTTCTTCTTCTTCTTCTTCTTCTTCTTCTTCTTCTTCTTCTTCTTCTTCTTCTTCTTCTTCTTCTTCTTCTTCTTCTTCTTCTTCTTCTTCTTCTTCTTCTTTTCTTCTTCTTCTTCTTCTTCTTTTCTTCTTCTTCTTCTTCTTCTTCTTTTCTTCTTCTTCTTCTTCTTCTTCTTCTTCTTCTTCTTCTTCTTCTTCTTCTTCTTCTTCTTCTTCTTCTTCTTCTTCTTCTTCTTCTTCTTCTTCTTCTTCTTCTTCTTCTTCTTCTTCTTCTTCTTCTTCTTCTTCTTCTTCTTCTTCTTCTTCTTCTTCTTCTTCTTCTTCTCTTCTTCTCTTCTTCTTCTTCTTCTTCTTGGAATGCCAGTTCTGCCTTAAACATGAAAACTGCTTGGCTGATTTTGGGTCAAGCATTTTCCCTCAGTCCAGAAAAGGAAGCAGTGGTAACTCACTTCTGAAAAATCTTGCCAAGAAAACTGCATTGACGTATCCATGTGGTTGCATGCAATCATGTCAAGACTGATTTGAAGGAACACACACACTACACAATTATTGACAATTTTTCTGGATTATCTCTACTTTAAAATGCAGAACTGATGATTTATGGATTTGGAGATTACAAATAGTTAAAGCGGGAGGAGAAATAATAAGAAGGCAACTCTCTGATATATAGAATGATAGAAGTCTAAATTTTATGTTTTCTTTCTTTTTTCTTCTTTCTTTTTCCTTTCAACTTTATACTTTTACTGTATTGTAAAATTCTTAAACACACATACACAAACATACCTACATGTGTGTACTGTATGTATTCTTATCAACTATTCATCTACCAGACTTGGTGGTTATGAGTGCAGGTTAAAGATAGCCAAGTGTCTTTTTGTCCAAGGTTCGTGATAGTTGGGAATGGATTGGCCTGGCACTTGATCATGCCATTGCTTTACCATTTGCCCCATTCACCAGCCTCTCATTTTATATTGCTGACATTGAAAAGAATATCCAGACTTTTAATTGTAAGTATCACATGGAAGAAAATGTAATAATTCCAGTACAAAAAAGTGTGCTACCATTTTGATCAAGTTCACTGATAGTACCATTGACCACACACTCCCATTTCATAATGTTAATCATTACAATCAATGATTAACAAAACTATAGAAACTCTGGTTATCAAGGAAGACAATAATCACTCGGGTCTGTATCACTGGTTGCCTTGTTTTTACTGCAACTACACAGTATTTAAGTACTGTACCTGGATGTTTCATGTTTAAAAAAATATGCTTAATATAAAGCTTACCTTTTCTACTAGGGTTCTGGTTCAGGAGATTCTCTTTTAACTGTTTCAGAGACCTCTCACAGTCTGCGATTTATGTTAATAGGGATAAACAAACAGCTATAATGTCTGTTAGAACAATTTTTTTTGTAATAATGGTCTTTAGATAGATATATAATGAAAAATATTATAAATATATACCATAACTTTCAGACAAATTAATACCTTATTTGTTCTATCATGCCTTATACTTCGCTTATTTTAAAGACAGAATTTGAGGAATAGCCCTTCATATTATTCAATATTTTTATTTTTCTGTAATAAATGAATCTTTAATCTTAAAAAAAACATTTTAAAAAATTAAAGCAAAAAAACCCTATAATATATCTCTATTAATGAGCTCAAGAATATTTTTACAGTCAACATTTCTGAGATATTTCAAATGTGGACTAAAGAACTAGAACTTTGGATAAAGCAACAGCAATGGCTTCAAATCCTAGAAAGTTAAAATGGTGTCTACAGATTTGAGACTAAGGATGATTAATTAAAAATTGTATTTCCAAAGAAAGCATTTGAAAAGATGGACATTGGGTTTTTTTTATGCTGAAGATGTAAGAAATTTGACCCATGTGGCCATGTGATCATTTAGTATCTTCTTGTGAGTATTATATTAGCAGATTTGTGGAAAAATCTTTAAATATTAAAGATGTTAATGTGATAACAATGACAATGATGATGACGACGACGACGACGATGATGATGATGATGATGATGATGATGATGATGATGATGATAATAATAATAATAATAATAATAATAATAATAATAATAATAATAATAATAACAACAACAACAACAACAACAACAACAACAACAACTTTTGAATACAGACAGATCGCCATTTGGAACACAATACGCCGGATATCGCAGTTGTAGAGAACCAAAGCGTACAGCTGATTGATATTGCTGTACCAGGAGATGCCAGAGTCGAAGAAAAAGAACTGGAAAAAATTACAAAATATTGCAACCTGGCCATCGAAACTGCGCGATTATGGATGAAACGTGTAACAGTGGTACCCATTGTCATCGGGGCACTGGGAACTATGTCCAAAACTTTGCAAAATACATCAAGAAACTGCAGCTTCCTGCAATAACTCCAGCAATGTTACAAAAAAACTGCGCTACTCGGAACATCTTATATTTTAAGAAGGTACCTGGTTGACACCTAGGATGCTGGTAGCAACCCGTGTCAACCATCAGCGCCAGCCAATTTGAATGTTCAGTTGACTGAGGTTCATGTTTAATGAATAAAAGATAATAATAATAATAATAATAATAATAATAATAATAATAATAATAATAATAATAATAATAATAATAATAATAATAATAATAATAATAATAATAATAATAATAATAATAATAATAATAATAATAATAATAATAATAATAATAATAATAATAACGACGATGATGATGATGATGATGATGATGTCCGCGCTAGTTGTTGGAGTTCCTGGATATCTGGTGAAAAATGGGTTACAGGACTCAGGACTGTTGGCTGAGGAACCAGGGCCAGCAGCTGCAGAACTACTGGAAGAAAAGGTCTTTACCCGTCGCAAATACACAGTGATTGAAAACAAAGAAATAATGATCTGTTATTACAGATCAAGTCCAACAAGAAGAGGATATCTAAAACGAATGCACCAGTTCTGGAAAGAACAACATCCAGAATCAGAAATAACAGATATACCCACTCATTGCCAAGAAGTTCAACAATATACTACAAGGAGGAAAAATTGAAAAGTGGCTAACAACTGGGAAAACCTACCTAATAATGAAAAATCCAGCAAAAGGGGCAACACCAGGCAACTACAGGCCAATTACCTGCTTACCAACAACTTTCAAATTGCTACCTGGTGTGGTAGCTGATGCAATACAACAGCATCTAGTTGAAAACAATCTCTTTCCACCCGAGCAGAAAGGAAACCGTCCCAATAGCAGAGGAACAAAAGATCAACTCCTAATAGACAAAATGATCTTGGAAAACTGCAAGAAAAGGAAGACCAACCTGAATGTGGCATGGATTGACTACAAAAAGGCATTTGACTCTCTGCCACATGACTGGATAATCAAGTGCCTAGAAATAACAGGAGTCAGTAGAAACATCAGAAAATTTGTGCAAAGATCGATGGCACAATGGAAGACACAGTTGCAGGTCAATGGTGAAAGACTGGGAGAAGTTAATATCAAGAGAGGAATATTTCAAGGAGATTCATTATCACCACTACTATTTGTTATTGCACTGTTTCCTCTGCAAACAATACTGAATAACTCAGGACATGGCTATCAAACATCAAAAACATCTGCCAGACTATCCCACCTCCTTTACATGGATGATCTGAAGCTGTATGGAAAAACATCATCTGAAATAGAATCGCTGCTCAACACTGTCCGTATATATAGCCAAGATATTGCAATGGAGTTTGGCTTGGACAAATGTGCCACACTTGCTGTCAAACAAGGAAATATAGTGAAAACTGAAGGAATCAAGATGCCCCACGAAAATAACATTAAGAGTCTGGATGAGGAAGATTACTACAAATACAAGCACACTGAAGTCAAGAAAAAGATTAGAGGTGAATACATCAAGAGAGTGAAGAAGATCTTAAAGTCCAAACTCAATGGAGGAAATACCATGAAGGCAATCAACACCTGGGCAATTCCAGTCATTAAATACACAGCTGGGATAGTGGACTGGACTCAAGAAGAACTAAAAGCAATGGATAGGAAGACCAGAAAAATAATGACAATGAATCATGCCCTTCATCCATGCAGTGACATTGACAGACTCTATCTATCAAGGCAAATAAGTGGACGTGGAATACTGCAAATACATCAGATGGTTGAAGAAGAAAAAATGGCTTTGGAAGAATATCTGAAGGACAGTGATGAAGATGCACTGAAATTAGTATATCAGGAAGGCTTACTGACTACTGGAGAGACCAAACTGGCCTACAAGAAAGACCAAATGAAGAACAGAATAGAGGCATGGGAAGACAAAGCACTACATGGCCAGTACATTAAAAAAATAGCTGGGAAAGCAGATAATAACAAGACCTGGCAATGGCTAAGAGCAGGAAAGTTGAAGAAAAAGACCAATAATAATAATAATAATAATAATAATAATAATAATAATAATAATAATAATAATAATAATAATAATAATAATAATAATAATAATAATAATAATAATAATAATAATAATAATGAGGAGGAGGAGGAGATATGTGGTAACACCATTGACTGCAATTAAAAATTAGAGCTATTTGTCACAAAACTATTCTACTTTCTGGCTTTTCAAATCAATAATAATAATAATAATAATAATAATAAGGAGGAGATATGTGGTAACACCATTGACTGCAATTAAAAATTAGAGCTGTTTGTCACAAAACTATTCTACTTTCTGGCTTTTCAAATCATGGACATTTCTATGCCTGAAGAGCTCAGGGAGAAGCATAGTGAGTTTTGAAGACACAACTGCCTGTGTTCCTGTGTACCTTAAAAATTAATGTCACTTACAAAGTTTAGGGGCAGTAGTATTTGGATACAATCTACTGTAAAAGAAATCTGCTTCAATTTGATATCTCTCAATTCTGTTTGAATCAGACCCATTTATATTACTATGTTGCAGAATCCAATGGGTACATTCACATCAGTATTAGGTGTTACTACTAGTAAGAACTAGGTATGCTTGTATTATAATTACACCAGATTCTTCCCTTTCCTTGACACTCATCATTAATAATGGCAATCCACTAAAAGAATGGTGTACAAAATACTTGTTCTCTTTTCAAACTGCTTGGCAGTTTTGTCTCTACATGGTAAATATGGCTTTTGCTGTAACCTGGATACATGAAGTATTCCTGAGCCAAATAGCAACCTTGGAGTGGATTCAGTCAGTTTTCATATTGTATTTCTCCATGAGGTAGATCCGTGATAGTGATAGTGAGATGGTTGGGTTGCTATGTTTTATTCTCTACTCCACAGCAGAAAAGTTTTTTATATGTAGGCTTCCACTTCAGGGTCACCAGAGCCCAATATATTTGGAGAATACTAATCATATATACTTAAGAAATGCCATTTCAGTGCCTTTTATATTTCATAAATTCCCATTGGCAATTTCATTTATTTATACAACCTCCTTCCAGATGACGAGTTTAATAAACACTATACAGAGGATTCTCAAAACAGGAAGAAATGAATACTACTAGATGCATAATCAATGCCATCATGTTCTAAAGTAGGAAACTGTTTATGAAACAGGATATCCCATAGTCTTTCCTCTTCTGTAGCTCTACATCTTTGAGAGAACTGATTTGAACTGCCTTACATTCACTGCTGTGCTCCGCAGTGCAACTAGAAGAGACCCTTGAGGAAAAAGAATAACTCCAAAGCCTCATGAAAATTGTATAGCCCTGATTCTAGAAAGCTTAGCTATACAATAGCAGATGCTGCTGTTTACAGTAGAGTGCCACCAATTTAATGGTCTCCACACTGAGAAATGAAGAGATTGGTGACAATCTGTAAGACAAACTACAAAAACTATATGCTCTGTTTTGCTTTTGTTTTTAATGAAACTATTCAAATTTGATATGCACACATATTGAGGATGAGTGTACTACAGCTCTGTCAGGGGCGTAAATTAATTGCAAAATCCTAAGAGCAAGGATTCAGGCTGGATTTGCCCACATTTATTTTATTCACTGTGACTGTGGGAGAAATTTAGTTTTCACAGTGTGGGCATAAAACAGTATGAAAATGCCTGCCATGATGACGACAACAACAAATGTTTTATTTGCCAGATCAACAGTAGCAACAAGATATTCTCAGAAAATAAAGGCTGAAATTCTCTCAACTACAAAGTGTTCTCTTTTCTTTCCAGTTATGTTTATTTATGATCTGTGTGCTCTATGGGCGGGGGAAAAAAAGGAATTGGGTGGCTTGCTTTGCATTTTTTTATTTCTCTGTGACTGAGTTTGAAGAAACTGAGACTTCAAGATTTTGTCTTCACACCATTGATTGGGCACTTGTGGCAGCTACTGATGCCTGTCAAACACCTCATTTACTTTATAATCTGGAAATGTTTCTGAGTTTTGCCAGCTGCTAGTGTTACCCAAAGCACTCAAGGATCTAAAAAGTTGTCACTCAACTTCCGTCAATTAAGGACTTTCACAATCTATGGGAAACTATGTTTCCACAAGAGAGGTTAGAGTGAAAAAAAATTACTCACTCACACAACACACACCACACCACACAACACACACACAGAGAGAGAGAGAGAGAGAGAGAGAGAGAGAGAGAGAGAGATCTAAGAGCAGTGTACAATCTTTGGTAGATAATGTACCACATAAAACAAGCATGTATTGCGAGGACATATATTTACTTATCAGTAGCTACTAGGTGGAAAGCTGAGATAATGTACCACATAAAACAAGCATGTATTGCGAGGACATATATTTACTTATCAGTAGCTACTAGGTGGAAAGCTGACCTTGGCAAGTGTTAAGTTTTTTGTATCACAATCATTCATGGATTACAGTCCCCATAATAAATGAGTGTTATGGGTTCAAATAAAACTGAAGATAGTGCTGAAAAATAGCCATAATTAATCCCATATCTTGAAATAAAAATAGCTTGATTGATACAATCATTTGCTTTTATTTACTTTGCAAAGAACTGCAACTTATCAACCGGTACAAACATCCTTCAGTCTTGATAAGCTAATTAGTAAAACTTAGATGTCTGCTTAACTGAATGACTTCACCTAGCTTCAGATGCTGTTCAATCCATTAATTGGCCTACATTATTACTTTGCTTTAAGTGATCACCTTAATATGGATGATGAAGTATTTGACCCTCAATTTCATATAGCTCAACAGTTTTGGAATAAGCCATGAGATCACAAGAATGGTTATGTTCTGTCAAATCTGACACTAGCAAGAGGTAGGTTGGACAACTAAGCCATCAACGTAAATATACCTTATTTCTACAAATACTTCCCTGCTTATAGTGAATTTGTTATTTGTGACAAAATAGAAATCTAATAGCCAATCAAATTTAATTATATCACTTTTCTGTTTTAGAATAGGGAATATGGGAAAGAAGGCATTGCATAATGTCATCTAGGAAAACTATCTCTTTCCCAGATCCTACTCAGCCTATCACTAAATGGCTGGTTAATATGATATGCTAGATTTGGGGATAACTAGGTTTGATTGCCCCTTCAAAAAAGAAATGAGGTTGAAGAGCAATTTCTTCTTCAAATAGCTCTTGACTAGAATGTGGAGCTGCTTTACATTATTAGCCCTTCTCCACATGCTCCATCCTGGAAAAAGAATATAAAAACACAACAAACTTGAATAGAATAGAATAGAATAGAATAGAATAGAATAGAATAGAATAGAATAGAATAGAATAGAATAGAATAGAATAGAATAAAGCTGGAAGGGACCTTGTAGGTCTTCTAGTCCAGCCCCCTGCTCAAGCAGGAGAACCTATACCATCTCAGACAGGTGACTGTCTAGTCTCTTCTTAAAAATCTCCAGTGATGGAGAGCCCACAATTTCTGGAGGCAAGCTGTTCCACTGGTTAATTGTCCTCACTGTCAGGAAGTTTCTCCTTAATTCCAGGTTGCTTCTCTCTTTGATCATTTTCGATCCATTGTTTCTTGTCCTTCCAGCATTTGTTGTCATTACGATCAGACAGTCGTCTAGACTCTAGAACATAAACAGAAGCATTCCTATTCACAATGAGCATCTGTGGTTAATCTGAATTTTGATTTAGTTTATTAACTCTTCTCCAACCCAGGTATCCAGAGCTAGGTGATAACAATGCCAAAATGATGAAATAGAGTTCTTGATATCATCTGCCTTTTTGTGCCTGTGCCCTGAATTACATACACATATACAAAAACCAGTTTCAATATGATGTTGAAATGTCGGCTTCATCATTTGTCCCTTCCTTCATTAATTCCCATACATTCTGGAAAGCCATAGTGGTACAATAAATACAATTAATTTGAAACTGTGTCCTAGTAGACCAAGATGTACTGTATTCAGTAATCAAGGTTTATCATTACATGGCAAAGTTTCCTTTGCACACCTACAAAAACCATCTCATCTATTTTTTATGAAAGTCGATCTGATTGCTCCCCAGACAAGGCACAACTGTTACCACATATTTCATCAGATACTATTCCAATCCAGCCAAGATACCGAGTCTCAAAAATAATCAGGAAGTCCACTTTACCTATCCCTGTTACATTCAGCAGGTTACATTCACTCAGAAAATAACATGTCACTTCTAAAGTGCATCCTTTTGTATTATTACAAGCTTGTTTGTTTGTTTGTTTGTTTGTTTGTCCAAATCATTCAATAGGAGAAATGAATTTGATTCTGGAGTCTAGGTCAAAATGAGTTATTTCCAAACCTACATAAAAGAATTCTCAGCTAAAAAGAAATGGCCTGCATGCAATATATCTCTTTATGCACATTAATATATGAATGGACTTCCTCTAACTCTCAGGCCAGGACTAATAGCACTTTAGGGATATTATGCATTGATATATTAAAATTGTTAATATAGCTTTTGTTAATAGCTTTTCACTGATGCAATAATCTTCAGTAAACATTTCCAGTTAAGATTATTTGACTTGGATTTCTAGTGTCGACATCTATACCAGCCCCTCCTACCATTACGTCATAAATATATGGACAGGCAATAAGGTGAACTTCCTACATTTCCCCAAATTTTGCCCTCCAAGCAAGCTCATTTTAAAAAAACATTCTGTACTGAATTTTGCCATGGCTATTTTTGTCAGGAAATAATTGCATAAAATTATTCATTGCAATGATTTCATATTAATGATTGTAAAATCTCCTATAATAGGGATGAAGGAGTTCAATTATTGAGAGAGATGTTGATTTCAAGTGCTGGAAAGGAGGCTACCTTTCAGAGCCTTGTATGCAAAATGTAAAAAAATTAAGTACACCATTCTATTAAAAATGAATGGCTTAATGTTAATGATTTTTTACACAAAGCTATAATTATTTTTACACAATTGGCTCCAAAGCAATTTTTCCTCAAAATTTGCATTTTAATTATACCAGGAAGAAGAACAGGGTGGCATTAGGAGTTAATTTCAGGAAGTGAAAAAATAAGATTTTCCTGCTTAGCAAAGGCCTATCATGTGGATAATTGACAGAGAACAAAAGGCCTCTCTGGTGACAACTATTTATATCCTTTGATTGATTAATAACTGATTAATAACTTGGCAAACCACCACCCAGCTAATTCATAAGATTTCTGACTCCTCTTTCACTATTAGTAACAAATGGATTAAAAAAAAAAACTTTGGTCTTTGATTAATGGACCATTATTTTTCAAGCATTTTCTGATTATGCCTCTTCCCTCCCCTGGTGATGGTATCTGTTAATTATGTTCATGACAGGTTTAGTAATAAAAGGTTGGGTGAGGATTTCTTTATCTGTTGTCATCTCTAAGATCCAGGAACACTGCTGCTGATAAACATTGTCCAATCCAAGCCTCTAAGACACAGGTGTCAAACTCGCCATGTCACATGACGTGTCGTGACATATCACGACTCTTTTTGCATTGCCGGCAATGGGGTGGGCGTGGCTTCGGTATGATGAAACCGGCCTGTGGGCCAGCAGTTTGACACCCCTGCTCTAAGAGAACAATTCTCACCTGAAAGAAAATGTATGATGAATTCAAAGTCAAGAACATTTTAAACCTATGAATATACAAGTATGAAAAAATATCCCCCTACTGAAAACTGTACTGTTTAGAACTGACTTTTTATGTCCCATAACATAATGCAAACAGATTTCATCCAAAGCTTATTTATATTTTCATACAGGGCAAACCCATGCATAATCTGCTGTAATTGCCCCAATATTCTTGATAGTAATGTAATAATAAACTGGCAATGGAGAGTGGTCACTGCCATTCCTTTTTTTTTTTAAATGGTAATGGAAGTTACAGGGACAGTTCTTAAGAATGCTTCAAAATGAAATACTACATTAAAACGCATTAGTTTACTGTCTGTATATACTAAAAATCTTCTTGAGTCTCCATGAGACCAAATGGTAGTCCCCAAATAAATAAATAAAAAAAAAGATAGCAGGAAATTGGAGGCCAATTTTTACATTCAAAGTTTTTCTGATTTCCTGGCTATAGATTAAAAAAGAAAACTAAATTATAACACCAAGGTAATGCTTTGACAAAATCCGTGCTGTTATTTTGGGGTTTCTTGTTTTTGAAGTTATTTTATACTTTGGAGCAATTCTTCTATTTATCACTCTGATGACTCAGTGGTTGTCCACACTTCCTGTTTTGAAAAAGTCCCATCACAACAACCCTGTACAAACTGTTAGAGATTTACTTTGATGATTTCGCCATGTCAAAGAGCAGGGGTCTTCAAACTTGGCCCTTTTATGACTTGTGGACTTCAACTCCCAGAATTCCTCAGCCAGGCACGCTGGCTGAGAATTCGGGAGTTGAAGTCCACAAGTCATAAAAGGGCCAAGTTTGAAGACCCCTGTCAAAGAGGCCACCTGATTCATTTCCATGAAATGACTTGGGTGCTACTTTCTGGATCTTCTTTGCAAACAGATAGAGTGATCCCTTAGAACACTCAAACCTCTCTCCATATTAGGAAATAACATAAATTAGTTTCCCCATAATGATGCAGATTTTAAATTTTTTGTATTTTGTATTTCAGGTGAAACTGAAATTAGGACCATGATTTAGTTTTCCAAAGGAAAATGTTCCCCAGGAAGATGGATTGGTGACTGGGATGGAACTCAATATCTCTGGTTGTTGAAGTTCTATGGGTCTATGATAATGATCAATATGGGTGGACAAATCTGACTTGGATTGAAAAATGTTTATGCTGCTGAAGACTTGTTAGATGAAAAGTAGTCCAAATTCCACATAGTAGAGGCAATTCTGTAGTAGATTGCCAAAGATGAAGAGGAAATGCCAGGACTTTGAAGGCAAATATCACTCAGGGACTCGCAATGATAGAAGATCAAAGGCTTTATCAGCCTGAGGAATGCCAGTGTCGCCTGAGACTCATTGAGGGAAAGCTCCAGTAATAAGGAATATAGTATTTATAGTTTAGGAGTGAGCTCTTGGCTTCTTGGTGTTCTCTGAGGTTGCTAAGATCCTCTCTCTCTCTCTCTCTCTCTCTCTCTCTCTCTCTCTCTCTCTCTCTCTCTGTGTGTGTGTGATTGTGTGTGTGTGTGTAAAATAAGGGATGAACCAACAACAATTGTAACGTCCTTTTCCTGAGCAGGGTTTTTATTCTTATTTTTAATGTGTTTTATTTTATTGTTTTTAAACCTACCATTATTGGGAGAATCCAAGAATTTTGCAAGCAGACTACTAGTTAATCAACTAAGTTTCTCATTTGCATATGATAGTTCTTGGTGTTTTTTTTTATCAGAAATGGGATCAAAATATATCCTGAAATATCCAAATTATTTCATTGTGTGTAGCACTTTAATTTCTTTGATATATCACTGCAAAATATTCAGTTCTAAGGTTTTTCTAATCCATCCAACTAAGTACTTTATGTTAAAAGGATCTTTTCGGGAAATTGTCACTTACTACCTTATGGGAAGAACAATATATTGTTGAATTTCCAGAATGTGGAAGATTCCACATAATGAAATAATAATGATATTTAAGAGTTGTATGCTGCCTTCCAGCATCTCTCTGATTTATAATTTCTTGTCCTCAGGCTTGTCCCAAGTGGATGAAGACTAGAAATACTAGTATGCTTAGAGCAGTCGCTATTTGATTAATGAACAATTATTTTCAGTTAGTCATTAGATAGTTGCCTATGGGAAAAGCCTTAATTAGCTAAATGCAAAGGATTTCCTATCTCTACATGGACATGCTGTGGTTTTTTTTTTTCATACAACAAACATAAGATAAAAGGGATGTTAATCACACTCAGCTGCCTGTTTGAGTAGCTATTCTTCTGGGGTATTTAGTTCCTAAAGCTTCAAATTAATAATGATTGGGCAGGACGTAGACAATGCATATCCATATTACAAGAGTTCCAAATATTATATATTGAACTAGGGCAGGGGTAGGCAACCTTGGCTCTTTTATGACTTGTGGACTTCAACTCCCAGAATTCCTGAGTCAGCATGGTTGGTTTAGGAATTCTGGGTATTGAAGTCCACAAGTCATAAAAGGGCCAAGGTTGCCTACCCCTGAACTAGGGTAAGGATAGGTAACCTGTCAACCTCTTGATGTTGCTAAATGCCAATTCCTATCTGGCATAGCCATCATGGTCAATTGTGTTGGGCAGAAGTTGCAGACCAACAGCATATGGCGTGCAACTTATCTCAAAGGTTGCCAAGTGAGATAGTGCTATTTTATCACTAGGCAGCAGTCAGGGTTTTGTTGTTGTTGTTGCCAGTATTTGTTTTCTGAGATGTCAAATTTCATTTCCACAGCTGAAAATGTTCCTGCAATATTAGCAACTCTAGAACAAAGGCATGACAAAGAATGCTATTAGTGGAGTGATAATTTCACTGTGCATTAAATGATTATCAAAATAGGGTAATTAAGGTTGATGGTTTATTTACCAGCTGAATGTATCTGTTGTAATAGGTGTAATAGGTGTTAATTAACTTTCAAATTTCTAAAGATCAAGGAACTAGCAGAGCTGGCAGTGAAATTCACCAGCTCAGTTCTTGTCAAGAAGGAATCAAAGGTTTTATTCAAGTATCTGAGAGACTGGATAAATCTCTTATCTAGCCCGTAGAAACCTTTTCATATAAATCATTCAAGCAAGGTGGGCAGATAGAGAGCTGGTGAAATGTATAAGATAAGCCTTGTCTTGCATTTGGGAGACCAAAGTTCAATCTCAACTTGATCAAGGAGTTCAATGGGTGAGCTAGTCAGTCTTTCTCAATCAACTACATGACAGGGGAAATAATAAAGTTAGGTGAAAGTATGATATGAAGGCAAGAAAGATACATAAATAAAAATGCTATGATTACATTACTGAGACTTGCTGTAAAATTCCATTATCCGAATTGAAAATTTGGAAGAAGAGGTAGGAAATATTTGGGGCTGAAGACTGATACTCTGCAGAGATTTATCTAGCTTAAAAGTAATGCAGTTCTTCCAGTGGTATTTGCAATGCACCATCAGAGATTCTGAGAATTAAGTAAAATATAGTATGTCATGGAATGTTTGTGGTATGATTGAAGCCCAGGCAACTATATTAGCTGGGTTGGCTGCAGTGGTAGGATTCAAACATGTGAACAACCAGTTCTCTGTGTGGATGCCACTTCTGGAAGTCCATTCTGGGCCTGGGCAACAAAAATTAGCTACTGGTTCTGCCGAAGTGGTGCGAACTGGCTAAATCCCACCACTGGTTGGCTGTCATCTTCTGAACAGCACCCAGACAATCAATAAGCACAAACCTTGATGTAGGCCCAAGATGTACATAATTTTATTTCAAACAGCCTTGAGTAATGTCCCCGGAACCACTTATTTTCTTCCAAAATGTTAATGTAATGAAAGAGAAATGAAAATCCAGGGAGATTTTCATTTTTGTTCTTGACCGACCCTACTGGGGGTTAGATGTCAGTGAATGAACTGATGATAAGCAGGGGCTTCATGCTAATTAAAAAAAAAAAGCTATGCACTCTTAATATACACAGTAGGGATGAAAGAAAAAGGAATCAAAGGATATAGACAAGCGAACCTAGTTGATAAAAAGTAGTACATCCGCTTGCAAGGACTTAGCATCTGGACCAAGGAAGAATGCTATATTTTTATCAATAGCACAGTTAGGGAATTCTGCCATTTTGGAGTTTTAATGGTACAAATTTACTTTACCTGGGTTTCAAAAATTCAAAAATTCTAGCAATTCAAAAAATCACTAGAAAACAGGAAAGACTGGAATTTTCTGTATCTCTTTTCTGCCATTAAATAATTTTGGTTTTGGTCATTATAACAATGGCTTCCCATGAAAAGTGGAGATATTAAATGATATATAAATGTATTATGCTCTTCTGTTCAAGTGCGATATATTTTAAATTAATGCTGCTATTGGTACATATGCTGAACGTATGGGTTTGCTCTTTTTCCAGAAGAGTCTTAAAAATTAAAATATGCAGCTTAGACAAATCAAAGCAGAAAGGAGATGGAAAGAGGCAAAACAAAAGGAAGGGGTGAACCTCAACCTTGTTAATGATACAATTAATCTAGCATGCAGGAAAATAATTCATTCAGTTCAGCCATAATTACTTTTGTTCTGTAGATTAATCTATATAGCCCAGTTCCTGGACATTTCTGAATAGGTCTAGATAAATCATGTTTCTCTTTGGTGAAAGAAGGTTTATGTAGGGTGATTGCCAATGCCTTTTCTAGGACAAGAACTAATTTTCAAGAACAGTTCAGGGGTATAATTAAAATTCAGTTTAAAATCTCCTGCAACTCGACTCTATTCAGTCATCCTAGCAACCGAACAAAAGCAGTTTGCCACTGTTTTCTTCTGCAATGTTTTTCAATTTCCTATTGTAGCATGTAGCCCTGGGATTTTCCTTGTACTTATCCATACAAATTCTAACCCGGAATGACTGTGGTTAGCTACTCAGCTGAAACAACTTCAGCCAATGTAATGTCACCTACTGAGGCTTTTGTCATTTTTTTTAGATGGACTAAAAATATTTATGTAATCATTCTTCAGATTTAAAATATTTTATAAGATTGTATAAAGTTTCCACAGAAGAGAAAATACAAGGAAATGGGGGGGGGGAGAAATAGGTCAGGGAAAAAACAAATTTGGGTGTTTTGACAGAATTTCTTTGGAATTAGAAGTTGAATGCTGCAAGTTCTTACTTGTGTGTAGTTATTGCTCTCTGTTTACATGTCTTTGAGTCATTCTTGACTCCTGGAAACTGCCTAGAGAAATCTTCACAGTTTTCTTGACAAAATTTTCAGAAATAGTTTGCTACTGCCTCCTTCCTAGGACTAAGAAGGAATGACTGGCCCAAGATCACCCAGCTGGTTTCATGCCTAAGGCAGAACTCATAGTCTACTGGTTTCTAGCCTAATATCTTAACCATTGCTCCCAATATCCATTTAATATATTATCATATCACCATTTATTTGAGTTTATATAACAGTAGTATAGTTGTTCTCTGGTCCACCTACGGCAGGGGTGTCAAACTGCTGGCCCACGGGCCGGTTGCATCATGTGGAGGCCGCACCCACCCCAGCTCTGGCAACACAAAAAAAAGTTGCAATACATCCCAACACATCATGTGACATGGCGAGTTTGACCTACGGGATAAGCAGAAAAATCTCTGGTCATATTAACTTGTAATTTTTTAAAAAAAAAACCTGTTTTTATAGCATTAACTAATCAATATGCATTAATTTTTCTTAAGGTAGAAACTTTTGCTAGAGATGAAATGTATTTCTTTAGCAAATAAACTTAAATTAAATAAGAAATGAGTTATTGAGTTTATTTTTTTTGTTTGCTCATTGGAAATTTTTTACCTGTGCTGCATTTAAGTTAACAAAACAGATCAGTTAAAATTAACTTCTATATCAATGGAGGGTTAATGTAACCAGATCAGGAAAGATTAACTGGATTTAAAATATAAATTATGAATGTTTTTGCAGGATTAGGGATATTGTATCACTTGCAACTATTCCTGAGCAAGTTGGACTTACTTCTATTTACAACTTCATTACAATATTTTTTGAGTCTTGCAATGGGTTTTAATGAGGGCTGTCCTTTAAAGGGTCAGAAAATTGCAAATGTTGCAAACTGAGATAACTAGACTGCTGACTAATATATGGTATAAGATCCAAATTATATCTGTACTGAAAAATCTGTAATGGCTAGCAGTTGCCTAGCAGGAGCAATATAAGTTTCTTTGTATATCTTCAAAGGCTAAAATGACCATGGAACTGAATATCTGCAGGATATCTGTCTCGGTTAGCAGAAGAAGCTCCTGATGTCAGAAGCTAAATGGTGTATGGGAATGGGCTTCCTCTTACAGAGTTTCCAGGTTATACAAATGCAGAAATTTACAGAAATACTTTTGGTTCCTCTTCATCCAGTATTAAGAAATATGGTAACAGTTCATCTAATTCCCTGCCCTTTAATTTTTTTAAAAAAAAAATATTTTAATGTTTGATTCTTAATTTTGGCTTTGATTTTTGTGCTGAATTAATTTTCTTCTATTCACATCTTTTTTTTTTTTAATGTTGTAAAGTGCCTTAAGTGTTGGAATAAGCAGAAAAGTAAGCTGTAAATTTCAATATAAATAAAAATAAAAGCTTCCGCGTGATTCTTTGCTTCGGTGACTGTTTATGCAGAGCAGCCCTTTGAAGCTGCTTTGCAAAGCAACATGTGACACCTTCTAAAAACTCAGTGAAATCGGCAACTGAAGCTGTATGTGCATAACATAGGAATGTCCTCTATCTATTGCAATCGTTGAACAAGAGGTTTAGACCTGACCTCATTGAGACAAAATGTATCACTTTATTGTGACAATGAACAGATCGTATTGCCTGCTTTCTTTCCTTGAAATCCCCTTGATATGAATATCCTCACTGAGGCAAATACCCACCATATAGAGGCTTAGTTGTAGGAACTGCTGAGGCTGCAAAAGTTATCAATGCCACTGTTACATTCCAAATTAAATAAATAAATAAATAAATAACCTTTATTGTCATTTTTTATATTGTGGGCACAATGGCACACATAAAATAATGAAATTTAGTTGCCCGCTCTCAAAGTGAAACATATACATGACACACACCTAAACATACTATGTACAACATAGATATAGACCCACATCCCTACATATACATAGCAAATAAATATTAAATACTGTCCATCTTGAATATATAACGCAAGGAGGAAGTTTGAGAGTTCGCAAGGTTAATGCTGTATGGAATGAAACTATGGCTGAATCTGGATGTTCTGCTACGGATACCACGAAGCCTCCTCCCAGAAGGTAACAGGGAAAACAGGTTGTGGAGAGGATGTGTAGTGTCCCAGAAAATCTTGCGGGCCCTGCTCAAGCAACGCTTCTGTGCTATGTCCTGGATGGTAGGGAGGGAACTGCCAATGATCTTTTCGGCCATCCTCACCACTCTCTGCACTGCCTTCCTGTCTGAAGCAGTGATGCCTCCAAACCAGACTGTGATGCTGTATGACAGGATGCTCTCGATTGTCCCCCTATAGAAAGTGGTCAGGACAGGGGAAGGAAGATGTGCTTTTCTCATGCGGCGCAGAAAATGCAGGCGCTGCTGTGCCCGCTTCACCAGTTTCTCACTGTTTAGCGACCAAGTCAGCCTACTCGTTAGCTGCACACCCAGGAATTTGATTCTGGTAACCATCTCCACAGGTGAATCATTAATGCACAGAGAAGTGTGGCTGTGCCTGCCTTTTCTGAAATCAACAATGATCTCTTTGGTTTTTCTTGTATTTAAAACTAGGCTGTTTTCTTTACACCAGTTCACCAACCCCTCAACCTCCTTGCAGTAAGCTTCCACCTTGTCATCCTGAATAAGGCCCACTACTGTTGGATCATCTGCGAACTTCACAATATGGTTGGTGGCAAACCTAGCACAGCAGTCATGGGTCAACAGGGTGAACAGCAGCGGACTTAAGACGCAGCCCTGAGGAGAACCTGTGCTCAAGAAAATGGTATTTGAGGTATTTGTTCCAACTCGCACATATTGGGGCCTGTTGGTAAGAAAATCCAGAATCCAGTTGCACAAAGGAGTGTTTAAGCCTAAAAGGCCTACTCACATATGTAGAAAAGGAGTTTCTGGAAGCATCAGTAAATTCAAAATGCAGCAGCCTGGCTGCTAACTAGTATATGATGCCCAGAGCAAATCATACCTACAATAAAAACTCTGCCTTGTTTGCCAGCTGTTTTTAGGAACAATTTATATCTGATTCGAATCTTTAAATCCTAATGTACTCAGGATTTAATATCTAAAGGACCATCTATTTGGATAGTAATGTCAATCCCAAGGTGCTCTTGGGTTTGCTGGGCAAATTAGGGAGATGAAACACCAGAAGAGTCCCTAGAAGTACCATCAGAGAAGATGAAGAATAAAGATAAGCATGGGTAATAGCCAATATTAGAGATTACATTGACAGGTAAAAGCAGTGAAATGTAGATATTTTTATGCCATCATATCCAAATATAGTTGCCCAGTGGACCTTTTAAAGGTGACTCATTCGTTCCAGGAAAAGGATGAGACATAGGACCGTTTTTTATGACTGCTATGAGAAATGTCCAAATTAACTGGTAAAGTTACACATCTTTGCTCAGAATTCATCTCAAATCCTATCAAGATGACAGAATAAAGTTATTGGATGGTTACTTGAAGTGCTGCTTGCTTTGAAGGAGCAGTCATACATCTCCTCTTCAAGAAGTCAGAAGACCCAAAAGTTCTGGATAACTTTTATCAGTCCTCAACCTTCTATTTTTAAGAAAGGATGTTGGTCAGGTTATAGATTCAAACATCTTTCAGGGAACAGATCATCTAGATCCTTTTCAGTGATGTTTCAGACTGAGACATAATACTAAGGTGGTATTGATCACACGTTGATGATTTCTGATGGAAAAAGATGGAAGTAGTCATCCTTCTATTTATGTTTGATCTCTTAGTGGCATGGTATATTTTGGATCACTTAGGAGTGGGAGTCATAGTGTTGCAGTGATTTTTCTCTTTTTGTGTTCTGTTCAGTGTTTGGTGTTGCCAAGTGGGGTTGGATGGGGTAAGAGGGAGAGGGAGATGGAGAGAGGGAAAGAAGGAGAGAAAGGGAGAGAGAAGGAGGGAAAGAGAAAGAGAGAGAAGGATTGAACCATAAACCCCTGATATATGAAGTGCCTTAGAACTCATTGATCTTGTCTTTCCTGTTTAACATCTACGTGATGCCATAGATGTCATTCATTACTTTGGGTTTCTTGATGATACTGTTCCAACTGACAATCCCAACCAAGCAAATACCTTCGAGACTTTCCGATCTCTTAATGCAAAGTTTTATTAAGTACACCATATCGGCACATATGAAAGTAAAAACAGCTCTGGCAAGACCCCACCCAACTCACTGTAGTAAAAGAATTGGCTTCTTCCTCCTCCCTCTGGGTCAGGTCACGCTGCCCAATCATGTTGAAAAATATTGTTATGAGAGAGTATCTCTGGGCCTGGCCAGACACCTGGCATTTATCCTTGGTTCCCACAGTTGGCTTTCTTAATCTTTGAAATCTGCATTCCAAACCTCTCCCCTCCCCCGAGCTCGTTGGTGAGTTGAGAAGCAATGTCTGTCGCACCAGCAAGACTAGGCTTCGAGACTTGACAGATACATTTCAATTCCACATTGCCCAGGTGATGCTGTCAAGGTCTTGTTCCAATATCAGCAGGAGGAGAAAAAGACTCAAGCTCAATTCTGATAAGATCAAGTGGATGGGGGTATTTGACCACCTGGTCTGGAGATGTTCCACCTGAAGAGATATTCCACCTAAAGTCTACTTCCTGTTTTTGGACTGTTGCTGAATTTGGGTGTCTTCTTGGAGATCTCACTTAAGGGGCAGGTAGTCAGGAAGGCATTTGCACAGTTTCATCAATGACAGTTTTGCCCGTACCTGGACCAGGAGGCCCTTAGATCAGTAACTCAGGCTTTGATGACCTCACATTTGAATCAGTGCAATGCACTCTACATGGGGCTGCTCTTAAAAAACACTTGGAGGTTGTAATTAATTCAGAATGCAGCGGCATTGCCAGTTGGCTCACATAATACTGCTGCTTCATAATACTTGCATTAGTTACCAACAGGCTATCAGGTTCAGTTCAAGAAGTTGCTAATCACATATAAAGCTCCTGAGGTCATAGGGCTAGGATATTTGAGGGAGCGCTATCTTCTATAATATCTGTTCATTACACAGGATTGGACAGAGTGAGCATGCTTCAGGTCTCATTGATTAGATGTCACTTGACTGGACCTAGAATGCAGGCTTTACCTGTCACAGTGTCCCCCACCCTCAGAGATTGCTGTCCCCCATTTAAAGAGCTGGTAAAACCTGGTTCTTTGCCCAGATTTTGGGCCAGAGTGGTTGGTAGACTCTTTATTGATGTTTGTGCTGGTGTTGGATTCATGTAGGATTATTGTTTCATTTTATTTTTGTTGTACATGAGTTTGGGATGAAGTCAACCCCTGTACAACAAATAAATGCTTTCTGGGTATTATGATCAGATAACAGGGTTCTTTTTTTGAAGATGCCCTCTTTTAATGAGATGTATTTTTTCTAACAGGTTTCCTCCTTTGTTACTCCCAAACTAAAGAACTCTCTTAGGATCAGCATTCAGCAGCTTATCTATCTATCTATCTATCTATCTATCTATCTATCTATCTATCTATCTATCTATCTATCTATCTATCTATCTATCTATCTATCTATCTATCTATCTATCTATCTATCTATCTATCTATCTATCTATCTATCTATCTATCTATCTATCTTTCTATCTACCTATCTATCTATCTATCTATCTATCTATCTATCTATCTATCTAGCTATCTAGCTATCTAGCTATCTATATCTATATCTATATCTATATCTATATCTATATCTATCTATCTATCTATCTATCTATCTATCTATATCTATCTATCTATCTATCTATCTATCTATCTATCTATCTATCTATCTATCTATCTATCTATCTATCTATCTATCTATCTATCTATCTATCTATCTATCTATCCATACATCCATACATCCATACATCCATACATCCATACATCTTTCTATCCAATCTATGAAAGTAACAGGCTTTACCACTTTAGCTGCTTGGGATCCCCCCCCCGACCAATTTGGAATAGAATAGAATAGAATAGAATAGAATAGAATAGAATAGAATAGAATAGAATAGAATAGAATAGAATAGAATAGAATAGAATAGAATAGAATAGAATAGAATAGAATAGAATAGAATTGGAAGGGACCTTGGATGCCTTCTAGTCCAGCCCCCTGCTTGAGCAGGAAAACCTATACCATTTCAGACAAGTGACTGTCCAGTCTCTTCTTAAAAATCTCCAGTGATGGAGCCCCCACGATTTCTGAAGGCGAGCTGTTCCACTGGTTAATTGTCCTCACTGTTGGGAAGTTTTTCCTTAATTCCAGGTTGCTTCTCTCTTTGGTCAGTTTCCAACTATTGTTTCTTGTCTTGCCCTCTGGTGTGTTAGAGAATAGTTTGACACCCTCTTCTTTGTGGCAGCCCCTCAAATACTGGAATACTGCTATCATGTCACCCCTGTTTCTTCTTCTTTTTTTTTAGACTAGCCAAACCCAAGTTGTGCAGCCGTTGTTCATATGTTTTAGTCTCCTGGCATTTGATCATTTTAGTTGCTCTTCTCTGAACTTTTTCCAAGGTTTCAACATCTTTTTTATAGTATGGTGACTAAAACTGGCTGCAGTATTCCAGGTGTGGTCTTACTAGGGTTTTATAAAGTGGTACTAATACTTCATGTGATCTTGATTCTATGCCTCTGTTTATACAACCCAGGATTGTATTAGCATTTTTGGCTGCTGCTGCACACTGCTGGCTCATAGTCAAGTGATGTCCTATCGGACTCCAAGGTCCCTCTCACAGTTGCTGTTTTTGAGCCAGATCTCACCTAATCTGTACTTAAACCTTTGATTTTTCCTGCCTAAATGTAAAACTTTGCTTTTCCCCACATTAAACTCATTTTGATTTGAGTTAGTTTTTGATGACTTTAACTTGAGGATGGGGATAAGGTTTAGATTTAAGACGAAGGAAATGTGGTTTTTTTATTGTTGGGTTGTTGTTGTTTTTTGGACAAATACTGTCTGGGAGGAAGATTATATTCCTTCATCGAACAAAGCTCAACAAAGAAACTGCTTAGGAAATATACTTCAAAATAAACTGTTTTCAGATAAATTCAGTCTATTCTTTAGCTAGACTTCAGATATCCGAAACCATTCACCAAACAGTTTATACTTCGATCATCTAAACAACTAATTTAAATTGAGTTCAGCTTTCCCCATCTTGCTGCTTTCCCATAATTAACAGAAGATGAAGTTTCCTGATACAGATGAAAATTCCACAGGGGAATAATGTATTTCTTCTTTCTTTTTCTTTTCCAGGTAATCAATCCAATGCCTTTTAGAGCTACAGCCAGTGCTCTACTTATGAACAGGCTACAAGTACATTTTATCTA
Organism: Azemiops feae; assembly: GCA_023970755.1. Lineage (NCBI taxonomy): Eukaryota > Metazoa > Chordata > Lepidosauria > Squamata > Viperidae > Azemiops > Azemiops feae. The sequence continues at coordinate 1,164,631 of JALGBA010004088.1, read as the reverse complement.
CAAGTCAAAACAAGCAGATGTGTGTAACATGTTGTAAACAAACCTTCTCCTGATGGGCTTGGACTTTTTAGGTTGGAGTTGCAGATAGTTTTGTTCATATTGATAAAAGTTCATAACTCAAAAGTTCATAAATAAAGTCTGTATTGCAATTTAATGATATAATTAAACAAATTCATTTGTGGGGTATCATTCTCACATTTTGGCAAATATATTTGTACTCATCATAAAGCTGCTTCACAAATCACTAGCTTTGAAACTCTCATTAGAGAAACTGCAACATCTGTTTTCTTAACAATTGGGGTTATTTTATTGAGATATGTTTCAAAAACATGTTTTTTGAATTGCTTGTATATTCACCTGGATTGTGTCTTGGTTAATTTATTCACCAGAATCCAAAGGTTTTATGTCAAGTTTTATACATGTTATACAGCCATTAGCATGCACGAATTACATCCTTAATTCCTTTATTACTTCTTGGACATTCTTCAGTGCACAACATCCATAATGAAGATCACATGACAGTGAGTAACTAAACTACAAGCTCTTTTTCTCCAGGCAAGACATTTTTCTCCTTCTATGGCATATAAAGAGTCCATGAACCCTTTTTAAAGCTCAAATATGTGGAATTAATAGTAGCAATTGAAGATGCTGAAAGTGGATTAACTATAGTACTATGTATGCAACAGAGTGCAAGTACAGACAAATCAGACCTACTGCTTAACTGTAATTATCTGGGTTCCCACCTTTTTCCATTAGCTGAACTCTCTTAAAATTGTCAAGGCTCATTATCAGATTATTTCTTTATTGTATCACACCACAACAAGAAACCAATATATCAAGAAACCAATGGGGGACTATCATGCTGGAGATGGTTGAGGGGCCCATCTCCAGAGGGATACTACCTCCCCTCCTCACACATCCTGCTCCCTCGCTCCCCATCTTTAATTATAATGTATGTTTTTATTGTTATTAGAAGTTTTCGTTTAGAAATAAAAAAATAATTAGAATTATTTTAATTGGTTTTATTGCTTTTAATGTTTTAAGCCATTCAATGTCACCTGCGGTGAGATAGGTGGAAAATAAATTTAATACACAAATAAATATTCCTTGTTGATAAAAATATTAAAATATTTGACAGTTGTGCAATGGGGCATTGGAGTGGGGGAAGCAAGAGGTTAAGAAAACTTAGGCATTAGTAAAAATGAACAAATAAAATGTAACCAAGATAAAATAATTTCAGAGATGCTCAGGAGGTAAGGTTAGCTGAGAGTTCCCATCAATGGGCAACTGTATGCCTTATAGCTATAGAGGGAACATAGAAAATGTAGTTTTCCCCACAGTGTCATGCCAAATTGATTGATTTCTCTCAGCAGCTCTTTATAATTGGAGGTAGATGGTGTAATGGAACAATAGTAAGTCATGACAGAATGCTGCCCCTAGAGGCACTTAGGGAATAAGGAAGAGAAGACAACAATATTTGTCCAAATACCTGTAGTAAAAAATAAAACAGTTGATTTATAGACCATCCTCAAGAATTCCTAGATGAAAACATAGTAACTAGATAAAAAAGGGGGGGAAAAGAGTTTGCCAATCAAATGAATCAGTGCTACTTACATATTTCTTGTGAATCTGCTTGTTTGAGCTTTTTATATCATTATTTGTGTAATCTAAATAATTAATGCTAGTATCATAAAGGATATTAGTACTACATTACCACATTCTTTCCATATTAGGCAAGGTAGCAGATTGAATGAGTTACTTATACTATTTTTTCCCATTAAAACAGTAGGGATGGTGCTAATTTGCATAGGTATAAGGCCTATTGGGAAGGAAGGAAGGAAGGAAGGAAGGAAGGAAGGAAGGAAGGAAGGAAGGAAGGAAGGAAGGAAGGAAGGAAGGAAGGAAGGAAGGAAGGAAGGAAGGAAGGTTGTGCCTCTATATGTTCCATGTAGTCAATGGATAATTATAATTTGGAGATAGTATCTTATGAGGTCACTAAGCTCTTACTGGAGTGCCAGTTTGGTGTAGTGGTTAAGGCAGGGGTCTTCAAACTTGGCCCTTTTATGACTTGTGGACTTCAACTCCCAGAATTCCTCAGCCAGGATGCCTGGCTGAGGAATTCTGGGAGTTGAAGTCCACAAGGCATAAAAGGGCCAAGTTTGAAGACCCCTGGGTTAAGGCATCAGGCTAGAAGCTGGAAGACTGTGAATTCTAGTCCCACCTTAGGCACAAAATCAGCTGTGTAACCTAGGCCTCAGCCCTAGGAAGAAGAAGTCGGTGACAAACCACTTATGAATTCTTGCCAAGAAAACTGCAAGAACCTATGCAGCAGTAACCAGGAGTTAACGCTGACTCAGAGGCACACAGACATACAAACAAAAAAAATGCCTCCCGTTACTGTGTTACCATTTGTTACATTCAACATCTATCAGATCTAAGCATTGTGCAACAATCTCAGCAAATGGCAATTCCCTGGTTGGGCTAAAAGCTCAGAAGGATTGAGACTCTTTGAGAATAATAGAGATATAGTTAGACAGGGAAGTTAAAAAAAAAAAAAAAACTTCTAGGAAGAAAGTACTTCTGTACTGTTGCCAAGGAAATTGCACGAGATCTTCCCATAGTCACCAGAAGCCTGCCTTAAGGGCTTGTTTATGAAACAACTTTACAAAGATCAACAGTATTTTATTTATTTATTTTTTAAAAAAACCCACCAGAATTTGAAGGCTCTACAAACCTTACTGCAGTGTAGGGAAACAGCAGTCACTTCTCTTCTTTTGGTATTAAAAATCAAAAGGTCATTGTTTATGTGAATTATTCTCCCTCTCCCTGGTCCCCTATCTCTTGTGATTCAAAATTGTATTGACAGTCTTGCTCTATATTCTGGAGACTTTTGCCCAGATGAAAATGCTGCAGAACTGTTGGAAAATTCTCGCTGTAGAAACAATGTATTTGAATATTGTTTCCATAGCAAGAATTTTTCAACAGTATTGCAGCACTTTCATCTGTGCAAAAAGTATAGTTGAATTGTCCTCCCTTGATATGTTCTGGCTTCTCCCAACAGTTATCAGCTTCTTATCTATCTGACAAAAAGACTCATTAATATTGCTTGGGCTCATGCCCTACAGAAAAAAAACCGTATTTCTATATTTATGCTAATTTGTTTGTTTAGTAATGATCATGTTCTTCACTTCTTCCTAATTATTGAAGGAGGTTAACAATTATTCTGTGATTATTCCCTTCCATAAATTTCACTTTTCCAAAATCAGAAAATTAATTCCACAGTTAGATTTAGATACAGAGAGAGTAAAAACTGTTCTGCATTATTGACTTTTCTGGATAGCTATCCAGACAAAACGTCCTTCCCAGACAGTCAGTTTTGCTTTATATTCCTTTATTTATCTGATAGATATTCAGGATTGAGTAGATATGCCAGGAATGCTTGCACGAGGAGCATTCCCTTCATTGTGCATGTCTTTTGAGGACTGGTGGTGAAAAACAGCAATCACAGGTGAATCTGGCAGAAACCTCTTCAATTTCATCCAACTGAAACAAAAAGTAACTGGCATTTTACTATTGTTCTACTGACTGTTTAAAATGAAGACAGAGTATTTCACCATTCCACTATGATGGAGGAGGAGGAGGAGGAGGAGGAGGAGGAGGAGGAGGAGGAGGAGGAGGAGGACCTCCAATGGCCAGTCAGCCCACCCAAAAACTAGAGTGAGAATAGAGACCTTTATTTAACCTAGACAAATGAAGATATGTTATGTTTACAAAATCTGCATAATTCATTAAGGAAGTTACACAACAGAAATTAAACAAGGCTAATCTAATAAGAATTCTTGACATACATTTTGATTGCTGGTCATTTCTTCATTGTTTTCAAGAGTCTTACAACTTACATTATGATGTGATGTGCTGTATAATCTTTCAGCTTTCGGTCTCTAGAATACCCCAGACCCTTCATTTTCCCTCCTCCCATTATTTGGGACTTCACTAGTTTTGAATGATTTTGAAACTAATCCATAAAAAATGACTTGAATACGATGCAGACCGCAAATGAAGTCTTACCGTTATTTTTTATTCCTGAAATACTGAAATACCTTATGCTTCCATCCAAGTATTAAAATGTAAGAAGGAACCTAACAGTTCACGGCTATTAACCAAATCACACAAAGCAGTGATAAAATATTAAGACAGTATTTTTTATTTATAACTTGGAATTATTTGATATACTCACATCAGAGGTTTTGCATTAAAAGGGTATATGGAACAAATGAGAAATGGATGGCATACACACGCAAACACAAATACATAATACGGAAAATGTTTTACTTAAATGTGAATATAACATGATTATAGGGAATCCCGAATGGTTTAGCAACAGAGGATTTGAAGGATCCTCTCCTCCACTGTGAATCTGATCATCGGTTGAGATCATCTTCAAAATCTTCTTCTATGTGCCAATGATCACAGTCCCTTCTAGTCAAGAATAGAGACGTGATTATTTTTCCATAAGTATTACTGGACTGGAGAGCAGTCTTTCAAGGCAGTTCCATCACATTTTCTCAGAAACAATCTTCTAAAGTTGGTGATCTTTTCAAGCAGCAGCCAAAGTCTTCCAGAAGTTCACAGAGGTCTGGCCTAGGACAGCAGCTGTGCTTCTTTACTTTCACCTTGTGTATGGTTATTTCAGAAATTTGCTGGGTTTGGGTTAATAACAATAACATATTGACAGTCTGGCCAACATTTTTCAATGTTCATGATGTTGGAGGTCTGGTATCATGTCAAAGGATCTTTCTCTCTCTCTCTGTGGTATCATGTCAGAGGATTTCTCTCTCTCTCTCTGTCTCTCTCTGTCTCTCTCTCTCTCCCTCCCTCTCTCTCTCTCTCTCTCCCTCCCTCCCTCCCTCCCTCCCTCCCTCCCTCCCTCCGTGTGTCTGTGTGTGTCTGTGAGTGCGTTTGTGAGCTAATGAAGATAATGAAATAAAGTATCCTAAAAGATATTTTGTCTGTATCATTTCAAGCTGGAGAGAAAATGGAAAACAATGTAAAAAACATTAAAAAAAAGGGGGGGGGGAGAAAAATCAAGAATGTTCTCAGAATAAAAGTCTTCTTTGAAATTTCAGCTTATATCTAATAAGGTCTATTTTGTTTTAATATATAATACCCATATGGAACAAAATAAGTAACACTGAGTAAATAATGTTTTTACGACTATTCATTGCAGCTAGCTATAAAAGAAAGAAAATTCGAGGCAAAATCCCTAGTGACATTCCAGCAATCATTTTTTTTTTTCTTGTTAATTTCCCATCTTCGTTGTAGAAAAGATTGATTAGCTATGTTATGATGAGTCAGTGCAATTAGAAATAGAAGCCAATCAATAGTTTAGATATTAGTAGATTAAAAAGCAATAAAGTTATAACTGAGAGGGTCAGAACTCTATTAGCAACTTGCTATGGAGTGTCTTGGTTTGTATCCGACATATAGAAATAGATTTGAGGACTTGCCTGATGCACCTCCAGAAGCTTTGATGGGCAACTCAGTTAAGGAGAGGTTAGCTATAATTCAGACTTGCTGCCAAAAATCAGAAATAAAAGGGAGAATCCAGCAATCTAAATTAAATAAAATGGTTGCAGCAGTTCAGGTTCTTCCTTCAAATGTTCTGGCGGACATATAAAAATCCTGTTTTTGACAAACCCAGCAATAGTGCTTCAAAAAATAGATCTATTACAAAGGCTGATCTATTACAGTTTTCTTTTTTTGTGCAGAGGCCAATCAGCTGGCTATGGGAACTGCAGAACTGCACAGGTGCAATGAGGCCATCTTATTGTTCACCCAAAATGAGAAAATTTCAGTATGGCAGCTATGATATGTAGGTAGTCCTTGACTTATGACTGTTTGTTTAACGATGATTTAGAGTTGCAACAGTCTTAGAAAAAGTGATTTATGACATGTCCTCACGTTTATGACCACTGCACCATCCCGTGACCATGTGGTTGCAATTCAATTCACATTTATAATTGATTGCAGCATTCTGTGGTCATGTGAGCACAATTTATGACTTTCCTAGCCACTTTCCAACAAAAGATATCAATTGGGCTAGCTGGATTTACTTACCGATCATAACAAAAATGGTCGTAATAATGAGTCTGATCACATGATGACTTGCTTTAACACTTCCCCTGCTTACATAGAAAATTCCACTCTCAACTGCAGTTTTCTATGTAAGCAGGGGAAGTGTTAAAGCATCTTTATTATGATTGTTAAGTAAATCCATCTATGTCAACTGTGGTTATCACAGTTGAGGACTGTGGACTGTGGACTGAGGACTATCTATATAATTATCATAACTAATCAACCCATTTCTCATTTTCCATGTACAGGTAGTCCTTGACTTACAACAGATCATTTAGTGGCCATTCAAAGTTGCAGTGGCACTGAAAAAAGTGACGTATGACCATTTTTCACACTTACAACCATTGCAGCATCCCCATGGTCACGTGCTGTAGACAGGAAAATAGATGAGGTTGTATCCCTTCCCTTCTGTTGAGAGAGGGCTGTTCAACTTTGACATAGAGGTCAAAGGGGTCAAAGAGGCCATCTATGTCAAAACTGAACAGTCCTCTCTCAACAGAAGGGGAGGGATACGACATCATCTATCTTCAGTCTATAACACAGTGCTTTCAATAGTTCCAAAAAGGCTCCACACCCATTTGCACTACTCGGGTGACCTTGATGACACAGACAAACCTCCAAGTGGCCTCAATAACTCTCTAAATGAATGCAAATGACTAGCTGTCTGCAAGGATATAAATCCTTCCATTCCCAACCATCCTGTCAGAACTGAAGAAGCTTCTTGGATGAGAAGCACAATGTCTTCAAAGAAAAACAAGAAAGTCCAGTTGCCTCATGAAAAAGCATCTTTGGGATTCATATTTTTGACCATTGTACTGTCCCATGGTTATGTGATCACTTTTTGCAACCTTCTGACAAGGAAAGCCAATGGGTAATCCAGATTCACTTAACAACCATGTTACTAATTTAACAACTGCAGTGATTCACTTAACAACTGTGGCAAAAAAGGTCATAAAATGGAGCAAAATTCACTTAACAAATGTCTCACTTAGCAACAGAAATTTTGGGCTCAATTGTGTCCGTAAGTATTTGCCTGATTTATTTTCAAAGCCATTCTACAGAGCTGAGACTACAACTTTTGATAGCAAATTCCATGATTTATAACTATTGATTGTGTGAAGCATTTCTTTTGGACCTCCACCAAGCTTCATTCTAACAGTAGGCAGAAAAGAAATATTGCTACTCATTCAGTTTACTCTGCATATTTTTCTACTCTTCCATAATAAGCCCATCTTGTCTACATTTTTTTAAAAGAAAGTTAAAAGGTTGCAATCATCATAACCTTTTCCCACAAAGATTCATACTAACTTTGACATTTTCTTCAACTATTGCTCTATAACAACCTTTTTTGAGGTGTGATAATTATTTCCAAGCTATTTACAGCAAAGATTAATATACAGTGAAGGCATTTTTGAAATGGACAATTTACTTTTAAATTCTTAGACTTAGGACACTAAAAATGTTCTTTTCCCCAGCAACGGTGTTACTGTTTTAATCCAGCCGTCCCCACAACTTTAAGCTCTCTTTGCTGATTAATTCATCAAGTGATTAATTATTTTGATTGTTGATTAATTAAAAATAATTATAATTAATTATGATATAGAGTATGGTCATCGTCTGTTATGAAACAAATCTCGGCTTAAGGTCAATCTTCTTCGACAACCCACTGAGACACACAGTTGGAAAAGATGGAGAGTGCTTGGAAATTTCCTAGGTAATTTTTTACTTCTGGTCTCTTTATATCGTTAAAAAAACCCAACCAAAGTTAGACTTAGCTACTGTCAAATCTGCCATCTTTAGCTTGGCACATCGCTGGCATCCTGCCGTCAATTGTTAGGGGAGGGGGATAGGCAATTGGCATGTAGAGGATAGAGATGACTTAAAGGGAGGGGGGTGAAAGGTTTGATGGTAACCAAAGGTATGGAAACCAGCCTGTTTCAGTCTTCAAGGCCACAACGCCTGAGAAAGGAATGCAAATTGTACCAAGAGGCACCAAACATCCGAGCGGTTCCCCAAACACCTCCTTGGCATACTATTGGTTGAAGATGAACTGGCCAACGGGGGTGGGTTGGGGAGAAGGGAAAAAAACTAAAACCTTTTGTGTGGGAACTTTCGTTCTAGCCTGCTTTTGCTGCAACCACTAATTCCTAGTAAAAGAACCTATTACTTCAACAAAATGGAGTCGACGGTCTTTCTTTCCTAGAGACCTAGCTGGGGCAAGCCTTATAGCTACAGAAATTTCATGGGGAAAAAGTGCTGGAAATAAACCATTGTGGTTTAAAGAAGGTATTGCAATTTAATGTTGATAGTAGAAATCTACTCCTCTAAATGGCTTCATTCTGATATGCAATAAAAGTGACAAATCAAGTGATTGGAGGGTGGGGAACTTTTGTCAGTGAGTCTGATAGCAAGTGAGAGGCCTCAAAATAATCACGTCTCTCTTGTTAGGATGAGTGTGTGGGTTCATTTGACATTTACTCAGATTGAATTTCATTTTCCACTTCAATGTCCACTTTCCAATATGAAGAGATTGCTAAAACTATAAGAGTACAAAATGAGAGTGGATGTAGTATATCCTGAATTACTCTTCATCACACATCACTGAGAATTTTACACAGTTAAAATGTCTTTTAATTTATTAAAATATTCAATAATTCAAAATTCAATGACATTTCAACCTTTTTTCCATTTAACATACACAATAATATCAAATTCCATGGTACAAAAAAAGTCCAAATACAAGTGAATGCACGGTGATCATGAAGGTTCTATGCAGTCTTACTCTTAAGAATCCAGTATAATTGGAATTTTAAATATCTAGTATTGAATTAACATTAAATATCATCTTCTGTAAGGGGAGACCACTGCCTTATGTAAGAGCTGAAACTCTCATATTTATTTAAAAATTTCTGAAAGAGAGCTAGTCTCTAGTCTTTCTAGAATCCATATTTTACTTATTTTGTAAGGACACATTTATTGTTGCTTTTCAATGTTTTCAGCCAATAAATAAACAGACTTAGTAATGCTCAACATTAGGTATGTTCAAATTGTCCTGGCTCTATTCTTTTCCTGAACCATAATGACTTGATCATCCTGGAGTGGTCTGATAGTCTTTAAAAGTAAATCTTCTAGAACTGAAAAAAGGTTATGGTGTTCCAAATGGGGAACACCTTGAAATACTTCCTGTTCTAGGACTGGACTTCATCCAGAGAATACTATGAGCCATTCCCTGATCCAGAACATTTTTTAAAAAAATTGCTGGGCTACCCATAGTATAGAGAAATCACAATGGTCCAGAGGATGAAGGAAATGTTCCAGAGTTTCTCAGAATATTTATGTCCTTGGAGACCAGAGGTTTTGCATGTGCCAAGTGTCACACAGATGGCCTTGAGAAGTGTATTCAAAAGCTGGTACAGCAAAAAGGGCTGAAGCATTCTTCATGCATGGGAAAGGAGATAGGAAGAGGCTCAGGCTGACTCAGTGGGGATATAAGAGAGAGAGAAGATAAAGCACAATCATGCTTGTAAGATTCTCTATGCTTTAGTCTAATTCAATTTCTTGATTTGGTATACTTTGTAGGGGTGACCCTACCTTGCACACACAGTATCTGAAGGATTTTCCCTCCATGCAAGGAGGTGAGGGAAATCCTTCAGCAGGCTGCAGGAAGTTCTAGGTTGGTTCACTAAAGTAGGGTTGGAAAAGACTAGTATCCTGGACATCTGTGGTCAGTCAGAAAGTATTTGTGTTACTTGGACAAGAATCTCATTAGTATCACGCAGATTTCTGTAGGCCTATTCTAGGATACAGGACTCTTTTCCTAACACCAGATGTGAAGCTGTGATGTTTATAGAAGGTGTTGCCAATTTTTTTTTTAATGCTGAAGTGCGTTTTTGCATTGAATATGACATTAAGCAGTAAACAGATTTTAAAAATGATCATTATGATGAAGGAGTTTGTGTAAGTGTACAAAATAATAATAATAATAATAATAACAATAGTAACAGTAACAATAACAATAACAATAACAATAACAATAACAATAACAATAACAATAATAATAATAATAATAATAATAATAATAATAATAATAATAATAATAATAATAATAATAATAATAATAATAATAATAATAATAATAATAATAATAATAATAATAATGTTGGAAAGGACCTTGGAGGTCATCTAATCCAGGGCTTTTCAACCTTTTCACCGACTGTACCACTTTTAGGATATGGCAATATTCGAGTACCACCTAGCAAGGTATCAAAAACTTGGTGACAAAAAAAACACCTGTTCAAAGTTGCAGTTGCACTGAAATGACTTATGACCATTTTTCACACTTATGACCATTGCAGCAACAGGGTCATGTGATTTATATTTGGATGCTTGGCAACTGATTCATATTTATGATGGTCACAGTGTCCCAGGGTCATGTGATCCCCTTCTGCAACCTTTTGACAAGCAAAGTTAATGGCAGAGCTGCTGGTGGCCAAGTGCTAAGGCGGGACTTCCTTCCCTGCCTCCCTTTTTCTTATTCCCATCTCCTTCTGAAGGAAGAATTTGAACCCCCCCCCATATTTTCCCTCTTCCATATATTGATCAAACAAGGAAAGGCCCCCAGAGACAGAAAAGACAAGCTGCTGAGTGAACTAGCTTAAAAAGGCACTTCCCCTTTAAGAATTAGCTACTGGCTAGAAAGGAAAGTAAGGAGCCCAGCTGGCACTTAAGGAAGAAAAAAAAATGTAAGTACTGGCTGCCGGCTAAGGCAGCCTCCCCAAATGGCTCCATTTGTAAGTAAAATCTGCAGCTCCAGAGGACTCTCTCACTGTAAGTCTTTGCCTGTGCTGGCTCTTTCCCTTCCCCACTACACTTGGCTAGGCAGGGCTGCGTACCACCTGCCACTCATTAATGTACCACAAGTGGTACGCATACCACAGGTTGAAAAGCCCTGATCTAATCCAACCCCCCCTATTAGATACCATTTCAGACAAATGGCTGCCCAGTCTTTTCTTAAAAACTTCCAGTGTTGGAGCATTCACAACTTCTGGAGGCAGGTTATTCCACTGATTAATTGTTCCAACTGTCAGGAGCTTACTATTATATGCTACACATTACTCTGTCACTATAAAAGTTCCTGAGAACACTCATATATTGATTTTTACTTCCACTAGAACAACAGAATTACAAAAGGATAATGTCAGAATAGAAATCTACCCTAGAGATGGCATTAATATATATATAATTCCTGGAATGGTTTCTGTCATGGTCTATTAAAATGGAACTCAAATATACAACTTATAGCTTAGACTTACATCATTTTTTCAGATATGTTGCTTCATTTAGATTTGTGTGTGTGTGTGTGTGACTTTCTATACTGGTTTATTATGGAGGGAAACTTTGGCAAGATCTACACATATTTTCTACATCCTTGATTTCCCCATAGATTTCAAAGAGTTACTCAAATCTATCCCCTTTAAATTAGATATTAAAAACTCCCTACAGATTCGAAGAGCATGAGTGAATACAAGTGAATGTGTATAATGAATTCACAGAACATTTTTATTATTATTTTTACCTTCCTGTTTTTTCTTCATAAGGAAAAAATACTATTACAGGATGAATTCATTTATAATTTCTTTTTAGGCTGCTGAAGAAGACAGATGGATGGGGGAGGGGAGTGAATAGATGGATGTAAACTGTGTGGCTAGTTAAGGCAAGGGTTAGTTTTATTCTTTCCAGTTGAGGGACAGATGCTTGGAAGTTATGATAATATTCTTCTTTAACTATTCAAGAATAAACATTAGGAAATTCCTTTGTTTTGTCCAAAAACTGTTTTGATGAAAACCTGCTTATTGTTACGTTTTGCTTCTAGAATAATCAAATATTGTATAATGTTAAATAATGCTAAATGTTGTACATTGAATATGTAATCACAGTTGTACATATAACAAGTAGTGTGTATGCCTGTATTTACAGTTTGTGAGCAACATAATAATCATTTCATTAGACAATGTGTGAGTTCAACCTAGGCATCTGAATTTTATGAAGAGAAAACCACAAATAGGCTCCTTATATTTCCCATTGTTGTAAAATAGAGACAACAGAATAGCAGCCATAAAATTATAAGTAATATATTGTAATATATTATTTAAATTTTGTAATGGGATTGCATCTTGCAACACAAAGTGATCTGTAGATGTCTCCATCAATATGAAAGATGATACAAAATATCAGAAGGAAGACATATAAGTGATTGCCTTCAGGAGGTGTAGAATTAATCAAAGTTTCAGGATATTTAAAACAATATCCTAAAAACACCTTTAATGAAGATATCCTTGTACTACATATATACCCGTATCGCCAAACATACATAGAAATCCTTTCATTATTTTTCATATAGAAAACTCTGTGATCAGGCCAATGCCTCCTAGGTCATAGTTTTGTTGTGGAAAAAGAACAGACCTCAAGATCAGGCCAATGGTTTATTTCACAAAGTTCTAAACTGTGGAGTTGGTGGAACATTATTACAGTAGACTAGTTCTTTCTTCTGGCCCTTCCATTTATTCTCATGCCCCAGATAGTGTTGTTCCAGAGTGCTTCAGCCTCTAGCTAGTGCTATTTTGCACTAAATATCCTTGAAGTTGGAAGGCAGAATGAGAGCTAACATCCACTATGATAACCAGGGGCTTCTCCTGAGTAATTGTGCCTCAAATATCTATAAGGCCTGGTTTTTATCCTGAGGTACATGACATTAATCTCAATGTGAAAAACATTTCCATCAGTTCTTTGTCAGATCAGTCACTAATATCATTGGAATTTTGCAGATGTCACAGCTCTCCAAAGGACCTATTTTATCAGTCAGCCCAGGGTATCTATCGGATTCCTTCAGTTTACAAAAAGTGCTTAGGACATTTTTCAGAATTCTGCCAGTCTTCGCCCCAGTTCTGTCTACTACTGCAATGAATTGTTGACAAAAGCACTTAGCCGGATTGCTGCTAAATGGCCTCTCCTCATCCACTAATCCAATCAGGTGCCCCAGAAGAAGGAGCAGCAAATGTCATAACATCAGGAAAAAATGAATATTATTGAAAACAGCTAAGCGCTCAAATTTGACCCTACACTGATAGTAAGCAGGTCTATCTATCTTTTTGTGCCTACCAATAGTTGAATGGCAGCCTTGTTTAAAATTTTCTAGTTTCTGCTAGGAAAACCTGGGCTAAAAGATTGAGTGCTGGACCAACATGCTTTAAAATTAAGTTAATGCAAAGTCTGGAGGATCAAACCATTCACATTAGCTTGAAGAAGTAGACAGGATCATCAGTGTTGTTACTCTGGCATAATTCTAACAAACTAATTGTCTTCATCCTTTTTCTGAAGATGAATAAAATACGGGGAAGAGCCAATAAGCACAATAAAGGAAACAAAGGGGGGAGGGAATCTAATATTTGATATTATTTCAGCCACAGATTACCTCATGGTAACCTTAATGCTCTCCCTAATTATAGGGAGACTAATATTTTCTCAGTGGTTCCCAAATCCCCAACCGAAATAAAGATATTAATACAGATTTGCATAATAGGATAGTTGGAACAATTACTTTGCTAAAAACCAGCATTGTGAAATCCATAAACATCATTTGCCCAAATGGAAATGTTGTGATACTTCTTTACATGCATCATTTAATATGGAAAATTTTAGGGAGATAACTGCACTTGAGAAGTCATCTCAGATACATGTTAACTGGGTCAATTTCTGAGTTAGCTACTACCTTTGACCCTAGGCTCATTCATTTCATTAACACTGGTTATATCCCTATATAGTGAAATGTCTTGTACCAGTGGAACAACTTGCCTCCAGAAGCGGTGAATGCTCCAACACTGGAAGTTTTTAAGAAGAGACTGGACAGCCATTTGTCCGAAATGGTATAGGGTTTCCTGCCTGAGCAGGGGTTGGACTAGATGACCTCCAAGGTCCCTTCCAACTTTATTATTATTATTATTATTATTATTATTATTATTATTATTATTATTATTATTATTATTATTATTATTATTATTATTATTAGTAGTAGTAGTAGTAGTAGTAGTAGTAGTAGTAGTAGTAGTAGTAATCTTTTATTCATTAAACATGAACCTCAGTCAACTGAACATTCAAATTGGCTGGTGCTGATGGTTGACACGGGTTGCTACCAGCATCCTAGGTGTCAACCAGGTACCTTCTTAAAATATAAGATATTCTGAGTAGCGCAGTTTTTTGTAACATTGCTGGAGTTATTGCAGGAAGCTGCAGTTTCTTGATGTGTTTTGCAAAGTTTTTGGACATAGTTCCCAGTGCCCCGATAACAATGGGTATCACTGTTACACGTTTCATCCATAACCGCGCAGTTTTGATGGCCAGGTCGCGATATTTCGTAATTTTTTCCAGTTCTTTTTCTTCGACTCTGGCATCTCCTGGTACAGCAATATCAATCAGCTGTACGCTTCGGTTCTCTACAACTGCGATATCCGGCATATTGTGTTCCAAATGGCGATCTGTCTGTATTCGAAAGTCCCACAAGATCTTCACCCTCTCATTCTCAACAACTTTTTCCACCCTGTGTTCCCACGACTTTTCGGACACAGGCAAGTCGTATTTTTTACACAATGCCCAGTGGATTAATTTAGCAACTCGATCATGTCTAGATTTGTAATCAGTTTGTGCGATTTTGCTGCACTCACAGATTATATTATTAATAATATAATATAATTTATTATTATTATTATTATTATTATTATTATTATTATTATTATTATTATTATTATTATTATTATTATTATTATTATTATTATTATTATTATTATTATTATTATTATTATTATTATTATTATTATTATTATTATTGTTGTTGTTGTTGTTGTTGTTGTTGTTGTTGTTGTTGTTGTTGTTGTTATTGTTATTGTTATTATCTCCTGATCAGAATAGCTAGCGCCAGAGGGGTTAAATTGAAATTTGCATTGCCATGTTACTTCTCTGATAAAATTGCATTCCATACCATCCAAAGATATGTCACCATTTAGGAAATCTCTTCAACTTTAATGCCACAGAAAACCTGGATTTTGTTTTAAATATTTTATATATTGATGCACACTATCAGGGAGTGAAAAAGAATTGCTTCCAATCCAAAGCAAACCTCCCACTGAGTTTTGTGCTATCAAGAGTTCTCTGTGTACTAACTAATGCATGCTCTGAAGAAGTAAATAAACTAATTAAATATTTAAAACACTAAAACGCCATCAGAGCAATTTCCAGCCCATTTATTCTTGTTAAATTTTCAAGTGTTTGCAAACAACCTGATGCTACATTTGTCTAGTCCTTTTGGGTGATATCCTTTTCACTATACCATTTGCTTTGATTAGCCACTGAAGAATCTGATGGCTCTTTTTATCATCTTAAACTTAGCCCAATGGATACAGAATACTTAGAATGTAGTATATATAAAATATAAAGGTTCAGTGGGTGGGATTTCCTCAGGCAAAGTTAAATGAGTGAACAGAAAAGTGAACCAAATGACTCAATAACTGCACGATGATTATTGGCTGATTTTGATATGTTAATTACTTCCCTTTGCTAATTGATCTATTGATGATTTCTTTACAGTCTTTAAAGTATTTTCAAACTATTTCAAATATTTTCCTATTCCATTTATTTTCCATTTTTCCTCTTAATTAATCTTATAAAACTAAATGTCTTAGGCTTTTTAAGGGAAATACTATGTATTTTGCTTAAATAAAAACTCTATAGTTTTGCAGTAATAAACTTCTTAAGTTCTCCTCATAAGATGCATTTAATTTTTGAGATGTATACTTATGGATAGTTTAATAGTCACACTGACATTTTCAAACTGAAAGTTAGAAGCAAACCATGATGCAGAATTGGCCTCTCACTTTACAGTCATATGCATTATGGTATCTTATATGGCAAAGAATGACTCCCTTCGTTCCCCTCTCTCAACATATGGATCTGAGTCCTACAGGTGTTTAGAGACAGTTGCAATCATATCAGTGATGCATATTACCGGTTTCAATATTGGATTTATAGATGTGGGGAAATCAGGTTCAAATGTAAGTTATCCTGAAGTGTACTTGCACCATTCCCACCTATATTCTTTGCTAAATAAAGAAAAGGCATGGATGAAGGACATGATTCATTGTCATTATTTTTCTGGTCTTCGTATCCAGGGCTTATACTTCAGCTATTATTAAGCAATAAATGTATTCAGGATTGTAAAAGTGGACTTGGAATGATTAAAGCCAAAATCAATAGAGTCTCATAAGGCTCTTATTAAACTTGCTAGATATTAAACACTGTAGAAATAAATTATATTTTTGAAATCTGGCTTTTCAAATGTTTTCTAAATTTTTATTGCCGAACTATTGCAATGTATTTGAAAAGATTGCAACATCCGAAATGCAACATTTCAGCGAATCTCTGGATATCAAATATCGTCAACACATTTTTATCCCATTTTTTAGGCTTGTATGACATGCTAAACTATAAACTGAGCTGAGATTTCACAACATGCTAGGCTAAAATGTAGCTGTAAGCTGTATCATTTAAAAACAGACATACTGGAACAGGTTCAAAGAAAGACAACTAGAATGATGAGGAGAATAGAAACTAAGGTTTATAAGAACCAGTTGAAAGAATTGGAAAGATAGCACCTAAAATACTCTTACACATAAAAAGATCAAGATCTGTTCTTCATCATTCCTATCTGATGTAAGGATGGAAAGGGGACTCTTCCTAACAGTCAGAATAGCACAAGAATTGAACCAATCATTCGGAGTGATAAATGGTTTCTCCTTTGCTGGACATGTTCAAGCATACACTGGACAATCAGATACTGGGAATACTTTAAATTTATTTTTTGCATTAAGACAGAGGATTAGACACAATGCCTAAATGTGCTCTTCCAGCTCATTGATTTTGTAAAAATATTTGGGTAAAATAGATTCAAAATGTTTCTTCAAAATTCCAGTTAAATAAATTGGCTATACACTAGTCTGGCAAATTTCCTAATACTGCAGAGCCTTATATATAGGCTGAAGAATATATTATGTTTTGTTTAACCAAATACATTAATTGGATATTTTGAGAAGGAATACTGACATAAACACACATGAATTCATGAGCAACAGACAAGAGGAAGCTAATTTTCTGAATGTCAGATTGTCCTGCTTGCTTTTTCTCAGAGAAGTCAGTTTCCACTAAAGTAGAGTAACTGTTCATTCATCTGGATCCATTCTTTATCAGTATGTATGTTCTTTCTAAAACAATGCTTGATAATAGGGATATATGTATTTAAAAGGTTTAACAACTGTTTAATAACAAAGCAAAGAACTCAAGCATAACACATATGAAACATGCAAACACATATCTACAATAGGGAAAACAGTTATTTGAATTAGCCACAAATTGAAGTGAATTGAATATCCTCATTTTTAAATGAATAATTAAAAGGGGCATGAAAATGGTTCAAATTATCTGAGCATTGATCTGATGAGATAAGTAGATACAAATATCTAGTTGATGGGATCCAAATCATCCAGATAAGCTAAACTGATACGATTATAATTTCAATTAAATTAAATAGAATATATGTATAGAAATTCATGAATTTTGATTTGGAAACATCTGGGCAAATTGAATCTATTTAATATAAATTGTTTCAAGAATGCTTGAAGCCATTGGATCGGTTTGTTTATTTACTGGGATGATCCAGTCAAATGACCTTTGAATCAGAATAAGAATCTAAGCTTTGCATAGAAGCACATGACTAGAGTTCCTCCACAGCATAGAGACAAGTCCAGTCTGTAAAAAATTCAGTCTTTTGATTGCTGAATCTCTAATAATGCAGAGGGGCATGATCACTCAGTGATTAAAGAAACTGAGCTTGTCAACTGGAAAACTGACAGCCTGGGTTTGAACACTGCATGATGGTGTCAGCTCTTGTTACTTGCCCCAGCTCTTGCCCACCTAGCGGTTCAAAAGCATGCATATGTGAGTAGATAAATAGGTATCACTTCAGTGGAAAGGTAACAGCATTTCATGCAACTTGTCCTATAGCCATGCTGGCGATATGACCACAAAAGGACAACGCTGGCTCTGTCAGCTAAGAAATGGAGATGAGCACCTCCCCCTGGAGTCAGATATGACTG
Source organism: Azemiops feae (assembly GCA_023970755.1). Lineage (NCBI taxonomy): Eukaryota > Metazoa > Chordata > Lepidosauria > Squamata > Viperidae > Azemiops > Azemiops feae. The sequence continues at coordinate 1,146,299 of JALGBA010004088.1, read as the reverse complement.
AAAAGGGAAAACCCTTTACCTTTAATAATGCAGAGGGCAAGACATTAAGGTGACCTAGAAAGCTCTACAGTGTGAAAGAAAGTGATGCTAAATAAAAAGCTGGCTGGAAAGGTTTGATCTTTTAAATACTGTCAGTTACAGTGGCCTAATATGTCCTGTTCTACCTGAATAGCTATGTCAAATACCCACAAGCCTGGGAAGTTGTATTACAGGTCTCACTTTTGGAAGTCCCAGGGCTAGGGCAAGCACACTGACATAGGTCACCTTGGGTCCTAGCTTTCCAAGAAGAGGGAAAATTATCAACAAGAATCATGTCAACTAGGGAATTGCTGAAAAATGAAGCTTCTGCCAAAAATACAGCCAGCACGCCAGGTCTAAGATCCCAAGAAATCAACCCAGATTCTGAGAAACTCAGCAGGGTATTCCAAATACTGTAGCTCTCTTTAAGAATTTGGGGATAATAATTGTATATGGGGTGTTTAGGTTGTTAGATGAATATGTTTCTGAGCCATGTAACATTTGGGAAATAGATTTAGCTTTGAAATGTCTTATGGCAGTGGGTACATTCTTAGCTCCTCTGGTGTAAAAGAAGCTGAGTATAGACTTAGCACTTTTATTGGCCTTTAAGGAGCTAGATTTAATTTGTCCCTGCCAGATGCCCAATTATTGAAATACTATGCTGAGATATTTAAAATATGAAATTTGGTCTACAGTTTTGTTATCTGAGGTTAGGACATCTCAGTCCCTTTGAAAAGACCATAATTTTAGTTTCGGAGTAGTTAACTCTAAGCAATTCTTCTCTATAATAATTTACCAGGGCCTGTAGACCTTTTCTGAAGCTGACCTGAAAGGCAGAATGGCTTTGCAAGTAGGAGCATGACCATCTGTCTATTATTAAATCAGGAGGTTGGGGTGGGGTGGGGTGGTTGAAGTTTCACATTAAATTAAAGCTGAGATAATTGAGTCGATATTTATATATTAAAAGGAGGGGAAGCAGGATTTTCCTACTTTCTGGATAGGAATACCTAGAAATTTCTGCCATAGTGTTATCATGTATAATGGCATTATCATGCAGCAACTTAATTGGGCAGAATAAACTCCAACAGTTTCTTTGCCTTAAAATCACAATACTGTATAGTAATGATCAGGACCCCTATAGTCCATATATTTTGTTGTTGTTGTTGTTTTAAATAAACCACAGAATTTGGAATGTATTAATGATCTTGCCTCGCTCTGCCTATTTAACTTATATGCAGAGCACATCATGAGAAAGGCAGGGCTAGATGAATCAAAAGTTGGAATTAAGATTGCCGGGAGAAATATCAACAACCTAAGATATGCAGATGATACCACTCTAATGGCAGAAAGTGAAGAGGAACTAAAGAGCCTCTTGATGTGGGTAAAGAAGGAGAGTGCAAAAGTTGGCTTGAAACTCAACATTAAGAAAACCAAAATCATGGCATCCGGCCCTCTCAATTCTTGTCAAATAGATGGGGAAGAAATGGAGGTAGTGACAGATTTTATCTTCCTGGGCTCTAAGATCACCACAGATGGGGACTGCATCCAAGAAATTAAAAGACGCTTGCTCCTGGGGAGGAAAGCTATGGCAAATTTAGACAGCATACTAAAAAGCAGAGACATCACCCTGCCAACAAAAGTACGTATAGTCAAGACCATGGTTTTCCCAGTTGCAATGTATGGCTGTGAAAGTTGGACCATAAGAAAGGCTGAACGCAAAAGAATTGAGGCCTTTGAACTATGGTGCTGGAGAAGACTCCTGCGAGTCCCTTGGACTGCAAGGCGATCAAACCGGTCAGTCCTAGAGGAGATCAACCCTGACTGCTCCTTAGAAGGCCAGATACTGAAGTTGAAACTCAAGTACTTTGGCCACCTAATGAGAAGGAAGGACTCACTGGAGAAGAGCCTAATGCTGGGAAAGATTGAGGGCAGTAGAAGAAGGGAACAACAGAGAATGAGGTGGCTAGATGGAGTCACTGAAGCAGTAGGCGTGAGCTTAAATGGACTCCAGAAGATGGTAGAGGACAGGAAGGCCTGGAGGAACGTTGTCCATGGGGTCGCGATGGGTCGGACATGACTTTGCAACTAACAACAACAACAAATGATCTTGCCTAACATGACACAGCCTGATAAATAAATATAAATATAAATATAAGTCTTTCAGTGGTAACAAAACTGGTAAGCAATAAGGCAGATATAAATAATGAGAACATGATAAAATTGCAGTTGACAAATATATGGAATATTTTCTGTAGAGATACTCTGGCCTAAGCCTAAAGTAACAAGGAAAGTACACATTACTTTCCTTTCCAGCAAAATAAAATAAAATAAAATAAAATAACAATAACAATAACAATAACAAAATAAAATAAAATAAAAAGGAAGCAAGTGAATCAAAGGCTGGCTGACAATATTAAATTTAAAAAGCTGTTTATCTGTCTCTCTCTCCCGTTCAGTGCCTTTGAGTCAGTGTTGACTCCTGATTGTGGTCTGGACTCATCCCTGCAGTTTACTTGGCAAGATTTTGGAATTGGTTTGCCATTGTCTCCTCCCTAGGGTTGAGAGAGAATGACTGGTCAAGCTCACTCAGGTGGCTTTGTGTATAAAACAGGACTAGAATTCATGGTCTCCCAGTTTCTAGCCTGGTTATCATTTAGCCATGTTGAAATCTAGAAGTGTTTGTACTTTACTCAATATGGTGAACAGATCTTTATTGGAATTCGTCATGGACTAGCACTATATCATAACCCTCAGATTCTTGACAAAAGTTTATCTGTAATGTCCTGTGAAATTTTGGCACATGCCAAAACTTGTATTATTATTTATAAGCTTTAAAATGATGGAGGAGAAAAGGTAACCTATATAAATTTGTTATATTACTTTGTTAAATAAAAAAAAATTGTAAAAGTGTGATTTATTTCTAATATTTTTTTCATCCATTCATCTTTTTTTTCAGATAAAAGCTATTAAATGTCAGTCACTCTGCAATTCTTTCTATTTCTTTTATAAATAAAAGCTGTCATTCAAAAGTCAAGGCAGTTTTTTTTAAATGATAGAAATGAATGTAATGAAAACTCTTCCATGTTATCTCTCCTCAGGCAAGGTGCATCATCCTAGAATTAATTCAACTGAAATTTAAAATAAAACAACTGAAAATAAGGAGTATTAGGACCATATTATATTCTGTCTACATCCTATTCCTATGCAGATTTACATTTACAACAAGTCCCATTGAAATCAATGTTGACTCACAATTAGAACTGCTGTATAAATTCATAATTCCTGATTGAAAATACGAATTTCTGCAGCTCATAATAGTTGCTTTCAAAAGAAAGACAACAATTAGGGTTTTTTTCCTGGCTCAAATCTTCAAATTCCTTTATTTCATTTTTATAGTGTTTTTGTATGACATAGGAATTGAAGCTGCAGGGATGAATGATACATTTTTATTCTATTTTTTTCAATTTACTTTTTAGGTACTATTTAGAAAGCCATTTGACAATATATTCCAAGGTAGTTTAGCAACTGCAACTTGTTTATTCCCTGTTCTGAGCCAAACAAAATGGTTGCCTTGGGACTGAAGGCAAAATTTAAAAGCACGTGAAGCCAGGGACATCTGAAGCAGTCAAAGAAAATGCTTCCTCTCCCTGGTGTTATTCTGTTCAGGTGCCCCTGTTTACCCAGTGACTGGTCCATCACTAATATTTTCTGTCTCATACTGATATTTCTCCTAAATAAATAAGCATTTAAATCTAATAAATCCAAATCCACTATATCAAGAAATAAAAATAAAAAATAAAATCACAGAATGTATGATTTGGAAGTAAACTTTTAGCTTATGCAATCCATTTCCCAAGTCAACTGAGGAGTCAATTCAGTCATCCTGACTGAGAATAGTATGGGCATTCAGTTTTGTAAGCTACAAAAACACTTACATACTACATGTACAAACACACTCAAACACCATTCTCAGAATCACCATTCCCAACATGTAAAACACCAATTAGAGAATTTTAACTTAATATGGAATTCTATGTTCAAAAAAAATCATGCAGTTTTCTGAATGTTCTTTTTTAGCACTTAAAAATAATTGTTATAATTATTTACTGTCTAAAAAAATATATGTAACAATAAAAAACACCCATTAGGAGTTTTAGATGCATGAATGATTCCAATCTAGAATGCATAATAACTTTGTTTAACTGTTGAAATTAAAATGTTTTTGAAAATGCTGTGACTGTCACATTAACTGACTTCATTGATATTTGTTTTGTGGGATAGATGATAGCTAGATAGCTGGATAGCTGGATAGCTGGATAGCTGGATAGCTGGATAGCTGGATAGCTGGATAGCTGGATAGATAGATAGATAGATAGATAGATAGATAGATAGATAGATAGATAGATAGATAGATAGATAGATAGATAGATAGATAGATAGATAGATAGATAGATAGATAGATAGATAGATAGATAGATATGCTATAACTTTCTAAGAAGAAACCAAGTAGTTGGAACTATTAGCTGTTAATACAATTTGTCAGTTACTCACTTAATAACTGAAAGCTAAATTGGTTCAGTCAATTTGTGCTAAACAAATGAGAGGAATGTATTTAAATTTTCTGAGCCTAGCCATGAACAATGCAAGGATATTTTTATTATATTAATGGTTATGTGGAACGGGGGTGACACAGCAAGTTTTATAATACACTTTTTGATTCAGTCCTGCAAGGTTGGTATGCTTCGAGTTCCTCCGATTAAATAATGTGATCTCTCAAGACCCTGGAAGAATGCGTTCTCTGACCAATGCCTGCTCTCTGCAATGAGATTTCCCCTAAGATTCAAGTGCCTCCCCCCATTTTTCTGTTGTTTAGAAGAGCAACAGAAGACCACTTTCCTTCACCCAAGCCTTTGGTGAAGGACAATGGGATGCCTCATTTCATTGTCCTTGCCATTTTTCACCTTTTTTTTATGTTTTACAGATATTATTGTAATTTCTTTGCTGTGAGGCACCACAAATCACTGGGCAACATACAAGCTTAATAATAAATTGTTGTTGTTGTTTTCTAGATTTCTGGACTGTTGTGATAGTATCATCACCTATCTCCTAAGAGATACTGGCCTAATTTCAGTAATGGGATGACTGATGATTCAATTTCCTCCCTGTTTTTGTCCCCATTCTCCTTCCCATACATACTCTTGTAATTGCATAGTTTCTTCTGTATGGAGAATACTAGTAGCAATGTTAAACTTATGTCTAGTATGTCAGGGTTTCCTTATTCCCTGAAGGAAAAGAAAAAACAGTTTAGTCATTCCCATAAAAATCTGCATTTTTATTTGATCGGAAAGAAAAGAAATGCAGAGGAGGAATGAGTAACAAAAGAACCTGGAGTAGGCTCCCCTTGCTTTAAGAAGAAGAAAAACTGTTTTGGTTAGGTTAAAACCTGGCTATTGTTGTTTTGGTTTTTTTTTTTGGTTTTTAGTTTTTGGTTTTTTCCCCAGTTTTGAATATGCATCATTTCAGAAAAGAAACTAATTTGGAAGGAACCATTTCTCATCTAATTTCATCAAAGCCATGGTGAAATTTAGAAATCCAAAGCTTTTTGTTCTCCCATCATGGCAATACAAAAACAACTGAATGATGCAGTTCAGTGGCAAGAACAGTAAGGTTCTTCACTTAGGCAGCAAAAATCAGATCCACAGGTACAGGATAGGCAATACCCTGTTCAATATTAGTGCTTGTGAGAGGAATATAGGTGTCCCAGTGGACCACCACTGAAGTATGACTCAGCACTGTGATGCAGCTGCCAAAAAAGTCTATGCGGTCTTGGGTTGCATCAACAGAGGGATGGCATCAGGAACAAGGGACGTGATAGTACTGCTCTATACCACATCAGTGAGGTCATATTTAGACTACTGTGTCCTCCATAATTCAGAAAAGCTGTTGAGGCCTTAGAAAACTGCAGAGAATCGTAACAAAGATGATAAAGGGATTGGAGGCTAAATCCTATGAAGACCAGCTAGAAACTAGGTATGTTTAATTTAACAAAGAGAAGGGAGTCGTGATGGCAGTCTTTCAATACTTGAAGAGTTAACACAGAGGAGAGCTTAGTCTCTATAGCACCTGAGGAAAGAACAAAAAGCAATGGGTGAAAGCTCATCCGAGGGAGATCCAATCTGCAAATAAGAAAGAATTTCCTAATAGTGGGAACTATTATGCAGTGAAACAGCTTGCTTTCTGGAGCTGTGGGAGCTCCATCAGGTTTTCAAGAAGATTAGACAACCATTTGTCTGAAATGGTATGTGGATTCTGCCTGAGTGCAGGGTGTTATATTGTATGACTCCAAAGTCCCTTTCAATCCCATGGTTCTATGATTCTCTGGCCTCCTCCTCGTTCTATACAAAACTTCCTGAAATGATACAATGCTGTAAAGAGAAGAGATCTGTTGCACTAAAGGAAAACAACTGCAGGGATTTTTAATACTAGATCTTTTGTAATATGGGGACAGGTGATTAATGGAAAGAGCTATTCACTGATTTTGTTTGGCTTTGTTGATGACATTTACATGAATAATTGTCCTTTATGTAAGAAAACCTGTGGGGAACTATGTGAACACAGACTATGTGGGAATAGTGGAACAAAATGTTCACTTTCCTCCCTTAGATCACAGATACTGATTACCTGCTGAAATACCCTCACCAGATTGTATCACATAGTAGCATAGTAGCACAGGTAGAGAAGGACAGATTTTGCTACACTGGCAGTAATCATTCAATGTCTCATTTGGAACTAGCCAGTTAATACCTTGTGACTTATTATAATTAGACATGGATTCAAGTCCAGATATCTAATTTAGAATGAATCTAAGTTCTGAATTCTCAACTCTAACCAGGTCAAAGAATTGAAATTACAACCAAAAGTCCAATTTATTTCACAAAGAATGCTGATTTCTGAAGCAATTTGATCTGATGAATAGCAACTTGTCCTTTAGCAGGAATAGAAATAGAGCAGAGCTGATACCCAGTTTCAATTCTATCAGTTATATGCTAAGATGCTCACACACAACTGTGCATGTCCCTACAAGATTGGTATCATGATTATGAATTAAAGCAATTAGCAGGAGCAAGAAATCTGCATAGAAAAGATATAAAGGCAATAAAATTAAATTATGTTATTTGAACATCATGTACTTGTTTGGATGGTATGTCTTTACAAGAGGATAAAGTCATATTTCACATAATTGTCATTATTTTCATATTATCTTGATCTTTAAAAATTGCACAGATGTACCTGGCTGTAGTACCTGCTTATATCATCCAATGCTCGAGGGAGTTATTTTGTTAGTATGGCTTTATGTGTATGCACAATCTAAGTATTTGTTCGCTAGTACAAGAAGTTTTTAGGAAAAGCAATTAATCTCACTATGAAGCATACAAGTAGCTTCTTAAAAATAGGACATTCCTATAATCCTTTTTTTGCCTTTGCAGAATCTTTTTCCAGGAATTGATATTAATCATACTTATGTGACAGTAACACTAGCAGGCTTGTTTTCTAAAAGATTTCAATGTGTAGAATAGTGACTATTTCCATTTTTTTTCATAGTGGATAGCAAAAGTCTTGTAAAATGTTCTACATAGCCATTTTTTAACATGGGAGAACAAATAGTACCTGTGGGGAACTTGGAAGAAGACAATTCTGAAATATCAATCTGCTGAGAAAATGCCAGCATATCTAAAAATAAATTTCACATCTTTTTATGAATTTTATCCTGTAGGTTGGTGGGAAAAAACCATCAGACTCAAGGAAACGTAAAAACAACTGAATGATGCAGTTCAGTGGCAAGAACAGTAAGGTTCTGCACTTAGGCAGCAAAAATCAGATCCACAGGTACAGGATAGGCAATACCCTGTTCAATATTAGTGCACTTGAAATGTTTATCTCAAACAGCCTTAGAAGAAATTGTTCTTTATCATTTCAATACTGAATCATAGGTCAGAACAGCTTTTGGGCTTGACTAAAATGGATAAGCATGACGTCTTAATTTTCTAGAAAATTAAACATTAATGTGGCTTATTCTATAGTACCTTTAATATAAAGTAACAATTTATTAGGAAATAAAAGTTTCTACTTTTTCAGCCCTGTCATTGAGAAAGTGTTTTCACTGCAAAGAAGCACTTACGAGTTAAATTGGTAAGGTGTAACATGAAATAAAAGCTTGTGGAACTGTATTCTGGGCACAGTCATATCTCGATGCTCAGTCATGTTGACTTCAGTCTAGTTTCCTGAAATTTTCCTCACTACAGTGGTTATCTTCAGTGCCAACTTCATCACATTCTGTCCAAAAACAAAAAAAAAAGATATACAAAATGTGTTGGGCTCTTAAAAAATTAAAGTAGCAGAGATCAAAAATGTCTGCCTCAACGTCTGGGAAATTTGATGCACTTCATCCAACATTTCATAGCAATTTAGCTTTTCAAATGTCATACTGTTCAGATGAAAGGCAAGATATTTACAGTCATGTGTGGTTTTTTTTTTTTCCTTTCATTTTAGACTATACGAGAGTACTGGCCATTTTATTTCTGAATTCTGAATCTCATCCAGAGACCAAGTCAGTCTTTAGAAGAGAAATCTAGAGCAGATGTGTCATTTGCCACAGTCTTTGTATAAATCCTGGCTATGGTGAAACTATCAAAAGTTTAATTGTAGTAAACTAAAAGGAAAATGATTTTAGTCTGTAATATATTTAATAATTATCAATTTGTATTGTAATTTTTATGTAGTTTGGAATATTAATATTAGGAATAGAAAAAAGACATTATATATATAAAATAAATTCATAACACACTTAACAGATCTGAATTTTATACTTTTAATGGATCCAAGGTGGACTATGCACTATTTTCTTTGAAACATACTTTTTTTAGATATAGGAGGTAGCTGAGTCATATGATCATTCCAGAAAGTAGTTTTATGGTACCAAGCATATAAGGCAATTTATAAAAAAAGAGTAGGGGAGAAGGGGAGAGAGGAAGGAAGGAAGGAAGGAAGGAAGGAAGGAAGGAAGGAAGGAAGGAAGGAAGGAAGGAAGAAGGTAGGTAGGTAGGTAGGTAGGTAGGTAGGTAGGTAGGTAGGTAGGTAGGTAGGTAGGTAGGTTTCCTTGAGGTGCAGTACGATTTACAGTACTAGTTACTGCAGAAGACTTGCATCCAGTTTTTGGCAATCATTTTAACTAGTCAGGGAAAAATATCAGTTTTATTGTAGAAATAAATATCCATACACATAAAACAGTCAAAGAAAAATTGTGACCCTAATTTCCTGAGCTACAGATAATTTATTTGGATTATGGGTGAGAATTTTAGTTTGTTTTCCTATCAAATAATATTAAATATTTTTTCATGATTATGACATAAAGAATCCAATATATTTTTAAATCATCTGAGAAAAAGCCAAGCTATTATATTTACCCAGCTGGGCAAAGGTCTTTAAATGTTTAATAAGCTTTGCAAAATTTGAAGAGGTGATTTTATTTGAAAGAAGTTTGAAAAACATCTTCCCTCCACATTGAACATTTAAAATGATTCTCTAGGCAATTCAAGATTTCACATAGAATAATTTACTTTTAAATCAACAAATCACTTCTGAAGAATTCAAAGGTGCTTTGGAGATTCATGGACATTCTGGAACCTACGGCATTTCAGAGTCCCTTCTTGCAGCATTCCTTCCATATATGGAAAAAAAACTTAGTCATATGTTGAATGGTATAACATGAAAGTGATATGAATAGCTGATCAGTGAATTTTATAATGTCTGCCCATTTGTGCCTCCCTTTACTGTTAGAATCTGTTCAGGCAGGTTCATTTGAAAGTAGACAAAAAGAGGCCTTCTGATTTAATCTGGTTTGGTCTTTCTTGTATAATCCTGTTCCTGTCTTCATACTCTTACATTTCCTTATTCTAAATTTTAGTTTTTATATCCCCTTTGCTTTCTCTTAGCCTTTCTGAAAATGCAATGCATGTATATACGTATACGTATACGTATATGTATATGCATATGCATATGTATATTTATATGTATATGTATACGTATGAGGTATATATACTAATTCTCTTTAACTAGCCTTATATTGAGTGAATTTTGTGAAGGGAGCTTAGATAGGCTCCTTGCTATTACTTATATAATACAAACTATTTTTTTTTAAAATAATTACAATGTACTATATACAGTGGTGATAACAAAATGTGTCATACAAATAGCAATACGTATTGCATTATCAAGAAGAAACTAATTCTGCCAATAAGATACAACAACAAACCTGAAAGGGCAGAAGTGCCAATGTTCAGGAGGTTCATTCTTCATTCCTTAGTGAGAGCTTTATTTTGTAACATTTTATTTTGTAACACTTATGGAAGTTGTGATTTTTTTCAGTTATACTGAGATACTTTAGCACACATTCCCTGTTGACTTTTTGCTGAACAGCTTGAAGGATCCTGTATTGTCTTTTTCTCATAATTGCTATTTTTATTTTGAAAGAATACAAGTGTTTAGGTGTCTTTGCTTTATAGATGGTGATTCTCTCTTTTATCAAATCTCAATCCAATTTGAACTGAACTCTGTTACTTTTGAATCTTGAATCTCAAATCTGAATTGACTTTATGATCTTCAGATCTTGAATTTAAATCAAATCTTAGCTAAAATACAAAATGTTAATGCAAAACTCTTTAGACGAGAATGCCTCATCTAAATGCCTATGTTGGGTGGGTGTTAATCAATCTTGCCACCTTTATTTTCTGAGTGCATCTTTAAGAGATATTTGGCAAACAGACCCAAGTAGGAATAGCAAATAAAAGTGTTATGAATCTGTTTTCAAGTGATGTGAAATAATCCACCATAATGGAATCTCTGATACAAACAAAAATGAAAATCTGGGATTCAATTAGCATCCACTGTAAAAAAATATTTGTCTTTTCAAAAAACTCCATACAAAAATGTTAATATTTATTAATTGACATATAAAAATTAATTTACATATAAAATATGTAAATTACATATGTAATCTACATATATGTAAATATAAAATATGTAAATTTGGAAACATTACACATTTAAACATAAGGAACTGTAATAAAAATATTTTTCTTTCATTAACAGAGTGACAGGAATCATAGAACAGATGCACAATTTTGTCAGGAAAGCAATGTTACAGAATAGGAATAATATATATATGTAGGTCTTTGGTAATTCGGGTTTTCTCCCGCGTAAAATTGGAAGTGTCTTGGCGACGTTTTGACGAAGTCTCATTCGTCATCTTCAGGCTGGTGTCTCTTCGGCCTCGTGCTTCTAGGAGCAATGTGTGATCGCAGCTGTTTCTTCCTTTTAACTGCCAGTGGGGGTATGAACTGATTGGGTGGGAGCTTGGCTGTGTTCTGATTGGGTGGAGGTGTGTTCTGATTGGTTAGGGGCTTGGCTGTGCTCTGATTGGATGGGGGGTTGGCTGTGCTCTGATTGGATGGGGGTGTGTTCTGTTTGGGTGGGGGCTTTGTTGTGCTCGGATTAGTCTGAGTTGCAGCGGGATTTGAGATGGAGAGCTGCATTGCTGTTGTTTGGCTTCGCGTTCGTGGTCGTGCCATATCATCAAGGTGGGTGTCAGTTTGCTTCATGTATGGATTGGAGAGGTTTGAAATGGCTAATGATGCAGCTGTGGTCTGGTTTCTGGTTTGTGGTCGTGCCTCATCATCGGTGTGGGTTTGGGTTTGCTTTTTGCGTGGATGTGTGGTGGTGACATCCTGTGTGGTTTTCGTGAGTGTGGGTCTAGTGTCATTCTTTGTGTTAGGGACTCGTTTGTCAATAAGGGTGGGTTTCCAAATGGCTGGTAGGTGGGAGGTATCATCTCGTTTATTCATGCTGTGTGGGCGTTTTTCTATCTCGATGGCTTCTCTGATTATTCTGTTGTTAAAGTGTTCAGTTTTGGCGATAGTTCTGGTATTTTTAAAGTCAACTTTATGTCCTGTGGCTTTAAGGTGTTGGACCAGGGAAGAAGTTGGTTCCTCTTTTCTGACTGAGTTCTTGTGTTCTTCAATGCATGTACTTATTCTTCTGTTGGTTTGTCCGATGTATGTGGTGGGGCAGGCGGTGCATGGGATTTCATATACTCCTTGATTTTCTAACTCAATTTTGTCTTTGGGGTTTCTTAGGATGGTGGATATTTTTCGGTTTGTGCAGAATGCTGTCTTGATGTTGTGTTTGTGGAGGATCTTGCTGATTCTGTCTGTGGTGCCTTTTATGTATGGGAGGAGGGCTTTGCCATTTTCTTGTTCTCTGTCTTGGATTTTAGTGGGGGTTTCTTTTTGGATTAGGTTGGTAATCTTATTTCTTTGGAATCCGTTGGATGTTAGTACGTTAGTGAGAGTGTGTAGTTCGGTTTTTAGGTGACGCTTAGCTGACGAACAACCTTGTGGGATATGTTTCAACTTCTCCATTTAGCGAACAATCTTGGTGTTTCCTGATACCTATCCATCCATTATGCTAAATAGGTCAGTCCTTACATCACCTTGGTAAGTCAACTAGGTGCTTCCGCATAATAGCAATTAATGGGGGAAAGGTGCAAAATAGATAAGAGATCTATCATTTCCTTTTTTATATAACTTTTTTTCAAGTTGGTGTGTTTTCTATGGTATCATTCATATTTCCTACAATTTATTTTTTTACAGATTTTCTATACTTTTCTTTAGATGGGAAAACAAAGAGAAGCATCCACAGCAAACTATTACAATGCCCAAATAAGGATACACACAAAATAACATAATGACTGCATTGCTGTGATTATGTATTTTACCAGTACACCTGTCGATGTCCATTGTTTTAGGTCCATCCTTGATTTAAAAAATAAATTTCTGCTCTTTACACTCAATCATCACACTGTTCCCCATGAAGCCACTTACAGATTATGAAGAGGAGATCAAAAGAGATCTATAAATCAAATGCTATGGACAGTACAAATATTGGTTTCACTAATATGGCTACTTTCTCACAGAAAAGAGCTCTTCCTTAATATTTCTTCATGTATTTGGGATAGTCTTATTCATGAAAACCCTCCAAATACAGCATTGGCAATTACAGCTAGAGCCATTCCTGGGAACAAGATGGGTCAATGACTAGGAAATGAGATATAGAAAGTGTGAAGATCATAAATGTTAGACTCCTATGCCTCAATTCTCGTAGAATAAATGTCTTAGTATTTAAGGCTTTGTTATGAGTAGTTTTATACCAGAACAGGATCCCTGCCCCCAAAAATAAAAACAACAAATGAGGGTCACCTGCATATAGATATATAGAAATAATATTTGAAATCTGAATAAAATAGAATAGCATCTAAATATTGTGAGGGTTCTCTTCCTGAAAGTCAAATCATGAAGAGGCTAAGTTAATCTTTATTTCTATTCAGACATAGTAACAATAAATAATTTTACAAGTTCAAGTTGAAAGATTCATAATTCCAAAAGAGAAGAGAAGATTGAGGTCTTTCTCTGTTTGCGGTAAGTGAAAAGCTCTGACAATTTTTGACAGTCTCCAAAATGGACTGCTGCCAGTGGGAGATTTTTCATCTCTGCAAATCTTTCAGGAAGGAAAACAAAATAAAAGCTCCAAGGGAAAAAAAACCAAAACAGAAAGCCAGAGAAAGAGAATTTGCACGTACCCATATGCATGATTGCACCTGCCTTTTATGTGTTTTATAAGTTGGGAAGAAATATAATAATGAAATACACGCTCATGCCTTTTATGAATGAATTATAATTATAATTGCAATCTGTCAGTTTGAATTAAAGAATGGTTCCAGGTTTTAGGGCAGAAAGTGCTTCATAGGTTAACCAGAGCAGCATTATGCCATAAAAACATTTTGGAACCCCAGCTTCATATTTTGGTCATGATGCAGTTGCTAATGTTAGATGCAACCCAGTAATTCAAAATTAAGTGCTTAATGTTTATTTGTTATAGGTAGCTGTTTGAAAAAAAAACAGAGTTTTGATTAGAAAATTATACTCTAATTTGGCAGAAGCTCTGTGTGATCATGGGCCTTTTAGCTACTATATTGGTTCATTTACTTCAGTTAGGAGAGTATTTGGCACAACTATTTTTTTCCCCTCTTTTGCTGAAATGAATGGGAAAATCTTTTTTAAAAAAAGGAAATGAAAAAGTCCAGGGGATTGTGGAAGATACTCCACCATCCAATGGCCTTCCTTTTCCCTCCTGGTATTTTTATCTAGAGAATTCCAGGAAAGAAGAGTCCGCTATTGTACATGGGATCAATCTGTAGGCCTTTGCTAAGGAATGGCCTTTATACACTTGGAGCCACCTGCATTGATTTTTTTCCCAAAAGGGTGTTGCTATTGGAAAGTATGCTTTAAAGCATGGGTGTCCAACCTTTTGGGAGGGAGGAAGGTTGGAGAACTGGAGTGCAAAAAAGAGGAGGCGGGACAATTAAGGCAATTATGGTCAGCCAGGACGGATGGCCCTATCACACAGTCAATGAGTAAGCAATTAGGCTAGCAAGGTCTATAAAAGTAATCTCCACCCCCAAAACTTCACTCTGAGGACGCTGGCAGAGGACCAGCGAAAGCTAAGTTGTTTTAATATTGTAAATAGTTGTTTTTATTGTTTTAAACTTTTTTAACAATAAACAGCTGGTTTATATTTCTCCCGGAGATCAAGGACTGTGTCATTGAACATATATATATATATCTCCCAAGCACAGCCCTAATTTATAGCCCATGAAATAGTAGAGCCCATTTTTTGTTAATTTAATTTTATTAGATTTCTAAAAAACAAACCCAACAAAATACATGGATAACATAAGAAAATATGTTGAAATAAATCAACATCTAGGCAGTGAAATGTTGTGTAAAGTTAAAGAAAATATATAACATTGAAATGTACAGAGGATATTTGAAGCACCAAAGGAGTTGTGTACTTTCACAGTGACTCAGCAGTGAAATTCTGTTCCCTTGGTTTTATTTGGCAAACCACTTACATTTGTCTACTAAGAATTACTATAATTGCATGTGCTTAGTGTAGATAAGCATGCTGTTCCATAGAAACTGTTAAAAAGATGTGTACTATCTCTTTCTACTCCCTGTACCTGTTAATTTAATACCTACCTCTCTTGGTTGCACAGGATAAGGAGGTTTTTTGTTTATTTATTTATCTATTTTAAATGTAAAAAGTCACCCACTCTATGTTGATCACTCTTTGTGAATGCTACTCAATTTGATTATTTTTTTTAAAAAAATCCATAGATTATATTGGGCAAACTTCAAAACATTTGAGGTTCCTTTGCCTTTTGCAGAAAGGATGAAAATACAATGGATGGAAGACTTTTAGAAAACTTCAATATTGCCAAATATTTGGATACTTGTTAAATTCTTGAATTATTCAATTTACCCTTTTATGGCACAAGTAGCACAGCTGCAAAAAGGACAGCATATAAACCTTCAAATTTTCCATTAGAATTAGAGAAGATGAGTCAACAAGTAAAATGCATACATAAAAAATATCATCATCATCATCATTTCTATACCCTTTGAGGAAGGCACCAGTCAATTTTTGTAAAATAAAGCTATAAGTAGAAATATTGCCTCTAAACCTAATCACTTAAAAAGAAGACATTTTTTGTGTGAGAAAGATTAAATTTTCGATAACAGGAGTTTTAGTTCTTAGCACCATAGGAATATTTTTAATTCTGGGTTAGATTGGCACTGATAATGTGGATATAAATAAAAGAAATGAACTTATTTATAAACCATTTTAGTTATTTAATTGAAAAAAATCATTTTGTCCCTTTTTCCTGTGTTAATGAAGCATCTGTTCTATTCTATATTCTATTCATATTTAACCTGCTTATATTAGCCTGGATACTTAATAAATTGTAAACCTCAAAGGGAGTTAATGATGGTAGTAGAACAAAATAATAGTAAAAAAAACCCCACAAGAAGGAAAATATGTAACACATTTTTATTAATGTCTTTGTGGTAAAACACTTTGTAGTAAAACACTGATTGAATAGATGAGATTGAACATTTGTTGGCTCTGATCATTTGGATTTGTGGGATGTTAGGAAAGTTGGCATAACTGGTTAGCATGCTTAAATCTTCTAAGAAGGGTGTGCAGTGGTTAGAATGCAGCATTGTAGGTTACTTCTACTGATTGCTCCCTTTCCTTTATGGTCCAATGAATCAGGGCAGCATCTGCCTGAGCCACTTTCAAATATTATGTCAGAAATGTGTAAAAAATATATATCAGCCCCTTTACCTAGGTTACAATCCCTACATATTATGATCTAAGCCATCTTCCTTACTTTGTCTACTATATGATTTATTTTATTAGCCATACTTTCAAGATATTGTGGGGAAAAAATCTGATACCAGGTCAACTAAGGGCATTCAAACAAACAAACCTGCTGTATTAAATTGAAGAATCATCTAATCTAGCATTCTTTTTCTCAAGGATGGGGTGGAAGAAGCCCCAAATACAATATCAACAGTGTTGTTTGGAGATATATTCCTTCTGATTACAAAAGTAGAATATAAACTGCAATGTCATGTAGCCATTATAAACTTAATTCTCCACGAAAAGAAAAGCTGCCTAAATTTCTGGTCATGATATATACTCTGATAATAAAATCTCAGTTTGTTGTGTGATGAATAATTCAGATTAATATGAGTTCATTCTAGAATTATAATGGAGGAAGAAAATTTCTTGCTATCTATTTTGTCTTCACTATACACATTTTTTATTTATTCATTTATTTAAATTTATTGACTTCAATGGACTCTTTTAATATATTTCAATCACGTTTCCCAAAATTAACATTTCATTTCTTTCAGTTATTTGCCAAAAATCCAAAAATGGTTTCCAAGTAGAAAATAAAATTAGTCAAAAGACTTTTCTTTAATTAAAGCTGTCAATTTCACCATCAGCTTCACTGTCCATTCTTCCACTGTAGGTATCTGTAAATCCTTACAACTTTGTGCATATAAAAGTATCATTGTTTTTTTATATAAGATGTTTCCAAGTGTTTATCCATTAAACCCAATGCACAAAATGTCCCATATATTTCTATAAAGCCATTATAATAATAGCTTTTAATATTTATGCCTTCTCTATTATAACCTAAAAATATCTGTTGCCCTATCATCCTTCCATCATAACCTACATAGCAATACGGAATAGTGTTTGCCACTTTAAAGAACACTTCCTGAATTTCAGTAGCATTTTAAAATTCCCCATGAACTGTTTATTTGTGACATACTAAATAATCAAACATCCTCAAATCTGGTTGCCCCATCTGCCCCAAATTCAAATAATTTACAAACAACTTTAATTAATCATTTAAGAAACCATTTTTCACATCTATTGGCTTTTTACCTACAACCTTTTGTTGTTCTTTAATTTCTTCTTAGGCCATAAAAAAACATTTATTCTTGTTATACAGTTCCTATGAATCTTTTTGATATCATTACAAAATGCCTTTTGAAATACCAAGTTAAAACGTTTGGCTGAAGACTCCTCATATTTGTTGATGCTAACAATTTGATTAGTGCATAAAACCATGTGGATCACAGAGTTGCATCATGTTCATGGATTATGGCCTTGAGAAATACAAAAACAGACATGGCTAAATTATCTGTACTGATTAAAGAAAAAAATACGAATACTTTTATTGCCACGTGGAAACCGCTTCTAGATTTTGTGCTTGAGGTGGAAAAAAAATGAAAATTTGATTGTGGGCTTTACCAATTAGATAGATTTGATGTTATTGAAATGGCTATTTTATATTATTTTGTAAAAGTAAAAAGTTGAGGTTTGAAGTTGATACTCTATTGCACCAAAGGAAGTCGGAAGTCAATGCCTTTTTTTTTTTTTTCCTCCCTTACCTCACTTTGTATTTACTTTGTATTTCGGTTGTATTGTTATATTATAAACTAATAAAACTTTGAATATAACAGAGAAATACAAAACATAACTATTGAAAGGAAAGAAAGTTATAGTGGTGGTGTTTGGGATGAGGAAATGTAAACAGGGATAAATGATCATGGCACTTCTGCACTGGATGACTGGCTAGTAGAATTAATAAGGAACTTTGCTTTTAGCTTATTCAGTTCTAATTATTTTTAGTTCAGCTATTTTTCAAAGAAATCAGTCTTTGTAATTCCTTTTCTCAGTCTCCCCTCTTTGAAGTCAGTGTCAGAATTGAAGTGTTCCCTCACTGGTGTAGTGAAGCATTGCTGACAGATTTGTTTTACTTTCACATTTATATACTGTCCAGTGTCTCTGGGCAGCTTATTACATGCAGACATATAAACCACAGCATCAAATAAACAAAGACCATTAAAAATAAGAGACAATGAAGATACATTAAGAGGACAGAATCTCTGGATGAATAATTGCATCTCAAGCCATGAACTGTAATTATATGCTAAGGATATCATGTTTGCAGTTACTCAATTAAAGGAATCTTTAGAATCGATAATGCAATACATACTGCAATAGTGTTTGGTATATCTGATTATTGGATTAATGACAATAAAACTAAAATGTTGTCATGACACAAAGCCAAAGAAGAAAAGCAATATTTGCACCAAATAACAGGGTTTGGCATTATTGCTAGAAAGGTCAAATAGATAGGTATTTAAGAAAAAAATAACGACCCATTGAAAAATAATTATTCACAGATTTGAAAAAGCTATTTCAAAATGGAGAAAGCTGAAATTATCTTGGTGAGGATGAATTGCAGCTGTAAACATGAATATTCTACCAAGCCTTAATTTTCTATTCCAAGCTATTCCAATAAAAATTAAAATTAAGCTTTTAAATGATTGGCAGAGCAAGTAAAAACTTACATATAGTCAATAAAAGCCATGGATTAAATTCAAGATACTACAGGATTTGAAAGGATGAAGTTGTCTGGCAGCCCTCCAAATTTCAAACTGTATTATCAAGCTAGTTTTATAACTTGGATAACAGATTGCATCGTATCACCTTATGGCTTGGCTACATCTATTGATAGAGCAGAATTACCAGATGGACTGCAAAAAACTTTAATTGGATGATACAATACAATATTAAATATTGTAAAGATTCACTCAATGAAATTGTATAGACAACAAAGCTTGATTAGCTTTGAGGTAGATAAAAACTTTTTAGACATTTCCTTCAGAATGGCCAGAAATAACCAAACGTTGTCAATATCTTCAAATGAGCAGTGCAACACACACACAGAAAAGCAAAAATTAGGGAAAAGACTATGTCAGTTGATTGAATTTGAACAAATCTTAATAATTGCTAAAATGGACATGCATTCTCTAAAAATTGTTGGATTTTATTGGATTTTAAATCCAAAAATTGTTGGATTTACTGTGTTGTAAAGTACAGAAAGAAACAACAAGTTCTAAAAGCTGAATTTTCATTCCAATCTGATATTTTCTTATTAAATATTATTAAATATTATATTCTCTCAAAGTATACTAAAATACCATTGTGCATGGTTACTGCTTCAGGAATTTGCTATGCTTCTTATATGAAAGGAGTTATAATTTCATTCATGGAAGAATGGCTAATTCAGTTGTGCTTGAATGTCTAAGTAACTTCATATCTCAGAAGTAAATCTGACACAGAATTTTTAATTCAACTTGGAAGCCAATTCTGAACTATAATTCAACATTTGAGCTTCCAACACCTCCAAATTTGGGTTTCTCTTTCTCTGAAGTCTTACTATTCTGATTCTATAGGATCCATTAAATCAGAATACATCATCAGTAGCTGTATTTACTGTAATTGTTAAACTTACTTTAGAATTTACACTATGCTGAACATTGCTGCTGTATATATTTCCTATGTATAGCTCATGGATTTTAAGAATGCCTGGGAAATCTAAAAATGTATAATAAAGAAAATTACTTAAAAACAATTAAGTATAGTTGTATAGTTGTAGATAAAAACTGACTTGTTAATAATGTCTGATTAATACTGTATGTACTTAGTTATATCTACAAAAGCTGTTGCTATTCTGGGAGGCAAATTCAAAGTTGTGGAGAACAGTTGAATGTTACATCACTGGAATTGTGAGTTTTGTGCTTAAGGAACAAATGTTTGTGTAATCTATTTAGTAACATTTTGTCCTATATTTTCTCCAGTGATAATAAATATTTCTTTAAACCTGGGGAAGCTTGAGAAGAAACAACTAGTATTCCAATAGCACAAATTTAAGTCTATTTGGATGCTTTTTTTTCTAAGGACAGAGGCAAATTTCCAAACTTGGGAGCAAGAATCTAACATCAGCTTCTACCACCCTACCTCTCTCTACGCTTCTTCAGCTAATGTTTCCCAATAGAGAAATCTTTTGTTCAGAAAACTCAGAAAAAGACATTGGGCTTGAGGCAGATCAGAGATAATCAGAGTCTGAAGCACTTCAATTCTCCATATCCAGCCCATCTAAAGTTTAGGAAAAGGGAAAGAAAGAAAGAAAGAAAGAAAGAAAGAAAGAAAGAAAGAAAGAAAGAAAGAAAGAAAGAAAGAAAGAAAGAAAGAAAGAAAGAAAGAAAGAAAGAAAGAAAGAAAGAAAGAAAGAAAGCATATTGATCCTTTCAAACATATATTTTTCAATTAATGTTTCATAATTTACAACTAAGAACTCCAGTATGGGGGAATCTACATGCCAACAACTGCTTCCTTTGGTTTTACTTTTAAAGGAAAGTTTCATTTTTTTTATTTTCTGAAAAATAAATACAAAGATGGCTTCATGAAAAATATTCCTAGCCTTCAGTCTTAAATTTATTTCTAAGAGGCATTATATAAATACTATAAATACGATCACAAAAATAATTGCTGCAGTCCAATATTCTGTTTAAAAATGTGTCCAACCTGCTGAGAGATTATAGTTAGACAGTCAGAAGAGTTCCTTGATATAAATGCATTTATTTGTTTAGTTATTACTTATAATTCATATTTCTAAGTCTACCCAATTCATCAACTTTGGCTAAGTTACAGAATTAAAAACAATCCAATATATTGCTAAAACTCTTGTGTTTGATACTTTATAACTTTCTGGCAAAACCTTGTCAACAAAGTGACCTCAGATGAGCTAACTTACAGAATGCCAGGACTCATTACTCCTGAGGGAATGAAATTTGGGAAAGTTGTGATGACTTAAGCACGGCTGGGCTGCAGCTGCTTCAGCACCACTGCCATGCTACTGTGGTCATGGGGTCTTCATTGTCAGTATTCTGTGAAAGTTTTCCAGCCACTCAAGCAATCCTTTGCTCCTTCCCCCAGCTGGCAGCAACCACTTACCTGCCTGCTAGGAAGAAAAGGGAAACAAAGGGAGGGAGGAACAGAGAGGAAGGAAGGAATGATCACACACTATTTCAAGGCCACACTGTCCCCATGCATCCTCACTGACCTATGCAGCACTTCTTGTGAATCTCGATAGACTCCTGTCACCCTCCTTCCATGCATACTGCTCCCTGTATCTCTTCCCTGACTTGCATAGCATTCATGCACATCTTTGCATGCCCTCCGCTATCTTCACAGTACCTTTCACACAACCCTATGCGCCCTTCTTAACCTACACTTCCCAACACAGTGGGAAGGAAGGAAGGAAGGAAGGAAGGAAGGAAGGAAGGAAGGAAGGAAGGAAGGAAGGAAGGAAGGAAGGAAGGAAGGAAGGAAGGAAGGAAGGAGAAAAAGAAGAAGAGAGGGACAGAAGAACCCCTGGAAACCACTTAGGTCAGAGTATATTTTCCTCAATTGGACTTGAATACAAAATGTCATTCATTAATGATACAATATAATGTATAAACTTCAACATCCATTATGTGATTTCTATTAATGGGAAGGAAATCTTGCCATTTCAGCGTGTCACAATTAATTTTCACATGAGGATTTTGCCATTTAAAGGAAATTTGCTTCTCGTTAGCAAGCCTCTAGTTAATAGGTTTCAAATGTTCTTTATCCAATCTTCTGGAAGCTTTTGCCTTGGATATTTTGCCTCTCTGTAATATAGCAAATCATTTTAAATGTTTTATATGCCTTTCTGCATGAACAATTTATCTATTCAGGCGACTGAATTCTCTTTTATCCTGAGCTACACAACCGTATTTCCTTTCCAGACCAAGTTATCCTCATTTCATAAAACTACAATATGCTTTAAAGTCTAAATTCTGACATACCCAAAATATATTGTAGAAACCTATTATGACCCAAGAGTAGAGTTTAAGTTATGTTTGGGGACTGTGAAGGACATCCAGGACTTTAACTTTCATTGGCAAATGGATTTTGAGTGATGTCAAGAAACCCTCTTTAAGGAGTTTTAATTCACTCACCCCCCTTTCTCACCCCACAAATTAAAATTTTAATAATTGATGCCAAATGTTGCTTCTTTAAACAGAATAATTATCAGGATAACACCCAAAGAAAGCTTACATTTGAATTGACCTTTATAAAGGTTCCTAATGATGACAATTGGGTCTTTAGAGAAAAGACTCACTTTGGAGATTTTTTTTTTGTAAACCCATTTAGTGTTTCCTAGTTGCTAAGGAATGTGCTTTTAGTTGGTACAATAACTTCCTATTCATAGTGAGTGGAGAGCTACCTTTCTCTTGCACCAAACAAGAGGTGAGTTTGAAACTTGGCTGTTCATTTAAACAATCTTCACCCTTGATCTCCATGAGAATGACCCAACTTTCACTAGACCCATTTTGATTTTTAGGGTGATTTTATGATGAGCCCTTAGCATTAAGCAGCATCTGCTGTGTGCTCACTTCCCTCTGCTGTTGCCACTGAAACTGCTAGTAATAACAAATCCTTCAGGACATCAATAGAGTCCCTGTGTTGAATAATCACAGACTATCAGGCATGAGACTTGCAGCAGCAGCAGCAGCAGTAACAGCAGCAGCTCCGTTGCCTGTGACATCACTCGTGAAGCTCAAACCCCACTCTACGCTGCCTTCATTAGTCAGTGTGTTGGTCTGCCTGCTTTTTCAGATCTACTGACTGTCACACGCGGGAGCTGGTTCTTTGCAGAGGGAGGACTTTAGAAATCAGAGAGGTGGTAAGCAAGAGAGGAATCGAGAGAGGAAGAGTGCCGAGCAGTTCCAGAGAACGAAACAGCCACGCTTTGCAATATGAAATTCATCTTGCCTCAGTATTTGCTCTTCCTTTTTCCTGTTCTGGTTCTCAGCACCAGGTGAGTGGCCAGCTGTTTCTGACTTGGGTCTGAGAAGCAGTTAAGGTGAATTTTTAACCAGGCTTTTCATTCCAGCTTTTCCCTGCTTGGAAGTTCAGACGGCATCTTCTGTTGTGCGGATAACTAGGGTAGCTTTTATTTCCCTTTTCCTCCCTTTCACAATGCTTCTCTCTGTCTCTCTCATACATACACTGAGAGAGAAAGAGAGAAACGGTGCTTAAGAGACTTTGATTCTGGGTCATTCGCTAGTTAGTCAAGTCCATTCATCTTCTTAGTCAACAAGAGGAAAACTCCAAGCTCTGCAATGACCCAATGCATTTGTGATTAAGCAAAACAGTTTCTTATGTCAATAGTGCTCATCCAGCACTAATAATTTTTCATGTGCTCCAATGCAAAAACAAAAAAACAAAAAACCCTACACCAGAAGAATAGGGAATGTACTTGGCTTTGTTATACACTGCATTTGATTTCAAAACAAAACCTTAAAGCATGGACCAGTTTTATTTTACTGGGTGTTTTGCAACAGAAAAATAGCCTTGTTAGTACTGTGTTTGTATTTTTGAAGAGCATAAAGGTGAGATGACATTGGGATGCTATCAAGATTATTTAAAAGTTCTATTAATACATGGAGAGTACGCAGAATACATTATTTAGCAATGAAAGAAAAAATCTGGTAAAATGTAGGATTTGCAGTTGTGGATGTGCGTATGATCTTTATTCTGGAGTACACACTATCAGATTATATACATACATCCACACATTCTGTCCTGCAAATGAAATTTGATATAGAGTCACCCAGTACATAGATAGAAAGTTAATATTGTGTGCAAGGTATGATCTGAACAAATCATCTCTTCAGCAGCCTTACTGTCAGTGTGTACTTTTCAATTTTCTGAAGCCTATAAATGAGAGACTGACAGTCTTTTGCTTTGTTGCTTATTAAGTAGCCAGTAAACTTCCAAGTCTCTGGGAAATGCATTAAACTGTCTGCACAGAGCTATGCCTATCTTGGGAGAAATGCTTGTATGCTTTTCTGCCAAGTTATGTTTTCTAGCAATATTTCTTTACAGTGGATTTGGAAAAGCTTTTTTTCTATTTTGAGTTCTAAGTGTTTAGTCACTAAAGCAAGATTACTTCCTAAACTGTTGGGTTTTTAAAGATAATCCACTTATAGAAGGACTCCTGACAAGTACAAGTGAAACCAAGAAGAAAGGATTCAGAAAGTCATATAAGTGACCACAAATAGCCTGATAATGAAACATAGTAGGACTAATTACTCAACTATATTTTGAAGGAAAAAAAACTTGTAATTGCATATTCTCTCCTGCTTAATCAGTAATGAACCACTGTAATGATTACATGCCTTGACAGACTGTCCAGATCCCTTTGGAACTTTGTACTGTGATTTGCTTATTATCTTAGAATCTGCTTTGATTTAGCAAGTGATTTTGGAAATATTCTCTTAGTATGCATCTCTGTATCAAACTGTATGAGTAATCTAGGGTAGTTTTAAATTTTAGGTGTCTCTCCAAATGATACCAGAGCTAAATTCCAGTGGAGGACAGAGATGGTCCAGTAAATCACCAGGAGATGAATGGGCTTTTGAGTGAAGTTCTTTTATCCTTGCCAATTTATCTCCTTTATATACTGAATAGAAAATGAAAATAATTGTTTGCCTTTCCCCAGAAAATTTTCAGAAGAAAACTTGAAGAGACTTGGTGAAAGGAAATTTGGTCAAAGGATCAGTTTTAATTTAAGATCTTTTCTAATAAACTTTGAAAAACTATCACCCAAAAAAAAAGTTTCTTTCCTGTACAATACATAAATGCTGGAAATTTGTAAACAGTCAACTCCCTTTTCTTCTGGGGGGGGGGGGTGTCTTAAAAGATAGAATTGCAACAAAACTGGAAAAATAGACATAGATACCCCAATACAAGCTTCTTATGACAACTTTCAGAAATAAAGTTACTTTGCATGAATTAATCAGAAATGGTTCTTCTGATGTTGAAAACAGAATACTGCACACAGATTCAGTTTTTAAAAATGACTTCTTGGAACTTCTTCCTTTAGCTTTTTGAGAAATGCCAATTAAGTTTTAAATGGAACATTTGGCATTAGAAACTAACCGAAAGTGGTGTTTTAAATAAATAGTTTACATTCCAATAGTAATAAAAATGTAAAGGATTGGAGATAATGCAATAATTTTTTTTGTTGAATGTTTCCTCCATTATACGGGTCCAATAAATCACATATTGGGACTCAATAACAATAATCTGCATATTTTGGGAGAAATATAGAAAGACAAAAGTTTGTTGTAAGGTGTGTTTGGAGGTATCTGCTTAAGAAATATAAAGTGTTGTTTATTGGTGAACATAGACTTCATTGCAATAACCTCACTTTAGGAAATGTGGACTGTGGGAACTGTAGTCTTTGATTAGACTTTTACCTTGATGAGATTATTGAAGTCAGTAGCCTTTCTCCTATCATTTATTCCAGAAGAATGTCATTTAGTTTGTAGCATCTCAGATTGTTTCTTTCTAACATATGGTTAATGTTCAGGCAATTGAGATACAGAGAAGGTTTCAAAGAACAGTTGCTGTACTAAAGAAGGGACTCTGTTATCCTGCTGTGTGAAAATGCTTAGCTCAGGCATAGTTGCACTGTAAGTGTTAAAAAAGTTTTTACAAGTATTTTTGTCAACTTAAATAAAAATTTGCAGGAAAAATCTCTGCAAGTAGCCCCTAAAGGAGGGGTTGGTTTAGTTAGTTGTTGAAGCCAAGAAGAGGATGGGAGCTGTGTTTCTTGGCTACCTAGACATTGGCAGTGAGGACACTGATGGAGGGACTGGCTTTTCTTAGATGGGGCACTTTGGGTATTATGTGGTTGATCTAGGAGAGAAGATTTTAATTAAAAAAAACCCTCAAAACTGCTGGGGATTAAACTGTCTCCCTAACTCCATTTCTGGCTCCTTTTCTGACTATTCATATCACATACTGATTTTACCCATGACCATGAGTTAAATGTGCCATGCCAATCATTCAATAACATAAATATCTAAGTAAATGCAAAAACAAAAAAACAAAAAAACCCTGATGTTAATATACAACAAATGAATTAATAAATCCAAGAAGCAATAAAAGAAGAAAGCATTTATTAAGATCCAATCACCCTGCAAAGCTATACCAGATAGACAGCTAATATGCTGCCATTAAAGATGCTTCAAAAGGGAACAGCGTACCAAGAATGGAAACACAGTGGTTGAACTTTAAGACTGAGTTAGTTTGTATATGTCCTTCAGATAGTCTACTCCTAAATCTTCAAAGGTAATAATTTAGCATCTTGAACTGTATTTACTAGTATATTTCAATAGTATTAAGCTGAACTAACCTGTTTAGTTTCAACCTGGTTTTAAGCATTGCTCCATGCAATTTATATTACAGTAGTTCAACTGATTTGCATTAAAGTAAACCAAACAAAAAGTCACAGCTAAATCTGATCATTCCAGGAAAAGTATTCGGCTGACTCATCAGCAAAACTTTTCTAATGCCTATATATTTTCATAACAAAGTTGAGTCTAGTAGTTGTCCCAGATTATAAACCTGATTTTTAATGGGATGAAACACTATCCTTAGTGAGTGAAATTCAACTACAGTATTGGCTGGACTCATATCAACGGTATTTCTGTTTCATCCAAATTTGTTTTTAGTTTGTTTAACTTTATCTAACTCATCATCCATGTAGAACCTCCTCAGCCTTCTCAGAATATGGTAGAAGAAAAATACATAGCTGATAATCATATAAATATCCTTAAAAGCACCTTTTCAATTTCCCAGTGATTCCTGGAGAGGTTGAAAAGCTTAGGCAATATAATGTACTCCAAGGGACAACTTAAATCAAAATAATTAACTACAGAAACTTCAGATAATAGTAGGAAGATTTTATGGAAAATAGCATGGAAGTGAGTAAGATAGGTAGAATCACTTTTACCTGCAGAAATGGAAAATGAACTAGCCATTATAGTACCTACCTACCTACCTACCCAGAATTGGATCTGATTAGTACATGAATGGGAAACAATCAGAAAATCCCAAAGCCATGGCCTAATCTGGGAAGTTGAACAAAATATCTTTGAAAAAGACCTGATCACTTTTTATTTCCAGCACAAGTCATCATCCTTATCCATAAGTCAAAACATGCCCCGCTTGATCAGTTAAGGGTATATATCAACTGGGAAGCTCCTTACTAGAGATCGTTGCCAAGATATATTGCATAGAATATCAGGGAGAGGGTTATCATGAGTTCTCTTTGGATGGCCAAATAAATAGTAGAAATTTCTGTACTTGTCTTATGGAAGGGCATCAGGATAATATGATGGAGCTAATGAATAGAGCATCTTGACAGGGTCTTATGATAGACTATAATGATTCTGTGTACCTCCCCTTGAACTTTGACTGCTAGTGAATACTTCTAATGATATTCTTCTCACTATGTTCCTGTAATAGATATAAAATCAAATATGATAGCGCTAAAGATTTTCTATTATTAATGAATCTTACATTAGCTAGCAGCATGAGTATCAAGTTTTATAGGATTGAAATGAGAATATATAGCCACACAAGCACAATTGAAGATCACAGTAAGAGGAAACAGCAGTCCATAAATCTCTTAAGTCTTAGTTTTTTAATTGCATCTGCCCCATTAGATTAGTTTATTGGGGTGGGTGGGGATAGTTTAGAAATCATGGAATGCAGTCATTGCTGCTCCATTGAAAAGTCATAATCTGTTCTGTGAGTTGAATTGATATGTACATTATATTTGAACACTTAAAAGTGGTGTTATGTGCAATCAGAAACACAGTATAATAAAAAGGACTTGACTCATATGTTTAATTGAATCAGAGGAGTAAATTACTATATTCAGGACTCTGCAGAATCTAGTGTGAATTTAGTATATTCAACTCAGTACATTCTTATTCAAAACTAATTTATTTACATGGACAAAACAGTGCTCTAATAGTTTACTAGTCTAATATGTTAATATTTTGCAAAAGTTAATGCTGGTATCTGTATTTCAAAAAAGTATGTTTTTTTAAATGTTTTGACCTTTTTTGTGATTACCATGGTATTGTCATTTTCTTAAATTATGTATTATGAAAACTGATACTCAGTATAATTCAAATCTTACTGTACATATTAGCATTTTTGTTTGTTTTAAATCTTAATATATACTGGAAATGTCACTACTATTAAAGCACTATATGATGGATCAAAGTGTTCCTTTTACAAATCCAATGCTACTTTCATTTCCGAAAGGGATAATATAATGGTATTTGGGAAAGACTTTGGGAGATGGAACAAAAGGTTGCTGCCTAGAGAATGGTCAGAATTGTATTTTCAGACATGCAAGAATCTCTTAATGTAACTTTACAATAAAAGTAGAATTTATCTGGTCATGTTTCCTGTCTGGTCTACCTGATAAGGCTGTCAAATTAGAATCCAGTAGAAGTTATTTTTCCATGCTGCCTCTTGCTCTCTGCAGATCTCCACATCACTTCCCAGGATTTTCCAGAAATCTGGAGGAGCAGCTTTTGAAGGGTGCATAATATAAGAAACAACAAAAGGAAATAAGACATGACAAAAGTTACATTCCACAAGTTTTGTTAGCAGGAGTGATTTGTAAATGAGCTTTTGCTCAGGGGAACTTCTATTCTGGTCATAAAAAAATTATAAAAGATTATGGGGCTCTGCCGAAAATTTTCCACTTTTAATTTTTGATCAAATTGTACTATTTGTTGGAGTGCGGCTTTTCATTCTCAAATTCATACTACCAACAGTTTTCCTTTGTTTTAACCCTGTTTCCCTTGCCCACCGACTCTCCTTACCTTTCTAAGGCATAAAAGATCAAGATAATAATATATACAACCAGATTTCTTAACACATTAGTCATCAAATGTTCTGACATATTTTGAGCATCTGTAATCTTCCATGGGGAAAACTATTTAACATCTACTCAGTGATATAACAGTTGAAAGTTCTAGACTGTTATTCAATCTCTAGCAAAGCTATGGCTAAATAGTTCAAGAAAAATAATCTGATATACCTATGGATTAATGGATCTTTCCATCTCTCATATATCAATGTTTTTGCAAGTGGTACAAGCATGTTATGCATAATATAGATTTTGGGAGGCACTGTCAAGTACAAATATGACAATTAGTTTTGGCTTCCTCCCAAAAGAAATTTGTCCTGGTAATACATATCCAGGGAAGATAGTGGAGAACCTCTTAAGATACATTACTATTCCTGTCATCAACACTGTATATCATATTGATCAAATCTGGTCTCATGTTTAGTTATTGACGTAAGGAAACTCTATCCTTAACAGCACTTGAACATCTGTAGATGAGTCAGGCTGACTTTGTGGTACAAAGACTGAATTATAAATATAGCAAAGAAACATAATTGGTATGGCGCTGTATAAAATTAAGTAAACTGATATAAAGTAATATAAGACAGGATCAAGCTCTGTGTATTTTTCCAATGGAATTTAAGAATAGAATTTTGGTCTGGATTAGTGCTGGGATGAAAGATAGCATCCAGTTATTTATGGACAGTTTGGATGCATATTCATTTTTATTCATGTATCATTAACCTTTGAGCAAAAGGTCTAGGACCTTGGCTAGATGATGATGTCTTAGTTTAGAACAAGGGTTTTTCCTAATTTTATTAAACTAAGCAGTTTAACATTCCAGGCAATATTCAGTGCAACATCCAGCAATGCTCCTAGAAGTATAGCTTCTCAGATAATGATCCTATAATATTGTATATTGTGATTCATTTGTACTTCTAGTGAATTTTTCCTGGTGGGAGAGAAGGAGAGAGAAGATAGCTGCTTGGATGAACTCCTCACAATATCTGTCATCTAATATTCAGCCCACAGTTTGGAATATTATGAAAAAATTTGGTCTGTCATTCTCAAAGCTTCTTGATCTTGCTTACCTCCTTTTTTGTTCAAAATCAATCAAACTCATCTATGTGCTTACCTATTACAGCAAGCAGTCCATATAAGCAGACTAATCAAATTACTCTCTTTTATATGACTTATATGTCTATCATCCGTATATATCATCTGTCTATCATTTCTATAAACTATTTTTATCTCTCATTTCTCTAAGGTTTTAAGTGAGAGATTGTTATCTCTTTAAATAAAAAACATAGACAAACTTTCTTTTCATTGATGCTTTGCAAAACATAGACATTAGCAATACATTTACATGAGTAGATTTAAAAAACAAACTCTTAAAGCCACAATGCTAAGCAGATTGGTCTTTAAAGCTGAATAAATGGGTCTTCTATGTAGATATCAGTTTTTTTGCTTGGCAACAGGAAGAAACAAGTATACTGCACCATTATTTATTAATGGACACTTTTGTTGCTTCTCTTTTCCTTGCATAGCAAATACTTTCATCTCTAGAATTAAAAAGAAAAAAGAAAAAGAAACAGCATTGTTTAGTAGGGCCAAATCAGGACTTTTCATTCATGAACAGTCATGAAATCCCAAGAAAAGTCAATAACGATGTTTGTAATGTGCTTAAATCGATGTTATATTAGTTTAATAGTGAGGCGGAGGAGGAGGAGAATAAAAAATAAAGAAAAGAAAAAAGGAGGAAGAGAAGGAGATGGTCATGTATTGCACTATGCAATATAACACTGTTTAATTCAGTTCACAGGAACAAACTCTGCATTAGACTTTTAACCAAAAAGAAAACATATTTTGGGGTTTCTGTTCAGTGCTATGACTAACAGATTAACATCAAAGAATCTCTATTGATCTTAAAGATGGCCATTTTGACTGCCATTTTGAAGGCACTTCTATCAAATTAAAATGGAACTGCTGAAACCTTGTATTTACATAACTCAACATTTTTAATAAAAAAATAATTCTGTGTTTTAAAATCCCTTAAATGTTTAATTCATTTTAATATTCTGTCAATTCACTGTTAGATTACTCATTAAACTAACACAACCAACCCTTTGATGTATATTTTTAAAATAATCAAAGACTACTCCTTATTAATGTATTTGCTTTGAGCCTCAGTTTGTTGTCTTGGAAAACAGCCTATTTCTATTCGAAACTAATCAGCCACTGCATGATTCATTTGGAGCTAGAATATAAATAAAATGTGGAAATCCAGTTCTATACTGTCCATTGATTAGCATAGGAAAACTACAGAAGATTGTAACTTTTTCAATGGGTTAAAAGATTAGGATGAATGAAATGTTCAGGCACATCCTTCAATACGAATGAAATCTGGCTGTTTTTAAAGAAAGAGGTGCAGGCGCTGAGGTGGTCTTTTATGTGCTGTTTTCTTTTTAAAAGAAAAATGGTTACAGTCTTTCTTTTAATAAAATTGGATTACATTTGCATGCCAATAAAATTTGACTATATATCCCTCACACAAATTATTGTGGTTTGGAATGTCAGATCATCTATGATCAGAAAGATCTGATATTCTTCTTACACTATGCCTCCTTCTTTTTCTTCTCCCTGTCATGGTGTTTTATGGAGCAATTGTGCTGTTTTTCACAATTTCAAAGTTTCTGTTCTGGTCTAGAATGCTGAATTGCACTCCCCTGAAAGGGACCTTCTAGTCCAACCCCCTGCTCAAGCAGGAGACCCTACACCATTTCAAATAAGTGGCTGTCCAGTCTCTTCTTAAAAACCTCCAGTGATGAAGCACCCAACTTCTGAAGGCAAGCTGTTCCACTGGTTAATTGTTAATTTAACAATTAAAAGTGCTATTAATTACAATTTTAATTAATGTAATTTAAAATTTAAAAAATTAATTAATACAATTCGTTAATTTAGAAAAAAATGGATTTTGGTGACTTTCAGTTCAATTTCATCTCAGACAGCCTCCGAATCAGTCCACGCTATTCTAATTTACCTGGAGATTTAGATTTAGATGAAGCAGCAACATACTTACTTTGTCCTTCACTGAACTGATCATAAGCAAAACAAGAACAACACCCTTAAAAATGAATAAACACAATTAAAATTGGCAGAATTCAAATGAAGTTGCCAAGGTCTAGATAGTTAAAGCATTACTTTTTTTTAGATTGATTAGGTGCCATAAAGTTGTTTTCAATTCCTAGCAACAAAATGAAATAAGTAGGCTTCTGTAGGTTATGAGGATGTCTTATGATTTCAGAAACATTATAGCATTCTTATTTTTTAGATATTTTATCCTTCCTTTATTACTTTTATAAACAATTCAAGGGGGTGAACATATCTAATACTCCTTCCGCCTCCTCTTTTCCACCAACAATCACTGCATGGGATGAGTTGGGTTGAGAGTGACTGATGCAAGGTCACCTAGTTGGCTTTCATGGTTAAGACAGAACTTAAACGCATGGTCTCCTGGCTTCTAGCCTGGTGCCCTAATCATTAGATAAAATTAGCTCGTTAAAATTTCTTCTACCCTTCTCCACAACCTTCCCCCCAAACTTTCTGGCCATTCAGATAGTAATTTTTTACTACCCCCCCCCAAAAAAAAACCACAATCTCTCAAACCCTGAACTGATCCCTCAAACCCTGAATTCATTCATGAGAATGAATTCCTAGTATATTTTTGACACATTCTGAATAATACATCTATTAATGATGGCTATATATATATATATATATATATATATATATATACAATGCTTTGTGGAATCTTTTTTCTAAGCTCTCATGGCTGCTTCAAAAGTTGCTTCTGACTATATCCACATTCTGGCATGAATGCACTTTGATAGTCAAGGCTTTATCCAAGGCTCATCCTATATCTACATAACTTCCAAGATTTAAGTCCTAGGCCTCTTCCTCCCTTAAAATTTTGGGCTGCTGTTTTTTTCCTACCCCAAAAAATCTGGGCCATCTTTATAAAACATCTATTGTGATAATTGGAAGGTCCTGTTTAATTACTTTCACATCAATTTACAAAGACCATGTGCATGCAGATATGGTTAGAAGCACCTTTGAAAGCACCTGCCCAAGCTTCAGTGATGTTAAGAGATCCTTTGTATGTACTGTCAGTGCAAATCATCTGTTCTGAAGAGTTTGCACAACTCTTCTATTGAAGATTGTCTCTTATCCAAGATAGTTATGTTTCTTCAGAACTCTAATCACTTTGTGGGAAACAGCAAACAACAAAGGAGGTGTATTGTATTCATAGGTGGTTTTGAAGTTTCTCCAAAGCTGACAAGATTTAGAAGCAGCCTGGATTACTCGAGCCCTTAGTTTAATGCCACGGGATTCTTATCTCTTTAAAGAAAGTTATTAAGGAAAGGTCCATGCTGATTTACAATAGCTTCTGAAATGATAAGACCCATTCCATACATCTCTCTATATAAGATTTAACTCTATTTCTATATAATTTCATAACCAAAGTAAGAGAAGGGATTGATTTTTAATTGGAAGTCTTGTTTCTGAATTCAGCATAATTCTGTACCGTATTTTGTTTCATACAAACTGTAATTTAGCTATTCCTACCATGAGTTTTAAAGGTTTGTGATTAACTTTCTACATATTTGAGTTTCCTTGAAATTACAGTTTCTTTCAATAACTAGTAACTTTTTCTATGTTGTAATTTTGGTATTGATTATTTTTTTCTATTTACATAAATCAAATCACTATTCAAAACCAATTCTGTAATGCATACCTGAGGTCAAGAAGCTATTATACTTCAAATAACCCTAAATAAAACAATTGAACAATGGGTTGTGCTTAATTTCCCAGCCCAAATGGCTTTGGAATTACCTTTTAATGCCTTGTGAAATTCCAACAGCATTGAGGCCATCCAGATCTCAGTGAGTTTGTTGATCCATACGGTAGGCAGAGTGACAAAATTGTCTCACATATATGGGAACTAGAGCATGTAAACTTTGCTGGTTTTGGTGTGATTAGCAGAGATAATTGTTCACACTTCTAGAATAATGTTATACTAACAGGAAGTTTGGGAAAAAGCAGGATTTTTTTTCTCAGCATAGCAGAGCTATTACCTGCCTTAGTGATACAGGGGTTCATATTCATTTAAATGAAACGGGATCAACCTATTTAAATGAAGAAAGCAATATCTAGTCACCTATTATGCAATATTCACTAAGAATAATAAACCAGCAATGTCTGGTGTGGAGCTGACTAATGGGGACATGAGAGAAATATATTTTATTACACACTAGACAGTTTATGCTAATTAAATAAGATTATGGTAAAATTGTTTTAGATCTGGAAGATTGAGTTATAGAAATTGATTATTAAATTGAATAAGCATATTTTGCATGTTGAAAAGAATGGTTCTTTATTACTTTTCTAAACTGAATATCAATGGAAACCCAAAGATGCCAAAGATTTTCATAAATGAAAAGTAAAGAATGAATACTACTGCTATAACTTGAATTATTTTTAAAGGCTAAAATGGCTAATATTCAATAGAAAATTATACTTAGCATTCTGTTGTATTTTTGTTTGCAGTATTCTGATAGTTTTTAATTTTATTTAAGTGGATGCCTTAAAACACGATAGAATAGTGAATTTAATAGTCTTTTGAAGCAACAATACCTCATCAGTGTTTACCTTGATGTGCTTTTTTTGTTTCAATCAACATAGTTGATTGAAATCTGAAGACTTTTTTTTTATGTAATGAAGGAAAACATTAAAAAATTGTAAAAGGGATACAGTGCTAAATGAGAAGGTGATCCAGGAGCTGGAATAGTAGGAATAAGGGCACTCAAAAACTGAAAATATGATGGAACAATAAGTATGGGAGGCAGAAAACTGAAAGTAAGTCAGAGAAATTTGAAATCAGGCTTTGAGAGGTCAAGAGTGTATACTACTAGCTATATTATTAGCAAGAAAGCAACAGGCAAAAAAAACTGCAGAAAATTTTGGACCACAGCCAACCAAAAGATGAAAAGGAAGGATAAATCAGATAAATTAATATGTAAAACAGAATAGAAGGACCAATGAGACTGCAAAACATCCCTCTTATCATTTTTCAAGTGATGCTACTCACCTGTGAAGAGACTTCAGTTAAAAGCAGATTATACATGTGTCTTGAGAGTAAGTCCTGTTAAATTCAGTCAGACTGTATAAATATAGTGTTGCCTTCCAAGAATTAAAACAAATCCTTACTAATATCAAGTTGAGGAAAATATATTGACTGTCCATATTATTATTTTTATAATATTAATCCTTTGATCATCACACTTATAATCTGCAGCAGTTAGGATTTAACAGAATGTCACTGAAGAAATGTGACATTTGACCTTGATAAAGACAGTGTTGCAGATCACATCTTAACTGGAAATATTTATAATAACTATTAAGAACTTTTGCTCACTTAGCTAATAATCAGTACATATATTGTGCTTTCTGAATCTTTCAAATAGTTTTTAAACGATAATGTCTGTTCAAGAAAGTCCTTGATAAACCCTACCTAAAGTATATATAAAGGTAAAGGTTTCCCTGTCAGTCATGTCTGACTCTAAGGCACGGTGTTCATCTTTGTTTCTTGGCCGAAGGAGCCACAATTTCCATTGTCATGTGGCCAGCATGGCTGTACATCAAAGGTGCACGGAATGCTGTTACCTTCCCTCTGAAGTGGTACCTATTTATCTACTTGCATTTGTATGCTTTCAAACTGCTAGTTGGGCAGGAGCTGAGGCAAGTAATGGCAGCTCATCCCATTGTGTGTGTGTGTG
The DNA here is from genome assembly GCA_023970755.1 of Azemiops feae. Classification (NCBI taxonomy): domain Eukaryota; kingdom Metazoa; phylum Chordata; class Lepidosauria; order Squamata; family Viperidae; genus Azemiops; species Azemiops feae. Next base: position 1,110,302 of record JALGBA010004088.1, on the reverse strand, counting down.
TGTGTGTATGTATATGTGTATGTGTGTATATATATATATAATATGTAATATTTTTGTATATAGATTCTTCTGCATGTAGTTTTTCCTAATATATGGTTTCTTACATGCTTTTTAATAATCACTACTTTTCATATATCCGGTTTTTTTTTTAGCCTAGACAAGTTTATCAGAATATAAAAAATGTGTGGCAACCAAAAGAACTTTGCATTCAGTTCATGCTTTTAAATTGTGTGTGTTTCTCTATTCATGGAACAATTAAACTAACCAAGACTTGCAACTTGTTCCCATGAAATGGATCTTAATAGATTTTTCATTATACCCATTAGATAATCCTACTCATGTAACACATCTGCACAAAATGTAGCAACTCGGTTATGACTGTGCTTACCCAGTCCTAAGCATGTCTTGGCATATTCTCTACCTTACTGAAATCAACTTTCTATTCACACTGTTCTCTCTCTTATTTGGCCTCCTGACAATATGATTGAAGGTTGAAACTAAAACAGCCAAATTATACCAATTAACTCTCATGACCTAGGTTCTTGTGTGTGTGTGTCTATGTCTCTATGTGTCTGTGTCTCTGTGTTTGTCTCTGTGTGTATGTACTTTAGGACTATTCTGAGTTGATTTGGTGGAGAAGAAACTCTTTTCTCCCTAGCTTTTATATAAAAAAAAAACAATACTCAAACCCATTATGTTACATTTTCTTAATGATAATAAATTTGTTCTGCATTTATAAAAACAGTTCTTATTTAAACAGATGAAAATGAATTTGCTTCAAAATCTCTTTTAAGAGGGACGTGGATTGCTAAGAAATGGTTGAATATGAATTCTTGTATAAGTGCAAGAATTTAGTTTGAGATGACCAAGAGATTTGTGAATGTCCTTTTAAAAAAAAAATACAGTCATCTCTCCAGTGGTTACGCTAGATTCTCCTCCTTCAGTTAAATCCCAGTCAAGGACATATACAATTACATTTCTTATTGGGCTGTTTCAATAGCAAATTTATTACTAAAGCAGAGTCCTGACTTGCAAAATTGCTGGATATTTTTTCCTTCCACTCAAGAAATATAGTGGAATCATCCACCCCATTCTTCTGCCTGTAGTTTGACTACAGAATATCTAAAGCCCATTTGCATCCAGCTCTCATATCCACTCTCCAAGAGAATGAATTCCACAGCTATCTACCCTTAATTGACATATGCCTAAAGCTGAGATCTAGTTTTAATATCTCAAGTAATCTCTGTCATACAGTATAATAAATAGATCTCCTTATCCCTGTAAGAATCAATACTCTTTGGTCTTTTCAAATTCCAACTTTTCTAGCTAAATATTCAATATAGAGATTTTCAAACTGTGTTCCGTGGTTCTGAAAGAGAGAAGAAAGAAAGAAAGAATGAAAGAAAGAAAGAAAGAAAGAAAAGAAAGAAAGAAAGAAAGAAAAGAAAGAAAGAAAGAAAGGAAGGAAGGAAGGAAGGAAGGAAGGAAGGAAGGAAGGAAGGAAGGAAGGAAGGAAGGAAGGAAGGAAGGAAGGAAGGAAGGTCTCTTGATTGGGGGTTAAATCTTAAACAAAAAACAATCCAGGTTGACCAACTTGAAAAAGGTTAAAACTTCCTGCTGCAGAATTCTCATTGCAGTGGATAATTAGTCATCCAGTTACAAGAGTGTTAAAACGCATCTGTACTGTGACAACAATATGTGAATTTGTTATGTAGACAGTCATCAGTAGAATTATTACTGCCTCATCCATTAGTCTTTAAAAAAAATTGTTTTGCAGCATTTAATTATGGGCCTGTGACAGATCACAGTGAAAAACTGCAGTAAGGTAGATGTGATTTGTAGCATACCGCCTCAAATAATATCCCATTATTCAGGAATACACACACACACACACACAGAGAGCTAAAGTTTAATCTGCACAGTCTTCAGAGATTTAGTCTGTATCATTCCACTGAGTAGACAAGCATCGTGTCTTGATTAGGTAAAAACTGTCCCTCTTGCTGTTTCACAATTTGATTATTTCTTGGAAAAGTTACATCATTACAGACACGGTTCTTGAAATAACTCTATTTAAAAAAACCTAATTTTGATTGGAGCCAAGATAAACCTTCAGAAAAAAGGGCGTGCAAAGAATTCAAAACAATTCCTTGGAAAAACACTGGAATGCATATTCAACGCCTCTTTTTAGATTGTTAATACGACTATATAATTAGCAAGATTTACAGGGCTGCATCCCAGGTGCTGCCTTGTACTGAAGTGCAGGTTTTTTGAATACTTTTCAAAAGCTGATGGAAGCTTTCCCTACTGTAATTTTTACTCCTCAATCTGAAATAATATCCTGGAATTATTGGTACTATACTGTTCTCACTTCAAGTAGCCTTCAGTGTCCCCCCTGCTGGATTTTTCTGGAAGAAAACTTATACTACAAAAGATTCACTGTGGTGATTTGCATTTACATAAAAGAAAAAAATAAAGCAAAACATTCTTTCTTATGCAGTTAAAGATATGCAGGTGTGTTTCCAAAAGCCCCAGAACTGTGCATATAAAATATGAATACAAAACTTCACAAAATTATTGAACAAGTATATGAAAGAATGACCAAAGAAAATACTCAAAAACTAGTGGATGGAGAATAAGGAACTACATTTAATAGTTGGTAGCTTCACAATGATATCTTGGCTTCATCTGAGCAGAGGGAAGGCAAAACTTTTCTTAAAGGTATAAAACTAATAACTACTAGATTACTTGTTATCTGTCTGCATTGAAATACTCAGCTTAATGAGAAAGAAATGAACATGCATAAGATTAATAAAGGAATGATAGAAATTGTATTCATGGGTACCGATTGCAATAAGCTATCATCATTATCACTATCATAATTACCTGAAGGTTACTATTTTAGGTTACTGTGGTTTCAGATAATATTTTAGACAATTATTTTGTTGACGTATAAAAGTCAGTAACATATATCTGAAAAACAAAAGAGGAAGTGAAATTAGGGAGGGATCCTTAATGTTTTATTTGATGTAAGTTGATTGCAGTTTTAGTTTATTGGATTGAAGTTGGTTAAAGCTATACTCAGTATTCATATAGCTAGTTAATTATGGTTACCTGCTTCATTAAATGTTGCTTAAAAATATTAATGGTCTAATTAGCTCATTTACAATATTGTTGAAGGTAATAGTAACTACTATGATTACTGAAGACACAATTATGTCATGATGTGTGTAATCTCACTTCCAATTCTTTGCCCCTCCCTGTGGGCCTCCACATGCTTACTCTGGAGAAATATTGCTCCTCATCATGGAGGCATGTAAATTAACTCTACCTAATTGAAGATAGGCTTGAGGTAAAGTGAGGTGATATTAAAGGTTTTTTTTCTGTGCCGTTCGAGATATGAATATTTATTCCTTTTTGTCAGTTCAGTCACAGTCCTGTTACAATAATGGTGTATTTTCTCTAATTACAGTTTTTCTTGTGAGTGGGTAGGGGATACCTATAATAGTTTTGTATAAGGTTTGAGTTTGGTTTAAAACTTATATTTATGTGGATATTGTTGAGTTTCCTTTTCCCAGTAAGTTAAAATGTTTTATATCCATTTTTAATAGATTAGGTTCTGGCTGTGGATGGGTATCAAGGTGTGAATATAGCAAAATGTAGATGTGAATGTGAATGTGAATGTGAAAAAATTGAGATGACAGATGATGTTGAAACAGCTTTACCTTGATTGCTTCTTCCTCATGATGTAGTAAAAATAAAAATTTTGCTTGCTATGCTAATAGTATATCTTGTATAAAAAAAACCCTTATATTTTGCTAATTTTTTAGATTCCAAGCTCAGCATTTCAGAAAAACGGGCCCTAATTATGTTCCAAAAAGCGTAGCCTAACAGAAATAGCAATCTCTTAGCCTGCCACTCATGCTTTAAGTCATCTAAATTTGTTTTTACAGTACAGGAAAGTCAAAATATTCTTTTCAGTTGGGCATAAATTTTGCTTTCATTGTTATGTTCATGTTGTTTTCCTGGCAAAGGCTATAATATGAAAGTAGCCTGCCATTATCTTCCTGTTTCCGGCACTAACCAACATGACCAAGATTTACCTTCACATATTCAAGATGTGACTTTTTCAACCCTGCTTTTTCAGGTTCAGTTAGCATCAGTTAGGTAGTGTCAATGAGTGTCACCTTTTATAAAGCTGCCTTCAAAATTCTACATAAGCAAATTAAAATGCAATTAGCTTTAAAATGGAGGTGTTCATGCATGTACCAAGGGTGAAACTTTGGTAGCTACATGCCTTTGCATTTCAACTTGCCTTTAGATAAAAGGGGGAGGTGTTACTTTCAAGTGGATTAGATGGAGAAACAAAACTTCTACGATTCAGCTGAAGACCGTGAGAGCCTGAAACCTTTTCAAGGATACCAGTACAGGTGTGGATTTGAAGCAGACAGTTCCCATAACAAAGTGAATTTGTTTATATAGACTACATAAGACATTGGGGGGTTGGCTGGGAAAATTATTGTTTAACTCTATGTATTGGTGTTGGAACCTCAGAGTTAGTTTTGCTTCAACATTACCATGCAGTGTATTCAATAAACAGTAAGATTTTCAGAGATGGAATGAATCTGGAGTTTTATTTGGATTCTCAAGCTGTATGTTGACAGTATGATAATACCATTTTGCAGTTTTTTCTTTTTTTTTCTTTTTTGCATTCTTTCCTTTATTTTCTTCCAATACAAGTTTTTCTTAAAAATAATAATAACAATAATAATAATAATAATAATATGTAAATTGGGGGGAAACTCTTCAGGTGAATCATCTAAGGAACTAGAAAGATAAGTTTAAATACTTTTACTATGTCTAACAATGATTCTTTGCAATAGTGGTGAATGATTTTTTGATCAACAGTTTTCTTGGGATTTTGCCAAAACTGAAATTTAAGGAGGATGTATAAACCCATCCTCAGATTAAAGCTGCAAAGAATTTCAAGGGAAACTAAAAGCAGTTTGATAAGCAGCATAAATTGTCAGGAAATAATGAGATACTGTTTCTCTTTAGGCGCTATCACATTATCTTGCCTTTGTAGATACTAATATTTTTATATAGTCTTTTGGTGCAAAGTACTGAAGCTAAACATTCTAATGAGCATAAATGGTGTACAGTGTTTACTGTATAATCAGTATTATGTTTTATGAATGTCAGTTTTAAAATGCATACTAAACACTCTGCATTTTGTTGAAGTAAGTGCTGCACACTTTGATAGGCACAGTAATTAAGAGCTTTTGAAACCATGCATTATTAGAAAACAAGGAAGTGACATTAATTGGTTATTACAAAAAAAGAAAAAAGACCACCAGAAAATAGTGTTGCTATTTTTCATCATGCCATTTCTAGCAAAAGGCCAGTCATTACCAATTGGCATCAATCTGCTTTGTAAAAATGTTTTAAAATTTTTGTTTTTGACTACTAAAGGTTTGGCAGGTATGTTGTGCTTATCTTGATTTGAAAAGCAGGGGGGGGGATTATAAACTTTACTCCCTTAAGTCCAGATGTGGAGATTCATCATATATAGAAAGGATAACACTGAGAATGTTTAGTTCTATTAGGCATACAGAAGCAGATGGAAGCTACAGTTTAATTAGCAGTTCTGTGTAGTTTCTCATAACCTCTGCTAGGCAAAATAATTAAGTTTATAGGCAGACTCTTGTCATATATTAAAATAAATCATTTTTTCATCCATCATATGAAGTCGGCCACAGCAAAATCTGATCACTGCAAACATTTCTTCTTAATATCTACAAAAATATGGTGTTAATGTAATGTAATATTTTGTCACTCGCTGTGGGGTTATAGGAAGATGCCACATATTACATTAGATTACATTACAAGAAGCTAAAAAAGATGAAGAAACTAAATTAGTAAACAAATACCGACATTCTAATCCCAATGGGAATGGCTTTTCTATGTAAAATACTGTACCTGGCTAATCACACCAAAGTTGACATGCATGTTAAGTCCTGGCTGTATGAGAAATTCACTGACTGCTCCATGCTCTCACCCTGGTTTTGTTCACAGCTATTTAGAAGGGAAGATACACTGCCAAAACTTCTGACTGAACTAATTGCAGCAAAAGAAAGGTTCAGTGGTTCAGTTTACCCACTAGAACAGAATTCCCAGATAAAAATTATAAATAGATATGAAATCCATCTCGCTATTGAAAATGAAAGCTTGAACTATCATGTATATCAGTAAATTTTCATCCATTTAATGCTGCTCAGGGGACTGGAACATACACATACAGAGAACTCATCGTTCAAGCATGCATTTGTAACTTTTATCTCCTAAAAGTCTACTTCGCAAAATGAATGCAAAACCACTGTTTTTTTTTAAGTTCCATTTGCTTCTACTGCTTGCATGTTTTCCCAAACTTTTCAGAACATTCAAGTCATAACCTATTGCTTTTATCTGGTATTTCTATCTCCCACCCCCTTTCCCCCCCTAATAGCTAAAGAAAAGTAGAAAACGTTTTTTAATAGATTTCCTTGCTTGGAGGACAGTTTTTGTATATCCTGGCATGTTCTTTTTTTGGGAAAAAAATATTCTTGTTTAAGAACATGATCTCCTACCTAGAGTAAATGGCCAAATGGTATGTAGAACAAGAAAAAGTATGCTGGATAAGGAAGCAAAAATGGTTAGAAATTATTTTTTCACAGATTAGATTTTACAAATGTACACACGCAGGTTGCATTTCTTTCGTTATAACTGAGTTGTTTGTGATGCTGGCAAAGGAAAACAATCCCCAGTAGTTTTAAAGGGCAACTGATATATTCTTTTTGGCGTTTTCTTCTCAGAAGAACAACAAGCTCGATTATCTTTGCTTCCTCAGCTGCGCTTACTGCCAATAAGAAGCACCAGAGGAGAGATGGCTGGAATGCTTTTATGGGCACCTGCAGTGGTGATTCACTATTGACATTGCAGCAGAAAAATATGTGGCTTAATTTATATGACTTGAAATCTGTATATACTAATGCCTTGATACATAACGTACAAATCAGGTTGCACTTCAAATCTGCATTTTTGCTACAGAAATGGGCCTTTTTTCTAGATTCCAGAACCTCAATGCTTTCTAAATGTCTCAGGATCCTAAATGCATGCACATCAGTTAGAAATTGTGGCTGAAATGTGCATGTGTATGCGCGTGTATACACACACACAAATAAGTTTGAGCTGAATTGTCAGTACATTTGATATACTTCCTAGCAAGGAACAGTATATAGGCTTGCAACGTAGTTTCTAGATTAAAGATCCTAGCCTGCCTAAAACAATACATTTGGGATAACACTGGGCTTTTGTGGTAGGTATAATATACTGCCCAAATATGCTAATTTATTATTTTATTTCAGTGTTTAAACCACCCAGGAGCCAAACCTCTCTGAGTGGTTTATAACAAAATGCAACACAAACCACAGTAAAAACATCCACAATAAGATTAAATACAATGCAAAATGAAAAACATACAAACTGAGCAGCAGCAAGCATTAAAAATCTAAAAGTATAAAAATTAAATTACACTTAAAAATTTAGGATTAATGCCCTTGCCCTTCACAGGGAATGTTTTTTCTAAGTCTTCCTTATCTTATTCAAACCTGTGAAAGTTTTCATTGACTAAAGCTATCCTGAGTGGTGGAATTCAATGTCTATAGCTGCGTGGTAGTTGAGATGTTGTTGCTTTTTTCTTTTATGCAGGAAATATGATAGTTCAGATTTGGAGGGGCAGCATAAGAAAAAGTGGAATCCTTGATTCGTAAGTAGGTAAATGGTTGGTAGATGAATATAGATGAATGCTTAAAATCACATATATATGAGTGTTGTATAGAGTGTATGCCTGTCTGCATCTTTGAAGGCTTTCTCATTAGAGATGTCCAAGCTATATGCATGGACAACAGCAGAAGGCAGAAGCTTAATGTACATAAAGGACAGTATGGTTCTTTAGTACGATTCTTCTCCCAACTCCTATTATACTTACTTGACAGTATTGAGAATACTTACTCAGTGAAGTCTATCAATATCTCATACATCATATTATAAAAGTGCTTGTGATTTTGTGAACAAGAGTGGGTCTGTCCCCTATTGGGTTCTAATTATCGAAGTCTACATGACCATGCAAATGTATTTAGATTTGCAAATTAAAGGTTAAAAGAACTGTTAAAAATCATACACTGAAAATTGACCAGTAACAGTTCAGATCATAAGGAACACCACATTAACTGAAAGATAATAAATACAGGCTAGAGCATTAGAAAGATAAAATTTGTAGAGCTATAGGAAGAATGTTCTGTTTAAGGGTGAGGTATGCTACACATTTTACAGAGTATTTCAGGAGAAATAAAAGAAACTAGGAAACTATATCCCTACCCAATTGTATAGCTAATACACTTTTCAGTCCAGGGTCTCCTCCTATGGAACAGCTCACCACAGATGGTGCTCATTCTCATAACCTTACAAACCTTATAAAAACTTGGCTGTTGCAGAAGGTCTTCAGGACTTGACTGATGTGAGATTGTCACCATCAGATGTTATTTTATTACAATGTAACATAAGAGGCTTTATTGTATTTTATTGTTTACGTTGGCTACATTGCTGTTGCATTTTTGTAATCTGCTTAGACTCTCTTAAGATTAAAGTGGTCTCAAAATTTTATTCATATATACATTAGATGCTCAGGTTCAAACTAAATCCAAATCTGACCTCTCTGGCTTCAGATGACATAGAAAGGAATGATGGGAGGAAAAAGGCTTTATCTTCCTAAACATCTTAAATCCTTTCTTCTTTATAAGCCCCAAGAATTGACAAAAAAACTTGGAACCTAACCAAGAATCCCACAGAGTGTGAATACATTGCAACATATTGCATGCAGGTCAAAAGCCTGTTCAACAACTTATTATAGAAAGCAGCTTTGTAACAGAATTTATTTTAATACTCAGGGTCACCAAAGACATAGCTCAGGTTTAGTGTGAACCTACAGTTTGTCTTTGAATTATCTGTTTTTCATTTTACCTATACATAAATTATTGCTATATAAGTCTATGATAAATAGAAAATGCTACTCTTAGGAGCATGATTGCAAAAAGAGTTATTGATGCTAAGCTTCTGAGCTTCTTGTGATCCTGATGTGGATCTGTATTTCAAAAATCTGATTAAAGTCTGAGATTATGCTCACATGTTGGACTGCTAAAATGTTGGATTAAGTGTTGGAGCCCTCACAACTTCTGGAGGCAAGTTGTTCCGTTGATTAATTGTTCTAACTGTCAGGAAATTTCTCCTTAGTTCTAGGTTGATTTTCTCTTTGATTAGTTTCCAGGAGAAATTTCCTGACAGTTAGAACAATCAATCAGTGGAACGACTTGCCTCTAGAAGTTGTGGGTGCTTCAACATTGGAGGCTTTTAAGAAGAGATTGGACAAAAATTTGTCCAAAATGGTTTAGGGTTTCCTCAAGGTCCCTTCCAACTCTATTATTCTGTTATTCTGAAAGCTATTCAGAACATAAAGAGTTAATGGGGGGTTGGAACTATGAAACTATGTGAACTATGTTACACTTATAGTAAGTTCATTTCCAGTTTGGGATGATAGGAAAAAGAAAATCATAAATAATATGCTGCATTCTAAACTGAAATTGAAAGGTGTCATATAGCTGGAAAGTCTATGTTCATAAAATACTTTATTTCGTTGTCTGTTCAGCTAAAGATAAATTGTTTAACTGGAGTGTTTTAGCATGGAAGCACTCCAGTAAACCCTGAGAACAGCAGACAGTAGAACTGCATAGCAGAAATAGCAAAAGAGAGGTGTATACATAATCTTAATTATAATTCTGGATTGTTTTTGTTTTCTTTTATTATAACTATTTCAATGGAAACAATTAAACGGAATTAAATTAGACTGGTTCCCGCTGTTTCCCATGAGACAATATAGAGGATATTGTATAGGATACAGAAGGATTTTCTATCTCTTCCAGGGTAATCTGTATTCCATACCTTGCTATTTTTCAGCCTCAGAAAGTCCTAACTATAAGCTGACAGGGAGACAAAGGAAATTTAACAAATTCTGTGCCCTCTGAGATGCTGTCAGGGACCAGTATGATGCAACCAGAAGTACTTTGAAGTTTTCATTTAGGGAAAAAGCTTCCCGCTACAACTTACAAAAAGTGTTTCATCTGTGATGAATTATGACTTGTTCCATATTCATGGTAATAAAATTATGTTTCCAAGTAATTTACATATCCCCAATATTCTCTTTTTCTATCTCGGTTCCATTCTGACTTACTCTGCTTGTCCCTATCATTAAAATATCTTCAAGTTTGGAAGATATAAAATTTTAAATCTTTTCCATCATCAACCCTTGGGTAGTATAATCCTTCAACCATGAGATCTTGCTTTAACAATATATGAATCTTGGAATTTGAATACAATTTCTTTCATGGAGGATTTAGACTAGCATCTTCAATAGGCCAGAGAGGCTGGACTTCATCATGTCTGGAGATACCATATTGAGAAAGTTTGATTAGAAATGTTTAATTCCCATTTATTTTCTGGGGAGAAGATCAGGAATAACTTTATCTGTATCAGACTATTAAGAATGGAATTATCTGCCTGAAATATTTGCTATGTGCTATCTAGTTGGTAACAACCCCTTGCAAACATATAGACTCGGTACAGGATAAACTATCTACAACATAGCCCTTTTTCAAATGGTGCACCATCACCTCTGTAATCAAGCCCATCTACCTTCCTATGTGGTCTTCTTCTTTTTCCCCTTCCACCTTGTGGATTTCATAAGAGAGTGGTCTTCAATAATATATCCAAAATGTAATAATTTGAGCCTAGTGAGTAAGAGTGAGATTGGATTGATTGATCTATGCTCAATGTATTTGATTTCCTGGCTATCTCTGGTATTCTTAAGAGTCTCCTCCAACATCAACATTTAAAAGCATCAGTACATTTTGTGTCCTGCTTCTTCACAGTCCAACTTTTGCTTCCATGGAGTGTAACAGCAAAAGCCATTGCCTGCACATTTCTGATCGACTACTTGCATATTTCTGATCTTTATAGGTATAGAAACTATACCTATATCTCTCACTATATCTGAATATCTTTCCAATGCCTTCATTACTTCTTATCAAGTGCTATCCTATAGTATATTCTTGACTGCTAGTTCTTGTTGAAAGTTGATTTTAAAATGCAGATGCCATCTACCACCCTATCAGTGGTGGGATTAAAATATGTGAACAACCAGTTCTCTGTGTGGATGCCGCTCCGGAAGTCCATTCTGGGCCCGGGCAACAAAAAATTAGCTACCAGTTCTGCAGAACTGGTGCAAACTGGCTGAATCCCTCCACTGCACCCTATCATCATAAGGCTCATTGCTATACTCGTCATTAACATGGAGAATAATCTCCTTCTATCATGTATCACTTGTATTGCTTTCAGCAACCAAATAATTCTATATTCATACAAAATATTTCATAATTTAAGCCTATTCACTTTATCATGCTTAAAAATATCCACTATAATTTTCTTATGTTTGTATATTTCTGAATAACTAGCAGAAGAGCAAGAATTTGGATGCAACATTCTTTGCTTGGTATAAAGCCATAATGAACTCCCAGATTTTGTAAATTTTCACTTCCTTATCATTTCAGTTCCTTAAATGCCTTCCAGATACTTTGAACAGTCTTCCCTCCTGTAGTTTTTTGCATTCCGCTTATTACATTTCTTCATAGGGGAACAATAATGTCTGTTTGAGGAAAACACAGAAGATGATTCAGATGTTATAAAATAATGAAAGAGACACATTGACATATTTCAAGTAAATATTAAATCTCTTTAATATGTGTGTGTTCATTTCTGAGTATGTGTATGGATTTGGGGGGGATGAGTATATATTTATAAATATATTTATAATATAATTTATTTTTATATTATATTGTTATATAAAATACTTTATATTTAAAGGATAATAAGACACTCAACAAAGCAGCAAATTAATAAATGGCTTTATATTCCTCTTCCAATTAATTATTTAAGATGTAAGCCTTTTGAAATTCTTACACAATATTAGTTAAGATTATTATGTAGTTTATCTATACTGCAAATAGTCTGCTCTGAGATTTGGGAATAGCTGAGTTGTAGTTTTCATCCACTGAGAGGGGAAATTAACAGTACTTCATCATCTTACATTTGCCAAATATTCTGCCTCTTCGTGAGCCATTTTTTTAATTATTATTAGTTATCTATTGTCTGCACACCCCTAGTTTCATTTTTATTCTGGCACTCAATTCTGCTGAGACCTAGTAGAATTAAATTAGTGTCATCTGTTGCTTCCCCCCCACAGGATCTCAAAGTTCTGAAGTTCTGAGGACACTTCCCCATAGCTACCATATGGCTAACCCCCACAACCTTCAGAAACAAATTCACTTCTGTGCATGATTATCCTCCCTTCCAACATGCTTGGAGTGCCAAGATCCCAGAACAATCCCCGTCTTCCCTCCAATTGGCCGTAAAGAAAAAGAAAAAAAATGGAACACTGCAGTTATCCAGAACCACTTTGCCACTATTCACGTCCTTTACTTGCCATATGTTTGTCCTTTACTTTACTTTACTTGCCTTTACGTCCTTTACTTGCCATACATTTGTCATTGGAGAGTTGAGTTATAGCAGCAAAATAACGGTTTGACTCAATTTAAAACATGTGGTGAAATGGAGGTTTGTTAAATTATCGTCAACTAGAGGACGAAGAGTCAAAGAGACAGGGAGTGGAATGAGGACAGAGTTCATGCCAGTTGAAAAACGTTTGCTTCCAAACTTCAGCATTATCAAACTGTTTTCACTGTGGTTCTTCTTGTTCCACAGCTGAGCTGAAAGCTCATTGGCTCAGAGGGCAAAGAAGGATGAAGGTACAGAAGCCTGGATATAACCTGAATCCAAACTGATGGTATTGCTTTATGGAAGAGCCCTAGATCCCTTTTTTGTTTGGTTTTTTTAATGCCTCATTGAAAATCTCAAGCCTTACCAGGAATGAAGGCAATACAAATAAGCTGACCCAGTTCTGCCAGTTAGCATCATGAAGAAAAATGATCATCTTCCCTCTCCTGTCCCCAGCATTATGCATCTACACATAGTTCCAAATTTTGAAAGAGTAAGTTAGACATGGAGAAGGTATTAAGACATTCACTCAAATGCATTGGGATAAAAGTAGTCCTCACAGAGGACAGCAGAAAGGTTGCCGCAAACACTGCTGGCATTTCTTTTCATCACTGAAAAGAAGGAAAGTCAAGGAAAGTCTGACGATATGAACTGTTCCATAGGGCTGTGCGTAAGCAGTGCACCCACAGTGTATTCATTGGAGCACTTGTAAAGGATATATGTGCAGTTCCTATGGATGAGTGTATGAAGATTCCTCAAAACAGATCTTGATTTTTATGTTATCATAAAAATGATAGTATATGATTGGGCTCTGCCCAAATTGAAAAAAAAAAAGATTTGAAAGAAGACTGATGTGGAAGTTTTAAAAAAGGTAGGCTATGAAACATTTCTGAATCATTTTCAAAGCAAATGAAATCCAACAGTATTATTTTAGTACAATAGCAGGAAAGACTATTTCTTAAATTGATAGAGCTGTGTTGTTTACACCAACAACGTTTCTCTAAAACTAGAAAGAGCAATGCTGTTTGAAAGTCCTATACAGATTAAGAGAACTTATTACTGCTGCTGCTGCTTTCTAAAATCAAGCACAAACATGTTCTGAAACTGGAAGGAGTCTTTTTTTTTTTAAATGGAGCTTTCGGCAATAGGGCTTTGGGCTTTTATCTGTGCTTTGAAGTGTTGGATTTCACCTGCATATGTATGTGCTTTACATTTAGTCTTTCTTGGCCACATGCGTTCTACAAGAGTTCCTTGAAGTACTACTCAGTTGTTGGTTTTAATGTCAAGTAGGTAGAGAGGTATTACATTGGTGAGCAGCCACATAAACATCATGCAGTATATGTCGATTAACGTTAAGTCAAGTAAAATTACTTTAATTCAGTTTTTCAGTTGTCTTTGCTATAGAATACAAGTAGGATACTGTAGATGGCTAATAGCTGTTGCCTATGCTCTTTGCATGTCACATCAGGGCCAAGACCTTTCAAACCACAAAAGGTTGCATAGTCTCCTTTTCAAAATATTGTGATAGTGATCCAGGATAAAATTCAGTTCTTCGATTCAATCTGATCAACATCTCCTTCCTAACAGGGAGAATTAAAAGCTAAATAGAACAGCTTTGCAATTAAAATAGGAACCTTCCAGTACAGGATTTCAGCTAATTTCTATTGCTTGATTATGAATACAACAAAAGGCATATAAATGTTGATAAATAAATAAATATCACTTAGAAGGAATTTCCTCTTAATTGTATGGGCATCTATAATAAACTAAAACTCTGGTTTTCATATTCTCAATGTAATGTCTTAAAGATAATATTCTTATTTGTCTGTAACATGAAATGTAATTATAGCAGATATTACACAATGCTCTAGAGATAAGAAATGCAAATACCTTGGGGCAGATTTTGTTGCTAATGTCATTTTTGTTTTTTCTATCTGGAGTTAAGTTAACTTTTTGACTCAATTAAATTGATAGCAATTAGGAAGAAGGCTTCATTATAATGTTATAATTTTAAGAAAAACATTTCAATGGGATTTTTTTTCCCAATAAGTGAATGAGAAATTACTGCATGTTTTTCAATAGATTTGATCCTTTGTAATATGGACTAGGAACTACTAAATACAGGTAGTCCTCAACTTATGACGACAATTGAGCCCAAAATTTATGTTGTCAAGTGAGAAATTTGTTAAGTGAGTTTTGTCCCATTTTACAATTTTTATTGCCACATTTGTTAATTGAAGTTGTTAAATTAGTAGCATGGTTGTTAAGTGAATCTGGCTTCCCCATTGTCTTTGCTTGTCAGAAGGTTGCAAAAGGTGATCACAAGACCCGGGACATGCAATCATCATAATTATGAACTAGTTGTTAGGCATCCAAATGTAAATCACATGTGAAAAATGGTCATAAGTCACTTTTGTCAGTGCCTTTGTAAGTTTAAACAGTCACTAAATGAACTGTTTTAAGTCGAGGACTACCTGTATTTTTAAGAGTTTTAAAAAACTCTTACACTATACTGTTGATCCCAGTTCTACATGGTTATTTTATAAACAAAGCCTATAAAATAAGTTGATATGATTTATCTGCATGAATATTTAGGCTAGTTGCAAGTACACATCAATCACTTGGGCAGGATTCTTGATAAATGCCATTTACATTTTATGAGCTCATTGTAATATCAAATTGAAACATAATTTAATTCTGACTTCTTTTTCAATGATGTTGCAATTTGTTATTGTTTTTGTGCAGTGATTATGATATGTAATTACAGATAGTGAAAATGGTTAATTTCCTTCCTTCCTTCCTTCCTTCCTTCCTTCCTTCCTTCCTTCCTTCCTTCCTTCCTTCCTTCCTTCCTTCCTTCCTTCCTTCCTTCCGGAGCTTTTAATGATGTACTTTAGAAAACAGGGATATATCATGTATCTGGCAGTTCTTTAAGACAGTCCTACCTTTTCCCAGAATGACCTAGCAATCATGGCCAGCAACCACCCATTCCCAAGAAAAGGCAAAGCAAGACAGTTTTAAATAGGATAAAGGCTTGCCTCTTTATTTCAGTAACTGTCCACTGCAGAATGATCTAAACTACTGCATGCTTTGCCCCAAATAGAACATGTAATTAGATCTTTAGGCTATTATTCAAAATGTTTTCTTCAGTATAGTAGATTTTGCATAACCATAATCACCTTATAAAGAATTGGTTCAAGCATGGGACCTTCCTCTAAGATCTCTTATGTTCCTAACTCCTGCTTTTCCACTGAGAGTTTAATAAAAAAACAACCTGGATCTCTAATCAGCAGGTTAGTAGTAAAGAAGATTTTTTTTCCCTTACAGATTTGAAAATAATATCATCTGATAAGGAAAGCTGCTTTAATTCATTATAAAACAGCATTTTTGAGGAAATGGTGCTGTTGAAGGGTGGGGGAGAGAGACAAATCCTCATCTCTGACTTTTCTCAAAACCTATATTCCTACATTAATGTGAGGTTTTACAGAAGTAATTCAAAGGAGATGGCTTTGGAGAGAAAGACTAACCCTCTCACAGTGGTGGGATTCAGCTGGTCCGCACCGCTTCGGCAGAACCGGTAGCTAATTTTTTGTTGCCCTGGCCCAGAATGGACTTCCAGAAGTGGCATCCACACAGACAACCGGTTGTTCACATATTTGAATCCCACCACTGCCCTCTCACCTTCAAATGACTTCTTCCTTTGCCCCTATTGTCAGCAGACGTTTTAAAGGATGCATTACTACTGTACTTGCTACTCCCCTCTCCAAAGTTGTGTCCCCACTTTTGGTGAAAAATCAGTCCCATAGTGCAATCAGAGTTTAAGGGTGTGCATTTTCTAACTTAACATTGTTTTAGGAATATGGTTGTATATGCTTTGAGTAAAAGAATGTGTTCTAGAGAAAAGTATCAGAAACCTCAGCCCTGCCCACTAATGGAATATAATCTCCAATGAACTTGTTTAGAACCAATTTGGAAAGCAAAAATTGGAGAGACTCGAGAAATTGAAATCAGACAATTGGAGTAAGAGGCCCCATACCTTAGAGGTATCTATATATTCTATACCAGGGGTGTCAAACTCGCCACGTCACATGATATGTCGCAATGTATCACAACTTTTTTCCCCTTGCCAAAGCTGGGGTGGGCGTGGCTTCTGTGTGATGCATCTGGCCCGTGGGCTGGCAGTTTGACACCCCTGCTCTATGAACATATTGGATACATAAAGAGCATAATTAAAGAATTAATCTGAGAAAATATCAACACATTACCCATTACTTTTTAATATTTAAGAAATCAAGGCTCACATTTAAAATTGGAAAAAAGAGGGACTTATTGCAACTGAGAATAATATATTATTCTCTAGACTGGGTACTATTCCTTTAAGAGGTCCCATGCCTTACAAATAGCTTGAAGAAGTAATAAATATTTCAAGAATGCTGCAACTAAGGAACCTTACTTAGTTGAGCTGCTGAATGATCAGCCCTACTTCTTTAAAAATGTTCATGATATGCAAATCTGTACCTGCTATAGTTTCATATATCTACTGCAAAGTATTTAATAAGACCTAATGAAATATGGCATGATTGTGTCCTATTCTTCACTGAAGGACTATTTACTTAATTGGGCTTAATAATGGTAGTTAAAGAGGAAGTCATTAAAACTGATTTTATATCCATGGCAATGTGACTTGGCGGTATTGATTCTCTCTCTCTAAAACAAATGACAAAATTCATTTGGCATCATTGGAGTGACATATCATTGTGATTAAATAAACTTTTTTGACAAGCAATTTTGAGATTGAAGGATGTTACAGTCTTGGCTGGAAGTTACTGAATACATGTAAACTTAAGCATTGGAAAACGAAAGTCTGCTATTTCATGAGAAAGATTCCTCTTTGTTGCCATGTAGAAACTAAAATCGAAAAAAGGTCAGCCAATTACATATTTTAATGAAATCCTGCCGAGATACTGAAGCCAGGTGCAAAAGGAAGATAAGGTGGAATGGTATCCTAGACCAGGTGGAAGAAACACAGAGCATTTCTGTCAGGATTTATTGAGAACAAAAGAATCTTAATTAAAATGTTGATTTCTACATTGACTTTCATTCCCAAAATAGTCCCTGTGTCTGTTTTGCTTTGTGGATTGCTTCACATTGCTTCCACTGTTTCTCTTTCCATTTATTTCAAGCATTCTTGAATGGAACTGATTTTCTGGATTCCTTTCAACCTGCTTGCAAACCTACTTTTGGAACAAAAAGCTGCTTTGATTGCCCTGTGAGATGAGTTATGCCGTGAGATGAATATGAACCTGTTATTTTTGGGACTATTGAAAGATGCTGAGACATTAATCGTGATAATCCATCTAGAGAACCGTCCTAGTCAGGATGCAGGAAGACTGTATTATAGTCACTTCCTTTTATTTGCACAACAAATTCCAGAAGATGGTGCTAAGGGATTATAGCACTTCCTTTATGGTCCCTTAGATCTCTGGTTTGTTCCCTGCGCTTGTATACATTTATGTTTATCCATACATGCATACATACATACATAACCACCCTTAAGATGAAATAGTTGAAAAAGCGGTCTGAACTGTCACTGATATGAAATTTACATCCAGCTCTTTGTCTTATTGTCTAATCAGATGAGGCAGTTGGTGTTCTAAACCCATGTTTCTCAAAACGTAGCACCTTTAAGATTTCCCCAGGCAGCCATTCCCCATAAAGTTTACACATCCTGAAGTTGCCAAGTTTGAGAAACACTGTTGAAAATCACAGCTTGAAGAGGATTTAGTCCACATTTCCATTTTATATTTTTTTATTTCAAACTAATATAAAAGAAATGGTTTTCAATAAAGTGTGAAAGCAAAAGAAATATCCTCAGTAAAATACTCTGAAGAGGAGTTCTTGTGTTTATTTTGTAATGAAATGGCTGATAGGTATATTGACCAAATTGTCCACTAGAGTTTGTTCATAAATGGAGGCTAATAGAAAAAGGGTTTTGTATAGCTTTAGTGTGTATGTTTGTGTATTTGTGCATGCGCGTATACATACATACACAAATACTTGCACACATTTATAAACATACACACAAACATATATGCAGTATATATAAACATACATACACACATACACTGAATAGAGCAGAATATTATAACAGTAGAATAATTTGACTGGATATAGTAGCACATGAGTGTGGTAGCTGTGGCAGAACTATGAGGTAATGAAGATAATACTATAAAAACAATAGCTTGTAGGACTTGGGCAAAAAATGGTGTTCTTTGAATAATATTTACTCTTGATGTATTACTTTGCTGGGTGTTATCTCTAAACCATGTTACTTCCCAGCACTGTTTCTATCTCTTAGTGTTTTTAATCAACATTCTTTATGCCTAATGTTTCTGTAGTAGTTCTGACAGCTTATTTCTCCTGGGAAAATTAATTAATTTGAAGTGGAATAATTTGTTGCTTTCACTATTACCATATTTTACAGTCAGGTATAAGTGTTACAGCAACCTATAGCATCTCTGGCTCTCTGTTCGTTAAATACCTTAAACTTTGGGAGAAACTTGACAAAACATCTACCATGGAGCTATTTAAGAACTAGAAGCATGGTTCAGTTTGAAAAGATGCAGAGATTTGTAATTAAAAGAAAAAGAAAAAAATGCATCATAGGAAATCTCATGGTTAAGGTTAGGGCTAAAAAGATTAGACAACATTAGATGTGTTTAATATTAATAGTTTCTTTTTATCTAAAGTTTTTAGCCCAAGAAAAACTACTATTAAACAAACCAGAATGAAGCAAAAGAAATACAGGTTTATTTTTAAAAAAGAAAACTTATTTTACAAAATTAGGGATAAGTTACAATCTTAATGCAGCATTAAAAGCAGGCAGAAATTCAACCCAAATTCCACGGTGTAATTTAGGAAAGAAAGCTTCAGGGACTAATCAGCTGTGTTATAAGGTTTACCTTCCATCATTTCACACAGATAAACTATCATGACATTTGACCAAGTAAAATAAGAATGTTATAAGCTCTAAGAGAACAAATTGCAGCTGTACCATTTTTAACCGCAAATTTTCTAGAATAATTGGAATTGCAAATCCAGTTGAACTTTAAGCCATTGTGATACAATAAGTATTAAGAGATCGTAACATTCATAAACAGGAGGAACCTTAGCAACTGCATGAAATACATTTTTTCATTGTGCCTTTTTATTTTTCCCAATTTCATTGTGCTAAAGTAATTAACAAAAGGAAATAAAAATACTGTACTGAAAAAAAGCCTGATGTAATAATATGACTTCAACACAATTCTTTTCAAGTTAAAGAAGGAATTTGATTTGGTTTGATGAGGCATCTTGTATCACCTTGTAGATTCTTTTAACATTTGCAAAAGCTGGATGAGCATTGGAACAGAAGGAAGCAAAACAAAGTGAACTGCCCCAGAACAAACATAGGCTAACTTAAAAGACAGAACAATTTACTTTCATCAAAAAGCTAAAGCCTAGAGAATAACAAATCTAGAGAACCAACAGTGAAGACTGGACAAGTAAACCAGCAAAACTATATATGGATGTCATTGTTACTCATGCAACATACACAATGGATGTCAAATCCAAGGATTAATTTATTGAAAAGTAATACTTTATGCACAATTAAATGAGAAATGATAAATTATTATGGTTTGGATCTTAAAATCATTGCTTTCTAATCCTTTTTTTCCACACACGGAGAGGGGGAAAAAAGGTTCCACAAAAAATTGGAAGTAGGCTTTGATGCATTCAGTGATTTTAATGGTTAATTTCTGTGGAAATAAGACCTTGTCTTTTTTTTTTTTGCCTCCAAAAGAGGCACCAGGTCTCATTTTGGGGGGTGTTTTTTCCACTCACCTCATGGCAGCGGCACCGACAGCCCCGCCCAGCCGACCCACTTCTTCTGAGGCCAAATGAGCAGCTTCATTCTGCAGCTGAGAATGGAGCTCCAGCCTGCATTTCACAGTCAGAGGCCTTTACAGAAGGCCTCTGCACTTGAGAACTGAGCTACGGATTGAATCCATAGCTCGTTTGTCAGCTGCAGAGGCTTTCCTGAAAGGCAGCTGACAATGAAATGCAGTCCGGGGGATGCCGTAGAACAGACATGTCAAACTTGCGACGTCACGTGATGTCACGCAACGTATCAGGACGGTTTTCCCATTGCCGGCAATGGGGTGGGCGCGGCTTCCGCATGATACATCCGGCCCGTGGGCTGGCAGTTTGACACCCCTGCTGTAGAAGAAGTGGGCTGGTGAGGAGAGGCAGGTGTCAATTCATGGGAGGCCTGGTAAGTGGGTGTGGGGCACATGGAGCAGCTCCACCCCCCACCCTAGCTTGATTTTAGGCATGTGCCTTGCCCCAAAACTAGGGCTTATTTTTGGAATAGGGCTTATATTAGGCCCACCCCCAACAATAAAGCTAGGGCTTATTTTGGGGGTAGGTCTTTTAGGGAAATAAGGTATATGAAATTAATACAATTTTTCAAAATGAAGTATAGATGGATGGTACATACAGAGGCACAAAGCTGAGCAACCCAGGAGACTTATTGAACAAAAATGGATGAGTTGCACTGCAAGGGATGGAAAATAATGTGTGTTGTGAACAGAAACCTCAGCATCTGTAAAATGTATTTTTCACCCTCTAAAACTAAAATCTATGTTGCTATTTTGCTATTTTAAGAGTAAGCGAAAATAGCATGTGAGGAAAACTTTTCTTCATTTCCTTTCCTCTTTCAGAATTTTTTTCTTTTCTATTTTTTTTTCAATCCAGGAGATTTAACCTTGCACAGTTTGGCTCAAATGGCTAATGATATTTGAATTATGGATCTGTAGAGTATTTTAAGGGATTTAGAAATGTTACAAAGATCCTCTCATGAACTATTTGCCACCTAATTTATATATTTGGGGATTAGGAACTTTCAGCAATAGCCATGAAAGAAATATGAAAAAATAAGAGCAGGGGTTTTTTGCTGGTCAATTACCCCCCCTCCCCTCCCCTAAAAAGACTTGACCAATCTTCTCTTTTTCTAGCTTTCACTAGTCTGAAAATTGAGCAGATTTATACCGAAAATTAATCTCACAATTTTTGTTTTCTCTTTTATTATATTTTTTTATAATATAAAAATGAAAAAAAAAATCATTAGGGAATTGGAAAACGGGGAAGAAGGAAAAGAGGTAAAGAAGAAAGGAAATAAAAACTGTGGCATCTGACTTTTTTCAGTGCAGAAGAATAAAAAACAGTTACAACCTCTACATTTTGTTTTACACATTTAGTAAGTACTACTGATTTTTATAATAATAGATTTCATTTAAAACCTAAAATCAGGTTCATTTTTTTCTGTTTTGAAATGGTCCAGAAATGGTTTCCAAGTGGAAACAAAAGCCATTTTCTTTAATTAAAGCAGTTACTTTTGCCATGTCTATCAATGTGTCCATTTTTGTACATATAGGATTCTCACTGCAGTTAACATACTGTATATAATTTTAAAAGTCCAAATTTTCTTTCAAGTTTTTTATCCCTAAAAGAACAAATAGTAGTTTCAATTTTATATTTGTTTTAAGAATTGTTTTTATACAACCCAAATCTGGATCCAATATTACTTTCAGTTATCACAGGTCCACCAGGAAATCTCACATTTTTTTGATCATGGAATCATAGAGCTGTAAGTATCCTTGGCGGTCATGTAGTCAAAGTGTCTGACCAAGGCAGGAGTTCTTATACCATTTGTTAACCGTCCGGCTGGCGAATTCAACATTAAAGAAACTCTATGGCCTTGAGGTGTGATAAGAGATATTTTTTTATTGAATACACATCCTGACACTGAAGAAGTAAAATCAACTCTACTTTTCCCACACAAAAATCTGGTTAGTTAACAATAGCTTTTCATAACCCCCACCCATCATGGGTTCACGTTGCCCAATCACATTCTTTCTGTTTGTTATGGGGACAGTTCACTTCTTCACCAAACACCTGCTTTGGATGACCTTGGTTCTCACGGTCCATGGGCGGCTTCTTGAAACTCCCATTCGTTTCCCATACTTTCCCTGCCCCCTGTTTCTATGGCAAGTTGAGCAGCAACAGAGGTTAGCAAGCATCTTAGCAATTCAACCTTGACACCATCCTGTACAAATGGTTGTCCAAATCCTTTCTTGAAAACTTCCAGTAATGGAGCACTCACAATTCAGGGGGAGGAGAGAGAACAAGCTGTTCCATTGATTAATTGATAGATTAGACAATCTAGCTGGTGATTAAGATTCTGTCAAAGCAAAATTACTTGAGAAGAGAGAAGGCACTAATTTGGAAAGGATTTGACAAGGTATAATTAAGGGAAAAGAAAACTGCAAATAATAACAATAGATTCATATGCTTAACTAAGGATTGTTATGTTATATTAAAAATCTTATCTCTAAATGAAATGACTACATGCCCATAATAGTTGATTTCCCAACAGTGCTGATGTTACAAAGATGACAATGTACTCGGGGCATAAAAAATAAGGATAATTTATGACATGCATAAAGAAAATAGCAATCAAAAGGAGAAAATGCTTGGGAAAGCTAATATCACTATTAATGCTTTAGATATAACCTCTGTGTCCTAGAAATTTATCCTTGAAAGCAATTACTGACGTGGTAGAAACTAAAAGGAAGCTGATCCAATTTGCAGGATGATCTTCTATTTTCTTCAGCAGAGTAAAATATCACACTTCAGTCCCTGAGTGAGAAATTTAAATGAAGTCTGGTCTAGTCTCCTCCATATGATTATCAGCCCTAGTTAATTATTTCTTCCTAGCCTACTTTTTTTTTTTTTGCTTTACAAGAATAGGAATCTTAAAAAGAACTGATATTTTCTTTAAAAGGTAACTTTTTAAAGCCGCCAAATGTCCATACTGATCCAAGCATGGTATCTCTTGAAGGAAATATTTTCTCATGATCCCACTTTTGGTGCTTTATTCAAAGCATCAATTGCTAAGGGTATTACCTGAAGATAGGCAGGCAAGACAGGATCAGATTCTGTGTAAAAGAGAAGTTCTCAATGGAATAATTTGATTTAGAATAGCAAATTCCTAAACAGATTGGAAAAATATCCAGATAGATTTTCCAGACAGTATTTATTGGTTAACAAAATAGCAAATAAAATTTGATGTAAGTAAGGAAAAACCGATGTTTGTACTAATATGGGGTACTACTATTCTATCACCTCATTTCATTGTACCTTCTTTCTGGTTTTACCTATTATTTTCTCTCCTCTTCCCCTTTTCAAACAATCATTTAGCTATTCATGAATATAGAACATATTCATTTTATCTATTTTTTTTAAAATTGCCATTCCTTTGGATCTCCCTCCCCCCAAAAAATACTGTATTGTACCTCCCCAAAACTTGTATCTTTTCAAGTTATGATATTCTCTCTTTGGCTATGCTGGCTAGAATGAAAGAGAAAATATTAAAAGGTATGGAAGAGCTCCCACATTTTGTAAAGTTGAAAGACGGGTAACAAGAAAGATTGCAGATTGCTCAGACCTGAATTGTAGCATCCTTGCCTGATGACTGTCCAACTTCCATGGACTGTGAGCCTTCTGTCTCCAAAGAAGGCCTATGTCACTGTTGAACATCATCAGGGTTGCTTTCCTGCAATTTCTATGAACTGATTCCTGCTTGTTCTCTAGAGAAAAAAAAGGAATACATTGTATTGCGTTTAGGAGTAGGGAACAAATTGATGAAGACTTTTGTAAATTGTTGAAGGAAAAGTCTTCATCAAAATATTACTGGTGGTAGTTACAACTTTGTAGTATAGGCCTCCTGCCACATTATAGCTCAAAAATCAATTGCCACTCCATGTATAAGTTGATAAATTATGCAATTCTGAAAATAAAACCAGTTTTGTAATTGACAGAATAACTGGAGTACTTGTCCCATGTTAAAACATCGGTATTATTTTGTATGGGTAGTAGCTTGCTGAGTCAACTTTTTTTTTGTTTTTATACAATGTTATTAACATTTTAAGATGAAAGATAAAAACTAACAAGAACTAATATTTAGGATGAAAAGGGGAAATAAAAAGAGAAACACGAAAAACACAAAAACAAATGCAGAGAACAAGGAAAAGAAATATAAGGAAATTGCTTTTGATTTTATTTTATAGCAGTTGTAAGTATAAATGTAAAGTAACCTTTTACTCTATGGCTACAACATTGTATACATTTTTTGTATAATTTACTTTTTTCTAATAAAAGTAAATTATAAAAAAAATTCATAGCTTCATTTTTAAAAAATTTCATGTAAAAAGTCAATAAAGGGTTTCTAATCAGCTTTAAATTTAAACAACATCCTGTCTCTAATTAACACCATCCATATGGCCATCTCAACAAAGTCTTCACCATCCATTCCTCCACTGTGGGTAAAGTTGAATCCACTTTTGTGCAAATAGTAGTTTCTGTAGTTGTAGTATACAGAAACAAAGTCCCATGTATTTTTTCTCCATCTGTTTATTCATGAGTCCCCAAAGACAAATCTCTGGCTTCAATTGTATATTAATCCTCAAAACATTCTGTATTATTATATGTATTTGAGTCCAAAATTTTCAAACTATTTTACAAATGATAAAATGTCCCTTTTTGTTGATTACATTTCCAATATAAATTTGAAGTGCATTAAACATTCTGGATGGTTTTTTCTGGTAACATAGACAGCTAAGTAAATTTTCAATTTCTACAAGTGTCATTGGTGATTGAGATTGACTGATTATATGCCATCAAGTTGGTGTTTACTTTGAGAAATCACATAGACAAATATTCCTCAGAATGTTTAACTTCATTCTGGTCTATTTGGTCTTCCAACATTGCACTCATCATTCCTGCAATTGAGTCCATTCTCCTCACTGCTAATCTTCATATTTTTGTCTTCCATCTTTCTTAATGTTGTACATTTCTCAAGAGAGTTAGTTCTTGACATAATACATTCAAAATAAGGTAACCTGTACACACAAACACACAGGGTTATTTTAAAAAAAGTTTATTACAAATTAGGTACACATTTGGGGGTTTTTTTGGTTTTTTTTTGTAAATTTTAGTAAGATAAGGAATAATTTCCATACATATGACTTGAAGGTTCTTTCTCTACATTTAGCTTAACAAATGCAGAATTTAAAAATATGATACCTGAATTTGGCAATACGGAAGGAATATGTGTGAACATCTACATACATTTTGAGCATTGTTTAACTGTGCAAGGAAATATTTTTTGTTCAGTGGGGTAAGTGGGATTTGAGTTTGCAAATCTTTGTTCAATGAGTTTCCTATCTATAATACAACTCACAGCACCTGAACAAAAATTTGCAGAGAAATTATTCCCTATCTCTCTCTCTGTGTGTGTATCTCTATGTATCTCTGTGTATCTCTGTCTCTCTCTCTCTGTGTGTGTCTCTGTCTCTGTCTCTGTCTGTCTGTCTCTCTCTCTCTCTCTCTCTGTGTGTGTGAATGAGTGAGTCTTTTTGCACATACTCTTCTCTCATGGTAACAAAAGTACAGCCTGAAGCATCTTGTGTACAGATTTCTTTTTTTTTAATATACTGTATATATACATTTTCATTAAAGTTTTTTAAAGCACACAAAACTAATAAAGAGCAGTAGCAGGAAAGAGACAGACAGATAGACAGAAAGTCCTACTTTGTTCAAAACTTGTCTGCAGATTTCTAGATAGTTCTCTGACATGCTGATTTTCTGATGATGGCTTTCCTAAAGAAATTTGGTTGAGTGCTTACAGACATCAAATGTTATGGTTGATCAGCACGGTAATTTTGATAGAATATCTATATGGCCCTTTATTATCTACTGAAGCAAGATATTTCAAATTGTGCATGTGTCCTGCAATAATCAGAAGCAAAAAAAAGCAACACATTTGAGCTACTACTGCCTAGATATTTCTTTGACATTTATTTTTCAATAGTGCATTGAAGGAAGTTTAAAAATAATTCCATCTACTTAAAATGGTTTCCCATTCCAAGAAGCCACCATGGAAAATGAACAAAAACAGGTCATCATCTTGGATTTGTCCATATTTCATCAGATACATTTCTTCCTTAAATGTCTTTAAAACAAATAAAGTATTGTTGGTATGCTGGAATAGTCATCTAATTCGTTTTAATTTGTATCATATCCCAGGAGAGATATCAATTGTAGGAATAGGATGTAGGAGACCCAAGCTGAAACTTGTTCCTCACCTCGGCCATAGAAGCTCATTGAACAACTTTGGATCAGTTACCATTTCTAAGACAATCTACCTGCTGGTGGTTGCTGTGGGAAAAAACATAAGGGGAGCATGCAGCTTGTCTTGAAGTTCTAGAGGAAAAGCAAGATATGCACCTACTAAATAAAAAAGAACAAGTAAATAAATAACAGCCAAAAAAATAAAACCAACATTTTATCTCATGTAATACAGTATTTTTTTTTCCAGTAAAGTAGATGCACAAAATGCCACACTTGTTAGTGCTAGATGCACTTTTAGGGAAAGGGACAGCAGAGTAAGAATTGTTAATGCATGTTATACTTTTTTTCTGACTCCAATATTAACCTAGAATATTAGTGCGTATAGTTTAATAACAACTGGGCTGTTACATATTTCTGTTGTATTACATTATACATGTCTCAAATGTAGAACAGCTGTTCTACATTTGAAAACAGATGGTTCCTTTCTTGTTTCATGATGTGTATTGATGACAAGCCAAATTATAAAGTGCTGTGACATCCACCTATCACACAAAGTATTTGTCACATATGTATTTCCTGATGATTTAATGGTGTCTGATCTAGAAATACATACTCAAATATTCTCAGGAAAAGGAACATTTTATTGACTTCCACAAATGAAAAATAGCTTTTAATAAATTCTATAAAACAGATTTTGATCAAATCAGTTCGGCATTAAAGTTAATGTTAATCAAGAATGTACATGCAATTTAGTCAATGTTGCTATCAGGTCTTTTGGCAGCTGCCTCAAACTGAAAGTAATTCTATCATATCAGGATTCTCACAGAGGTTTCTTTAGCAAGATTTATTAAAGTAAAGGGGATGGAAATAGAAGAATTTGAGCAATTGAACTATTTCTCATCTAGAATCAATTTGTCCTCTGATATATTATGATGGTCACACTTTTAGATTATTTCCAGCAGCCTTTTAATGATCCAGCAAGGAAATGACTCTTTTCATTGATAATGGAAAGCTTGCAACTACCCGTTCACATTGCCATTTCCTGAATCTCTAACAGTGTGGGGCCAAAACACTGCAGCCATTCACAATATCAAGTATTATGAAATCATAACTTTGGACCACATAGTCATCTCCCTAACAGTTCATATATGGAAATAGAACAATGAAGATTGAACATGAGACTGATTTTCTAGTGAATATGTTATGAATCTTAGCCATGGGTCACCTTGAGCCACTCACTCATTCTCAGCCCAGCTTACTTCACAGGGTGATGGTTGTGGGAAAATAGGAGGAAGGTGTAGATATGTTCACTGTCTTGAGTTATTTACAAAAATAAGGGAAGGATAAACACATATACATACATGTACAGGTACAGGTACACATATACATATACATATGTGTGTGTAAAATCAGTTCAGTATTAGAGTAAATATTACAATCAAGAACACACAGAGAGAGAATATTTGACAACTTGTGGATATGGACTCGGGAAAGTAGACATTTTTTTTCTTGTTTTTCCACTGAATAACTACTCAAATAATGCACTTGAAGTGCAGTCTCAGCGTTTTGGGGGTTTGACTGGATACAGCTGGTTACCTAGATCCAAAGAACAATTTTATGGTGTTTTATGGGTTTTCACTTTTTAAGTAAGAATTCTCCCTTCTTTTCCTTTGAATTGGTTACTTTGGTGAACTATACAACTCAGGCTTTGGTAAATTGTGATAAAAAGATTTTATAAGTTAAAAGAATTATTTTACTAAATATGTTATGTTTTATAATGAAAAGAAAATAAACATTTATGATTTTTTTTTGTAGCCAACCAACTGGTGTTTGCATGCCTACAGGATTTTAACATTTCCCCTAAATATATGGTTATAAACAGAAATTTAGTAACTATTTATTATAGTTGTCAGGACTGCTTTTCAGGTGCAGTGCTTAGATGCTAAGCAATTTACTGTTTCACTGTAAAGCAAATGTTTCTAATTCTCTAGAACAGCAACCTACAAAAAGTGCTTTAGGCAACTTTATTCATTATGTAAGTGAAATATTAAAATATAATTGTGTTTCTCATGTATGTGAAGAGGTGTGTGTGGAATAGATTCAAATTTTCATCATGTCTTGTTACTAGCTAATTTGCTGATACTATCTAAATTAGATTTTGTAAATTTGACAAAACTGCTTTCTCATTTTCATTTTATATGCACTGCAATGAAACGTATTTATCTTGTTATTCCAGAAATGGAAGGTTTCCAAGGTAGAAAATGACTAAGGTTAATAGTTTCCTCTGTGTATTTTGCTTCTCATAGCAAAATATTATAAAAGCTACCTGGAACATTCATAAATTGCATCCAGTCAACATTCAGTGCATCCTGGAAAGTTGATCTAAACAGATTAATCTATTGTTCATATTCTCTTTCTTTTCAGATATAGTATCTGGGGATATAAATACATTTATGCTACAGAATTTCCTATGGCAATTCATTTTCTCTCAGCAAGCCCCATACCAGACCTGGCATGTATATACTATATTCATATACTGTATGTTTGCCCACATAATTTATCATGCAGCTGCCTGAACTTAAAAAATTATAGTAGTTTCTTAACTTCTGCCCTGAAAATGCTTGAGGGTGTGGAAGTAAAAGTTCTACACATTTAAAGGGCACCAACTTTGCTTATTTTTCAATAAAATGAGATGGCTCTATATGCAAATACAGGTGAGGACAACTGGGATCAGCTTCTGAAGCAGCTGCATGAGCCTTACAGAAGCTATAGCTATTAATGGTCATAAAGTTTCTGGGCATCATGAAGCAACACATTTAAATGATGTGAACACTCATAGTTTTTTATATAACTATTTTATAACACTTAGACTTATATACCGCTTCATAGTGCTTTACAGCTCTCTCTAAGTGGATTTACAGAATCAGCAGATTGCCCCCAACAATCTGGGGCCTCATTTTACCAACCTTGGAAGATGGAAAGCTGAGTCAATTTTGAGCCAGTCATAATTGAACTCCTGGATGTGGGCAGAGTTAACCTGCAATCCTGCATTCTAACCATTGGGCCACCATGGCTTTTATACATATCTTTCTATAATTTTATGCACTACAAACATTTTTAAAATTGCACACATTACCATCATTAAGCAAGGACTACTTCATTTTAATAAATTGCAATAGAAATTTGGATACCCTAACTGTGAAATGGCAGTGTAATGTATTCAAATTTATCTTGATTTCACAATTTGGTCCAGATGCATTAGCAATATTCAGTGTATATAGCATATTATTAGTATTGGTATGTGTTTTGGATGAGTCTAATAATAAAAAAATTATTGCTAAGCTATATATTAGTTACTTACAAAAATTCTGGAAGAAAGGCTATCCCATATTGTTAAATCTATTTTTCCTTAAAGATTATTTAAATTTTTTATTATTTTAAGATGAGATTAATTCAACAATATATTTCTGGAACTGTAAAAGTGTTATAAAATAGGCTTGTCTCCCTATTGCTCCTTTTCTTTTAAAGTACTTATATACAAATTTTATAAATCAATATTTCAAATATGTCAATATATAGTACTTTGAATTTTATATAAAAATCATGGGTTTTTTTTCATTGTGTGAGGAATGGATTTTTTTGAGAATGGAGATAAAAAAGGTTATTCTTCAATATGGAAAAGACTGTGCAACTTTTCATTTATAATTCTGGGATCAATGATATGTGGTTTGGTATTGGTTTATGATCTGGATGTTTACTGACATAATGGAAGACAGATCCATATTATTTTGTGGCCCTAAAGTTTAATTATGCATTTCAATATTTAACTGGGTGATTATCCATCTGTGATTTAAAAATGTGTTGTTCCTCTTTTTTCCTCTCTTTTGTGTTTTGCTTTTTCTCACCCCACTTTGTCTTATTTTTCCCTGTTCTTTTTTGTACAAAAGCAATAAATTAAAAAAAAAAAAAAACCCTTTTGTGTTAACAGAATATTGAATGCACAAAATGCTACATGTCATCCCGTTGAGACAGCATGATCAACAAACAGGTACAGAAGGGAATTCAGGAATGCTGTTTATTATTATAGGGTAGAATAACATTTGTCTGCAATCTTGTCTGAATGTATCTATTCCATTAAGAGAAGGTAATACTCCTGTCTCTCCTGGAGGACAAAAGGTAGCAAGAATTCTGGAGGATAATATGCAGGTGCATTAGCCATATACTAACTGAAAGGGAAACATCTCAACGTATCAACGTGTTTTAGGCAAATTCTACAGGAGGTAATAATTCAGTTTTTTTGATGGTAAGAGACTTGGCAGTACAAGTATTATTTGAGAAATGCACTCATTTTCTCCATTATCCATTAGATTCCAGATAAGAGGATGATAAATGAAAGTGAATGTCCAGTCAATGGAAAAAGCCTTTCAAAATTTGGATGTAAATTGAGAACTTCAATCTAAAATTGATTACATACTTGGATCAAAAATGAAAGTCTTATGCAGTCCCCTGAGCTGACAGTACACCAATCCACTATGACTAAAATAATTGTACAGCTGAAAGATCAATAATAACATCTACAGAAACAAAATGTGTCCTACATTCCAGGAGAATAGAGGAATGGCTGGAGCAAACTGACTGAGCTAATCATAATAGTCTTAGTCTATCAAAAGACATGACAGGATGAAACATAGTATTTAATATTCATTCTTAGTTTGTAAGGTTACATGGAAATAATCCATTAATACCCTTACATATCGGTCTTGTTGTGGCAAGAAAATCCAACCCAACTGATCTACTGTCTGATTCCTTGCTCCTGAGTTCCCTAGAATTTCAAAGAAAATGGGAAATAGCAAGCTTGTTCTGTGAACTAGGAATATGGAATATATAAACACTGAAATAAGAGAAAAGTTGTGTCCACTGATCTATTGTGGAATGAAGGTCCGTGTCTTCTGCAAGTGCTCCAAAATCTTGTGAATTCTGCAACCTGGGCAGGGTGAGTTGCTCCCTGCAAGAAATCTCTTGATTGTTACAATACCGCTTTTATGGCCAGCAACTTTTCTTGAAAATATCATAGTTTGTTTGAGCCAAGAGAAAGAATCTGAAGTCTGCTGAAGCCTGCAGGAAAACACCTCCCAAAGTTGAGGCTGAGGCATGTTTGCAGACAAATTGCCTATAAAAATATCAAAGCTCAGAAAATACCGGACATCTCTCACATTTCTAGGATCCTGCCATGAGAAAATTTATTGTACTTTTGCTGAATCTATTTATATTCTGTCTGTGGAGATTATACAACCAAGTAATCCAATTGGGGAAGATCAGATTTATTCAATTTAGCAAACAGTTTGCAATTGAAAAACTGTTCATTTCTGATGTATGTCTCATATAAGAATGTGTCTTCTGAAAAAAATATATCAGTATGTCATCCAGGTACCTCACTACATATTTGTCTAAAATATTTATGAATCTAAAGATGACTGAAGCAATTAGCCAAAGCAAAGGGCCTTATTATATACTTAGGCTTGCCATATTGGTTATCAAAAATACTAAATATTTATGGCCCTCTTTTACTAAGGTCAGATTGTAACTTTCTTTCAAATCTAATTTAATGAAAATGTACACCTTCTGATGGCAATCCATTAGATCTGAAATAAGGGGCAATGCATAATAGTTCCAAATGATAGCAGAATTCGGAAGTCTATAATCATGCACAGTTCTTAGGAATCATTATTTTTATTTCCAAAAAGGAAAAAAAAATAGACACAGACACTAAATTTATAGAAAGGTAAACAAATTCTTCAGATTGTCATCCAAAACTTATTTAAATCACTTAACTTAAGAACAGATGTGAGATATTACCTTTTATCTGGAATCTGGATTACAGGTTTTAAGAAGCTGTTATGGTCCCATGAGGCAAAGTTGCTGCTTCATTTTCCTCCAAAGCATCTACAAAAACTGTTAATCTTTCTAGTAAAGAAGAGATTCACATAGAAGGAAAAGAATGAGACCCTTGCCATTTTTGCTGACACCTTTGAAAGTAAAACAAATTCTCTTTGGTTCCTGGTAGATATTCAGATTATGAGTTGGCAGTCAATCTATGCTCAAAACTATGAGGACATATAAGGAAATTGTAATGCAGAATGATAATATAATGTATGACCATTTATTTTAACTGCAGAGGCATTGCACACAGCAAAAGAGGACCAGTTTGAAGAGATTGCCTGTTAATTTTCTCAACTAGCATTGAGTTCTCTAATAAATGTGTGGGCAACTGAAACTGATGCACTGTAGTCTCATTTATGAAGTTAGCTGCTGTGCCAGATCCTAAAAAAGAGAGAAAAGAATTGTATTTTTGCACCAGCAGGGGTGCAAAGAGTAACAAGGATAATAAAATGCATTTGCCTGCTGACTGACATCTGAGCACTTCTTAATTGTCTGAGTATCCCTCAGTGGAGCTTTCTGGAAGGCTGCCTGCAAAGTTCCCCAAAGACAAGCCTCTGCAGAAATTGGGCATTTACTGGTGAGATGACCTTGATGTGGTATTTTCCAGCTGTCTCAGAAGAAGCAGCTCAAGATCTCCACCGTAAAAGTATAAACTGAGATAATCCTGTTTTGTTTCTTCTCTGCAATC
Source organism: Azemiops feae (assembly GCA_023970755.1). Taxonomy (NCBI): domain Eukaryota; kingdom Metazoa; phylum Chordata; class Lepidosauria; order Squamata; family Viperidae; genus Azemiops; species Azemiops feae. The sequence continues at coordinate 1,076,746 of JALGBA010004088.1, read as the reverse complement.
TGCATCTCTTCACTGTTCCTACTGATATGGGTTCTATGTACCAGGGTTCATGGGCTATTTAGCTGTGATTTACTATGTACCAACTGTTTGGCAAATCTTACCAAATATAGGGTCAAGGTAACCTCATAAATGGAGACACATTGAAATTTTCAGTCCCAGCCTCTGACATCTGTAGAAAGTACCATAAAAGCCCCTGTCTGGAATCCTGAACTAAATGGATCAATGGTCTGACTCACATTGTGTGAAGAAATTTAGCTTTGGGAATAAGTCAATCTTTAAGGCTGGAATTTTGGAAGTAATTACTTGGTCCTTAGGGGAAAAAAATAGTATGTTTTTACTTGGCATAACATGGAGTAGAGAGAAACTCTGACAGGCTTTCAAGGTTGCTTTTTTTTTTAACCCCACAATAAAAAACATTCCTGGAATGGTAAAGTAAGAAAATCACAATTTCTGAATATATAGTTGATTTCCACTTGTATGTCAGAGACGTCCATGAGGCACATTAAAATAAAATGGGAGAGCTGGTTCAGCATTGTGTGTTAATGGATCAGAAATTGGAGGAGTTGGGGTGTGAAAGAAAGAATAGAGAAGAAGTTTTACAATCTTGTACAGTCTTCCCACTACCCCCAGCCCATGAATCCTGGTACCATAGAACCCATATAGATAGGGTTCAGTGAAGAGATGTAGACTGCAGAGGAGAAACAAAAAAGGATTATCTCAGTTTATATTTTTACAGTGATGGCTGGGGCTGCTCCTTCCGAGACAGTTGGAAAACACCACATCAACCTTATATTTGATAAGATTCAGCAAATAATTGGTAAATGGTAAATAGTAGCTAAATAGTTATATGATTGGGCCATGAAATAGTTTAATTCAGAGTTCCCCAACTTTTCCGGCATTGCAGACCAGGGGGGGGGGAAGAGGGGATGTTTCTGCATGAGCGGCTGCTCCATTTGCATGAGCAGTGTACACGTGTGCCTGCTGCTGAAGCAAATAGAGCGTGTGTGCACCCACTTGTCCGCCATTTCCGTGGCCCAGTTGCAAACAGCTTACAGCCCACTAGTGGACAGTGGCCCAGAGGTTGGGGACCCTGGTTTAAATGACTACCCATTCACATACTGTAGGGGAGAGTAATGAGATTTACTTCTGAGAAAAGGTGTATAGGGTAAAGTCTCTATTTAAAATGTGCATTGTTTGTACATGGCAATTGCCTCTGCTTACTTAACAAAATAACTGAAGATGTTGTTGGCAAAATATGCAAAAGCAATCAAATTTGTGCACCTACCATGTGCAATGTCTAATCAACAATGAATAATGAGCTCAAAGATTGCTAGGGGATCACAAGTGGGGAAAAATATGTGGGCTACACAAATGAAGCTGGGATTTAACCTATAAAGATTCCAAGCACTAATGAATGCAATGCCAGTCATTCAGGTTGACTCACCACAGGGAACTATTCATTTAAAGCAATATGTGTCCTAGCTTATAATTTCAAGATAAAGGGAGGCAATAGCTTGTAATCAAATCAAGGACCACTGGAATATTAATTAAAATATTACATAATCATACAAAATTGTGACCTGTGTTATTTTTCTAATATAAGATCAAATATCTCAAGTATCAGTCAATGTGTGTGTGTGTGTTTATGATAATTGCTAGTGATACATCCTGCCTTTTGTTCATGAGCAAAAGGTAGCATGATGATGATGATGATGATGATTATGACAAAAATATTTTTTCCTACCTTTCAAAATATATTTCTGGCCTATTCAAGACAATGAACAAAGCCAATACTCCTGCCTCCTATTTTCCACACAACAATAACCCTGTGAGGTAGGTTGGGCTGAGAGAGTGTGACTGGTCCATTGTCAACCCAGCATACATTGTGTGCCCCCTCCCTAATTGCCTCTACAAGAACAACCCTATTAGACAGGTTGGGATGAGTGGAAGGCCTAAGGTTATCCTGTCAGCTTCTCTAATGTCAGTCCAGCCCTTAACCATTACATGACAGTAGCCGTACAGCAAGTTCTATTAAAAATCAATTGAATTAGTGACATCAGTTATTTGCTAAAAGCTATTTAAAGTCCAAATAAGTTTAAATCCAAGTAAACTCCATTTCATTGAGACTTAACCACTTCAAAAACATATATAGGATTGTAGCTGCATGATCCTAAACACCTGGTCCATGTTTTATATCAGTTTGTTGCCTCTTGTCATACGTATCTTAATCTTAATTTATATGTGTAGGATGAAGCCCAAATTCTATAAGCATATGAAATACTCCCTGAATTTAATAATAGAAGATATGTCTCTGTGTATGTGTATGTGTATTTATATAAAATCCTATTTATTCCCTTCATCCTATTTAGATTTCAGGCAGGTGCTCATTGAAAATCTATGTCAAAATATTACATAGCAAATGCAATATTTAAAGGAAGAGTTAAAAATAATGAATACGCTTCTTGTGTATACAGTTCTTGAGACAAATTTTATATACAGCACATTTCTTCTGGTCTGTTTGTTATTTATTTAACAAGCAGACACTCATATTTCATTAACTTAACAGCAGATGCAGAAAGATGGAAAAATTACATTAAACTTAATGTCAGGCTGCCCTCCCCATTGCTTGTGCTGCAGCCTGCCACAATCCTGAGGGTGCGGGAGTTTGGGGGTAAGAGTGCTTGTTGAAAAAGGGGGGAAATAGGGAAGGGGGCAAGAGAGACCACCACAAACAGGAAACAGAAGTGTGAACCAGTTTCATCCAGCTACTTCAAGGACTTTGGACACCTGGGACCTGGGTATAAAACGTTAACTGCTTCTCAAAGAACCAGCTACCATCCTATTAGGCACTGATGAACTGGTCAAAGGGGGGAGGACTAAGAGTTTGAAACAAGGTAACAATTTGCATGGGTTTTCTTCAGATCTGGCTTAGCTTTTGCAGTTGTCTCTAGTAAAAGAACCTTGTAACCTTTCTATTTCCTAGAAAGTCAGCTGGGGCAGGGCTGTCACTTAATGGGACTTAGGCATGTCAATTTGAATGGATAATACCAGAGTTAGACAGAGATGGGTGCTACTGAAATAAAATAAAATATAAATAAAAAATGCCTTTTTCCAGGAACATGCATAATTGTTGTTGTTGTTAGTTGCGAAGTTGTGTCTGACCCATCACAACCCCATGGACAACGTTCCTCCAGGCCTTCCTGTCCTCTACCATCTTCTGGAGTCCATTTAAGCTCACGCCTACTGCTTCAGTGACTCCATCCAGCCACCTCATTCTCTGTCGTCCCCTTCTTCTATTGCCCTCAATCTTCCCCAGCATTAGGCTCTTCTCCAGTGAGTCCTTCCTTCTCATTAGGTGGCCAAAGTTACTTGAGTACATGCATAATACATGTGATTTAATTGGTTCTTGATTTATTGTGCTAACTTCTTGATTTGCTGTAGTGCACTACATTGCTGTCATGTGCTTAACTGTGCACTACTATGAGTCTTCTGGGCATACGGTAATAAACAAACAAACAAACAAACAAACAAATAAATAAATAAATAAATAAATAAATTTAGACTGTTGAGTAGCAGCTATTTATTGTTAATAACATTATTATAATTTTAAAATATGTTTTTTTATTTATAAAATATTTTATTTTTATGTAGATTGGTAAAATCTCAGCTAAAGTTTGGTTTTATTTTTGTTTTATTTTCCTCCCCGGAACTACTTTTCTCTCTTAATTTATTTGGGTAATAGCATAAACTTTGAAATATCACACCTCATATGGTATTGAAGTTATATAATAAGAAATTTATCTGAAAGCTTCAAACGTGATAGTGGTGTTGCTCTTGCGAATGATGATGCACAGAAGACCTCAATTTGCCATTGATTTCAAGGAGACAGTACTGTTCTCTAAATTACTGGAAAATTATAACCTAAGTGAGCATGAAGAAGCAAATCCTGGCCATCTATTTCTGATGAAAATTTCATGGCAGGCTAACAAGGTGAATTAAGTAACAAAATCCATTAATGTGCAGATGAATCACAACACCCACATGAGAATGAGATACTCATCTTTTGTTTTTAAAGGTCTTGTTTAGTAGATGGATAGCTGGTAAGAACTTTATGGGTACTGAATAAAAGGAACCACATTAATGTGTGTTAGGAAAAAGAAAATTATTCTTTTCTGCATCTGTGAAATCTAATTCACGGCTCCTTTAAAAACCAAGGAGGGGCGTATGATTTTATCACAAGGTTTCCAGTTTAGTCATCTAAGCTGAAAAAACAAAGGAAAATATAATGGGAAAAAAGTAGATTTTAACTGGGCTTGATAATAGGGTCCCCAGCTTGGATTTAATATGAAAGAACTATTACCCAATACATCCTACTTCCTGAAGATGCTTTCTCTTTATCTGTAGATTGACAAACAAGTTTCCTTCTCAGTCCAAATCTGATTGGAGGAAATGGTGCAGGCGGGAGAGGAAAGGTCTAGAAAAGGGAGTAAGATGAGAGAGGATGGGGAAATTTTGCAAATCATGACCTTTGTTTTTGCCCAGTGGTTCACTTTTCTTTTTGTTCCCACCTTTTATACCAGTATTATTCTTTCTGATTTCAGAGCTTCTTAATCTAGCTGAACAGTTTTGCCTATATTATTGTTATTTATTTACTTAATAATACTTGAATTTTATTTTGAAGGGAAATTATAAAATGGCACTGTCCTTTATCTCTGTTGAACTTTTCAGGGTGAGGAGGATGAGCTCACATTCGGAGAGCTGTGGTGGCATAGTAGTTAGAATGCAGTATTACAAGCTGACTCTGCTCATTGCCAGGAGTTCGATCTTGACCATGCTCAAGGTTGACTCAGCCTTCCGTACTTCTGCGATCAGTAAAATGAGGACCAAGATTGTTGGACGTAATATGCTGACTCTGTAAACTGCTTAGAGAGGGCTGTAAAGCACTATAAAGTGGTACATAAGTCTAAGTGCTATTGCTATTGCTATTTGAGAAGTTCTGATTGGTCCAGAATTGAAGCTGGGTTTCATGAAGAAAACAGGTAAAATCAGGAAGATGTAAGTCAAATAGAGATCAAGAGGAGCATAAACAGCAAGGCAAATAGTTCTGAGCAAAGGAGTCTTTAATTTACATACTATACCAGCAATTACAAGAACATATTTATATATTCAGTTAAATATTATGTTATTCAAAGAAGAAAACAGATCTGGACCATTAGAAGTGCACTCTCTTTTTTTCTTCTTCTTCTTTATAGTTAAGATGATCTGTAAACACTCAGTGCAAATGGCTAACTAATTTTCTATGTGGTTTATTCACATTCTTGCTTTGTATCTATAGAGTTCCATAACAACATTGGTTTATTTTTGTTTGGTGTGTCTTAGCCTTCTAGACAGAATTCTCTCTAATTTTTTAGCAGATTGCACTGAAATGCTTATCCACATTGTTTGTAGCATATTTTAAGGTTCCAGGAGAACTTCAGCTTGAATGCAAACAAACTCTGACTTTACAAGAATTCAAGGTGAAAATGAATTGCTTATGCTTTGTAAATTTCATAAAATTGCAAATGTCTTTTTGGAAATATAGTAGTACTTCCTCTCAAATGTGAACCTGCTAAACCCCTCTGATTACAGCAGGTGAGTAAGTCTCCTGCTGTAAATATATCCAACGTAACTTGGGGATACAAAAATATTTAACTTTTCTTAGTAATATGACTCATAAGAATAATTTATAAAGATCTGCATTGTGCAAGTAATGATACAGAACTTCCCATTCTCATCTTCTCATTTAAAGAAGTGCTACAGAACAGCAATGTAATGTTGTAGAACTAAAAATGAGAATCCAAGGATAACAAAAACAATTATTTGTGTTGCTGTTTGTGGGGAGAGAGAGAGCCCAACACTTGTCTGTTCCAGTAGTTCTCCAGTCCTAAGAAGAAAAAGAAAAATGAGAAGGGGAAAATGTGTTGCTCCATTTGCTTGCTCTTGCTCCAAGAAATTCAGATTGATGACTTCTCAGCGGGGAGATTATATTGCATTATTTGATTAAAGCAGTGGTGGGATTCAAATATGTGAACAACTGGTTCTCTGTGTGGATGCCGCTTCTGGAAGTCCATTCTGGGCCTGGGCAACAAAAAGTAGCTACCGGTTCTGCCAAACTGGTGCGAACTGGCTGAATCCCACCACTGGATTAAAACATGATGGCAATGCTTTTTCAGATGAAAATTCTGTTTTTTTTTTCTTCAAGATTTGCACTTTTTGTTATGGAAATTTATACTGACAATCATGGACATCAAGCATCAGCCTCCGACATCAGAAAAGCACATTGTAAATAGAATACATATTAGCTACATGCTCTTTCTTAAAAGGGTCCGAAAAAGAATAATAGCATGGAAAATTCTTTGCTAAAATGAACTAAAGGGGAGAAAGAAACAAATAAACATCACTATGTGCTTAGCATCTCTGTGTTTACTATATATATATGAGATGCAGCCAGAATCTAATTGGGGAAAATCTCAAAGTAGAGGAACAGCTACCATGGTGCTTTCTGCTATTGATAACCTATTTTTTAAACTATATTTGGACTCATGACACAGCACCTTTAAGGTTTCATGTTTGGACAGAAAGAGGATAATTTAAATATTTGGGGGAGGGGCCCTCTGTGTGTGTATGTGTGTGTACAAATGTTACCTGTCATCCATTGGGCCTTAAACGTTTCTTGCCTTCAGATTATATCCTCATGTTTTCTGAAAAAGAAAAAAAAAAGGCCTTGAATGAGTATGTGATGCCAGTTTTTTTTTTTTAAAGTCTTTTCTTTCTGCTTTGTTAAAAAACACCTTATGGTTCGGCTTGTCTTCCAAGTATATAGGCTGGATTTCATAAGCTCCTTGCCTTATGTTCACCTTCTAATCTCTTACATTATACATAGTTTTGATTCCTTTCCATGAAAGCTTCTCAGCTGAGTTCTTTTGCTAAAGGCGATTATGGCTGTTATATTCATTGGGAGCTAAATAACCCGTTTCTGTGTCTCCTTGCATTTCCCTTGAACAAAGTGTGGTCCTTGAAGACTTTACAATGATTGAGTGAAAAGAACATCCGAGACATATAAGAGATTTTACTTTACTCTTTCTGCCAGTTCTCTCTTAGGCCACCTACCTGAAGACAACAATGTTGGATACTGAAAATTGAGATTTGTCCCTTAGAAGCATTTGATCACCCTGTGAGAGAAAATGTGGTGGATCGATTACTCTTTGTACTCTTTGTATTAAGATCTATTTATGTCCTGCTTTTAGTTCCCAGAGGAGATCAGCTAGAAATGTATTGTGTACACATATACTGTAAGGAGAATTTATTCCGTGGGGTTTGTTCCTGCTCAGGTCAAACACCAGTGCCATAATTTAGTGCTTCTGGTTTGTTTGTTTTTTAAATCACACAAGGCAAAAGCCAGGGATGCGACACCTTTTTCGCTCTTTTCAGGTACAAAGAAGCAAGAGTCACAAAAGCAGATAAGAAAAGAATGAGGAGAAACAGATACAAAATGTATAGTTAGCAAGTGAGAAATTGGGCTATTTCTTATAAGGAAAATTAAGCTGGAGAATTTTAGAACTGGGCATGCACAAAACTTGCCAACTATACATTTTGTATCTGTTTCTCCTCATTCTTTTTTTATCTGCTTTTGTGACTCTTGCTTCTTTGTAATGGCAAACCATTAACTTACCTTTTAAAATGGCCTTAGTTTAGCTTTTTGGTATTCATTTTCCAACAGTACTTTTAGAATGGCCAAGGTTTAGAATCAGTGTCATTAAAGCTGAATGATTAATGATAAAGTGACATTCTAGTAAATGAAGGTAAATACATGTGCCCAGGATAATGTTGCAAGATCCAATCTTGGTCAGTCATCAGGACCTTTAGGTTTATTCTTCCATGCTTTGGGGCTTGTGCTGGAGCCCATTATGAGGGAATTCTCTCTCTTTCCAGAATATGTGCACTGTAGAACAACCAGTACACATATTCTGGATAGAGAGAAGTTCCCTAATGATGGTCTCAGCACAAGCCTGAAAGCAGGGAAGAATAAATCTTGGTCCCTGTGACTAACTCAGACTGGATCATGATGTTCTAGTGTTGCCTCCAAACTCAGGCACCCTTGATGGATAAGATCTCTGAATCTGAGAGAGACACTTTTATTTTTATAAGGGGGCTTCTTTGCCCACTGAAAAATAAGAATCACCAAGTAATTCAGGCAAAGCAAAAGCATTTATTAATGGGTGTGTGTGTGTCAAGTCTTTTTATAGGTATGGAAACAAATTACCTGCTGCATTTGGAATATGTGATAGATCAGAAAATGATCAAACAATAGAAGACAATGTTTACATGTGAGACTTGAACAATAGAAAACATTGGCTTCAGATAATATTCCATAAGTGACAAATTTATAAGTTGCATTGCTCCTTCCCAGATGGGTTTCTATCTTTCTCAAAAATTGGAAGTGTATTCAAGGTTTTTCAGAATACCCTCTTTATTACTTAGTGCTGAAAAGACAAGTTTTCGCATATCAAAAGAAATAGCCTTGGCTAAGAAGAAAACAAAAATGTTTTCCTGAAGTTAAAAAAAAACAACCAAAGGCATAAACTGCCATTTTAAAAGTGCAAATATCATCTTTTAAAATGCTAATAATGAAACATAAAATTCCAGGCAACATCATAACATTTTAAAATATCTTCATTGTATGAATGAATGAATGAATGAATGAATGAATGAATGAATGAATGAATGAATGAATGAATGAATGAATGAATGAACCCATTCCCACTATTCCTTAATCCTATTTGTTATATTTGTGTTTATATGAAGTTGTTTTTCAATTAGGTATCAAGGGTGGTGTAAATTTCTGCATTTGAACAATTTTTGAATTTTATTGATATTATTGGAATTCTTATAAGAGAATTTATAATTTAATTTAGAAATCTAATTCTTAATTTGTAACTAATAATTTCTATGGAATGGGTATTCATTATTCCTAGGATTCTATTATGTCTCAGGAAATCTGAAAAATAAATTTATTTTGCCTACTGTTTTGTGTTATTAAAAGCAGAAAATAGTGAATTATTGCTTCTGAAGCATTTATAACATAGCTATTCTCTAAGCCATCGTGACAGTTTTCTTTTTAATAAAATTTGATAGAAGAACATCTTAAACATTTAAAATAAATAGACAAATAAGTGAGGGGAAGCAAGTACTTTTCAATCCATCCTCTCCTTATATTAAGAAGTACTTAAAAATATTTATTTTGAGGAGTCTTTGGTTCTCGCTAAACTTGCTTGTTTTCTTGCAGACTTTTCTTTACCCAAACTAGGTAGCATTATCTTGAAGTTACCTAGTTTGGGTAATGAAACATCTGCAAGAAAACAACCAAGCTCAGAAAGCACCAAGGACTCTTCATTTCAACCCTGAGCTACAAATATTCTCTTCTATCGATAATATTCATTTTGTTGGCAGAGTCAAGTTCTACTTAGCATAAGAAATTGTTAAAAACTGATAAAATATGCTGGCAAAGTGGGAACCTCTTACTTTATCATGACAAACAGTTCTTTCCATGAAAGGGTATATTATTTTTTATTACACTTACACCTTGCTTCAACTTGTGAAATATGGAACAACTCAGTTCATATGAAAATGGCTTTGCCAGGAAGAGGGAAGGGAAAGTTGAAATTTCCTCAATCTCTGAAGTTAGTCTTCCAAAGCACATGATGTTTCGAGAAACATGCTAGCTTTCAGATGCTTAGCCAAGCGTGACCTTTAATAGTTGTAGTTGCTCTACTGAACATGAAGGATATTATTCCAAACTTTTCCTCTGCCAAATAGGCTTCCAGCTTTCCTCTGATAGAAAAACATCTAGAGATGGAAAGAGACAGGTGCAATAACAGCAGGACCTCCTTTTTTTGACATTATGTAGGTGGAATGGGAGCTGTTTGCAACAGCTTGCAGGGTGAGGAAGAAGTCACATGAACATGTTCTCAATTCTACAAAAAAAGTGGGGGAAGACTAAGTGAATTGTTCAGTCAATGGACTATAAGGACTGTCTGGACTGTCACTTTAGAGATACATGATAGATAGATAGATAGATAGATAGATAGATAGATAGATAGATAGATAGATAGATAGATAGATAGATAGATAGATAGATAGATAGATAGATAGATAGATAGATAGATAGATAGATAGATAGATAGATAGATAGATAGATAGATAGATAGATAGATGTTAGAGATTATACAAACACACACACACACACAGAGGGGGAGTACATGCATATTTGATAGTCTATTTCTATTTTGTTATGTTCCTGTTTTATAATGAAGCTATAATTCATTATTATTCCTATTTTAAAAAGAACAAATTTAAGGTGAGTAAAATGGTGGTTGCCTTTCCTTGATAGAAATATGAGGTCTAGGGGAACTATTTTAGGACGGTTAAACTTTTTGAAGCCTGGTATATTTACAGGGAGTGGCAGCACTCTACAAAAGAGCAATTTCCCATTCCCCAATGCTTTCTAAAATTCCAGTCTGATTGTCATGCAGATTCTCCATTTCTCCTATAATATTTATCTTACTGTGTATATCTGCATTTACACAGGCATTTAGGCCTTTAACATGAATTAAGCACCATTATTGATTTCAGTGGAAGAACTACATTCAAGCTCCAGATTAAAACCCTACCAAATCCAACTCTTTTAATCAGGAGTAAGCTCCCTTGAAGAGAGTGGAGACCTCACATACAGATCTAATGTCAGGTAAATCTCTGTCCTTGATTAAGTAGCAGGAGAAGAAAACAAATAAAGGAACCAAACTGATAGGAAAAATGGAGCAGGGAGGAGAAGAATATGTTGGGGATAATATTTCAAGCTAGAGTATATTTATAGAGTATAAATATAGAAATATTTCATTTTTTTCCTCCCTTTTCCACTCTCAAAGGACCAGTTGTGGGTTGTCTGTGCACAGCTTTTGCTAAGAGGAAGCTTCTATGGATTAATCTTCTCATAATATGTCTCTTTTTTCAAGTTGCAAAGGAGCAGATCCACAAAATCCTCTACCTCAGCACTATCCGATTTCACCTTAAAAGACAAACATTTAAAGCATTTATCTCTGGTTTACTTAAACTTGTTATTTTAATATTATTTTTGTGTTTAAGTATGGGTACTGATACAGAGTGCTGTATATTTTAATCCAAATAGCATTCAGCACAATCCTGTGGTGAATAAGCCATTGTATATTGACTTCCATGAATTGACTTGCTCACTGTAGGATAGAAGAAAATTCCTGAAAGTGAATGGTTGCCAAGTCTCTTATCTTACAAGAAAGTTGTTAGTTGACTGGCATAGCTTGATTACTCTAGATTCTGTGAAGCTAAAACCATGAGATTCTTCAGTCATGCCTCAACTTAGGAAGTGAAGAAAATTGTTTAGGGCTGTGAAAAGTCTTACTGGGCAACTCTTCCTTGGTGTCCAGAACACCAAGCCATCAATCTGATGGCAAAAAGAAACGGCATTCATACAAGCACACCTATTTGTATGAAAGCAAAGACTGCATCATGTATAGATGCTTATTTCACTAAGGACTGCAGTAATCTTGGAAAGTATGATAAACAATATTACAGTCTTTTGAGAAAAAAATATGTTGTAGTATTTTAAAGTTCACATAAGGCATTGATAACTGAGATGAGAGTTTTCACAGAATTTTCAATTCATGGTCCTAAGCCCTATGTTAAAATTGTTCTTAAGAAAGGTGAGGTGATCTATTTTGACAAAGCATAAGACCTGAAATACCTTGGACTTTAGGTTCATAATTAATGGAAATGTTTGAAGGTCTGTTATTATGTAGATAGGCATTCAGTAGATTAGCCTTCTTAAAATGTTTTTTCTGATACACTGGGACAAAATAGAAGAGGTGGTGATGGAGAAGGGAGCTCTAGATCAAAATGATATCTACTAAAAGTTACATATTAACAATATATCAAAGAAATATATAGCAAAATTTCAAGGTTATGCGCAGAGATAATTGTTTTATTTGCAGTTTGTATAATAATGGCTTGACCAGTTTATTTTTGTAGCTTTTAAGGGGACAGATTGTGTGTGTGTGTGTGTGTGTGTGTGTGTGTGTGTGTGTATTAGAAAGCAAGCTGTATTAACTTTGGAAGCATTAAAAGAGTTATATTTTTTCTGTAATATAGAATGCTTTGCAATATGGTTTTTGAACTTTTTATATAATGCTTTAACTTTCCTCTTACTTTAATTCAAATTGTAGACAATGTGATGATTTCAACTTCCATCATCATCATATATGAAATTCCCCTTGAAATCTCTGGCAGATCAAAAAGCAAAATTATACTTAATTACTTTCTTCCCAGAAACTTGTCAGGGTTGGCTAGAACACGTCAAGTATTTTGAAAAGTCTCATTAGTGTCATTTCTAAAGAAGCTACGAAGGATGTAGCATCGTAAAATTTTGAGAGACTTTTACTCAACAGCTGTTTTACTCAAGTGCTATGAGCTGTAGATTTAAAATAAGTATTTACTCCTTAGAAAAAATTAGCTATGATGCATTATGTTGGGATTAATATGAGCTGGTTTATGTGTACATAAACATCACCAATTCCACACATTCACTTGAAGGCATATAAAATAAATGTGTCTGATTTTAAATGTAGCTGATTTTAGACGGCCTGATCTACATATATAATCAACATAAAAATATGTCAGTGAAACTGAAGATTGTGAATTAATCAAATGCTTTGCTTTCTACTCTCTATTACATATTTAGTCCCTAGGAATTAAAATATATGTATGAACTGTCAAATGTGTGCAATCTACCATTGACATTTCCACCATGGGTTATTTTGTGGGTATGTTTTGTGTGTATGCAAAGAAGCTGAAGAAACAGTGAACCTCCTGGTTAAATGCTGCAAAAAAATATATGCTACAAACAACAACATAACACAATAGCAACAATGGTGCATTAGAATATCCGCCAGAAATACCATTTGTCCGCAAACAAGAACTGGTGGGACTATAAAATATAGAATGTAATATAAAATGAAAAAGCTAAAGTGCTTGGGCCTTTAGAATTCAAATAGACAAGCACCTGCTGCATAATACTTTAGACTTAACACTTATTGATAAGAAAAATAAAAATGTCTCATATCTAACTTCCCATTTGAGGAAGATAGTTGAGAAGGTGGTTCTGCAGCAGCTTCAGAGGACCTTGAATGAAGTGGATTATCTGGATCCTTTACAGTCAGAATTAAGTTCTTAGTATAAGATGGAAACCCCTTGAAATTGCTGCCCATTTAAAAGGCTGATTGGAGAAATAGATGATGGTTAGATTAAAAGGAAAACTCTGACCTGAAAACCAATAGCTAATTTCTGAATCAAATAATCGCTTTCCCTTTTGACCAAGTCATTTTATGCAGGAAGGTGATAATAGCTTTAACCCTCCCTCATTTGATACAGTTGCTATGGCAATATCCTGCCATTTCCACCATTGTAGAGCTCCCAAGCTACATATCAAAGGTTCACAGAGGGATTTGAATCAGGGACAGAGTAGGCTTGTCTTGCTTTGAATGTCAGGCTCTGCTGCGAATTAGAACACAATCCTAATGCTTACTATACACCACAAAAATACTCAAAGGCAATCCCTGATTCAAAGTTTAGCATTTTTAATATTAAAAATAGAGATGCTTGCACAATGAAATATTAATATGAAAGATGTACAATGATGTGATTGGTGTAAATTCAGGTTATAAAACAGAAGTATTTATTGTGTATAATGCAGTAATTGTATTTTACCCATCTATTAGCTACTAAATTTGAATCCATTATATCATTATGATTAAATGTCTCTGGAGTTCATTAAAGCAAAAACTGACTCAAAATCACACACTCAGTATGTCAGATGACAGTGCCAAATTGCTGGGAGGGTAATCATAAATCATCCAGCAATACATGAGTGTACAAATATTTCAGGGCTTAAAACTGAAAAAGTAAATGGTACTTCCTACTGTGATATAATAAAAATAATAAAGAAGAATAATTGCAAATTGCCCTAGCAAAGGGTTTAGAAACATTTCCTATCTAAGGATAAGATTAGGGATGGAGAGAAATTTATCAGATTCACAGTACTGAATAGAAATACAGTTCTCCTTACAGATTGAGCTAGTTCATTGTATTTTGCTTGAATGTACTAATATAGTTCTCCAATAAATTGTTGTTTTAACTATTCATTCATGTCCGACTCTTGACAACTTTACAGGCCAAGTGCTCTTCATGCTACCTCGTCAAACGCAGCTTCTTTCAGTTGTTGGATGTTCATCTTTGTATCAGTTTTGATGTTATCAAACTGGCATATTCTTTGCTGGCCCCTTCTTCTTGTTCCACTAACCATTTCTAGCATCATTGACTTCTCCAATGAATTTGTACACATGACACGGACAAAGTAAATCAGGTATAGTCTTGTGATTTTGGCTTCAAGAGATGTGTCCAGTTTTATCTTCAATGAATATGCATGTTAAAAAATGTATACATTTTTTAACATGCATATGTTAATATGAAATGTTCCCAGGGACACTTCTTTTGGTGCCTGTCAAGCTTTCAGTCCCACCTTCATTTTTATTCTTTCTCTCCTTAAAAAACAAACAAACACCAAAAACCCTCACAGCCCTTAATGTTCTTTTTATTTTGAAGAATGCCTTTGAGTTAATAATAATAACAATAACAATAATAATAATAATAATAGAGTTGGAAGGGAACTTGGAGGTCATCTAGTCCAACCCCCTGCTCAGGCAGAAAACCCTATACCATTTCAGACAAATGGTTGTACAGTCTCTTCTTAAAAATGTCCAGTGTTGGAGCATTCACAGCTTCTGGAGGCAGTTTGTTCCACTGATTAATTGTTCTAACTGTCAGGAAGTTTCTCCTTAGTTCTAGGTTGCTTCTCTCTTTGTGTTAGGCCTTCAAACACTCTGAATTCAGCCATGATTTTTCATTTTCTGGCTGCCACAGCAATGAGAGGGGGGGGAGACTGCATTCTTACAGTTTAGTCAAAACAATAACTTTCTCGTGGGAACCAAGGTCAAGCAGCTAAAGGGTTTGGCGGGCTGGAACTACCGTTAGGAAGCCCGTCAAAGGTGTTAATTGGGGATTGTGATTTGTGACACATCATGGGAGGTTAACTTTTACTTGTAACCTTTTTGAGGGCATAACTTTCAGTCTTTGTTTCATCTTTGATCGTACTGATATTATGTAACCATTAAAATTGTTCTTGAAGAAATCAATTGCCTCAGAGTTCTTATTTCTACTGGTCTCATCTATCGGAACCATGACACTTTGATTAGTTTCCATCCGTTGCTTCTTGTCCTGCCTTCAAGTGCTTTGGAGAATAGCTTGACTCCCTCTTCTTTGTGGCAATCCCTGAGATATTGGAACACTGCTATCATGTCACCCCTCGTCCTTCTTTTCATTAAACTGGACATACCCAATTCCAGCAACCGTTCCTTATATGTTTTAGCCTCCAGTCCCTTAATCATCTTTGTTGTTCTTGTCTGTACTCTTTCTAGAGTCTCAACATCTTTTTTATATCGCGGCAACCAAAACTGGATGCAGTATTCAAGTGTGGCCTTACCAAGGCATTGTAAAGTGGTATTAACACTTCACATGATCTTGATTCTATCACTTTGTTAATGCAGCCTAGCACTGTGTTGGCTTTTTTGGCAGCTGCAGCACACTGCTGGCTCATATTTAAGTGATTGTCCACTAGGACTCCGAGATCCCTCCCACAGTTACTACTACTGAGCAAGGTACTACCTATATTGTACCCGTGCATTTGGTTTTTCTTGCCTAAATGTAGAACCTTACTTTTTTCACCATTGAATTTCATTTTGTTAGATAGTGCCCAATGTTCAAGTCTGTCAAGATCCTCCTGTATCTTAAGGCTATCTTCTGGAGTGTTGGCTATTCCTGCCAGCTTGATGTCATCTGTAAATTTGATGAGTTCCCCATCTATCCCCTCATCCAAATCATTGATGAAGATCTTGTAGAGTACTGGGCCTAAAACAGAGCCTTGGGGTACCCCACTGCATACTTCCCTCCATGTAGATGCAGTTCCATTGAGGACTACACATTGAGTGCGGTTGATCAGCCAGTTATGACTCCATCTGGTAGTGTTCTGGAGTGTTGGCTATTCCTGCCAGCTTGGTGTTGTCTGCAAATTTGATGAGTTCTCCATCTATCCCCTCATCCAAATTACCTTCCAAGTTTTCTAGGATGATAAAAGTCATAGGTGATTGCAGCCTAATGATTATTTGCTTAAGGAAGAGATAAAGGTAAGCAAGAAACAAGATGACAAGAAACAAAGGTAAACAAGAAGCAAGATGGCAAGTAACATCCTGAAATATCTTTGAGTTTGGGTTGATGGTATCATCTACCACATCCATGTGGAGAAGGTCTAGACCTGCAGCAGAGTTTTTTTGAGATTGCCCAAAACATGATTTCAACATTTCAATGGTACTTTCCGGCTCAAAGAAATGTTGGATTTGGGTGAGATATACCAAAACACATTATTTAATGTCAAAATGCTAACAAAAATGGAAATACAGAACAGCATTGCAAAGAAAATGCTTGTGTCAGAGAAGTATTCACAAAAATGAGGGTGAACACTTGAGCACACTTTTATTGAAATCACAAAACAACTGATGCAAAAATGTGAAAGCAGAAAATGGTGGATGGGTTAGAAATAAAAATTGATAGGCTGTTTTCCTGCCTATATGTGCAACCTTTTTATTAACATGATGGATAGAGAAACCAGTTTCTTCTTTAGCAGCTTCCTTTGTATTGTTGGATTCCTGATTTGGCTTCAAAGTGAAAGCACTGTTTTGCAAGTGAATTAACATTGATGTATAAAAAAGTTGACATTAGGCGACATGCTTGTCACTGGTTCTTTGATGCCATTCAGCTCCAACTCTAATGACTTGATTTTGCACACATCTCCTTTCCTGTTCACTATTCTGGCTGTATAACAGTGGGATGCTAATGTGTGGCCTGTTCATACTTAAAGGTTTTTGCTTGCTTGTTTGTTTTGTGGCTTAATTTGTGGTTAGGCCACAAAACTCACATGAGAAATACAAACTCCTTTTTGTCTAAAGTTGAATATACTCATACTTGAAGCTTTCATGGGACCCATAGGCACATTCATTAATTTCTACCATGTAAGATAATAAACTTTTTGCCAATAGAAACAGTGTTCAATTATAAGTGTCTGCATTACGTACAATGGTTTTTCCAATTGGTACCCATTTTGTAATATGTCATTGAAACCCACTTTTATAAAATAAATGACTCTCTTTTCCAGCAGATTATTTTTCTTTCTCTGTTTTATTCCGTACCATATTCTATTACTTTTGTATGACTAAAAGCTGTCAACTTTAGATATTGAATGATTCACACACATACACCATCTTACTTACAAGAACAGCTTTCATCTTCAATGTAACTGAAAAAGTATAGAGATGAATTGTACTCTGGCACTTAATATGGATTAAGATTACATATTTTATGCTATTCCTGAATCTGTACAAAAAAAGTGCCATGAGATTTTCAAATTGGTTAATATAAGGTTCTAGCTATTTTTTTCTGCCAAAAGAGTATAATCATTAATTACTTTTATGTCCCTTGATAAGAACTAAAGATAGATAGAAAGACTGGGATACAGTGATCCAAATAAAATAGCTTCTTCAGAGAATGTACTTTAATCAACCATAAATCATAGAGCAGTTTTCCAGCGTTCACATAGATCCATATAATAATGTAACATAATGTAATGATGTAATGTAATATAATACAACATGCTAAACCAGTTTGCTTAAGGATCATTTACTGAACAAACCATAATGAACCAGGTGATAATTCATAAATTCAAATAGAAGTTCATACAATGCACTAAACCAAAATCAGGCAAACCACATTATAAATTAATACGTTGTGAGTTTCAAATCAGCTTCAAGTCATAGATAAAGAATAAAGAACAATGGTCTTCCTAAAGCTACTTTATGAGTAAATGGAACAGAAATTTAAATTCTTGATTTTTAAAATAATGTTAACCAGAAGATTTACAAACGTGACAAGTGTGGTTCAAATATCCCTTTGTTTTCTGACTATTCTGGATGTTGCAGCTTTCAATAGTTTGAAGAACACCATATTTGGGAAACCCCTTCTATAATTTTGTACACATATTTTCAAATTTGTTGTTGTTGTTAGTTGCCAAGTCATGTCCGACCCATCGCGACCTCATGGACAATGTTTCTCCAGGTCTTCCTGTCCTCTACCATCTTCTTGAGTCCATTTAAGCTCATGCCTACTGCTTCAGTGACTCCATCCATCCATCTCATTTTCTGTCATCCCCTTCTTCTATTGCCCTCAATCTTTCCCAGCATCAGGCTCTTCTCCAGTGAGTCCTTCCTTCTCATTAGGTGGCCAAAGTATTTGAGTTTCAACTTCAGGAAATAGAAAGTCTTAATTACATAGACATGTACTATATATATAAAACTATTTTCAGCAGGGGTAAGGGATTGGTTGGTTTCATTTTGAAGGTTAACAATTTGATAATTATTAATATTTCATAAAAAGACCCACAACTGTTTTGAGTTAGTTTCTCAACTATGGATTACTTTCTACTTTATTCATAAAAGTCACAATGTCAGCCATGACTGTATAATTGTTTAAAATGTGTGGCACATGTTCAACAAATGTAAAATCTGGTGAAACTGATTACTTAGTTGTGGTTATCATTTTTTATGATTGCCCCTGGAAATCCATGAGCAAAAAAACACATTTGCATTATTTGATTTCAATAATTTGTTTCACACAATATACCTTGTGTAGAACTAAAATAACTTGATTGATTTTAGTTCTTCTTTTAGTCATGTATTTAAGGAGTTTTCTATGAACATCTATATTTTAATGAAGAGAAGGACTAGGGGATGACATGATAGCAGTGTTCCAATATCTCAGGGATTGCCACAAAGAAGAGGGAGTCAAGCTATTCTCCAAAGCACGAGAAGGCAGGAGAAGAAGCAACGGATGGAAACTAATCAAAGTGTCATGGTTCCAGATACTTTTTGCAATCAGGGCCATTTGTGCATAATTTTTAGATCTACCTTCAAGTGAAAAAAAAGTATGATCAAAAGCCCTCTCAAGTGTAAGAAGTAATTTCTGACCATCCAAGGAATAAAAGTTTTATTTTTGCCTACTGCCTCTTTCTCCATATTTTGAGCAATTATCTTCATCTATTTAGGTCTATAAGGCTGCAGTCATATGCATACAATTTGAGAACTTAACAAACCAAATCACTTATGATAGATTTCTGGCATCAGGAGCTATGAATAAGAGGAATGAATTGAATGATACTCTACAGCAGTGGTTCTTAACCTGGGCGATATCGCCCCCCAGGGGGCGATTTTGTTTTTCAGGGGGGTGATGGAACGAAAAGGGGCGATGCGGGGGCGAAGGAACAAAAAGGGGGCGATATGGGGGCGATGGAGCAAGAAGTTTTGGGGACACTTTTGAGCCTTCCTCTGCGGCTCCGAGCCTCCTCCGCCATTTGCAGAGACAGACAGAGACAGAGAGAGGCACTTGCGCTTCCCTTCTCTCTCTCTCTCTCTCTCTTTCTTTCATGCGGACTTACCCCCTCGCAGGGCTCCTGATTGGCCCTGCGCCCGGGTGCCCCGCCCCCTGGGAGAAGCGTGGCCAGGAAATCCCTTTCCCTGGCTGGCCCCCTCCGAGGTGCACGTGGCCGGGGAGCCGCGCGGGGAAGCCCCGGGATCCCCGCTGGGAGCGGCCCGCCAGAGCCTCAGCTGAGCGGGCCAGCACTCCCACAAGCCGCGGCCCTGAGGAAGAGCAGCCCCTGCGATCCCCAGCTGGCGGGACTGTTGGCCCTGCTGGCCGGGAAGGCGCGCTGGAGTCCCGGCTGCTTTGTCGGCGAAGAATGTGACGTGAGCAGAAGATGGGGGGGAGAGAGAGAAAGGGAGGGGGGAGGCATTTTCCAACCAGCAGCAGAAGAGCCCCGGCCGGACCCGCGGGAGCACCTCCTCCTGGGGCCCGGCACTGGCTTCCTTGCCCTCCTCCTCCTCCTCCCCTTCTTTCTCCTGCTGCCCCCTGGGCGGCACTCCCAGCTGGGGCGGCGGCCAGCGGGGGCATCGCTCCCTGGGCCATCCCCGGGCCGCTCCCTGGGCTCCCCCGTGGGCTCGACATTCACGGGAAGGGGGGGAAGCACGCTCCAGGCGATGGCCGCCGCACAGCCCGTCGCACAGCCAGACGCCAGTGGGTCGCGGATCGCCGGGAGCGCCGCGTGGTGCGGAGCGGCCCCAGCTCTTCCAGCACGACGGACCTACCGGCGGCACGGGAGGCTCCATCATTGGTCCTGGTGGGAGGCGGATCATTGCCCCGGTTCCGACCGAGGATGCCGGCGGCGTGGGAGAAAGTTTGGCGACGCAGCCGATGGGGTGTTCCGCAGATGCCCCGCGGCCCGCGACTTGAGCCCGACGACCGTGAGCCGGGGTGTCCCCGCAGGCCCGGCGGCCAGCAGAGCTGGGTGCCACCAGCGGCGATGGGGTCTGGCGAGGCCACCGCAAGCCAGGGGCGGGCCTGCAGTCCGGAGCGAGAGACGCGGCTAGGGAGAAACGCCTGCGCTGGATGGCGGCAGAAGGGAGGCTTTTCACGGCCAAACGCCGGATGCTGGGCAATTGACTGGGGCGGAACAGCAGACTGGGGGGAGGCTATGTAAAGCGCGTCTCCCCGAGCCGGTCTCCCCAGGGCCGCTCCCTGGGCAGCATCGCTCCGAACTGCGGGCCCACTCCTGGCCTGCGGTGGCCTCGCCAGACCCCCTGTCGCCGCTGAAGGTACCCAGCTCCGCTGTCCGTCGGGCCTGCGGGGACGCCCCGGCTGACGTTTACGTGACAATTTTAAAGGAAACAAAAAAAAGTGTTTGCATAAATTGAAGAATTATTTCCTATGTTGTGATTGAGAGGTTATGTTGGGGGAGGGGGGCGATGACAACCTCCTCATTGGCTCAAGGGGGCGATTTGTTCAAAAAGGTTAAGAACCACTGCTCTACAGTACTCCCCTCCCCCCCAAAAAGCAAAATTCTTCCTGTTGCCATTCATCTATGACACTTCTTTTCCTGATTTGACGGCATCTCTAAAGATCAGTATGACTAAGAAACTTGGGGATCTTCAATCCCTATCAGCATGTCCTCTGACACCTATCTAACTTGCCTTACACTTTCTCCATTCATATGTATTGGCAGTTCTGAATAAAACCAACTGCATTGTAGGAAAAACTGTTCCATTTCAGTCTACTTCCTACCTCTTGATAAAAGCACTTGAAAATGCCCATCTTCTCTGATAAGAAAGGCAAGTGGAGCAGCAATAACACTTAAGTGTGAATTTATTTAATTGTGTCTCAAAAGGAAAATACATAATTGGTGTGAATCTTTGTCAGCATGAAGTCAATGACCTGATGCCTGATGTTTCCCATTCAACATACATAAGCATTATTCTGGTTTTATGTAACTTTTTTTTTTCAAATGATGTGAAATGGTCATCAAGTTTAAACACTTCAGAATAAAATTTGATAACACAGTAATCCAATTTTTATTTTATTTTAAAGTTGTTTATTGTCTAACTAATCCCACCTGAAAAATAAGTGTGGACATCTGATCCAAGCCACAATGTTGTTATGTGCATCATCCTCTCGTGGTTCAAACTGCATCACCAGAACATTGAGGCATAGGTGATGTCACTCCTTTCTTACCCTCTTTCATTGCCTCTGCCCAGAAAGATATGAACAGAATCACAATTTTGCAAGGTATTATTGAACACTATTTCTTCATCTGAATAATGGGAAAAGAAATGTAATGTATTCAGTAGTAGCAAACTACCATCACATGATCCTAGAGCAATTCCTTGGAAATGCTGTAAAATAAGTTCCAGAACTCTATCCAAAATATATATTTGAAAACCTTCAAATGATAACACAATAAAAGTATTCAGTTGAAGGCTGCTCACCATTTCCTGTACAATGATACTAAAACATTGAGATTACACTTTGGAAGGTTACTCAGAATAAAATTGTACATGCTGTTTTCTAGACAACACAGAGCTTGACAAACAACCCATACTAGATAGAGATATAGTTTATATGTAGGATGAGGTTTGGAAAATTCACAGGCTCTGTTCTTTCATAATATAGCTTGGGAAACATAGAAACAGCTGCAACTGCTTTCCCCACACCAGCATGACTTCCATGTGAGGTGACACACAGATTTTTTAGCTCTGCTCCTTCCGTATCTGACTTTTTTTAAGTGCCTGTAACTTTATCACTTGAGGCAGAATGTGATGAAATCAGGAGCTCTAGTTGCCATTATAGGTAGGAAGGAAGGTATAATGAGGTGGATCTGAGAGAAAGAGGTCAAGGACTGAGACTGAAGAGGTGTTTTTAAGTAATGATGATGCCCATTCCTGAATGTAATGGAACTGCTTGTTAAGGCTTGAGGCAATAGTGATAAAATAAATCATTTTTTTTGGGTCAGGGAACTAACACAGCTAACAAAACATCACACAATTTTTCGGGACAAGAAAGTAAAGTGGATTGAATGACCCAAGATTTCTCTCTCTCTATGAGAGTCACCGTCTGGGTGACTTTGAACCAGTCACTCTTGCTCAGCCCAGTTGTCTCACAGGGTTGCTGGATTGGGGATAAAATAAAAAGAAATATCACTGTAAATTATCCCGAGCTCTTGGAGAAAAGGATGGATGTAAATCTTGCAAATAAATCTCAAAAGATTCAATTACTGAAGCCTGATAACAAAAAAAAATCAAAAAAAAAATCATTGATTTGAGGACCGGTCCTGCATTGATGTTCTTTCTTAAAACAGGTAAAATTGTTCTATAAAACACATCATGTTTACTTAGAAGTAAATGTAATGAAATGTACTATGAAGATACAATTTCCCTATAAGGCTTAAACTTCATTGCATTAATTTTGTTTGAGTTTTCTGCTCATTTTGTACTATTGCTACATTTAGAAGTTAAAAATAAATTAAGTATTAGAAATATATAAGCAAGTTTATTTCTTCTGATTTGCAAGAACAACTAACTAGGATAACTAGGATAACTAGGTCTGTTATTTTAATTTGTGTTCACATTACCAATAATGGATTATATTTAAGAGTTTTTGGGGTATGTGTGGAGTCCAAGGTGCCATGTGACAGGGAAATTAAAACAAGCAAAAAAAGAAGTGTTTGTCCCTGGAACTCCAAGTCTTTGAAATATTGAACAGTTCTAACTTTGATTTGTCCATTAATTCCCAGTTTTGGAGAGATATTCGCCTCCCCCTGCTCTGGTCAAGCTAAATTAAATCCACAAATTCTTGCCATGTTTTGTCTTTGTTCTTTCTTTTGGTCCCTTTCTTTTCATTGTTCTCGTCCTTGTCCTTGCTCTTGTCCCTCCTCTTTCTCTTTCCCATTTCCCATGTAAATATACAATTTGGAAAACCCACATGAGCAGGAATGTTAAGCCTAACTTTCATGGATTTTGAGCAGGGAATGCAGACAAAAATGTTCATCAAAAGCATTTAACATTGTTAAAGTGGCACTTTAAAATGATGCAACTGAAGCATGGATTACAAACTCAAAAGAAAAATCTTTATTTTTTCTCATAAAAAATATAAATTTGAATAACGTTTCAAGAATCACAGAAATACAGGATTTCTTCCATGATGTTGGCTAGAAGACTGGAGATGGAAATCTCATTTATGGAAAAAAAACCTTATCACCATCCCAAGCTTTGAAACTGTTAACTCTGAAGGCAATCAAAATAAAATATATGTGGGAAAATGTAGAGAAAATGCACCCAAAGTGGTGCAGAATCCTCTCCCATTTCTTGGAAACTGGGAAAGTATAATTTTATGTTTTAGAACAGCTGGAAAAGAAGAGAAGGAATCAAGGGATGATAAACTCATGAACCCTTTATTTGGGTTCATAGGCTTCAGTTTATCATAGGCTTCTTTTAGAATTAGAATTAGAATTACAGAGTTGGAAGGGGCCTTGTAGGTCATCTAGCCCAACCCTTCACCCAAGCAAGAGACCCTACACCAGACATGTCGAACTTGCGACGTCACGTGACGTCACATGACGTATTGGAGCTTTTTCTCCATTGCTGGCAATGGAGTGGGTGCGGTTTCCTGGTGACGCATCCGGCCCATGGGCCGGCAGTTTGACACCCCTGCCCTACACCATTTCTGACACATGGCAGTCCAGTCTCTTCTTGAAAACTTCCAGTGATGAAGCTCCTAAGGCTTCTAAGGAAAACCACAGGACTATTCTCTCTAGTTACAAGATAATGTTTCAATAGTTTTAGGATGTGAGCATTTGAGTTTCCATCTAGCAATCTGTGAAATTTAGATAATTGTTAACCTTGTGGAAAGGAAGCTGGTTTCTGAAACCCCTAATTTAGAAAGTATAATAATAATATTCTATCCCAATATGTGTAAAACAATGTGTGCCTGAACTGTGTGAAAAAATCAGTTTGCAAATGGCATCCAGTGGTTACATGAAAAAGGATCTAAAACATGTCACAGATATATACAGTATGTGTAATGAGCTTTTCAGTGGTTTTTAGAGGTATGATATAGGAAAAAAGAGGAAAGTACATTCACTGCAGAAATGCAACAGTAAATTATATTCTATCAGTATAGAACAAAACTGATTCAGATTTTTATTTCTAGTGTCTCCTCAAAATGTCCCTGTATATTTCAGTATCTGTTGACAACAATTTTATGAAGTAACAGATCCATAGAATCCATCCAAGCATAAACTAATAAGTCTTCTTTTTACCTGAACATAACAAAAACCTGTGCTTGACTATAAGAGGCTGAAAAACTCCAGGAAGGAATGAATCTTTTTCTAAATCAAAGGAAAAAATCAGAAACAACACCATGGCCATTAGTTTTTATAGTCCTGATGTATTTGAGATAACTAGAATGGATGGATGGATGAACAGACAGGCATCTCCATTGTTACACAAAGTAGGGAAGAATAGGAAACAACAAGGTCAAAAATAATGAAACATATTTCATGGTATTTAACACCAGATAAGTTATCTAGAATGTATAAAGATAACTCAAATGAATGTTGTAAATGTAAATGTAAAGAAGGGACTTTTTATCATTTATGGTGGATGTGTGATAAAGCAAAGAAATATTCATATTCTAATACATAAAATTCTTAAAGTGGATATAAAGATAAAACTAGAAACTTTTCTTCTGGGCCTAATGGAAAAAGACTTGGAAAAAAAACCCTGGAACTTTGATTTTATATATGTTTACGGCAGCAAGACTACTTTACACACAAAAATGGAAGGATATTTCAATTCCCACAATGGATGAATGGCTACAAAAGTTGAGGGAGTTAGCAGAGATGGCTAATTGACTGTTCTGATAAAAGGAAAGAATACTTTTGTTTCTACGTGTAAACCTCTTCTGGATTTTGTGACTGAGGTGCAAAAAAATGATACTTTGATTTTGGGTTTTACTGATTAGACTGATTTGTTGTTACAGAAATGGCTAGTTTATACTATTGTAGAAATGTAAAAAGTTGAGGTTTGATGCTAATGCCTTATTTTACTGCAACAGAGGGAGTTGGAAGTTAGCAATTTTTTTTCCTTTTTCCCCTCCATTCCACACTTTTCTTTTTCCCTTTCCCATATCTTTGTTCCTTACTATTTGCTTTTGTATTTTCGTATTTTATAAGTTAGTAAAATAAATTACATAAAAATAATTAAATATAGGATATTTCTATACCTCCTACATTTCATTTCTGACATGTATCATACGTATGTCAGGATATGAAAGAGTATATGAAAAAAGCAAAATAATCCAGTATGAGGAATATCTATCATCTATCTATCTATCTATCTATCTATCTATCTATCTATCTATCTATCTATCTATCTATCTATCTATCTATCTATCTATCTATCTATCTATCTATCTATCTATCTATCTATCATCTATCTATCATCTATCTATCTATCTATCTATCTATCTATCTATCTATCTATCATCATCTTACAGATAGATACAAATACAGATAGAGTTAAAATACATAGATACATATTCTTCTATCAAATAAATAGGATATATATATCTAACAAAATGTGGTAGCCACAAACATTTATGACTTAATAAATGTCTTAGAATTTCAGATGCCATAGGATATTTTCTGATTTTTATTCAATAGACCAAAGAAGAAAACAGAGGCAGAAAATAAAGAAAAGGAAGAATTGTTTAATACTTGGAACTAGAAACTACAGGCAGAACAGAAGACATACATACATAAGAAACAGGGAACAAGATTTTGTTTTCAGATTTGCAGAGTTCATACAATGCCTGTGTGGGTTTCTTGAAGCCATCTTTCCTTATTAGAGCATTAACAGGAATATTTATTGCCTTTTTGTCTATCAGTGTTCCACGTTAAGCAAATGACTAAGAACTTTCCTAGCAGTTGTCCCTGAGAGCACAGAGAAACTGTCTTGATACATGTTTAGGCATGTGGTAATAAGAAGCTCCCTTCAGTTCCAGGAAGACTTTGTTGTCTCACTGCTACTGAAGAAAAGCATCCATGAGCCATCCATGGAGAGTTCTGATTACATCACCTAGAGAGGCCCTTGGTTTGATATAATAGTGGAAGCCTAACAAGGTTACAAAAATTTAGATTTTAAAATGTGTCACTGAAAATAATATGGATTTATCTGGAAAAGGAATAGCGTTAGGGAGCACATACAAATTAATTTATTCATTTTGCAAGTTACATATAACATCAACATTTTTGATAGTATTCATTCTTGTATCACACAATAGCTGCTGCTAATTCCCAGACTTTTTAATACGATTTTTCATTGGAAGAAGACTTTACTCCCTTCACGTCTTTCCATTTCCCCAATAACAATATAGTGCTGTAAATGCTAATTATTAATTCAGATGACTAGTCTGGAAGGAGAGCTTTTGCCTGTGTGCCTGTCTGTCTCAATGCAGCATTCCTTTTCTCAGAGTTAGACCCACACTGAATGCAATCAAGGATCTTAAAAAGAATACTAGATGTATTGGATGTGAAAAATGGGTTCGTATAAGCCTGCTTATATAAAGAAGGATGAAACAGAAAACCAGGGGAAATATCTATAATGCAACAGATTTTTCTCATTAATTAATGAGCATATCAAGGCAGATGACAGGTGTAATGACTACAAATGCAAAGCAACTGCTATTGATCAGAGCTATGCTAAATAAAGCTACTCACTTTAAACTTTTCTCCTTGATTGGGATTTTTGAACTGAGTAAATCTGAGAGTGATTTGGCAGGTGCTTTAGAATTTAATAGCAGGAATCAAGAGAAGTTCCACTGAATACATTCAATAAAACTACAAATTAAATAGCTGAAATGCTATGCTCTCTGAATGTCTTTCTTCCCAGCTGCTTAGTAAATGAATACTATAGATTGACATTCAATAAACAATGCAATGAAAACACTTTACAAAGGAGCTATTTATCTGTTTTGAATGTTGAAACCAGCTTCATTTGCTGTCAAGTGTTCCCCTTCTTCCTTCTTCTGTTCTTGCTTTGCCATCTTGCAATCTTCTTCTTGGGTCAGCCTTGGCAATTCTACATGACAGAGCTATTGCAGAAATCTAACCCTGAACTTTTAAAGTGCAGGCCAAAACTTCAACAGTGTAATAAAGATCTGTATGTACTGGATTTATAAAGGACTCAAATGGATGGTTACACATGTCCATCTCCAAACCATTTTTCAGCTTTCAGGACTAAAGGTAAGAATTGTCCAATTTAAAGGTAAATATAAGTGGATCTTCTCCCTACCTTGATACTTAGGGTGATGCCAAAAATCCCTCTACAGATCTGAAAAACTTTAGAGAAAAAGTTTCCAGGTCCAAACCTTGCAAGTTTATGCTTCCTCTAAGCCTGAACCTGCTTCATAGGATCACCGTACCTTCCGAAATGCTAATTGGGAACAGTTCTGTTACTGTAGCAATTGGTCTCCAGCAACTGAGAAGCTTTGCCTTTATTCTGTACGTGTGAAAAAGATTGAATGCACAATTTTTATTCCCAAAGACGTTTCATTAAAATAAATGCAAGCTTTGTATTGATTAAAATAAAACCATGTTTTTGTATGCTAGCAAAGTAGAGCTGAAGTCCTGCTTACTCTTTAATGTGCAAATATGTGTGAGGTTCTTTGGATTTTAGTCATCCTTCCTTTAAAAGTCAAAAATAGCGACTCCTTTGCTAGTTGAGAGTTCTAGCAGTGCTGACTTATTATGGAAACAACAAGCAAGGTTATTATTTAAAAGCATATTTTCTCCTGCAGATTCCAACTGAAATCTAAACATGAATTAGCAGTTATATGAATAAGATAATTCTAAAAATGAAAGGTTATGTTCCATTGAGAATATTGCTGTTTTTTTTCTCTCATAATTTTAATCCTGCAGACGTTTTGCCATTTTTCCAGTATTTGTTTTTGATAACATGCTAGCCAATAGATAAGAAGCTTATAAAAAAGTAACAAGATGACAGGTCACTTCAGCCCATTAGAAAAAAGAACCTTTCCTGCCCATAATTAAAATTTATTTTATTTGCTACACACCATTCAAGATGCTTATTTAGAGTACAGTGCTGGGTGAACATCTGGAAGAGATCAGTGCAATTAAATTTCATTTGGGGGATAGGAAATGGGGGACATCTTTTTTAATTAAAAAAGGGGGGATTCATTCTTATGTAACTCAATGATTTTATTTTATTTCTCTCTTCTGGCCTGAAGAAGAAAAAGTGGCCCGAATAAAATAAAAAACTCACGGATTAACTCTATTTTAGTTTTGGTAGACATATTTTTAAACCCCCAAATTCTGATCAATGAAATTTAAACATATTATTCCACACTGAAGTAATTCTGTCCTGAAATATGTTATCCTGTTTATTTAAACATAATTTTCTTCTTTCTTTCTTCTACGTCACTGTAATGTTTTTTTTAATTTAAAAAAAGAAGGATTTTTGAGCTTCTTTTAATATAGCAAAAAGTGTTCCTTTTCTAATTCCTTAACTTTAAAAATCTCCATATGAGAAATTTCTTTAAGAATTCTTATACTTAGATTTCTTATCTTTAAATTCAAGTCTGGGAAGCCAGAAAGGCCGCAGATATCTGTAGAATGGGGTCCCATTGTTCAGCAAATTTTCTTCTCATTTGAAAGTAGTAAAAAAAAATGGTTTCCTACACATCAGTACTATAGGCAAAAAGCAAAACTTTATTTTCTTCATGTTTTCTCATATAATTTATAATTAATCTGGGAAAAATGTTCAGTATGCTTCGTGAAATTTACAAATTCAATTTTAGGTTTGCTAAGTAATAGATTAGTTGAAATCGTTAGTTCTTTTAAATAATGCATTTAAATTAGACATGCTGCAGATGAGCAGGTGTGATAAGAATGTCAGGAATTGTGTCATGGTGGATGTTTCTTGATCAATTCTAACAGGAATTGAGATTTGGTTTTAATTTCCATCAGTTTGGGAATTCAATTTTCCTGTCAAAATGTTTCTAAATGCATTCAAGGATGAAGTACATAGAGGACAAATTTAGAAGAAACATAGTTTTGTAAGGATCATTCAAATGCATACTCAGGAATTCTGGTCTATTATTTTTAACTAAATCTAAATTAATGAGAAAACAGCACATTGTGTAATTGTGAATAGACTCAGGTAAAATTAAGATGGTCTAAAATATAGACTGACTTGGATAAGAAGTAGATGGATTCATTCCTAACATAAAATACTTTCTGTTGTTTAACAGACCTCATCTCAAATAATGCTATGACTTGTCTTCAATTGTCTTCCACATCTTAAATACCTATTCTGATTTAAATGCTAGGTCCCTTGGTACTAAGATTGACTGAATAATTTACAAGTACATAGGTTTCTTTTTCTGGACCCTTGTTTGAACATGTTATTTCTCATACAAATGTACTCCCTTAATCAGTAGTCTGCCTACTACTACCTCCCATGACTCATAGTTTCATAGATGACAAGAGGTAACCAATAATTCAGGGGAGGAGTGGAAAGGATAGAAATAGAAAATTTTGAAGACTTTATAAGCGATTGATGCATACTCTTTCATCTTGGTTCCTAGTTGGTGTAAATGCTTTCCACATTTGTCTCTCTGTTCTTACATTGCAAATTCTGATTTGCACCGAACACCAAACTACAGCATAGTTTGTTTGTTTTCATTAAGACATTAAAACGTGTCACTCTTTTCAGTTTTTTTTTGAGCCACCAGCACACTTAACATCAAATAAATTATAGCACAGTTGTATGAGTAAACACAAGGGGGCATGATGGCTCAGCAGTTAAAGATGCTGAGCTTGTCAATTGGAAAGCTGAGAGCCCAGGTTCGAGACCCAAGGGCTGCATGATGGGGTGAGCTCCCATTACTTGGCTCAGCTCCTGCCTACATAGAAGTTTAAAAGCATGCAAATGCAAGTAAATAAATTGGTAACACTTTGGTGGGAAGGCAACAGCATTCTGTGTGCCTCGGCATATAATCATGTTGGTCAAATAATGACAGAAATGCTGGCTCCCTCAACTAAGAAACAGAAATGAGACCACCCCTTAGAATCTGAGCAGGGGAAACTTTTATCTCTATGAGTAAACACACTTATGGATAAAATATGCAACACTAACATATCTTGGTGTCTTTCAGTGAATCTTTCACTTTCATGAGTTGGAACTATATTTGCTAAAATACCCAACCAGAATTGTTACTAGCAATTTCCAAACATTTTATATTAACATGCATAGCACTTGTTGCTGTAATAATAAACCTCAGTACATATACACATCAACAAATCCTTATTAAAAATGTTGGCACAAAGACAAATTAATAGCTCATGATTGGTAATTCACATTACCTAAATTACAGACATATATGAAATGGTCATCTATTTCATGCAAACTTATAGGAGGGGACTGAAAACTGTTTAGGTTCCAAATCTGCATTTGATTTTACAGTCCTCTAGAAGACTATTTTTCAGCAAGGAAAAAAATATCAGCTTTATGAATTAAGCACAAAAGAGAAGGTATTTTCATTGCCTCATCTATGCAGACTTATTCTCAATAGTGCTTCTCCAAAGTGAAAATCCATTGATTGGCTACAAAAGATATATTCATCTGTATGCTATATAGTTAGGATCTATGACAGGGGTGTCAAACTCACAACGTTACATGACACGCCGCGACATATTGTGACTTTTTTTGCCATTGCCGGCAATGGGGTGGCCATGGTTTCACTAGATGCATCCGGCCCATGGGCTGGCAGTTTGACACCCCTGATCTATGACAAATAAGAGAACCAAAGATTAATTAAACCTAAAGAAATTAAAATTGAAGTAGAAAAACTTGAGAAAACACTAACCAAATAATTCCATTTGTTTGGGGTTCAGGCAAGCTAAATTGATGAAAACGGGTATGGTTTTAATGCAGTATAATTATGTGCATTTAAGTCCCATTGATTTCAGCTGGACAAATTCATGCCATTGCACATTGAATGATGGGAAGTCTTTGATTTAATCAGTTAGGTTTGTGAACTGCTGCGGTCAGCCTCTTATTTTCATGACATTGATTATATCTGATTCAATAATTTAGTAAATGATGTTTTCAAGAATATATTGTCTACATTTAGTTTTTTGTTTACTTTGCAAGAATAATTGCAAGCAATTTCTTCATATATCAAGCTTGACTGAGACAGATTAAAAGAAAAAAAAGAAGTATGTCTAGAGGATATCCTGAGAAAGGTCATGTGCATTTTTGTTTATAATTATCTGTTTTATTGTTGTTTTCCTGTTACTGTGGCAATTAAAGAAGTATTTTCTTTATTAAGCTTCTGAGGTGGTGAGGACATGACTCATAGGATAAATTTGCATATTATTAGTTCAACTGGATGCCAATTCTGATACTGTGAACAGACTAGAAATAGCATCAGATATTGGAATATCAGAATATTTAATTTACAATTAATGTTTTTGGTTGGGAATTTAAAACGCATGCTAAAAACTAGTATGGTCTCTAAAGCCAGTTTGGTGTAGAGGTTAAGGCAACAGACTAAAACTAGATGAATATGAGTTCTTGTCCCAGTTTAGGCATGAAGAAAGCTGGGTAGTATTAGGCCAGTCACTTTCGCTCAGCCCTGGGAAAATGACAATGGCAAACCATTTCTGAAAAACCTTGCTAAAACAATTTCAGATGGTTGTCAGGAATCAAAACCCAACCCAAAGGAACCAAAACACAAACAAAAAACTCGAGACTAATAAAGTGGAGAAATCAATAATTTCTCCCATTTTTTAAATTGTTGTTAACTAGAGCTCCCTGAGACTGGGGTGTATGTAAAGAAACTCCTAGCCAAGTTTCTCAGATGGAATCCTTCATCCCAACAGTAGTTATTTATTCAAGATGGTAGATCTATTTGATTCATAAGGCTTGCCAATAAAAGCCATGATTGGGGGAAAATGGCAGCAGCACTGTTAAAGCAGAGTTTAAAGCATTACTTATAGCTTTCCTTCCTTCCAGTTTTCCTCAGAACAAAAACCCTACAAAGTAAGTAGGACCAGTGCTTTTTTTGTAAAAAGAAAAGGTGCCGGAACTCACACATGTCATACAACCCACTTTGCCTACCCTACAAGGTTCCATCCAAAAAAGGTGCCGGAACTCCATTCTGAGCGTTCTATGAGAAAAAAAGCCCTGAGTAGGACTATGGGAAAGTCACTGGCCCCAAACCAATAGTGGAATTCAAATATATGAACAACCGGTTCTCTGTGTGGATGCTGCTTCCAGAAGTCCATTCTGGGCCTGGGCAACAAAATATTAGTTAGTGGTTCTGCCGAAGTGGTGAGAACCTGCTGAATCCCACCACTGCCCCAAACCTCTCAGTAAGTTATACCTAGATCTTCACTATATGAGGTTTCTTCTTCTAGTATGCCATTTCTTATACATAAATAAGAGAATAATATGCATTCTGAAAGGCAACTTTCTACTAAGAAAGTCCAATTGCCTTTTGAAAAGTACCTTTGGAATGACCATGACCTGGTTAGTTGAGAATCTCCATAGACAGAATAATATACATTTTGATGCACTCTCTTCCCACTTTTTGTAATTTAAATTTATTGTTTTATCATAGAAAATAAAATACAAAACAGTAAAATGAACAGACAAAAGGAAACAAAACGAAAACATAGATTCAAGGAGGAAAATATGGTCAATTAAATTTAACATTTTGGTGCGGTCTCTTCCTACTTTTGAACCACTTAATTATTTCATATTCCGGACTTCCGGATCCGGTGGCAGCGCCAGCGGACGTGCAAAGAACTTGCTCTCTTTGCCGTCCGGTTTCCCCCCGCCGGTAGACCCTGGACAGGGTCGAAAGTCGCCCTGGAGGGGCGACCACCGTGGAGGAGGGCACTCGTCGATCGCGGAGGGAGTGGCAGCTCCCTCTGCGGTCCGAGAAATCACCTTCGGGCCGACAGGGAAAAGATCGGCCAGTAACATGGCCGATCACTTAGCTGCTCCAGCCGAAAGTCACAGCAACATCTAAGCAAAAAGAACCACCATGGAAGATCCAGGTGAGAACTTTCCTTCCCTCTTGTTAAACTATCTACTTCCCTGTTAACAGCTTTAAGAACTATTTCCCTAGTTTGAGAAGGCAGCGTTCCGATACTGGGGAAAACGGGCTTTGGAAAAATAATTATTTTTTCTTTTTTTTGTACATTGAGCTCTTAATTCGGGTATCCTGAAAAAAATTCTTACTGTGACTCCTTTTTTTTGGCTTGTCTATCTTTAGTTTAGGTGAAAACCTTTAGGGAGAGGGGTGGAGTGCTTTTTTCCCTCCCCCCCTCTTGAACAATATTGCTTACCTCAAAAAAAACAACAACTTTCTGTTCTCTGGGTGGACTCATGTGGATTGTTTTGGCTACAAGCTAGCCTGGAATTTGGCGTGAAGCCCAGAAACTTTGATACAAAGTAACTATCTTCAGCTGTACTCTCACTCCCTGATCTTGGCGTGACGCCCAGACTGGTATATTTCCTTTGGAACTTGCTCAATTTTCTACTTGTACCACGTTTGACTTCACAATATTGAATATACTTTCAAAAAATGGATTTTTCTTTTCCATTCTAGGATTATAATATAATAATTGACTGTTACTGATTGGGACTCTTGCTGTTTTTTTATTTCTGTGCTGGATTTGACTATTTGCTTTTCCCTATTTCGGTTGGGACTCTATATTTTACAATACTGAAAAAAGAGAGGATGTAATCCTATTCACAGATTAATTATGGACTTATATTAGAAAAAAAATTGGAAATGAGAGTGGAATTTAAAGAACATATTAAAGCGCTTAGGAAAAAGGAAGTTTCAGAATTAAAAATTGAAGCTCAAATCTTGACTGACTATGATATACAATCAGATCTGCAACTTAACGAGATGGATGAAATATATCCACAACTTACTGATTAGGAAGAGGATACACCCCACATGCAAATGATGGAGATTTCTGATGAGCAAAGGCAGAATTCAACTAAAACATTTACAATTGTAAAAGCAACAGGAATGGACTTCCAAATACGAGGCACTAAAAACGCTGACAATATGATAGTACAGACAACACTGGACAAAAGAGAAGACTATGATTGGACTCAATGGTGGGAAAATGCTTATAGCCAAACACTAAGATGGGAGGAACTAGAGGCCCTACTGTGGAAACCTGCCTGGCACAAAAAGAAAGCTAGAATTAGACTTAAAAATGAGAGTTAAAATTTTATCTGATGGGTAAAAAGGGGTTTTAGAGACTTTGATTGAGCTAATACTTTTGAGATTTTTAAGGTTATTTTGGTCTGAGTCAACATTAGATCTAAATTATGG
Organism: Azemiops feae; assembly: GCA_023970755.1. NCBI lineage: Eukaryota > Metazoa > Chordata > Lepidosauria > Squamata > Viperidae > Azemiops > Azemiops feae. The sequence continues at coordinate 1,041,691 of JALGBA010004088.1, read as the reverse complement.
ATTTGATTATGGTTTGGAATGGCAATAGGGAAAATTGGAAAATCTAAAATTAAAGGAGTCAGATTGAGATTGGTGAAATATTACTGATATTTTTACTTATAAGAATTGAACGTTAATTAGCAATATATTAAGTGGATTAAATTGAAATAATTGAGGAACTTTTAGGGATTTGGATGGATTTATAAAAATACTTGATAGAATATATGAAATAGAATATAGTTGAGAAACATTAAAATATAATAGTTATATTATATGTTTACGATAGAAATAATTATTGTTTTATTATATTAGGCTAAAATGTAATGTTTTTAAAATACATAAAGTTATGTTCATCTACAAAATATGTATGTGGAATAGAATAATAAGAGATAGAATTTAAACAATTTATATTGTAGGAATACTCGAATTATATACTATATGTTTATGTAAGATTAAATTGAAATAGGTTAATTGAAAGTTAGTTAAGCCTGAAAACGGGTGAAAATATGATTGACAGTTTTTGTTTTTTGTTATTGTGTTTTTTTTTCTTCTCTTTTTTCTTTTTTCTTATTTGATTGATAAAATAGAGAGGGAACCTTTAAAGAAGTAGTTTAAATTGTATATGTATGACTGTATCTTTTGTTTTGTTCTATGGAGTGCCCTATCTCCATGATGTGTCTTAAGCACTTGGCTGTAAAACAAAAAAAAAATAATAAAACTTGTTATTGTAAATTATTTCATATTCCATCATATTCCTTCCTGGTCATCATACGCTTATACTTTTAAAGCCAGTCTGGAATATGTTGAATCAAAACACTTTGTAAAACAAAAATAGAAAACTCGTTGAAAGTCTCTTGTCTTTTCCATTACTCATTAGATGGTAGTAATATAATCTCAAGTAGCTGTGTCTTTTCTATATCCAACTGTACATCTGTCAGTTCTTATTTCAGAAATTGTTGAAATCTAGATTGCCAAAACCAGTAAGCTGTATAATAGTGTCTTACTAATGAGTGAGAAAGGTGCAATTCTTCAGTAGTTCAAGCATTCCTTAGCAAGTTTTCAACCTTTTCAGTCCTTGGAACTTGATAGTCAGTAATGATGATTTATAATGATTTCTGGAATCCTAGAGCAAGAGACAAAGCTCTAATGATAGAAAAAAGAATACATTCAATGCTCTTGATCTCTCACAGAACTCTCTCAAGTTCTTATGGAACTCTAGAATTCTATGGAGCAGAGTTTGAAAAACCCTGTTTCCCAACACTGCTTTCTACATCTTTTTTTCTAGTGTTTTGATGTTTTCCATATCTCCAACTGCAGGCCATTTGTCCATTTGACCACTTTCCATTTCCTTCTCCAGTGCATTGTGTTTTTCCTGTTCTTTCAGCTGTAACCTGCCTTTTATGGGGGACTCTCTTACGTGTATATCATTATTTGTAATTGTAAATAGGCTTCCAAATCTCAATAATAATGATTTGAATTACAGATAATGATCCATAAAAGGGCAGCACATACAGGATACTTTAGTTAATTTGCTCTGAAGCTTTCCACATCCATCATACAGTTCTAGGCATATGATGGTTTGTCTATGGTGCACATTAGCTCTTCCACAGACCACAACAAATTTGTTTGTTTTAAGAACCCAGGTTTCAGAAAGAACTTGTGTATCTGTGGACTCTACAGCAATTCCCACACCTATGTGGACTAAGTTTGTGACACTGTGCAAAGAAACTCTATTCAAGGTATGTTCTTATGGATGGGAAGAAACTCTGGAAAAAACTTTTAAACCTGAATTGTGGTACAATGTACATGTATCAAAGGATTTAACCTTATTTTCCGGTAACTCTGATTGATAACTTACCTATTAACCAAATCCATCAAGCAGTGAGTTGAGCTTTTGGGATAGGGGGATCATTATTTCCCAAGGAACACTTTAACAAAATGTTTTGTTGCATTATAGCAACTTTCTGGAAGAGGCCCTGTACTTAAGACTTCACAAATCTTCAGCTAGCTTCAAAGTCTTAGATACAAACTGTGTTATATTATGAATAAATATACAGACATAAACTTGTAAGCAATATGCAACAATAGTTGTGAAGAAGATTATAAAGATTACAGTCTGAATTGTGATGCAAAGACTAAAGTTTAAGGTACATTTAAAAAAATCTTTAAAATGGTGCCAAATTGATGAATAATGCATGTTAACCTTTCCCCTCTCCCTCCTTCAGAAGATATGCCCTTCAGAAGTACAAATCATAGCGTAAGATAGCCTTCTTCCAATGAAATTGAAACAGTGGGACCATACTGTTGAAGGTTCTGTCATATGGAAATCTAGCATGGCAGTTTTTGGTTATCCTTATTAAATTGGACCCAGAATACAGAATGCTGTATGCCCAGATACCTTGTTTCTCAGTCTCAAGGATTTTGTAAACATGTCCGGTCAAACATGCTTACATAAATTTTGCAGTAAATATAGAAAATTTAACAAGCAAAACTGAGTGTGTTTAAGGCACTGTGTATCTGTCTAGATACCTGTTTCATTCCCATTTTATTGGATTTGATGGGCAAATTGTTGTTGAGAACTTAAGCTTAGACTACTTTTGCAGACTTTATGCAATAAAAGATCTGCAAAACGCTTTAAGTGAACTCATAGTTCAATATATAGGTTGGTCTTTACATGGTGATCTTTCTTTTATTCCTGAAAAAAACCCAACAGATATGGAATCTGAAGGCACTGGCTGATCCAAAGTCTAGTGCACTACTGAAATGAAGAAACAGAAAAGAAAATAATATGTAATCATGGAGCCAAAAGCTAGCTTGATATCAATTCTATACCGATGACTTCAAATCAGAGTTTCTTAGCTTGCCTGGCAATGCATATTTCCTAGTTGATGTTTCCTACTTAGCAGCTTCTAATGACTGGGGTTTTTTTTAATCATTTTTTTCCATTTTCAAACAAAATAAAACAGAATTCCAGTTGGAATCCTGCCTCATACCAGACAAAATATAGGGTATGCCTTGATTAATTTCAAGGATAAAAGCATCATCTATGTATGTGTGTTCATGCACATCTATAGATACAGTAAATGTATATGGAGTATTCCCTTCATTTTAACCTCACAAGAACCCTGTGAAGGAGAAGAGCATGAGAAAAAATGAGACGGGCCACTCACATCCGGTGAGCTGTATCTGCTCGGTAATAAACTCAATAGCATAGCCTTTTTACTAGCTTACTGTCTTCAGCATAGAAAACCAGCATGATTAATAAAATGTTTAGCTATACTTTCGTTGACATAAATACAGAGAGAGTTTATTAAAGCCGTCTTTCTCCTCTTGACTTGCTTTTACAAACTTGTTTAGGTCAGGATAAACATCCACACAGTCACAAAACACACTGAGAGACATGCCACTTCTTATTTATTTTGCTCTACCCAAGGAATCAACATTTTGAGAACAGTAATTCTTGGGTCAAAGTCTTCCGGCTCCGGGGAAACATTTTCTTTCCGTGGCTCATTTGTTCTTCCAGATGCTAGCCCAGAAGCAAAAAGGTAGCTTAGACATTTTTGTAAGACTGATGAAATACATTCTGAATGAATGTGCCACTCAAAACTTTCACTGCCACATTCTGCATCAGATGAAGCATCCCAGTCGTTTTCAGAGGCAGCTTAATGCATAATATATTGCAGTAATCCTATTTTTAGTCATTGGGGTTCTAAATTAATATTAATGTCTGAATTTTTTTATATACTAAATTAGAAATTCTAAACTTCTTTAGAGTCTTAAAAATTTAACACATCACCATCCTTACAAGCATTTGGACTTGTTTAGGGGATGCAGATTTTGTGAAGGGGTCTTTATTCCAAGGAGCTTTTCAGTGAAACCCTTGACAAATATGCAGGTGGAGCAATGGATGGGGTTTGTGTCACTTGGCTTAATTAAATCTCAGATACCACCCAACCGATCATGTTATAAAATGAATAGTAAATATTCTCAGAGATCCTCTAGGAAATGTCTTTCAAGACCAATGCCTAAGCGACATAATCTTATTCATCTTGGACATTTAGAGGTTAGAGATGTCAACAGTGATTATTAAAACAATTAGTGGAACAGTGGAAGCAGCAGTGGGTATAATCATTTAATATCTGCCTTTTGTTTGTTTGTTTTAAGGAGAAAACAAAGCTAAATTTGCATAACATTTTGGAGCTACAAGGAGCTACAAGTCTCTGGAAGCAACCATCAAGGGAAATAGAAAGTGAACAAAACCCAATCAATACATGGCAAAGAGTTATGTGAGCATTAACTGGCAGTACAGTAGAAGATAGAAGAGAAAATGGCATACTTGATTGCAATTATAACAGGCAATCTTGTCAGATGGCTGAGTTTGGGCCATCCTTTTTCAGGTGAACCATTTATTTTCATAACTATTCTGTTCAATATAGTCAGAGCCTTTTCACTGCTAACAAACTGCTAATCAATGTGAATGAGGAATGCGAATTCAGTCACCATATTAGGCATCAGGTTCATTGGGAAGGAAATGTTGACAGGACTTTGAAATAAAAGAAGTCTAAAACTATATATATAATTTATTTAGGAGTTTTTAAAAATCCTCAGAGAACAAGATTTGTGTGATTCTCCCCCCGCCTCCCAACATTCTCAGTAATTTACTGTTAGGTTGCTAGCCTTTTGAATTCTTCTTATATAATACATATGAGTTGGAAGACAACTTATGTCAACTAATCCAACCTTCTTTTCAGTATACTAGTTAAAAGAAAACATCTTTTTAAAAAAAAAATCTCCAGCACGAGAGAGTCTATCATTGTACTAGGCAACAATGCTTAACAAATGACATTACTGCTAATATTACATCTAATATTTAATGTCAGTGCATTGATCTTTGTCCTGCCTTCACTTTCCAAAAAGAAAAAAAAACAGAACTGCCTGCTGTTATACACAACAACCTTCTAGATATTTGGTGTCCATATACCTTCCTTCAATCTTCTCTTTTGCAAGCTAAACATGACCAGCTCCATGAACTGTTCTTCCTAAGTTTTGATTTTTATACCCCTTACAATCCTGGTAAGTGTCCTCTTAATCTGCTCCAGTTTCTCCATGTCACTTTTAAATTGCAAAGTCCAGAAATGAATACTGCATGGCTAGGTTCCTCAATCTTGTAGCTATGCATTTTTACTCTCTACCTTGGTACAGGATATTATACTTGCTGTATAATAGCAATATCCAATGTCATGCTGTTGGATTTAGTTGTGTGTTCAAGTTTGTCAAGGTCATTTTGAATCATGATTTTGTCCTACAGTGTAAACCAAACCCTTAATGCATTTGTGCATTTAATAATCTTTCTTTCTATTCCAAATGCTTGGTAATCATTGAAGGTATTGAATAGTATTGGTCCAAGCCTTGATACTTCCCTTCAGGTCAGTCCAGAATCATTCATAAGCATCCTGTTGTTGTTCAACCAGTAGAAAATCTAACAGACTGACCATTTTATTCATTTTGTTCACCAGGATATCATATCAGCCTCTGCTAAACCCTGACATGAGGGAATACTAAATCATCTATAGCATTCTCCTATATCAAAACAGCCCCACCATAAAAATAGATCAGGTTAATTTGTCATAACTCGTTCTTGCAAAGTCATTCTGAGTCCTAGTAATAATCTTCTTCATTTACAAATGTTCACATATGTGGTGCTTGATAATCTGTTCTGCCCCCCTCCCCCAAACAATAAGTTTGCAGAATCTTCCTCCTTGCCTTTGGGATATTTGGATAAGCTTCTAGCATCCTTTTTCTTCTTCAAGAGTTTTTAAGTCAATGCATTTGATGTCTCTTGTGCCAGCTCTTTCAACACCCTCGATTTAATTCATCACACCCTGGAGACATAAATCTATTTAAGGATATAAATTAAGTCCCTGTTGCTAAAATGGAACCGGGGTGTGTGTGTGAATTTGTCCAAGTGGATTTTGCTCACTCTCATATTTTCAATCTTAAATTTGTTCCATCCAATTTCCACATCAATTTATGATTTAGTTTTGGACGTCCATGCCAAAATCAGTGCATGTTTCTCTTCATCATTTTTGTACTGGCAATTCCTCTTAAAGTATGCACTTTGTTTGTATTTCTCCAGGGCACGCATATATTATGTTACCTGAACAGTTCCACATCGGTTCAGGAAATACAAAGTAGACAAGAATGCAATAAAATAAGAGCAAAGTAATTTCCACTTCATTGCTGTTACTATATATTAGAAAACCTCCACCCTAACTTTTTAGTCATCTTTTTAATTGATCAAAATGATATTTGTACAATTTGTTTACAAATCTGTTGTATCTCTCTCTTAAAAATATTCACAACTATCCATTGACAAAAATTGATAGAAAATAATTCTAATGAAATAATTGTAATGCATATTATATTTTCATTCTCACTGTCAGCTTCTGAAACAAACCTGGCTGAAGCCATCTTTTTCATTTTGAGTTGCCACATAGATGGGGGAGAAGGGGGGAAGTATTATTGCTATTTGTATCACTAGTCAAAACACCGAGCAGTCCTGTGGGAACCAAGGTCATTCCCACAGGTGCAGGAAGGAGGAGTGAAGATGATTTGAGAAGCCTGCCAATTGCTTTCATTGACTGTGCCGATATTATGTATCCAATAAACATGTGCTTTGAGGAAATTTCAAGCCTCGGAGTTCTGCTTTGTGTGGTTTCATCAGTCGGAACCTTGACACTCACATTTTATCAATGAATGTGTTTTATTGGTGATGTGTATGGCAATTTAACAAGGAACTCAGTGAAATGAATTCAGCAGACTCAAAGATGTGTCTGTGTCTCTGCATTAAATTTAGGAATTCTCCTTAAGAAAAATCCATAAAACAACTAAATAAAATCAAGTCATTCTTCTCTTTGTAAAAGCTGTATCAATAGTTGCTTTTCATATGCAAAATCATATTGATGTAGATTGAATGGAGATGGTCCATTTTTTCCATATTAAAATGATACAGCAATAGGTAGTCAATTTATATCAAGTTCATTATCAGAGTGGAATCATTGCTCTAGGGTGAAATCAAAATGGGAAGATATATCAAATGAATGAAATGGCTACTCAGTAAGAAGGAAATGCAAATAAGATTCTCATAAGAAGCTACAAAGCAACATGGGCTGGATAGAAAATAGATTGTTCCAGGTATTGTGAGCAGAGCCCAAACATTTTTATTTCTTTCTACTATTATTAGATAAAACATTGAAATTTAAGGCATGGTAATTTTGCAAAATTATGTATGTAATTATCCTATCCCTCTTGATCTAATATTCATGTTAGAACCTAGCTTTCCTTGAATTTGTAAATACTGTGATGCAGTTATTGGTAGTTACTATTTTGAAAGAAAATGAGTAATTAAATGTATATATTTGAATAGATTTTCTGGATAGTCAAATCAACACGTGAGTAAGAAAAAATATCCCACTATTTAATGTGAAGATAAATCTATATAATTAACAATGCAGCTTCTATTAATCTATTAGAAGTTATCGCATATAAGTTCAATAATATTAAATTGAATGTAGACTTTTAGCCTAAATTTGTTTGACATCAGTTTAGTAAGTGGTAAGGTTGGTTCTGACGTTAACTTTTTAGCAGGAAAAAAATCCAAATTTGGATTCACAGAGACATCATGGCAAATCTGAAATTGCTTTTAATTAAGGGTTGGTTCCAGATATTTGAATTTTGATTTTAATCAACAGTTTTTTTAATTCAGACCAAGAAATGACCAAATTGAAATATACAGTAGCACATTGATATTGTTTAATTCATGAATGGTCAACTGGTGACTTACAGGTCTCATCTAATTAAATGAAGATTTGGATAGTCCCATAAAGGAATAACATATGTGATGCTTTGATTGGTTTGGTGGTTGAGATGATCTAAACCTTCTTAGGCCCATTCTGGGAACCACCACTGAACCACTATCTCCTATACCATGAACTGGAACTATCTAATTAGACAGAAATGGAACGAGTGTAAAACCATGTCTTCAACCCTTAACTTTCACATGGAATCTGAAAGGATATCAATGGCATTAAAGACTACATAGAAGTATAAAAGTACCAAGAGAAGCACACTACCCGCTTCCAAGTTCTGACAAAGATTGTATTTGATTAAGATTAATGCCATTGCTGACTCAACTCCAGAATAGACCTCTGACACAAAAGGAATTCAGATATTCTACTATTTCTAGGGCACTCTATAGCTGTCCTTCTACTATCAGTTCAATGCCTTTCCCTAAAATGTTAGGGTTAGAGACTAAGTGATAATTGTCAGAAAATAATCATATTGAGGAAGGTCTTTTTAAAACTAGGCGTGCTACAATTTATTCAAGGCTACAGGCACAAAACCCTCCAAAGTGAAGTTTTGACAGTTTCTCAGATCCAGATAGTCTTATTCCTGTGGGCCCACACAGGACTAGACTAGACTAGACTAGACTAGACTAGACTAGACTAGACTAGACTAGACTAGACTAGACTAGGATAGGATAGGATAGGATAGGATAGGATAGGATAGGATAGGATAGGATAGCATAGGATAGAATAGAATAGAATAGAATAGAATAGAATAGAATAGAATAGAATAGAATAGAATAGAATAGAATAGAATAGAATAGAATAGAATAGAATAGAATAGAATAGAATAGAATAGAAAACAGAGTTGGAAGAAACTTTGGAGATCTTCTAGTACAACCCCCTGCTCATTTCAAACCCTATACCATTTCAAACAAATGGTTGTCCAATCTCTTCTTAAAAACTTCCAGTGTTGAAGCATTCACAACTTCTGGAGGCAAGTTGTTCCACTGATTAATTGTTCTAACTATCAGGAAATTTCTTCCTAGTTCTAGGTTGCTTCTCTCCTTAATTAGTTTCCATCCATTGCTTCTTCTCCTGTCCTCAGGTGCTTTGGAGAATAGCTTGACTCCCTCTTCTTTGTGGCAACCCCTGAGATATTTGATAAGGTCATAATTCTAGCCCATAGATAACTGCAGACATGTCAGAGTTCACATATCAGAAGTAATCTTAAGTAACGTGGCAAGATAACAATCATCATCATACCATACTTTGTAGTATGGTACATGAGAAGTCAAAACCTTAGTGCAGTGGTGGCGAACCTATGGCACGGGTGCCAGAGGCGGCACTCAGAGCCCTCTCTGTGGGCACGCATGCCGTTGCCCCAGTCCTAGGCCTTCAGCCTGGTTTTATAAAACCTTTTCGCTTTAGGCCTCCGCCGCCATGTGCAAAAAAAAAAAAAGGTTCAATCAGTCAATTTCAACTTCTCGTGGGAAAAAAAAGATCTTGCAAAGTTGGAATTGATTGATTGAACTTTTTAGTCCCACCCAGTCTGCCATTACCACCGCAGCAATGCACACCCAATGGGCCACACCCACCCGGCACTCGACGATGCATAAGTGGGTTTTGGGTTGCAGTTTGGGCACTCAGTCTCTTAAAGGTTCGCCATCACTGCCTTAGTGAATCCGAGTGAGTTTGTGAGTGCTAAGAAATCCATCTACTGCCTCATATGTCTATGAGCACCAATATGGCTGCCTTCCCTGTTTTCAAATATTGATGCCATGAGATATTTCCATACACATATAAAAGTGAAAGTTTCAAGGAACAATCTAGCATTTTAGAAAATCATAAATAAGGTCCTGTTTTTATTATAGACTTTCAGATATTTTAATGATATTTGTGTCTCGTTTTGTTTCTTGTCTATGAGAGTTTCCAAAATATTAGAATCTCTTCATGTTTTTTCATACTTTATGCTTCATTTTTCTTTCAGAAATATAGAAGAAGAAGAAGAAATCAATACAATTTTAAAAAATCTAGATTAGCACTATAGGTCAATTGGTTAGTAAGCAAATTAGAGATCTTAGATCTTGTTAGCAAATATACACTATATTTTGTAAACATTCATTACTGAAGTTCATGCTTTCCTTCTCTTCTGAAGTTTGCATGAAAAGTCTTTTTAAATATATATCAGTGCTGAATTATGCAATTCATCTTGCAATAAATAAATACCACTCTTGTTATTGGGCAGATTACCAAAATGAATAATTAATTAACACATAAATTATTGAAAGATCAAGCAGGTATTGGTAACCAGGCAACCACTAAACACAAATAGTAATAATATTTTTTAAAAAAGAATACAAAACATTCAGGTTGCTGGTTTGCTTTCTGTTTGCTTGTTTGTTTTTTCAGAATATGTTATTACATTTTTAATAAACTTATAGGAAATTATCTGTTTTGAAGCAGAATTAAACATGTTGCAGTAAAAAAAATATTATGATTTAAGGCAGAAAGTTATCTTTAACAGAACCACATTAAAAAGTAAAGCACAAAAATCAATAAAATATATTAACTGTATACAATCTTTGTCAGAAATTGGAAGTGGGTAGTGTGCTTCTCTTGGTCCTTTTTTACTTTAGTTAGTAACTGTTGACTTGATTTCCATTGTAAAGAATGATTAATTTTGCTTATTTTTCCCTTCGGTAAATAAATTCATTACAATTATGAAAAGTTTACTGTTGTAATATAATGAATTTCTTCAGTGATATAATACACTGAGAAGACTGTTGTAAAGTTTTCCTTTCATTGAGCATAGCTTCTGGTGCCTAAATGGAGACATCTATTCTGAATTCTCATCTCATCCAGAGTCCTAACACTCCTGTGTCAACACTGCTAACATCGGATGTTCTTGCTTTGACAACATATGGAGATGCAGCCATTTTCTGTCTTATGTTTTACTCTTAGAATTAGAGTTAGAATTAGATGATACTGGGGGGGGGGAGGTGGAGGAATGTGCATGGGAGTTTAGTTAGACATAACAATATTATAACTAGTGTGAGAACCAACGTTTTTTGAAATAAGAGATGATAAGAAATGGCGGGTTGAAGAACTGGAGGGAGAGCCTGCATTTCAAACTAATTGAAGAATGTGGTTTATGACTGTTAATTAGAAGAGGGAACTGTGCTTTGATACTATGTGCTCAGGGGAGGGGAATTCAGATTTTGGCTTGGCCTATGTACGTGCTGATGCTATGCTACTCAAATAAACAATGCCTCGAAGTTCTTTGAAGAGTTTCATCTGTCGGAACCATGACATCCTGGTGTCTCACATCAACATAACTGATTCCTGTGGTGGTTATTTTTTCTATAACACAAAATGTGGAGAAAATTATATTCACAGAGCAAGGTTATTCTTCATCTCAAAGGTCTAGTTTAGGGTGTCAAACTGCCGGCCCACGGGCCAGTTGCATCATTCGGAGGCCACGCCCACCTCAGCTCCAGCAATGTAAAAAAAGTCACGATACATCACGACACATCATGTGACACGGTGAGTTTGACACCCATGATCTAGTTCAGGGGTAGGCAACCTTGGCTCTTTTATGACTCGTGGACTTCAACTCCCAGAATTCCTGAGCCAACAAGGTTGCTTACCCCTGGTCTAGTTTATCTCACACTCTAGCCTTCTAGTCCTCTTTAGCCATTCCTACAGAGCAGAAGTGAAAGATTGGAGACCCTTGGCCTTTTATAGTCCTGTTGATGGTTTATATTTAAGAATTTTCCAGCTAATAAAAGATGATGCTCGGAAAAGATATTGGATTGTGTATAACCAGACCTTATCACTAAGATTATTTCCCTTTGGCTTTTCTGACAATGAAAATCTGTCGCTGGAAAATTTGGTCCTAGGAAGCAATATAGATCTAGTGGAAGATTTTTCTTGTCTAACATTAGAGCTCTTTCTGAACTGGATCCTACTTATAATTTTTCAGGGATTATAGAGTTAAAGAGTTGGAGGAGCATATGTGAAAAGTGAAATGCCCTGCATCTTTATTGCCTTTTTGTGGGTTTGATTCTGAATAATACTTTTGCTGCAATATCAATCAATTTTTCCTTTTTTTCAACCTTTGATGTTTCCCCTTATTTACTCTTACTTCATAAATAAGAAGAATTTATATGCTATTTAATTTTATTTTAGTTTTCATTTCATTTGAAATGTTGCATTTTTTTTATTACTAGACTTGGATTTTTTTTAAAGAAAAGGCAAGAAATAAATGTTCAAAAGAGGAATTCACCAAAGAAGAATAGTGTATGATGAGTATTTTATGCCTCTCGGAGTTTCCCAGGGTGAATGAAGTCAATGTTTTTAGTTACTAGCTTGTGTTCTGGGGATGTGGGAAGGTTAACATATAATATAAAGGATTTGCAGAGATGTAAGGCACCAAGTGTACCCTTCATTAATTCTCAGCCTTTCCAATAATTAGGATGATCTCTGCAAATATTTAATATTGAAAATGGTAAAACAGTTTCTATACATTTAGGTCTTGCCATCCAGCAAAGACTTTCAGCAATGTACAATTAGAGTTAACACAACCCCTAAAAATACAGGGGGGGGGACCCTGCAGGTATATAGTATCTCTGTAAAATGTATAGTATGTTTTGTCTCTTAAATCTTGCCAAAATAGTTTTTAAAAAGAAGCATCTTTGATGTGACATCTTCCATTTGCTGATATCATTAAAAAATAAAAAAGATCAAAGTATTTTCTTTTATTAGTAGAGGACAATGTAATGATGAAAAAAATAGAACATTAGTATTATCATGCCTTCTTCTGACAATGAAAAAACAACAACCCTGTAGCTTATTTTGTATATATTTATGCATGTGAATTGTGTGTTTATGTACTTGCATAAAAATGACATTTAAAGCTCATAGAAGTTGTGCACTTTGGTTTTAAATAAAAAAATTAACTAATTGGCCCTAAGGAATATTAGCCTGAAATACAACACAGAAAGCATGTGTGAGAACAATCAATACCCACAAAAGACACAACTTACTTTATGATAAATTTTATGGTCTAATCTTATCATTTTATGGGGTTCTTTATGTGGTGGATTTTTAAATGTTGTAATCTGCCCAGAGTTACATATGTGCGAGTTGGTGGCTACATAAATTTAATAAATAAATAACAGCAGCCTCATATGAATTTGGAATAAAAATCATAATAATTTATGACAATATAAAGGATCTATGTTTATTATGTTCCATTGCATATATTTTTATTGTTATTTTGCAACCCTTTTGTTATACCTTTTCTGGTATCTTTGTCAAAGTTTGATTACTTTTAAATATTTAAAAAAGGAGTATGAATTCTGGATTATACTTTAGCATGAGGTTATTTTTCTTTACATGAGACTCATAAACTTGTCCTATCATAAGTTAGTTTTTTAAAAGTAAAAATATTCATTGTTTGGCAGTCAAATATAATGAATTACTGAATTAGACAGGAACATATATATTCAGTGATCATCTCTGAATTTTGCATTCATTTTTTCATATGATTAACTATATTTGCTATGTGATAAATTGCTGTTCCCATTTGTTACCTTGCTTATCTGAAGCTTCCTCATGGAATTATAATTATATTCTTATCTGTTCTCTCATATGGTGTTTCAAGCTAACCAGCTTTGTTAGCAACTGATGAAATCAGAATAAGCTCTAATATAACGTATGGAAGAAAAAACCCATAGATTATTGCATGATACATACTGTACATCCCATAGCAAATTATTATTTTTTTAAAAAGTTTTCTTTTAAATAATGCAAACTCACCAACACTTTGGTTTTACAAATGAGGCTTAATGGGATATAGGAGACAGAGTTTATGCCAAGTACTCACAATATAGATATGTATAATCCTTGTCTTACAATCATTTGTTTAGTGACTGTTCAAAGTTACAGTAACCAAGCCTTGAACTTGGCTATGGATAAGCCAATCAACAAGGATTAGCATAAAATGGGTTGATCAGTGACTCAAATATTTAACCCAAAATGAACAATTATAACTGCTTTTCCCTTACAGAAGAATGAGTTAGCATTTCCTTTATCACCTGCTTAAATATTTTTTTAAAGTTTGACATCAGTCCAATATCTATATCAGAGTTTAGTCAATATGATCAACTGGGGAAACTCTTCATATGCCTAGAAAAACTAGTTTAAAAAGGGCCTCTGAAACAATGGGGAAATACTTATATTTGAAAGTATAACTTACATATTATTTACTGGGATTTAGATATTTTCTAGAGAGGAATATTATCTAACTCTTTCACTCCATTACAAAAGTCTACATCTCTTTTCTCTCAGTCCAGTCCAGGTTTCAATCATCATAGTACATTGGTTTTGAGAACAAATGGGAAAATAAAACTGAAGCACATTAAAAAATATATGTTTCCGTAATACTGGCTACATTATGGTTGTATTGCACAGGTGGTTATTAGCATCAGATCAGATTCCTGGAACTCCCTAAATGCATTTCCAAGAGAAACCTCTATGCATGGGATTATTCCTGGCTAATGGTCTTTTGGGCAAATATTTCTTATAATTTTATTTTTGAAAGGGATTATTTCTTCCTTATCACCATTTTTCCTCAGTGGTTCATTATCTTGGTATTTTACTATGTGCCAGAAATTTTTCATGAACCTACTGGGTTTCAGTCCAAATTTTGTTACATTATACTTACTTCAGTATATACTTTGTTATAAGTTGATTGACTGGTTAATTGATTGATTGATTGATTGATTGATTGATTGATTGATTGATTGATTGATTGATTGATTGATTGATTGATGTGATTTATATTCCCATCTGGGCAGATCCAGTGCCACTTCCAGCTCCTTGCGCAGAATGCAGCCAGCATTTTCCCACCACCAAAATGGCGGTATCTACCTACTCACCAGTAATGCTTTTGAACTGCGAGGTGGGCAGTAGCTAGAGACAAGAGATGGGAGCTCACCCCATCCTACAGAGCTGGACTCAAACCACTGGAATGCTGGCAATTACTCAGCATATCCAGCATCATTAAGCCTTTGTGCCACCAAGTCCCCTATATTAGTAGTAATAGCTAATTTTTCTGGCTAACTCAGAGAAAGCGGAAATCTAACTACTAAGGCCTTTCTTAATTCTAGAATTAGAAAAAGTAAGAAGAGAACAGAACACTTCATATAGCACACTTATATTAAGCTTGTGCAATAACCCGACACATGCACATATTTAGAACTAAATAGAACTGAAAGTTCGACTTAAAAAAACAAAATGTTTTCACCTGTACTTTTGAAACACTGCTGTATTAAAGGAAAGGGTTAGGATTAGGGTTAGGGTTAGGGTTTGCAGGACATGGCAAAAAAAAAAAGGCACAGTAACTCAAGCTTATCTTGAGTTACATAGCAAAGTATCTGCTTTGCTATGTTTTATCTCTAGTAAAATGTTGGGGAGGGGAGGGAAATGCTGTTTTGCACTGTTCTTTCAATTAGACCCTTTGAACCTAGTTTATTAAATTGTTACCTATATATTGTGACTTCATTCTACAAGTTACATGGCAATTATGTGTATCTCCCTTCACAGCAGCTTTGAGAAATGAGATCTCTGTAAAAAGTCCATAATGTTAATATTCTGCATATTGGAAGAGGAGCAACCATAAAAAGGACAGTTATAATTGCTTTGCAAAGCATTACATGCTTCTGAATGCCACCTCTAAACAATTATTAACCCAAAGAGTTCTCGTCTTCTTTCCTTACGCGATGAAAATCGGGTTAAACCAGATTAGTCAATAATGTAAGTTATATACCAATGTAGCAAATTGTGCAATATAAAAGTTATAGATTCATTACTTAGAAGTATAATTTATCAATGACTATTTTTGCTAATGAATCCTTTTCAGCTAATAAATATGCAATAAAATAATGTGATTCAGAATGGGAAGTAAAATTAAGAAAGCTCATTAAAATCAGTAGATATGCTATGAGTTCACTAGCAAGTAAATAATTCATCAACTGCACAATGCACTTTTGAAGAAAAAAAACCCCAACCCTATCCATAAATTACTTTTATTACTAAGCTAATTCTACTTTTGTTTAGAGGCATGCACATGCACCCATACACACATACATAGCATAAAGGTCCAGAAAGTTTAATTGCAAATTGATTAACATGGAGCTCTGCTAAATAAATCAGCTGAAAGACATTTAAGTTGACACTATGCTAGGTGCTCAAATTAAAGGACTGTCCCATCGCATTAAATACAGTACATTTGTCACTGATAAACTAACAGTCACTTATTTGAGCTGACAGCCAATGGAGCAGGAAAGCAATCTATACACTATTGGGTTTAATGAATATTTAAATTATTCTCTACTCAAGAATCCTAACATTTAAAAAAATGTTTCTGATTTTATATTTTCTCAAGGTGCAATATCAGGACAACTCCCTGCAGTTTTCTTGGCAAGCTCTTTCACACAAATTGAGATTTGTGCATATATTACCTTTTTTGTGGCAACTGATTTGCTTCAAGATGCAATTCAGGGTGTTGGTTATTATCTTTAAAGCCCTACATGGTTGGAGCCAGGTTATTCGAAGGACCACCTCTCCCCAGTTACATCTACCTGGCTTAACAGAGTGGCATGGCAAGGTATGTTATGGGTCCCATCTCTTAGGGAAGTACATCTGGTGGGACCCAGAAAAAGAGTCTTTTTTGTAGTGGTTCCTCCGCCCTTTGAATATCATTCCTCCAGAGAAAACATTGCCCCCAAATTTGATACTTTTCCAAAAGACCCTGAAGACATGATTGACATGGAACTGATTAAGTGATTGGTGTTGGTAGGGCAGAGGGTTGTGGTTTTTTACATTGTAAAATTTTAATGTTGTAAGCCACCTAGAGTCACCATGTGTGAGCATAAGCTCACCATATTAAGACGTTTAATAAATAAGTAAATAAATACGCTAGAAGCAAGACAGAGAGGTAATTGATTTATTAAACAAGTACTTTGTCTTGGAATAAATTGTATTAACATGCTGAAATGTGAACAAGAGAATGCTGTCAAATAAAGCCTCTAATATACAGCATAAAAACCATTCAGTATATAAGTATAGGTAGTCCTTGATTTGCAACAGTTCATTTAGTCATCATTCAAAGTTACAACAGCACTGCAAAAAGGGACTTATGACTGTTTTTCATACTTACGACTGTTGCAGTAGTCCTCTGGTCACATGATCAAAATTCAGATGCTTGGCAACTGTTTCATGTTTATGATCATTGCTGTATCCCAGGGTCATGTGATCACCTTTTGTGACCTTGTGACAAGCAAAGTCAATGGGGAAGCTGTATTGCTAACAAATGTAGTGATTCACTTAACAACTGTGGCAAGAAATGGGGCAAAACTCATTTAACAAATGTCTCACTTAGCAACATAAATTTTGGACTCAGTTGTGATTGCAAGTCGAGGATTGCCTGTATATTGAGGAAAAACAGTTTCTGCACTGTACATTCAACATGGGACATTTATTTCTTCAGTCTTGCGTATGCCTTCATTCTACCATGTACCAAAAATAACACAAAATCCATAGACAGTAAGTTCTCTGGTGCTGTAATGTCATGCATTATTCTGCATGATTTTAAAATAAATCCCATTGATCTTAGGGTTTAATTTGGAATAAGCCTTGTATAGCATCCTTCCACAGTGTTTTATGGTTCAGCGATTTTGCACTACAACTGCAATCCATAGAGCCACGAGTTATACAGAGCACATTCTTTACAGGCAAGATAATGTCTAAGATATAGCTGGACAACTCATTGCCCATACACCCAAAACTATTTTAATGTTAGCAGTAAATGCAATACCTCTGTTATTTCCCCCCACTTTTCTAAACATGGATTAGAGAAAACAAGCAAATATTTCTCCCTTTTCTTTGTAGATAGCCTCCGTATAGATTACACTTACCTCTAACCTTGCAAGTTTTATAAATGAACAGTAATGATCAAAGCCATCCCATTTAAAACTAATAAAGGATTAGATGAAAGGATAAAGGAACAGAAAAAGAAGCTATAACTTAGAGAACTTTGCTGGTTCCAGAAGCCTAATAGGGTCAGCCTTGAATGAAAGACTATATCAGAAGTCCAAGGCTGTAAGATCAACAAGCTGGAAAAAAAATCCTAGAAGAAGGCAGTAGAAACCAGTTTCATACTGTATTGCTAAGTAAACTCTATGGGTGTATCTAAGTCACCAGGAGCTGACTAGGTAACAACTCAAAGTAACTCAATGACTATCATAAATTATTGCCAAGACAAAAAAGTTTTTATGACTCTCTGCCCCTTGACTGCCACTTTATATAGCAGTTTAGCTATTTGTATAGTATTTCTTAGCAGATAAATTTTAGAGGATATCTAGTCTATGCTTATTGTTAAGGAGACACCAAATTTATTGTGGTTGGCAAAACAAGTTTAGACTGGATTTGGCATGTTTATCCATCTATTGAACTCTTCCCAAGGACTTTGGATAGGTAGGTATTGTTTGAGGATATTAAAGATATCTTCACAGGATGTAAGCTGTTCCAAGAAAGTTGCCTTCTGCAATTGACTGATTGCAATTGCAATTGACTGCAAATGGTGTTTCAGTGGTGTTCCAGGTGTTTTGGGATTGTTAAAGTAGTACTATTGGTATTATTTTTTGCTTTCTTTTGCCACAGTCATTCTATTTCTATTTGTAGAATTTTCTTCAGTTCGTTCTCTTCTATTCTGCTGTCTCCAGGTACTGTACATTTTTGTCTTTCTTATCAACAATTAAATTAGGTCTAGGATAATGTTGTTGTTCATTATATAGAATAGAATAGAGCTGGAAGAGACCTTAGAGGTCTTCTAGTCCAGCTCCCTGCTCAAGCAGGAGAACCTATACCATCACAGACATGTGTCTGTCTAGTCTCTTCTTAAAAATTTCCAGTGATGGAGCGCCCACAATTTCTGGAGGCAAGCTATTCCACTGGTTGATTGTCCTCACTGTCAGGAAGTTTCTCCTTAATTCCAGGTTGCTTCTCTCTTTGATCAGTTTCCAACCATTGTTTCTCGTCCTTCCCTCTGGTGCATTGGTGAACAACCTGGCCCCCTCTGCCTTATGGCAACCCCTCAGATACTGGAACACTGCTATCATGTCTCCCTTATTTCTTCTTTTCTTTAGACTAGCCAAACCCAAGTCCTGCAGCCGTTCTTCGTATGTTTTAGTCTCCAGGCCTTTGATCATCTTAGTTGCTTAGTTGTTCTTCTCTGAATTTTTTCCAAACTCTCAACATCTTTTTTGTGATATGGTGACCCAAACTGGCTGCAGTATGCTTGTTAGCTAATAATGGCCTCTGAAACAAAGCCTAAATGATGAAAAAGAACTCACTTTCCGCTCCAGTCTCCTGCTAGTATGAGAACTATAAAATGGTCATCTCCTCTGAAATATGCAAATCACATACTTTTTGATGTATGCAAAACTGAGCTGAAACACTCAAACCTACTTTGAAGATTTTTTTTCCCTTGGTCCAACCAACTGCAAGAATGATTCTACATCTTTTTCACAAAAATGATATGATGCCTTTTTTTAAGAACCAATAAAGAGACTCTTTGATAGCTTTCCCAAACCGATATGTAAGTTTTCTTAAAAGAACAAAATATTTAAATATATGCAATCTGTATATCTGTCTAAAACTTCTAAAAGGGATTCATGCTTGCATTTGCTTATATGAAAGTATATGTCCAATAAAGATATTGGTTTTCCCACTGAAAATATTGAGATCTGAAAAAGTAGAGGCAGGCTGAATATTTATGCCTTTCCTCTACTTACTTTTAAATACTTATATCTAAAGAGGATTTGTGAAGAAAATTCCAAAGTTGTGGGGCCAGCACTGAAAAGGATTTTGGTTTGGTTAACCAGTGGACAAAGGGTTCAGAGGATTAGTTGCAGAGTCACTGTGAGGAATATGCTAGGCATCTGTCAGATAAGGTCTCTTGGATTTTATCCGTTGGATTCTAGCCTTGAAGCAGATCCTATGGAAGTGACTGAGATTGCTTGGTTATTTGAAATTTGAACCCAGGATTCCTGATAACGGTGACAAATTATTGGTGCAACTAGCTTGGCCAACATCATTTTAGTTCCATGTCCCACCTGACTGACCAAGGCTTCCTGGGTTGGATTCTGGCAGTGGTGAATTTCTCCTTGAGAGAAGGAGTAGATCTGTTATCCTTAAAGACGTGGTAATGTGTCCACTCTCAAGAAGCCATCACTAGACCCAACTGTGCTGAACATTTTTTGTCTTGTCTCTAAACTTCTCTTTCTAATGAATATTGTTGATGAAGTGATTGTATAGCAGCTCTAAACAAGAATGGAGGAATCTGATTATCTGGACCCCTTTCAGTTAGGATTCAGTGGACAGCACTATGTTAGGTTCTCTGGGTCAGGCTGCAGACAGTATTGATGGAGGAGAGGCTGAACTCATGGCTCCTGCTGTGCAAGGTTCCATGGGGCTCCATGGTGCCCTTACTCCAGGGGTGGGATTCAGCCAGTTCACACCAGTTCAGCAGAACCGGTGGCTAATTTTTTGTTGCCCAGGCCCAGAATGGACTTCCGGAAGCAGCATCCACACAGAGAACTGATTGTTCACATATTTGAATCCCACCACTGAAGGAAACTATACCAAAACACTCTTGTTTAACATCTACATGAAACTGCTGGGTGAAGCTATTAGTTATTCATCAGCATGGGGTGAATTATAATCAATGTGCAAATGATACTCAGCTTTATACAGGTTGTCCTCATTTAACAATTGTCTTGTTAAGTGACCATTTCTAGTATATGACAATAATAAATGATGGTAAACTGCAGTAAAGTAAAAATTCTGAACAACACTCACAGGTCCAAATTTCAGCACCTAACAGCAATGCATGATGGGGTGAGAGTAATGCTAACATAATATATGAGACATTTATGTTAATGAGACAGCAGCAAGGGTTCTGCAAGCATAAGGCTGCATACATACACCTACCAATGCACAGCCAAATAATGAGGCTTTGTTTTCTTGACCCAAAATTATGTCCGAAAAGCTAATTATTTTATTTATTTTTATTTATTAAACTTCTATACCGCCCATCTCTCCTACAAGGTGACTTTGGGCGAGTTCAGGATTGTAGTTAATCCTGAAATTATTTAACTGAAATTAATTTGACCTTAATGTGTAACTATGTAATCTGCAACCATATAATCTTATCTCTTCCTATCTCTCATTTATCCTAACTAAAATGTTGCAGATTACTATTTTATATGGACTCACTATTTAAATAAATATATGCATTGCTTCAAAATATGGCAATAGAACTGCATTTGGAAATCCTCCTACATATTCTAATGTTCAACACTTTAAACTTTTGTCTCAGAATCCTGTTTTTTGTGGTACCTTTGCGCATATGTGCACTTGCAGTAACACTAGCTGATTATGAAATTCCCACCCATGGCTTCTCTTGTATGATCTTGTCTTCTTAATGAGGTAATAGCCATTTTCTGACTGCTTTTCCTATTATATCCTGTTTACCTAATGTACCGTGTAACTGTATATATTTCTCAAGGTAGCTGGCAGCTGTGTGTTGTATAACGCTTTATGGTTATTTATGTAATTGTGATGTAAATGTAGTTTGCAAATACTGAAAGTATCTGGCAGTCTTCCACCACACTGCACAGAAAGCTTTCAGTTTCATCCATATAATTATTTTTAACTTTTGAAAACTCAAAACATGGAAAGTGATATTCAGGTTGAGCAGTAAAATAACTGGAAGAATGATTTTATATAATTAAACTATTGAAGCCTTCACTACTGTTTCCTCAAGGCATATTCCTTTGTAGTACAATAGAACTATATTAAAATGGGTATATTTATTTAAGACAAAGATGCTAGGTTTGAGACAATAATATTGGATGTGTATCTTATTTTCTCTGTATTCAAAGGTATACCATAACTCTAATTATATGGCATTTGAAAGTGATGTTTAAGAATGGACCTCCAATATTTTTTTAATTAAAAAGAGTGAGCAATGTATTAATATAAACTAGGTTAGGAATAGGACTTCTTACAAATTATGAACTTTTATTAAAGATTCAAATTATGCAATATGTTCATATTTAGAAATACACATTTTTTTTAAACTGAACCACATTCTGTTTTCCCAAAAGGAATTTTCTAAAACCTTTCTTTCTTTCTTCATTTTCATTAGGCTCAGCATTAAAAACCTAAAAGCCAAAACTGACAATAGTTCCAAGTCATAACAAGAATTTGCAGCTGAATCATCCTGATTGAAGCATTCTGAGTCATTGTAGTTATGTATAAATAAAAAAAGTTTTATATTTTTATACATTTCATGAATTCCATCACAATCAACATATTTTTATTTCCAAGACATAATATCTATCAGTAGGTTGAATAGTGAATTCAGAATGATAGATTTGATCAGATGTTTGCTTCTGTACCTTTCTTTCTTTCTTTCTTTCTTTCTTTCTTTCTTTCTTTCTTTCTTTCTTTCTTTCTTTCTTTCTTTCTTTCTTTCTTTCTTTCTTTCTTTCTTTCTTTCTTTCTCTGTTTCTCTCTCTCTGTGTGTGTCTTTCTGTCTCTCTCCTATCTATCTATCTATCTATCTATCTATCTATCTATCTATCTATCTATCTATCTATCTATCTATCTATCTATCTATCTATCTATCTATCTATCTATCTATCATCTATCTATCTATATCAGAATAATGACAAACAATAGTAAACAAATTCATTATCAAAACATTTAACAAAATTCACATGAACAGCACATTTACTGTAATTCTACCCAGCTGTTTGCCTAAGTACGCTAAGGCAAAGAGTAAGAACTAGATAAGATCCCAGTTCTAAACTCCACTTTAAAAATACTCAGGTATGGATACAATTTTAATTACATTATAATAATTTCAAAGAATGGCAATGAAGATAATCAAGAGACTAGAGATTAACTGCTGAGAAAAGAAATAGAAGGATCTTGGAATAGTTAGCCTTGGGAAGATTGGAGGAGGAAGCATGAAGGCTCTTTGAATACCTTAAAAAAAGCACATGAAATGTCCAAGACCTCCTATAGGCATAATATGGTTTTAAGTTACAAGAAAATTCTACTTGTATGTTAGAGAAAAAAAGAGCTCAGTGCTAAAGCCAATTACCAAGAGATGTGGTGGGATTCCTTTCATAGTCCAAGAAGCTGGACAACTATCTGTCATGTCATTTTTAATTTTCCTGCAAGGAGTAGTGTGTTGGACTCATTTCACATCAGCTTGCAAAACTGATTATTAAATGTCCTGCAATTCTGCAAGCCAGTTGAGATCAGATATTGATCAGATATTGATCTCAACTGGCTATATTGCATAGGTGGTTACCTTGTTTTTGTGAGATAAAGTATCTTATTGAAGGGATTGCCTCACCTCTGCAAAATCTGCATGGATTTAAGACAGATGAAACCAAGCATTTTGAGATATGGCAATGGAGTGGCAATGGCTTTTACTAAAATCACCTTGGGATTTTAGTTCAGAACTTCCATTTCAGTTTAATTTTATCCTTGAAAAAACAAGGAAACTGGAAGAATATGAAATGCAAGTCAGGAAGAAACAAGTTCTGACTGCTCTGTCCATGAGACTTCATAAATTAAAGGATTTATTTATTAGCACTAAGGAGATGTGATTTTTAAATAACTTTGTGATTTAAAAACAGTTATTTCCCCAACTGCCCAAAAAAACCAACTGCACAAACTCCATTGTGTATTCTGTTCAAAGATCCTTTAAGTTGGTTCATAAGTTGTACATATTGTGGAGCGTGGTGGCTCACATGGTTAGAAGCTGGTTTGGAGGTTAGCAAGCTCACATTCAAGACCCAAGTGCTGCTGTGTGGCAAGGTGAACTCCCATCATTTGCTCCATCTCCTTGACAGGGACATGAAAGGAATCCCTATAGGTGTCCCCTGTGCAATGGTGATGTCACTGGCAAATCCTTTTAATCTTTTAAAATGCCTTAAACGGTGTCTCCAACACAAAGGGTATGGGATAGCTGTACACATTTATAAATGAAAATAAACATTTTCATGAGGGTCACAATGTAATAGTAACCAATTCCATTCATAGTCAATTTATTGTGGTCAGTGTGAAGGCTATAAGCATGGTACAAGTGTAGCAGCAACCTGTTGTATTAGTTCACCTCTTGCTGGTATAATACTAACTTTTCAAGGGGAAAAAAACAAACTACTTGCAGATTTATGGTAGAATAGCTGATTTGTTATTCTTTGTCTGAGCTGAATGCCTGGGCAAATGCGGATTATAATTACAAGATTTATTTCATTAACAACTTGCATCTTGTTTTGAAATGGCTCAGTTTCTGCAGTGGAGAAAAAAAGCTTTATATTTCTTCATGTTTTTTCTAGTTTCATCTAGATCATTGAGCTGAAGCCATGACAAGTTAGTAAATAACTGCTTTAGTACATTTAAAATGATATCATACATTAATAGGTATAAATCTGACAAAATTAAGTACACAAGTGAGGGTTTGGGGTTTTGTTTTGAAGTGCATAAAATATTTATCTGGATGTTTTATGGTGGACCTATTGTGAGTCATGCACTATTGGGTCAAAACTTCATCCCAATTTGGCTCAAGAGATTCAGGACAGGCCCATGTGTCACAACATCAACTACTGATACTAATATCTATTAATTAAGTATGCTATACAATTCTTCTGAAATTTGAAAGCAGCTCTCAAATCTTATTTCTGAGAAAAGACATGTAGAATTGTTACTACATGACATATACCTACAAAGAGAAAAAACAAACTTGACAGCTACTCTGTCAAAAAATAAATAAATCATAAGCTACATTTCAGAAAGCTATCCCTTGATCTTTAAACTGTAAATGCACTTATAATTCTGCAAGGCAGCAGGAAAAAAAATCCCACCAAATACAAGTGCTTTTGTTGTTTTAAAAAATAACATTTTTTTTAAATCATGGCTGACACAGGAAGGAAAGATAAAATTTCTGAAATAACTCTGAATGAAATCTAGTATTCTCTGCCTAAAGCAATCAACCAAATGCCTATGAGTTGTTGAAAATGAGGACATGAGTTATGCGGAAACTGATTATTAGAGATATTCTTCAGCTGATAAGGTAAAAGCAGCAAGAACCATGCAAAGTAGCAACTATGTCATTTGGGGGTTCAAGATATTACAGAAAGAAAGATAAATTGAGGATACAGTGGTAAATGTACAATAGATTCCAAGAGAGATAACTTCAAGAAGCTTTTGAAAATACTCAGTATTTCATGGACTGAAATCCTAATCTAAAATAACTACATACTATTCCAATGGAAAAAGAAAAAGACATGGGGACAGCTTAGGAAAAAGCTGTAGAATCAATAATGAAATTTCTGTTGTCTCAATTTAAAAGGAACACATACAAGAAAAGAAAAATGGGTGTTTTTCTTGGATTCAAACATCCTTTTTGTAACAATTCAGCATTTTCCTTCCCCTGGCCTGAGATAAACCAACATTTCATCACATTCTCCATTCTAACCAAAGGAAAAATGAAGCCTCTGTTATATAAAAAACTATTTTCTGAAATATCAGATCTGAAGTACCTAATCTATCAATGGCAGAAATATTGAAGAAATCATGTTACCAAAATGTAATGCTGTAATCTTCTCTTTTACCTATTTTTTTTAAATAAGGAAGACACATAGTTGTCGAATGCATCTCCTGGTTTCACTTTCTGGTTGATTTCTTTAGTTGCATCAACTTCCATTATCTGAATATGATACTGATGAGCGATAATAAATGAGCACTCCAGATCTGCATGAAATTGTTATCATACACTCTAACACAAGCAATAGGACTGTTGATGTGGCTGGTGGGATTTCTTTTAACGGCTCTAAAAGATCTGGTCTGTGAGATTCCCATTAGTATCAAAAAGAAAAATGTAGTTACACTTCCAGGTAACTCTTTTGGCAGGTATAGAATACAATAGAATAACAGAGATGGAAGGGACCTTCTAGTTCAACCCCCTGCTCAGGCAGGAAACCCTATACCATTTTAGACTAATGGCTGTCCAGTCTCTTCTTAAAAACTTCCAATGTTGGAGCATTCACAACTTCTGGAAACAAGTTGTTCCACTGGTTAATTGTTTATACTGTTACAGTATCTATTCTCCCTTTGCCTGAGCCTTGCCAACATTATTTGAGGCATCTAAGCTGGAGGGGGGAAAAGTCCATAAGGAGATGGATTTATTTAAAATGGTACTCATCTTTATTCTATAAAACCAACTGGAAGCGTGCAAGATCAAAAAGTATATTGTACAATATCTTAAACTGTGTTTGCTTACCACTTGCCCTATGTATATTCTTTTCTGTTAATATTGTTTGATTCCAAATCCAAATCTATCTAACAAAATGAAATTCAGTGGTGAAAAAAGTAAGGTTCTACATTTAGGCAAGAAAAACCAAATGCACAGGTATAGTACCTTGCTCAATAGTAGCAACTGTGAGAGGGATCTTGGAGTCCTAGTGGACAATCACTTAAATATGAGCCAGCAGTGCTAGGCTGCATTAACAGAGGGATAGAATCAAGATCACGCGAAGTGCTAATACCACTTTTATAATGCCTTGGTAAGGCCACACTTGAAATACTGCATCCAGTTTTGCTCACCACAATGTAAAAAAGACGTTGAGACCCTAGAAAGAGTACAGAGAAGAGCAACAAAGATGATTAGGGGACTGGAGGCTAAAACATATAAGGAACAGTTGCTGGAATTGGGTATGTCTAGTTTAATGAAGAGAAGGACGAGGGGGGACATGATAACAGTGTTCCAATATCTCAGGGGTTGCCACAAAGAAGAGGGAGTCAAGCTATTCACCAAAGCGCCTAAAGGCAGGACAAGAAACAGCGGATGGAAACTAACCAAAGAGAGAAGCAACCTAGAACTAAGGAGAAATTTCCTGACAGTTAGAACAATTAATCAGTGGAACAACCTGCGTCCAAAAGCTGTGAATGCTCCAACACTGGAAGTTTTAAAGAAGAGACTGGACAGCCATTTTTCTGAAATGGTATAGGGTTTCCTGCCTGAGCAGGGGGTTGGACTAGATGACCTCCAAGTCCCTTCCAACATTTATTATTTATTATATTATTATTATTATTATTATTATTATTATTATTATTATTATTATATTTATATTATATTATATATTATTATTATTATTATTATTATTATTATTATTATTATTATTATTATTATTATTATTATGTTGTTGTGTTGTTGTTGTTGTTGTTGTGTTGTTGTTGTTGTTGTTGTTGATGACAGCATTTAATATTTATTTGTTATGTATATGTAGGGTGTGGGTCTATACATATGTTGTATATAGTATGTTTATGTGTGTGTCATGTATGTGTTCACTTTGAGAGCGGGCAACTAAATTTCATTTTTGATGTGTGCCATTGTGCCCACAGTAAAAAAATGACAATAAAGGTTATCTTATCTTATCTTATCTTATCTTATCTTATCTTATCTTATCTTATCTTATCTTATCTTATCTTATCTTATCTTATCTTATCTTATCTTATCTTATCTTATCTTATCTTATCTTATCTTCTTCTTGTTGTCATCATCAAATAGGGAGAATAAACTGTCTGTGACCAATAAAGCCACCCCCTCTCTGTTTGAACCTATCATTTCCTGAAGCATTACTTACTCAATTAATCCATGCTAAACATGTCTCCCTGGATCATAAACTCACTAGAGTTGTTCAACATGCTAAAATAAAATATGCCTCAGTATTCTGGACAAATCTGGACTTTGTCCTGGTCATGTATTCCTTTCTATTTAGAAGGCCATCCCAACTCTATAATAATTATGGGTGGCAAACAATAAAAATGTGATGCATTGCAGCATCTAATCATTAGGGCAACATTGTCAACAAGGACAGAGCTCTGGGAAATGCATTAACCTCAGCTTTGTCTTTCTTGGAATTTTCCCACAAAACACTCTTAAACTGCCATCTTTAACACTTCCCTTTTAGTGTAATTCACCAACTTTCCCAACCACCATTTCTTTCATTCTTCATTTTCATAGTAAGTATTCTGAAGATCCAAAGCTTTCTTCCTCAGAATCAGGCCATTGGCCTATTTCATTATTATCTACTCCAGCAGGCAATCAAGGTCTAATCTTTTAGCTTAAATGTACATGATACATTTAACTATTGGTAGGCCACCATTTGCTTGGTGGGAGCATGACCATTATAGAATACTGGGTTGCAGTGGATGGAGAAAATATTCAAATATATTAATTCTATTTTGCATGAGTGTGATCCTTGGATTTACCATTTTTCAAATCTGAGATACAAGTTTGATGAATGATATTTTCCAAATTGTGGGAAGCCCATCCTTCTTGTCTATGTCTCAGCTTATAACTGAAATTATGCAACTAATTCTCCCACGTCCACTAAATTTTGAAGAGTTTAAAAAAGGAGGAAGATGGGGAATGCAAGCTACTTAATTGCCAATTTTCTACTAAACCATTCTTTGCTTAATAATTCCATTATGTCAAGGTGTACATCTTGATTTACATATTTCATTGTCTAGATTTACCAGACATTTATTAAAATGTAACTTACAAGTATTGAGGTAGGTCATTCCAATTGCCAGTGTATAGCTAAATTGTAAAATATAATAGAATGAGGGTGATTAATATGTATAAATATTACAAGGAGGTGAAATATTCTCAGAGGCAGCATAAAACAATATCATCTGGAATAAATTTCCCCTTATTACAAGCACTATCACATTTGTGCAGAAAAAATAACTTTGACATTAGATAGAAGCTATAGTTTGCTTAGGATAGGAATAGTAAAAGAAAATGAATAGTGAAATGGAACAAATAAAAATGAATAAAAATGACATAACACTCCCCAACAGTTTTAACAACATAGGAAGTGTGATTTGGCACAATTTTAGAAAGCAATAAGTAGAAATAAACAGTCAAGTGTAATATGTGTGGTTGTCAGTGAAATTTAAAGAATCTTACTTTCAAGCAAACAAGAACTATAACTGCAATTTCACACACCCACACAATGCTGTCAACTTCATATCAGTATTTGGTAATAAATCTCAGTCCTTCAAACACTTAACCCTGTACTCAAGATTAGGCTTATTCAGCAGAAGACTGGCAGGCATCACTTGAGTGAATTAGACTCTAATTTGAGGACAACAGTGAAACCATGTACAGAGAAATGATTTGCCCTCTGTAGGGCAGACATCAAAGCCTTTATTGTAGTTTATATTTCAAAATATAAAAAGTATTATAAAGGGAAAGCAATTACTCGACAGTGAGATGGGCAGCATATAAATTTAATAAATAAATAAATAAATAAACAATTTAATAAAAATGTCATTGTGGCAGTCATGGCATCATAGTAGAAGCTTTTCTCCTTTTGTACGTTAATCACTGTCTCACACACATGTACAAAGTGTCAAATTGTCATGACCACCATCTTGATTTTTTTATGTATACACACACACACACACACACACAGAGAGAGAGAGAGAGAGAGAGAGAGAGAGAGAGAGAGAGAGAGAGAGAGAGAGAGAGCATTGCTTCGGGTTTTATCCTCATGTCTTTTAAAGTTATAGATATTCACTAATTCATTTAGTGGCCTTAGAACAGATCTTTTTACATGATGGTTTTTTCTAGACTTGGGACTGTTGGTTGCCATTTCACATTACATATATCCCCATTGATTCAGCTGCATTTAACCTGAATAATTTATGTTGAATTTACTGTGTTTGGTTTCCTGCCTGCTAATAATAATTCCAACATAAAGAATGGCATTGAACATTTGCTATGCATATTTGGAAGGCTTTCCTCCTTATTTATGGGTTGCATGTGCTACACAAGGGATCCCATGTGTGCCATTATTGCTCAGAGTTGTATGAATGTAGGAAACAAATCCTGCCCCTATAGCAGCATCTTAGAGGATCTGGACAAATGTCAGGTGGTTTAACAAATTGCCATTTCCCCCCCAAAGGAAATGAAGTTGTTGTTGAAATTATGAGTAAGGAAATTATGAGGGGGTCTTGGGTTTAGTTTAGTTATATGGTAAAGGAATGTGTGCTGATAAGCTTTCTTTCCCTGTATGATTCTTTGTCTGGTGATCTGCTGGTTCCCCGACTTCCATCTTTTACTTTAAATTAAATTAAGTACATCCCAAAGGAAGATGACTTGATCCCTGTATAACAGACACTTTAATGGTGAAGTAGATAAAAGGTAAAAGAAAAAGTAATACCTCACTAAGTATTTTTTCCCCAGAGACTAAATGATGAATTTCAAGGTTTTACATAGTCCAACTACTTCAGGGTTCTAGAAAATTTTAACTTCAAAAGCCTGCTTCACTCTCCCCTCAGTACCCCATCAAAAATAGAATGGTGGCTACTAGATTGAGGTAGAAGTCATTTTTTTTCAGGCAACTGATAGCAATTATATATAGCTAGCTAGCTAGAGATGGAGATGGAGATGGAGATGGAGATGGAGATGGAGATGGAGATGGAGATGGAGACGGAGACGGAGACAGAAACAGAGACAGAGACAGAGACAGAGACAGACAGACAGATGATAGAGATAGAGGTAGAGACAGATATATATATAGAGAGAGACATAAGCACTGTGTCAAGACTGCATTGATTCATGGGAAGACCAAGAAAAAAATTAGTTTAAACGGTAGTGGATATAAATGCCAGCTGTATCATCTCACTAGCAATGGGCAGTCAACTATTTCTACAGACTCATTCTTCTCTACTCAAGCCTCACCCATGAATTTTCTACTCAGTCTTGCTGATGAGCCAGATAATGATAGAAAGATCTGTGATTTACTGCTCTTAATCAGAGGAACCTAACAAAGTCAGATCATTAAGTACAACTTCATATAATTGGGCATTGAAATCTAAAGTCTTTAATTCCACAAGCATTCAAAGATTAATTCTAATTTAGCAAAAGGAAAGAAGGAAATTATACAAAAAGTAAGCCATGTGGTGGCATTAATCTTCAAAACTCTACAGAAATTATCAATAGTTATTAAAACTTGATAACTTCACAGAAGTTATCGATAGTTACTAAAACTCTTCAGGGAATCACTATAACTCTAAGCAGTAGTCTACAATATAATAAAATTAAAACAAGGACTGCTGTTCTGTTTTATGTTCCACCAGACTAAAGAAAGTATTTTCAAAAAATGTGGGCTCAGAGAAAACTGTGCTTTTGATAATCTTAGCCCTTGCAGCTGTGCAGTGCCAAGAGAGGATGACCCAAGTGATATACTCCAATGTCAACACTGAATTTCCTTAGAAAAGTATATTGTTACTGTTCTGTTCTCAACACAGGCATGGAGACGAGGCAGCTTGTGCAAAAAGATGTTCTTTATTTGGTACTTGCACTGAAGAGAAGCAAAGGAGAAAATGGCAACATGCCCTTTTATACTTCCCCTGCAAGGGGAGGCTCAACCAATGAATGCAGGCCATTCTCCCGCCTCGCGCATGCGCACGAGGCTGGAGACAGCCTGTCTGGGTCCCGGGCAACTTATGGGCTGCCCGGGTCTATACAACCGGTCCCGGGCAAACACGTGGTCTGCCCGGGCCTCTGCAGTTATCCTGCAGGTTGTCTGTGCCTTGCTGATTGACTCAGCAAGGCTCAGGACACAACAGTTACCATCCAGAATTTTTTAAAAAAATCAATAATGGGGTAGGGCGGTGGTGTTTTTATCTAAAGGAAGATTATGTCAGTTAGAGGAGAAAAGGTTATTATAACCCTGGCCAAGATAGTGTACATGGCTCCAGGCATTTCCTGGGGTTTGTTTCACAAATGGCAGGACTCTAATTTTTCAGTTTTTCCACTCAGAAATTTCCAAAATGGGTTGTAATATAGAAGAGCTGAAACAAGGAAATGAAGCCTATTTTTACAAGTTCTCTGATGTCTTTAAAATAGTTCCAGGAAGTGTGACCAATAGATTCTTATATGAGAAATGTAAAAGTGTTGGGATGGCCTGTATGAGGAAAAAGACTTAAATACTTAAGTGTAATGAAAATCTTAACCAGTAAGAATATTTTGAATATTGTGGGGAAAACAAATTTAAATAAGAATTTTAAACAGGATCTATGATAAGGCAATCAAGATGATCTGTTAGAAAAGAAGTTTTATATCAATGTGATTATTATTTGCAGAAATATTAGAAAAATGTCTATATTTAATTGTTATTTATTCAAATAATAAGAATTGTATTAATTCAAGGATGGCATTTTTGGGAAGAAGAGAACATCAAGCAAAGCTATTATGTGGGCTATAGAATTATAGAAACTAATTGTTATTTTTTTTAAAATATAAACCCAGACAACACGATGTTTACCAAATATTAAGGTGATTATGTAAAAAAAAATAAAACATATTTTTTAAAAAAGATTCTCATCTAGGGCTTTCGAGGAATAAAGATCATTGCATGGCAGATTTATACAACTGTTGTCATGGCTCCTCCTCGTAACCTTCCCTATAGCCATGAAAAGCCAATTTTATAAGGGTTTTACCCACTCCTGTTTTAGATCCTTCATATTATTCACTGCCAAACAATATCATTGAAAATCTAATTTTAACTAGAGCCACCTGACAGTTCAGTTTTGTATGAAAGATGGCTTTACAATAATTAGGTGGCCTTGTCTTAGTTACAATAGGCTTTTATTAAAATAGAACCCAGTTTTCATGCCATGCACAAACTATTACAAAAAGAAAAAGAAAAGAGAAAGCCTGAGTGGTGTAAATGACACTAATATGGGCCAGTGTGATAGCAAAGTATTCATTTTATACATACTGTATGTGCTAATTCTTTTTATTAATTCAAGCCTGATTCAGAAATGCATTAAATATTATCAGAATCTAATGGGTTTCATTAGATATCTTGAAGACATAAGACAACTTCATTTCAAAACCAATCAAACTCAAGAACAGGGACAAAAAAGGGTGGGCTAAGCTTAAATATTGGGCTGAAGACCCCAGATTATTTTCTGAAAAAGAGTAAAAGGTCTTCAGGACACCATGATGAGATCCATGATAATCAGGATATGCAATATTTTATT
Source organism: Azemiops feae (assembly GCA_023970755.1). Taxonomy (NCBI): domain Eukaryota; kingdom Metazoa; phylum Chordata; class Lepidosauria; order Squamata; family Viperidae; genus Azemiops; species Azemiops feae. Next base: position 1,008,656 of record JALGBA010004088.1, on the reverse strand, counting down.
TGGTAACATAGATTGGGGGAAAATTAATACAAATATTGGCAGTATGAACTAGAAATAATGAATTGAATCATATCACCAGCAAAGTAAACATGACATCTTAAATTGACCAATACAGAAACTTGCCTGTTTTTGTGACTTAGTGAGAAAAAATGTCAATAGGACAAAACTATACTTGAATATATGTGTCTGAACTTATTATCAGTTAACTATGCAGCATTGAAGTCTAAATTGGTCAAAAACAGACCAGAATGGTAAATGTAAAATTCCAACTCTGTCACATATGTTCTGGAGGCATAGAATCTTCAGAGAAAAGAAAATTGGTAAGAATCATTTTCCACATCATTTCACTGGGGGATATAGTTAAAATTAGATACATAATCATGATCCTGATAGCAATATATTTGTATTTTGCTTATGTATTGTTAATACTAAAGAATGGAGTTATATCAGGGGTCTTGGACCGTTTATGACTTGTGGACTTCAACTCCCGGAATTCCTCAGCCAGGCACGCTGAATTCTGGAAGTTGAAGTCCACAAGTCATAAAAGGGCCAAGTTTGAAGACCCCTGAGATATATCAATGAATCATAGGTTATTTAGAAGGTAAAGGTTTCCCATATCCAGTCGTGTCCAACTCTAGGGAGCAGTGCTCATCTCCGTTTCTTAGCCAAGGGAGCCAGCATTGTCCAAAGATGTTTCTGCAGTCATGAGCATGTGGTGAAACATGGAATGATGTTATCTTCCCACCAAAGTGGGAAGATATTTACTCTCATTTTCATACTTTCGAACTGCTAGATGGCAGAAACTGGTGCAAGAACAGGAGCTTGTCCCATCGTGTGGCTCTTGGACCTCAAACCTGGGCTGTCAGCTTTCCAGCTCACAAGCTCAGCTTCTTAACCATTATGTCATCACACTCCCTTAGGTTATTTATAGCTTTGTGCAAAGTTTTGAAGTAGTAAATTTATTTCAAGGAGATTGAATCATGGATTGATCTGTGACATTAAATCAAGTATCTCTGAATTGTTTCAAAATAAATTGAAGATAATTTGGAGATTTGGTGGATTCTCTAGCTTTGAAGAGTTTCAAACATTGTTCTTTTTAGATTATATTTTATCAGATCCTTCTGATAATTATCACTGAAGTAAAAAATATTTGACATGACATATTTGACTAATGGTGAAATAACTGAACTGTTTTTCAAATTTTCTCTCATAATATATGCCATTAATTATTCTCTTCCTTTGTTTCTACCAAAGATAGCTATGAAGTTCAGTTGTTAAGCCCCTTTTTTTATAGTCAATATTCTGCTGTTTGGAAATTTTATCTATTCTGCTATTCATGAGAGACAGTTTGCTCCATAATATAGTCTTAGTAATTAAAAGCTATGTCAATGTTTATAAATATATTGATCCAATCACCAGTCATGTACAATGGGAGGGAATTTAGAACTATGTCATTTCTTAATATCATTTTTACTTATTTTTCTTTTTTTTAAGTCATACTTTTATTATATTTTTTCATATTCTTCCCCCTTTCCTTTCCTCCTATTACCTGAATGTGTGCATGTATTTTGGGGACAAATAGTGGTGATATCAATATTAGAGGGATTATTAGAGTTTTATACAGCTTTTTAATAACTTCTTAAGATGCTATAATTAATCTATATATTTAATTAACTAATTTAAAATTTATGATATTGTAAATTCTGTTTCTTCAGCAATATTGTATTCTTTACCCACTAGGTCTCTATCATCTTATTTTTCTTCTTTTATTTAATCATTTGGTGGATTTTAAATCTACACTAAGAACTTACTTTTAAAAGTAAGTAATTTCCCCCCCCCCCTAAGTTGTAGTGAAACAGTTCTGCCTAGGCAACTTCATTTGCGGTCAGACAGTTGGGAAATGGCTGTCCTGCTTTATCCCCAACCATGTTGTTTTTGCTTGAGAAAACCTGCAAGGAGTATATTTAAAATATTTATTGTCGGGGAAACCCTTGAAATTATCCAGCTCCAATTTTGAAAGAAAAATACCCTTTTGTAAAGCTTCTATCTTGCCTGGCTGTATTCAACATACTCTGTCAGAAACTGAAGCAACTGCAGGAAATTTAATTATTTCCAGTTGCAATCTGTGATTGATTCTGTTATCAAATCTCAAATTAGTTCAATTGGAACCTTATGGCATGAAACCTCAGGCTTACATCAAACTTTGCCATTTGATTTTTAAATTTAAATTGGTTCCCTAAAATCATTTGATTTTAAATAATGTGTGTGTATGTGTGTGTTTGTGCATAAACATGCTAAACTTATAGTTTGTGGATGTTTATGTATGTGTGTATGTGTGTTTGTATGTTTGTATATAGTTAATATATTTAACTACATATTAAACATAGTTCTAATTTTTAAGCTGAAACTAAAGGTTGTTCCCAACCCCTCTTTGGAACTTCATATGTTTATATTAAATCTTTTTAAATAAGATTTAATATAAATGGAGCTAAGTTTTACTTAGCTCAGTGTAGGATTTTTGCCACAATGTGCATAATAAAATAACTGTATTTCCACCCACCCATCCACCCCACACACTCTTAATTCCTATAATTCTTTTTCAGGTAGGCTGCCAAATTCTTTCCCCAGGTTATTTTGGACTAGTTGTTGTGCTTTTGATCCGGGGAGTAAGGAAAGCCAATTAAAGCATTCAGCATGTCCCTAGTGCTTTATGAATCAATGATCCATTTTAAATAGGTGAAAATGTAGTATACCATGACAGTTTCTTTGAAGAGTTATGGAAATTTAAAATGTAATCTATTATAACTATGGAGGAAAGATACTCTCATTATTCTTTACAGAATATAAAATAAATTACTATACTGGTTTAAATGTAGTGTGCATGAACTACATAATAGCTGTCCATAATTGATCCACAATTGTAGATTATAGTCAGTGAACCAAGTGGGCCTAATTTTTTTACACCATCTGTCTACTTATTTTCTATGAAAGTAGAGTTTTATTTCCTTTGACATATCACTCCCAGAAAAATGAATATAAACATATATATATTCAGTAGTCAAATAAATTCAGCAAAGTTTAACTTTCAATTTAAGTTAATGTGGATTCAAGCATAAGAATAATAAATGGAGGATTCTTGCAGTTGGAAAAGGATTTACTTCCTGCAGATGATGATCATGATCATGATGGTTGATGATGATGGTTGGTGATGATGATGTTGTAAAGTGGAATACTGGGGCAACAATATGGATACAACAGCTGTGGGAAGCTAGTTTCTTTGGAAAGAGTACTCTGCAATTGGGTTGGCACTAGTGGTGGGATTCAGTCGGTTCGCACCACTTCGGCAGAACCGGTAGCTATTTTTTTGTTGCCCAGGCCCAGAATGCACTTCCAGAAGCAGCATCCACACAGAGAACCGGTTGTTCACATATTTGAATTCCACCACTGGTTGGCACCGCCAAAAAGCTTGCTTAGTTGCTCTCATTTGAAAAACAAATCTGGACCAAAGGCTTTGAATTTGATCTTATGGTCTGGTCATTTATACAAAAAGAGATTATTATGAGTAAATTGGTTTAAACTAGGTTTTTGAAAGAAAATAAATTGCATTACAGCATATAAAAAATTTGCTGGGACGATGTAAACTTATCCATCGATTTGGGTTAATGAAATTGGTATTCTGTTTCGAACCGGCAAAAGTGACAAGGTCAGTTTTTGCACAACAAAAAGACTAGCACTCACAATCTCCTGGTTTCTAGCTTGATGCATTAACCAGATCACCGAACTGGCTCTCTCACATATATTTTGAAATACATTGATTTAACTAAAATTAAAAATTAAATCAAAACAAAGCTCATTCTTTGATTTCCCATTTGATTTAAAATGAATGAAGCCACTGCAGGGCTTCTCAAAAGGTGGGATTGGGTCCCTGAAGGGTCAGGCCAATGGGTGGGGGATTCATGAAAAAGAAAAAGAAAACCCTGAATAAACCTGCCCAGGCAAAGTAAGAGCATTTGCCAGAGCAAGCCCATCTGCTAGAAGGGGCATTAAATCAGAATCAAAATCCCTTGCAAATTTTGGAGGAATGAATGCAATAAATAAATAAATAAATGGTTCAGATCTCTGTGTTAGTGGTATAATGCAATGGCAGGGTCTCTTGTTGATTAATACTTGGTTGTAAGCGCTTGTGCTATTGTTAAAAAGAGCACAACATGGTATCATATTATGCTCTGGAACTGCTGATGCTTGATTATGACAGGATGTCATTACATGCTCAGATCGGCACAGATATTGTATGTAGATTTAACTATAAGATCATAATTGAAATGTATTTTTGGCAATAACCATCAGTGGCATATTCGTTTATCGGTCTAGTAAAAGTTGGAAAGGCTATGTTAGAGGACAGAACTGTTGGCAATTTCATACGGAGGGAGGATATTTCAGTTTTTCTCATCTTAACCTTGAGTTCTGCTAAATTGATTTCTAACTGAAGCATGCAAAACTACTTTTCTGATTGAGTTTTGGATTATGTATATTTTTAATTGTGATATTTGTGTCCTTGCTTCATTCATTCTTGGTTTACAAGGTTTTTTTCTCTCTTTCTACCTGAAAGAAATCATTCTATATTTTCAGTTTTATTACTTGCATCTAAATATGTACATTCCTCAGAATAAAGCTGTAATCTTGTTTAATAAATACGCGAAGTATTAGTACCACTTTATAAAACCCTAGTAAGAGCACACCTGGAATACTGCAGCCAATTTTGGTCACCATATCACAAAAAAGTTGTTGAGAGTTTGGAAAAAAATTCAGAGAAGCGCAACTAACATGATCAAAGGCCTGGAGACTAAAACATACGAAGAACAGCTGCAGGACTTGGGTTTGGCTAGTCTAAAGAAAAGAAGAAATAGGGGAGACATGATATCAGTATTCTAGTATTTGAGGGGCTGCCACAAAGAAGAGGGGGTCATGTTATTCACCAAAGCACCAGAGGGCAGGACAAGAGACAATGGTTGGAAACTGATCAAAGAGAGAAGCAACCTGGAATTAAGGAGAAACTTCCTGACAGTGAGGACAATTAACCAGTGGAACAGCTTGCCTCCAGAAATCGTGGGCACTCCATCACTGGAGATTTTTAAGAAGAGGCTAGACAGTCACATGTCTGAGATGGTCTAGGTTCTCCTGCACGAGCAGGGGGCTGGACTAGAAAACCTCCAAGGTCCCTTCCAGCTCTATTCTATTCTAAATTCAGTGGAAACAATAGATAAAAATCTCATTGTACTGAAATGAGAAAGTTTTCAGTTGTCTGAAATTAATGGAAATAAGATTGCTTTGGTTTGAATGTTTCCTCCACTGGGTACAACAATTACATTGGTAGATATCAAAACAGAAATTACCTTGCTAAAAGCACAATTTTTCTGCCATAGGTATCTGCCACAAACAAGCATTAATCCAATTCTTGCATGATTACCATTTTTTTTTCTTAGCTAAATCTCTGAAAGGAGATTCTTCATAATTCATGCTTCTCTTTCCTGTGAAACAGCCAATAACAGCCATTTCTTTAAGATGTATTAAGATTAATACCAATATTAATAACTTTTTAATCAATTGGAAGTGCCTCATCTATTAATAGCACTTAGCAATAGCAATAGCACTTAGATTTATATACTGTCCCGTAGTGCTTTACAGAACTCTCTGGGCAGTTTACAGAGTCAGCATATTGACTCCAACAATTTGGGTCCTCATTTACTGACCTTGGAAGTATGGAAAACTGAGTCAATCTTGAGCCATTCAGGATCGAACTCTTTGCTGTGGGCAGAGTTTGCCTGCAATACTGCATTCTAACCACTGCATCATCAGGGCTCTAATCTAAGAGTAATTAACCATTACTCTTACAGAAAGCACCATTAAATTGGATGTCTTTTTCTCAGCCTTTTTTAGCCTGGGGTTGTCTGTTGCTCATATAAAGGGTACCTGTACAAAACAGTGTTAGAGATAATATTACTTGAACTCTTAAGTCTATAGGCTCCTTATTTACTCCATTATTACACCTGTGTACATGGGTCATTCATTTTTTGGGGTTGGGCTGTCATGGCTTGGATTCCTCCAGTAGATGTTTCAGGAGATTCAGAGATGATACGTTCCTGTTAGTTCACCTCATCTGATACAGAAGGGAATTTCAGGAGGTATTGCTGAAGCTCATATTGATGTAATTGGCCATTGGATCATGGTATGATGTTTGAAGTGATTCAAGGGATCCATTCCTATTTAATTGACTGAGGAAGACAGAAATGCATAGGAATTGTGAAAACAATAACTAATGGTTGCAAAGGCATTTTGATGTGCAAATTGTTAGTGAAAAATCCAGTACTAGGAAAACAGCTGATTTATTATATAAATCTTAATAGCAAACGTTTAGGGGTTACACTCTCTCCCCACATAAAAGTTCTTCAGCCAGTCATAGAATGGATATTAGAAGTCATTTCATCCTGGTACCAAATTACATATATTTTCCTTGGGCATTTATCATGCTATGGTACCATTATTGGGGAAATTACTTTTTAACTCAGAAAATGGAAGAAGATCAATTAATTTAGGAATGGCAATATATATTTCAGTCACATCTGACCTACTTGAACTTCCCACATATAAGAGAAAACTTTTTATAATGGGTATTAGGAATGTCAAATCAATAGCATTAATCAATAGAATGACCAAATGTGACTATCATTATAGGCACGTATATCTGGAATTGTACAGTGGAACATCTGCCCAAGTGTCACCTTGCAAGTTGGATTCACAGATGGTGTTCATCTGTAAATGAAAACAAACAGAGTCCCTGCTAAGCAGGACAAAGCTAAAATGCTTGCTCTGTGATAGAATGATATATTTTAAAAATCATTCAGGGAACTGGTTTTAGTTTGAATTTTTTTTCAAAATAATGAGCATCCCTGATTACAGGCTGTGTTACTTAGGACTGCAGAAGGATTTGGAGGAGTGTATTTCTATGAACAAAAACTGGTCCTAACTCAACATAATCAGTGTTTGGTATCATCACATTGAGTGCTACAATTCTAGTTTCTGAATGACTGAATTTGGCTATGCCATTATGACAATAGAGCAGGACCTATTGCAAGTCCTGCTCCATTGTCATAATGGTGTAGCCAAATTCAGTCATTCAGAAACTAAAGTTGTAGATTGCAGATGCCCATATTGGGCAAAATTAAGTTGTTATGTCTCACTGAGTTTAATAACAAAAATACATTAATGTGCTTATTAATTTGTACGTTTTGCTTTATGACTGTAAGCAAATCAATAGGAAATTAAACACTCAGAATGCTTAGAATATTCTACATATGTTTTAGACTTTGCTTTTTTGGATGTTCCCCAGTTCAGAATAGGAATATTTCAAATTGAAAGCCACAGGCAACACATTGCTGGAATTACATTATTCACATTGATGAGGATGAACCAGACTTTGACTTTGAAGTGGTGCTTGGGGGATGAGCAATTTAAATAAATGAAATGATTAATTTTCCAATTCAGATATGACCTTTCCACCTTACTGAAGTATCACTATTTGGATTTTAACCCACTTTTATTTACTTACTTTTATGTATACAATTTAGAAACTACTTGACTCCAAATGATACCTGGAAGCTTCTGCTTAAAAGTATAAGAAATAATAGAGAGATAAGTACAGATCATATGCAGCCAGAGGATAAACCATGTAAAACAAAGAAAACATCATTATAGGGGCTCAATAACTAATATATACCAAGATCTGGGAGAATAGACAGGACATGCCACTCCCATCCTGGGTCTACCACAGTCATCAGCAAGCATCACCAGTGGTGTCTCTGAACTGTCTGTGATAATCCATGATCCTCTGGAGCTGTTACCCAGTGGCCTTCTCATCAAATTTCTCTAAAAAGAGAAGTTTGGAAACTGGATGATAACTAGGTCCAGGATCATTGGGTCCAGTGATGGCTTCTTGAGAAGGAGGAATCTATCGCCATCCCATCTCTCAAAGAAGCTAACACCGGTGTAGTAACCTAACTTCAGGTCACCTCACAGAAGCTATATAACCCAGGCAGGGTTTTGATCTAATAAACAATTGGCTGAACTCAGAACTTATCCATTTCATCAGGATTCAGAGGCCCAAATTCACTCCCGATAATCTGGCAAAACTCAGCCCCCAAGCATACCAACTGGAATTGCCCAGTTAAGCAGATCTGAGAAATATCATTCACCAGACAGCTTGAATATTCTTCATAATGGCCTTGCAAATGTTTCTGTGGCTTGCCTCTCTCCAGCATGGAGCAAGTCACTCCAAAACATACTTCAAGACAAATTGGGAACTTTGCTTCTTACTGGTTCTCTCATTCTGTCTCTGGAAGGGCAAGTAGGAAGACCCTAAACATTTTTGTTCTATTTTTCATTAATTGTGTTATTATTTGTGAAACTGGAGCTGTGGCTAGTTTTAATAATTTCAGAACAAGTTAGTGCCCTCTAATCCAGAGCAGTTTCCATGACCCCTATGTCTTAAGTGTGTGCTACTTGCAGTTCATTACAGATGGCTGCCCGAAGAGTTGGACCACAACAGCTAAAGAGGAAGGGAAATTGGAACTGAAAACAATATTTTTAATTTGACTTGTTTCCTGTAAACCATAAATGAGAAACCCATGGCCCTAATCAATTTGAATCCTTAGCCGCATCACTCAGAATCCTGGCCATCACTACCTACTTTTTACAATATCTAGTTCATCAGCATGATTAGCTGACCTACAGGAAACAAATAACAGGTTTTTTGCTGTCTTTGGGTGTGCAGTCATCAAACTAAACAGTATGCCCCATGACAGAAAAGTATACCATAAATAGAATTTTTAAAAATCAGTTTTGAGATTTTTTTAGAATTGTTTTCCATTTTCACGCCATTTTTAAGATGTCAGTATTTTTTTTTCATCCACTGTTTTATAGTTGTTTCAGAATGAGGAATGTTTTGTGTGATTGAATTCAGCCACTGCAGTAGCTGTTGTTCAAAATAGTCCATAATTTAATTATCATGGGGCTAGTTTTTCAGCAAAGGGCACCTGGACACTTAGAACAATGACTGAGAAAAATATGTATTCATAGAATTTATTAAATGATGTTGCATAGTTTAACTTTAAATTGTTTAATATACAATATTTCAAGGGAATCTAATTTTCAGAACAGCTAGGTACAGCATTACATGAATTATCTTTGCCTTATGGTTTTGGAACATTGATAATGTTTCATGAAAGTGTCTATTGTTTTTTGCAGCCAAAATATGGTAAATATAATTGACTCATTTAGTGCTTTAATATGAGTATACATTTTAGTCAATGCTGGGATCTGTATTCAAGGGGGAAATCATTCAAAGCACTGGAGGCATACACCTGTGAGAGCTCTTTAATGCAGCTGCATCTTATCCAGGCTCATGGGCGATTCCATGAAAATATGTGTTTAAAATAAGCAGATACCAACAAACAAGGTATACAGCAGAGCTCCCCAACCTTTCCGGCTTGGCAGCCCAGGAGGAGCAGGAAAATGTGTGCATGCATGGCCTGTACATGCATGCACAAATGGGTGCATGCACTGCAGCGGCAAAAATGGCCCCATGTATGTGCAAGTGAGCTGCACCTACCTGTGGTGGCATGCTGGCACATGCGCAAATGGGCCACTGTGCCCATGTACATGTGCAAACAGGCTGCTGGTGGCCGCATGGTGGTGGTGGCAGTGCTAGCACACATGCACATGCACAAACGGGGCCACTAGCAGCCACGCAGCAGCACTACTGTGAGTGGGGGTCTTGCCAGCTATTCCCGCGGCCCGGTGGCCAATACGCCACGGCCCAGTATTGGGCCACAGACCATAGGTTGGGGACCCCTGATATACAGCCACTCCTTGTTTTGAAACTATCTCAGTTAATGACTGTATGGAAATACAATAGTAATGAACAATAACAAATGACAGTTAAAAATAATTTTCCATCCTATGCATGCATTTACAGCCAATTTTTGCACCTGATAACAAAACATACTATAGTGAGAATATTGCTGGAGAAGCTGCATGACAGATCTTTATCTGGGTCAGCAGCAATCAGTAATATTCATAATATCTTTCCTTTCCTTTCCTTTCCTTTCCTTTCCTTTCCTTTCCTTTCCTTTCCTTTCCTTTCCTTTCCTTTCCTTTCCTTTCCTTTCCTTTCTTTTCTTTTCTTTTCTTTTCCTTTCCTTTCCTTTCCTTTCTTTTCTTTTCTTTCTTTCTTTCTTTCTTTCTTTCTTCTTCCTTCCTTCCTTCCTTCTCTCTCTCTTTCTCTCTCTCTCTCTTGTCATGTGTTCACTTAGCAACTATTTTACTTAACTACAAGCTCACTGAAATGGATTCTGATGACTAAACAAAGAGAGTGTACACTGATTACTACTTCAGATCACCTTGTCTCCTTTAAGTATGCACACTAGTCACTCCTAGAAAACGAACATAGAATTTGAAGATTAAAAAAAAATAAGCATGATATTTTTTTTCTGGAAATAAATTTGGTTGTGTCAGATCCATATTGTGATGAGCAATTGATTGATTACATGTCATCAAGCTGGTGTTGAATCTTGTGACCACATAACTAGATCTTCTCCAGGATGAAAGATGAATTCCAAAAAGCCCAAACAAACTCAGGTGTTCCCCCCCCCAAAGGGAAAATAGATTGACAGTAAAATGGAGTGGAGTGTATTTTGAAAAATGAACAATGTGGCTGAAACGTTTCCTTCTTCTTTCTTTAACTTCTAAAAATTAATGTCTTCGTAGTTCAGAGTTTTTTTCTCAGTGCTTCTTGTAATTTCCATCTAAGTGACATGATCAAATAAAACAAAAAACAGTGAATGCTATTGAAGATTGTTAGGAAAAGTCCGATAGTATTTTATTCTGTCACTGTATAGCTTTCAGGCTCATGCATAATATTAAAGATGAAAATCTTATCATCAACAAGAAGCCTATACAAGGGTCATAAAATTTAACCTAGGTTGCAACTCCCTAAAGCATGATGGTAGTGTTCAATGACACTTTTGTAAATCTCTGACTCACTGAATTTGTGTGTTTGCATGTGTATGGAGGAGAAACACTATAGCAATTTGGTAGTGAACCAGAACTAACTATATGCTGCATTAGAAACAGAATATTTTGATTTCTGAGTCTCCAAACTCCCAGAGTTGTTTTTTGTGAGATATTTGATTAATAAACGTGATTAATAAATAAAAATAATAAAGATAACACAATCTTTTTCAATGAAAAATAAATAAATATACCTTTAAGAATCAGTTTTGCCTTCTCCAGTTTTTTTTAATTCACATTTCTCTGCTCTGCGGTTATGGAACGTGTCAATGAATGCTTTTGGAATTAAACATTTAAAGTCTATGATGAAGGTGTCAACGTAAGGTTGACCTCTTTTTTTATTATGCAGAATGGTGAAAGTCAGATATAAATTGGGGGTTTTATCCATTATTTCAATTGTTATTCACTTTCACTTGAACAGCAGGAAGGAAGCCATTTTTATTAACTGCCACATATTTTCAGGAGCAGAGAGGAGGGACGCAAGCAGACCTGAGGAGGCACATCTTATTTTGCTGATTTCATGTTTGATCTAATTTCACCGGCTCTTTTCATTTTAGAGTGTTTATTTACAGGAATAGATTTCTTTTATATAAACATTTCATTAGAAGAAGTGTTTATCCAAGGGGACACTACACTACTAAGCTAAGGAATAGATGTTGTCAATATTTGAAAGATTCAAATGTACTTGTCAGGAAAAAAAAATCTAGCACTCATTTCTGCTCTTTAACTAACAAAGAGCAGAAATGAGACTAATGTCTCGAACATGTTCTTCAAGAGAAATTTGGTGTGAAAATGGATGATAGAAATACAAAGTCTATTTCGTAACATATGAAGAACAGGGAACTGGAGGAAGTGAAAGATGCAATAGAAAATCTAGAAAATGTGAATCACTCTGTATTCAATCACTTTTTATAGATACTTATTCCATTGCATTAAGTTTCATTCCAGTTGAGTTGCACTTCTGGTGATTTCATGGAAACAATCGTGTAGTTTTCTTGACTATCCAATTTTTTTAGTCTAACCTTCAGTCCAGATATTCTATGGTGGTCTTCCATTCAAATATCCCAACTTTGCTTATTTTCTGAATTCATACAAGGTCACTCAGTTGTTTTCAACTGCTCAGATTATTACAAGTACATGTGGTAGATACTTGCTGTATAACGTTTATATTTCCAATCCTTTGGAGACAGAAACTACATGAAAGTTGCATAGTAAGATTTTTTTAAAAAATTAAATAAATAAAAATAACTCCCAACAAAATAAAATCTAGGTCCCTTTTCCACTTTCATACATGACATGTCATGCTTTATTTTGTACAGACTGCAGCTCTTTTCCTAAAAAGCACAGTGATTTTGGCTCATGACTTAGTTCACAGTGGACTCGGTATATCTAGAAAGTTGGAATATCAAAGACTTCCATAATAGTCCGCAGTAATCTTTATGTACTCATTTTGTATAACCAGAATGGATATTCTTCTGATAATACAAGTAGTAGTCGTGGTATATTCATTATTCTATTGCTATTTCAAATGTTCTTACCTACCCAAAATGGAACAATATATTGAACCATAGAATGTGAACATAAATCTCTATTGTTAAAGACTAAACATGTTAGTGTATGACATTTGGTACTTAACTGCAGGGATAAACAATATTTTAATGGCTAATAGCCATTGTTCCCTTATGGTAAGATGGCCAAAAAATGAATGTGGCCACATCATATAGGAGAGCAAAAGTTTTTTTTTTTTCCTAGGGAATTGGGGAGGAAAAAAGATGATTTGTTCTTTAACATATAGCCTTATGCAATATTTTTCACCTGTTCCCTACTTTAAAATATCAGGAGCCTGTGCTATCAGTTTTTGACAATATTACTAGAAGCAGTATCAAGATATACAAAAAGGGGACTTGAGAGCAGCATGTATGTACATAAGCATAAGGAAATATGAAGAACAGTGACAAAGATGTTATGAATGCTATATATTAATGAGACCTTGCCACTCGTCCATGAATAGTCAATCTACAGTAACAAGCAATCAGTATCATCCTGCTCTTTCACTTACAATTGATGTCAAGCCAATTGATGCTAAAAAGCTCCTCCATTTTCCTTTTGGTCAGGTTTCCAGATCTTCCCAATTGAAAAACACAATAATGTGTCTGAATGATGACATTATTTCCAATGTGTGTCCCAATATCACAAAGCATAAATGTCGATTGTCTCAGCCAAGGAGTCTCATTTATGTATTCACATGAAGGACTGCATAGATATTTAAGGCAGCATGAGATGTATTAAGTTTGATTTATTACACAAGTCAATAATAGCTTAATCTTTTTGTCTGGCTCTAAAATGTGCTCTTCAATAAAATAAATATTTATAACAAAGCTGAGCCTTTCATTTACCACTTCTGCAAAGCAGAAGCTCTGAACATAAACTGTTGCATGGAGACAATTAGCAAATAGTCATGTCTCATTTGGTCACTCTAGGGAATTTAGCCAAATTTGTATCTGTTGACTTATGTCTATCATAAAGCTGGATGGATGAATCAATTGATATATTTTTTTTCTGCTCCTCTTTTTCCCTCTCCCCACAATCTTTCAGTTCCATTTCAAATATTTCTTAAATTAGCCCATAGAATTGAATTTGCAGTATTATGCTATTTTATTGCTACATTTAAACTTAAGAAAACATAATAAAAAAGATTAATATGAAAATTAGGAAAAGTACATAGTTGTGTGGCTTCACAGTTTTGCTGTTGCATTTATATTTAAAGTAACTACAGTTTTATCTTCTATCACCAGCCACAATGCTGCATGGCTAACTCTTCAATACTGCATTGTAATAGTCACATGTTTCTGGTAGATGTGAAGGTATTTGTATGCATATATGATATGAATTACAATCCTTCTCGCCTATATATCATTAGCAGTTTAGGTTCAAATCTCTCCCCAAGTAAGTGACATGTACACACATGGGGGTTCACAACATGGATTTCAGTATTTTAGGAGCTGTGGTGGTGCAGTGGTTAAAATACAGTATTGCAGGCTAACTTTGCCCACAGCCTGGAGTTCAATCCTGACCAGTTCAAGGCTGACTCAGCCTTCCATCCTTCCAAGGTCGGTAAAATGCAGATCCAGATTGTGGAGGCAATGTGCTGACATTTGTAAACCACTCAGAGAGTGCCATAAAGCACTATGGGGTGGTATATAAGTTTAAGTGTTATTGCTATTGCTATTCAGTATGCAATAAACATGATTGTCACATGTGGTACCAATCCTCTGCTCCTCCCACACATTCAGAGAAGGAGGCAGTTGTAGGAATTATCCAATTATGAATGAATTCCAATCTTCTGGTATCTACAGTTGTTGCTACTGGGAGTTAGCCATTTAGACAAGGGAATGTCAAGGAAATTGTCAGGGATAGTTGTGCTGAAACTCGCATTTTCAGCCAAAGGAAATGCCAAAGGTTATGTAAGCACAGTGTTGGCACATCTAAGCAATTGGAGTCTTTGCTCTGATAAATGTTTCACCTGTGAGTTTCTGCACTCTATACAGATGCTAAACAGAGAGTTGCTGTCAGGAAAGAAAAAGATGGCAATTGTATGTAATCCAAGCTAGAAGGGAGAGTGAAGTTTCTGGTGATTTGTGGAACAATTCTTAAGAAGTTGCTTGTTGATAGAATATGCTTGCAGTGCTATTCATTTTCCATTTTCATCAGGTCAGCTACTCTTGAGCCTTTTTTGACATCTATACCACCTCACGTCTAAATGCTCTGGTTTATTTCCATCCTCATTTTCTAGCAGGAAATAAAGCAGTGGCAACATCCATGAAAAGATAATTGTTTTGACATTGTCCTATCTGAAAACTTGCTACCTTGCAACTATAACATATTTTGTTTTAGGATGTGCTTTAAAGTAAACAAAACTTTAAAGCAAAACTTGTGTCTGTTCTACTGAAGATACTGTATGTACTCTACAGTTGGTATTAAAAGAGCTGTACAAAAATAATGGCTTTTGTGATACTTATTTTTTTCTGAATCTTATCAAAAAATTAGAAGATATGAATCTTAATTGATGATTTTTAATGGCAGATTGTGTGTGAGAGTAAGTATATAAAATAGAGCAGTAAGAAAACTGTAGAAAAATGAAACCTTGTTTTAATACATTGGAATGGCAGTATATACATGATATATAAAGCTGTCTCTTTTAATTCTTAAAACATTCTTTTTAGATTCTATCTTAATAGTGCTCTCATTTTCTTTCCTTCCTTCCTTCCTTCCTTCCTTCCTTCCTTCCTTCCTTCCTTCCTTCCTTCCTTCCTTCCTTCCTTCCTTCCTTCCTTCCTTTCTTCCTTCCTTCCTTCCTTCCTTCCTTCCTTTCTTTCTTTCTTTCTATCTATCTTTCCTTCTTTCTATATTATGTACCACCTTGGTAAATCTTTTAGGCTGCAGTTCGGTGATTTCTTTAGAAGTGTGACTGACATCTTTTTTTGTCTTTTTCCCTTTTATTTGGAGAAAAGAAAAAAGATTGGAACAAAGTTTAATCTCAAGCAATGTCAGGCTCAAAAAACCAAGAAAGACACATTGTGATTCTTGCAAAGCAGATTTCTTTATTGTTCCTCACTTATAGACAGAATCTTGCCAAACCAAATCTCCATAAAGCATTTACTGTGAGCACTATTAGGCAGGAGCTGTCTTCGTTCTCTTTCTCTTACACAAACTATCTGAATTGAGTTGTTTCTTGCTCCTCTGGAATATATTCTCTTCCTCCTATCCAGTCTACATTGCATTACAGGTGGTTTCTGCCCACTCCCACTTCTGTATCTTACAAGAATGAAAGTGGATCTACTCATTCTGCATCTAGTTCAGAAATTTCTCTTCAGATAGTATCAGCCTGAGGTTTCTGGTAATTTGGTAACTTGGAATCAGATCATAAAATTAACAAGGAAACCTGTTTTTCTCCTCAGTTTATATACATAGCAGCAATGGGAATAAAAATATAATTGCCCTTGTGAATTAGAACGAAAATAGTGTTGTACCAATAAAAGAAAATATTTATAGCTCAGGTTTGAAATAAGGGGTCCTTGCTGCTTTCTGAGCTTGGTTGTTTTCTTGCATATGTTTCATTACCCAGACTAGGTAAAGTCATCTAGTTTGGGTAATGAAATGTCTGCAAGAAAACAACCAAGCTCAGAGAGCAGCAAGAATCTCTCAAAGTAATGTTGGGTCAAATGGCAATAAAAAAGCTGACACAATCATTATCAATCACTTCACTTTGTTTTCTTTGATATCTGACTCCATGTCCTGAGAAGATCAAAACATGAAAACCAGTTGTAAAAACTTGTCTGCAAATGGAAAAATCAAATAATTTTAAGGAGAAAAGGTCTCACCATCAACTCTCTCCAATAAGCTCCTGTAATTAGAAATAATAGTAAGCACACTATTCTGTCAAATGAATTGTACCAGTGCAGAGATTCTGTTGCAAAAAAAAAAAAAAAAAGAAAAAGAAAGAGCAAAGATGAGTAGTACTGAAGGAGAATAATAGTTTGTTTTGGTTTTAATCTGTGGAAGTAGTTTGTTTGCCAAAAAAATACAATCTGCATCATTGTAATTGGATTGATTTTTCCCCAGTGTTTGTTTCAGTCTTAACAATCATATTCATTATGACAGTGTAAGCTGACAGAAAGTATTCCATGCCAGATAGAACACCTTTAAAGAGATGTATAGGAAATTCACCACATATTTTACTTCACAAGAACATTCATATGTTTCATATATCAGAATAGTTGCATTTGAAAAAAGGTATGTAAGGGAAAATTGCATTCAAAATGTCGGTGTTAAGGATATTTTTTTTGTTGACAATGTGAATATGTATTTTCTAATTACATTTTCTAACCACAAAATGAAGTAAAACTTATGATAAGTGAAAATCTGTGATACTGATACAAGTTTCACACAGATTAATCCCCACACTTCTATTGTGTAACATGAGTCAAATGTTTAGAATTGCAATTACTTCAATTGGTGGGAGTCTTTAAATGAAGTAAGCTAAATGTATCTTGTTGGCTCTTCAGGTTAGTGGATCTTATTCAAACTTTTATAAAAGCCAGGCATCAAGTGAGCATCTCTATGTCTTTATCTGTATCTCTGTGTCTGTATCTGTATCTCACGGAAAGTGACAAAAGGAGAATGGAAGAGAAATGTTGATAGAAAATAGAATTTAAACAGTTTAAAGCAGGGGTGTCAAACTTGCCAAGTCATGTGATGTGTCGCGACATATCGTGACTTTTTCCCCATTGCCGGAGCTGGGATGGGCATGGTTTTGGCACGATGCATCCAGCCCACGGGTCGGCAGTTTGACACCCCTGGTTTAAAGCCATATGATATGGACTCAAGCTGAAAACTTCAGCCTTATCCTGGAAATAGCAATGTAAATATGAATGAAACCTTTGCAGAGTTGTACTGTCAATAACCAGTTCAGCATTTCTAGTGGAATACTATAGACTACCATCTAAATACTACCAAAAGATCCAGGGAATTCAATAAAGTCCATGTCCTTCTACCTTTCTTGTGGCAAAGTTTATCTTACAAATTATTGTGACAATTTCATTGGCACAACAGGCCTAAAGACCAAGACTTTGCAATACTGTAGATGCAGTTCAGAAATTGAATACACTACTTGCCTACAACTCATTAAAGCAACTATATCTGTTACTGAGGTAATAGCACAAAAAGGATGAGATTAATGAATCACAGCCAGGAGTTGCATTCTTGCCTCCATTTTTTGAATTAACAGTAAAGTATTGTACAACCCTACCAAAGATCAGTTCAAATTAATTAGAATTATTATTTTTATCCATGAAAGCTTGTCTATTACTTGCCACTATATTCAGGATGTAGGAACTAAATTCTGCCCAGAGAAAATGAAGTGATGTGAGCAATTAATTCCCTTTAATATAATGTGCCCTTCCTCCTCTAACTACTATTAAATGTTGAGGGAGTTATTGAAATATTTGGTTTCATAAACCAATTAAATGAATTTGCTTTCATTGATCCAAAATCTGTAAACGAGAACAAAGGAACCCCAAGTTAGCCAGAAAGTAAAATGGCAGTCTTAAAAATGTCTATGTTTTGCAAAGTTTCAGTAAGTTGTAATGTAATTCTATTTAATTTAATGAGCAACAGAATATTCAAAAAATGGTGCAAGGGTAAAAATTTAATCTCTTTACGCAAGTTCATTATAGACATATAGAGGAGGATTGAAATCTTCCTTTTGCGTGTTATCATAATTGCTGTTGCATAATCATTTTGTCAGCTGAACTTATATCTGCTTTCACCATCGAATGAGGAATGTCAACTAGCCATCCTAGGCTACCTGGGAAAAAAAAACCAAGCATAACTCTAATATTTTAGTGTGCTCACTCATGGTCAAGCAATTGGCAAAATATAATCACTGTCACTATAATTATGCTATCATGTAGCTTTATATTTTTAATATCCCCATGTCATTCTCATATATATATATTCAATAAGTGAAGCACACAGAGCAATCTGTATGCTCTAAGCAGGGTTTATTTAAAATATTAACATTTCATTTACACTGGTATAACCTTGACGGGCAATTTCTATGATTCTAGAATATTAAATATCTTGCTTGAAGCCATTTAGTGCTTTTGTAGATGCAAATAAAGAAAAAAAAAGTAAAGCTTTGTTTTATTCCCTTAATGAGGTGTGGAGAAACTGTGCTATTTTTACCAGTTTGTTCTTTGTTTTTCACAATAAGAATAGGCAGTTTCTCACACACGAACCTTACTAAGAAGCTGGTGAAAATATATTTAATCAATTAACCCTTCTAATAATAATGCTTTTGCCATGCGTCTGTGTTTGTGTCTGTGTGTCTCTGTGTGTGTTGTGTCTGGCCACTCTTTGGAGAAGTCCTGGTGTTTTCTTGGCAAGATTTCAAAGTGGTTTGCCTTGTCTGCTTGCTAGGGTGGAGAGATCTGAATGGCCCAAAATCACCCAGCTGGCTTCATGCCTAAGGCAGGACTAGAATTCACAGCCTCTTGATTTTAGCCTGGTTCTTTTAGCCACTGTACCATACTGGCTTTCTTCCTTTCTTCCTTTTTTTTGTTAGTAGTAAAGAATATAATGTATAATTATGAGCTTACCAGACAATTATGAGCTTCCCATAGTTACTACCGCTTATACCTCCATCCATAGTCAGAATATTTTGAACATATTTTGCAAAGAGAGTGTCAGTTTCACCTATACCATCTCAGACAGGTGAATGTCTAGTCTCTTCTTAAAAATCTCCAGTGATGGAGCGCCCACGATTTCTGGGGGTAAGCTGTTCCACTGGTTGATTGTCCTCATTGTCAGGAGGTTTCTCCTTAATTCCAGGTTGCTTCTCTCTTTGATCAGTTTCCAACCATTGTTTCTCATCCTTCCCTCTGGTGCTTTGGTGAACAACCTGGCTCCCTCTGCCTTGTGGCAGCCCCTCAGATACTGGAACACTGCTATCATGTCTCCCCTATTTCTTCTTTTCTTTAGACTAGCCCAGTGGTGGCGAACCTATAGCACGCGTGCCAGAGGTGGCACTCAGAGCCCTCTCTGTGGGCACGTGTGCCGTGCCCCAGAGATGGTGAGGGACTGGCCCTCGCCGCCCTGGCCCCACCCATCCAGTCTGCCATGACCACCATGGCCACGGCCACCTGGCACCCAGTGATAAATAAGTGGGTTTGGGGTTGCAATTTGGGCACTGGGTCTCTAAAAGTTTCGCCATCACTGGACTAGCCAAACCCAAGTCCTTGTAGTTTTCCTTGCCAGTTTTGGTGAGGCTGTGACTTTTTTTGTTGGTAGTTCCTTGGTTAGGATATTGTTGTCTGTTTTATTGTTTGTCTGCTTAATTTTTTGTCTCCTTAGTAGTTTAGGGTGTGTGGTTGGTGAGTCTGCATTTAGATTCAAATAGGATTACAGCCTGATAGTTTTCTCTCCTCAAGTTTCCCCTTTTCAACTTGCTGCATTTAGAGGCAAGCAATGAGCTTTATTCATATGGCATAATGGATTGCACTCATAACTATGTAATATCCAAGGTGCAATGACTAATGCCACAGGTTTTATTAAATTTGCCCCAGTGCTATTAAAAAAGGATGTGAGGCAAGCATTCAGATGGTGTCATCTTTACATCCACATAAGGGTCTTTGGTTCAGATATTATATGCATCTTTGGGAATTAACTCCGCCTACAGAAGATGAAAATGACAGAATTAATGCAGGACGCATTAAGTAGCAATTAACCCCAGGTGCTTGTTTATCAAGTTTTTTCCTTTCTCTGTTAAAGCATAGAACTTGCTTTAAAAGATGTTGTCTTAAAACTGTTTCGCACAAGGACACATTTGTTCTCACAACCTAATTTACTTTCATTAAATCAGAAGCAGAATAATGCTTAAGCTGATTTCATCTCTTAACCGGGTTTTCCCATCTTCATTCCTTCCAGCAATATCTGCAGGATTTTGAGACTTTGTGATTGAATGTGACATTGCAATGCAAATAGAAAAGAGATGGGTCTTGATGATGACATTGGTAATGAGGAAGAGGATGATGATAATGCACTGGTGCTTTCATTGGTCTGTCATCCCCACTGATTCTCCAGCAGACACTACTGATCCCCTTAGTTTGTATTTGTGGTGAATGGGAAACTGTTTTTCACTGCAACAGAATAAGCGGGAGGAGAGGAAGAAACTGGCCTACAGTAGCCCTAGAGATTTTCCTCCATTCTGCCATTGCAAAGGGAACAAAGGGGAAGGAATAAGAGATTGCTGAGGGTTATGAAAGAAAGCAGGTGACTTTGGAGGAGAAGAAAGAACAACTAGAAGATGGAAAAAGTGAGATTGGTGGGAAAAGATATGGAGACTAGAAACATATATGTGGTCTTGGAAAGCTGTTCCAGAAGAAGCAGAGAGATAAGGACCATTCAGGTGGGAGAAACTGTGGTAGAGAAAAAGCTACGTTCTCTCGGATTGGAAATGAGGAAAGTGTGTCTAAGAGTTAAGGAAATCTTCACAGCAGAGAATTAGGACTGCTTTGTATAGAAATGAGACAGAGACTCTGGATGGACAGAATGAAGCCTGAGGCCTCTGGGAAAATGAAAATTTATTTCTGGGATGAAGTTGATGAAGGTCCTCAACTGTGACCAAAAATGTCTAAGGATTCATGCCCTAGAGCTTCAATCACTCAACCCCGAACCATTAAGGGACCAAGACAAAAATGTTCCTAAAAGTTTGATTTAAGGTTGCAAAATAAAACATTTATTTTTCTTTTTGAAAATAAATCTTGTTCTTAATCCTTAGTTTTGTTTTCATCTCTTCAAAAGAAGAAATGGCTGCTATTTCTTGGCCAGATAGCTAAAATGTGCTAATTCCAGGAGGTGATGCGACAGAGTTGATTCCCCTACTACTACTACTACTCCTGCAATTATGGCCAGATTATGGACAATTAAGTTAGAGCCTGTGACAGCCCCTCTCTCTTAAAAACTAATGTTAATGTGTGGTAATGTAAATACTACCTAAACACAAAATGCACAGTACACTCAGTCATGCAAGATGAAAGGTTTTTCCATTTTTCAGCCTACCCCACAACCTCCACCAGCTTTACTACGAAGAATAAACAACACAATAATTCTAATATATATATTTTATTCTTTTTGCCATAGATGAAAAAAGCCTTCATCTGGGAAATATTCTAACCTCTATTGATTGCCCCTTTCTATAACTCTTCTAACTTTATAATACCTTTTTTAAGGTGATGTGATCAAGCATGCCCTCATAAATTTTTATATGGCATTATTATACTGGTAGTTTATTTTTTTAATCTACCCCCCACCTAATAATTCTGAACATGGAATTTGCTTTTCCTGAAGTATTTGACATTTCCACTGAGTTGTCCTCTGTGATTCTAATATCTCTTTCCTAGTTCATCATTGCCAGCTGAGATCCCATGAATTTATATTCATTATTGTATCATAAGAAATGTATATTTATGTATCCAGTTAATAAACCTTTGGCCATACCAGCTGGAACAGAATCTTACAGTCCAATTACATCTGGATGATCCATAGGAGCTTCTGCCATTGTATCTAAATTACCTCCCTCAAAGAGAAGAAGAATTTTAGAAATTCCATTATCCTCTTCCATGTAATCTTGGACCATCTTCCACCACCATTACATCTTTAATTTTATATAACATTGTCTCTTTTATTAAACTCCCTCTGCAATATGGGACATTCACAAGCAAATCATCATCAGCACCATGCTGCAGTCTGAGGACTTCTCCATTAAGTGTTTGAGAAATGCCCAAAACCAGCTTCTACTATAAATGGATAATTTCATACTTTCCAAGTCTTTTAAAAAAATGTTTTATTACATTATAGAATGGAAATAATAGCCAAGTGCAATGGAATTTAAACAACAGGAACTGGAAGCTATTAGCACTGTCATGATTATGTAAATTAGGTAAAACCTTTCAAAATAGAAAATGTATCTCAATGTTAAATATGATTTCAGAGATGTAAATGGACCGAGTTAGTTACATTATGTGATTAATGCTGAATATAATGTTGTAAAGTACATTGAATTAATTTCTAATATAAAAGAGTTTATTGTTACTTTTTGTAATTTATTAATACTAAGAAAAAAGAAAAATCAGACATGCTTGGGAAAAGTTGATGGGTATTTAATCTCTAACTTTCCCATTTCCTCTACTCTGAAAGATTTGCACTGTTTTTAAAACTTTAAGCCTCCTTAAAACCCTCCTGTAAATGTTACTTAATACTGTAAGTATTAAATATACAGCAATCATACTTGTTTAAATTTCTGTTGTGGATCCAGTATGTGCTATAGTTTTGCCTGTACTGTGTACTCTATAAGCTTTTGTTCCCAGTCAGATGTTTTCAGCTTTGTTGGGCAAAGTTTATCTCCGCAGCCATGACCATCTATTTCAATAAATGATGGGGTGGTTGTTAATGTATTCTGGTATATAAAACTACTTAGCTTTCGTCGTCCAAACTGTCAACATCGTCAGAGTACAAAGCAAAGGATCCGGGACTTCGCTTATGTAGCCGGCTGCCTCTGCACCCTGCTCCTCGATCGGGTCATTGGTCCGCTCGTTTCCACTGGTCGTATTGCTCCTAAACGTCCTGCACCAGTCAAAATGCTGGTGGCTTCCAGAGCTGTTCTCCAGCTCGCAATCGCTGTTACTCCCCTGGCGCACATACAAACGCCCAGGGCCTGGCTCTCCCGTCGCTCTCGTTCATTGCTCCCCTCCCCTCTTGCCACCGGCCGGACTTGAGCATCCCTCTTAAAGTTGTTTGTGGGATGCACTTCTGAAGCCATTTTCCCGCTCGCAATCGCTGTTATTCCCCTGGCGCGCCAAGGGGATGCTGAAACAGTTGTAAATGTGAATAACAGTCATAAGACACTTTTTTCAGTGTAACTTTGTACAGTCACTAAATGAACTGTTGTAAGTCAAGGATTACCTGTATATGCTTGCCAATAATAATAATAATAATAATAATAATAATAATAATAATAATAATAATAATAATAATAATAATAATAATAATAATAATAATAATAATAATAATAATAATAATAATAATAATAATAATAATATAATATAATAAAGTTGGAAGGGACCTTGGAGGTCATCTAGTCCAACCCCCTGCTCAGGCAGGAAACCCTATATCATTTCAGACAAATGGCTGTCCAGTCTCTTCTTAAAAACTTCCAGTGTTGGAGCATTCACGCTTCTGGTGGTTCCACTGGTTAATTGTTCTAACTGTCAGGAAGTTTCTCCTCAGTTCCAGGTTGCTTCTTTCCTTGATTAGTTTCCATCCGTTGCTTCTTGTCCTGCCTTCAGGCGCCTTGGAAAATAGCTTCACTCCCTCTTCTTTGTGGCAGCCCCTGAGATATTGGAACACTGCTATCATGTCCCCCCTCGTCCTTCTCTTCATTAAACTAGACACATATACATATATATGTGTGTGTGTGTGTGTGTTCACTGTATGTGGTAAAACATTTCTTTTGTTTCATGGCATTTCCAACATTTATTTGCATCTTAGAAATTATTGATTGAGTTGTATGCCATCTGTAAAACGTTTTATATCCAGTTTTCCTTTAAGATGTTAATATTTTTTTATAAATTTATTCCATAACTCTTCCCTTTGTTATATCATGACTGTAATATTTTGCATCCTTTTTGTGCATTTTTTATTTGTTCTGCCTCCATATCATATATAAGTATGTGTGCATGTATGCGTGTGAATGTGTGTGAATGTGTATTTCTGTATATACTTAACAGATGGTATTGGTTTTGTTTCCAATTCTGTCATTTTTCCAAGTGTGCTTCTTTCATTCTTGATCAGATTTTATGCTTTCAACAATTTGAAAGTATATTGTAGCTTTCACTGAGTAATTCTTTCTATGTCTATTAATGGTCTGGGTGGATCATATCTGCATAAATAATTACATTTTTTGTTATTGTGATTATCTCCAACATGGAAAGTGTTTGAAAGAGAAGCTATTTCCACTTTTTGTTTTTAAGTTGCTTCTTCTTCTTCAACTTTACCAATTTCTTGACAAATTTACTTATTAAGTTTGGTACCTACAGGTAATCCTCATCTTACAACAGTTGTTTTAGTGACTGTTCAAAGTTACAACGGCACTGAAAAAAAGTGACTTATGACCAGTTTTCACACTTATAACCGTAGTAGCATCCCCATGGTCATGTGATCAAAATTCAGACGCTTGGCAATTGACTCATATTTATGACGGTTGCAGAGTCCTGGGGGTCACCTTTTGTCACCTTCTGACAAGCAAAGTCAATGGGAAAGCTGGATTCACTTAACAATAGTTTGACTAATTTAACAACTACAGTGATTCACTTAACAACTTTGGCAAGAAAGGTCATAAAATGGGCAAACTCACTTAACAAATGTTTCATTTAGCAACAGAAATTTTGGAGTCAATTGTGATCGTAAGTCAAGGACTACTTGTAAACTTTCACTCCCTTTCAAGTTATAATGCACTTTTAACAACTTTAATTCTGAAGAAAGAGAAGAGATTATCTTATGACATGAAAACTGAATTCAAAATCCCTAACAGAAAATGGTATTCATTCATTCATTCATTCATTCATTCATTCATTCATTCATTCATTCATTCATTCATTCAGGAAGTGAATGTGTGGTAGGTTGTGTGAAGCTTCAAAAGGGCATTTAAATGTTAAAGGCATGTTTGTTTTGACAAAGCTATGGAAGAAACATGGTCCTCAAAGCTTCTCTTCAAACTGACAGTGGTCCAGTTATTTTTAGATGTAAGCAAAGAAATATATTATCTCCCTTGACACCCAAAGGGGTAAAAGAGGAAGTAAAGAAGAAGAAAGAAATATGGTGGCTTCAGTTCAGTTTGCTTCAGGCTTCTTGCACAGGACTATGAGAAACTCTCTTTAGGGGGGAAAAAAAACCCTGAGACAAGGTGAACTGCTATGTCAAGAAGTATCTCAGGCTAAGCAGCTCCAGCATCAACTATGCAAAATTCCACGTCTTATGTGTGAGATACTAGCCTGAAGGCCCTTAGCCACACTTGATGGGTCTCCCAATCTGGTCTACTCCAATGAAAGTGGCAAGGAATTCATAAGTCCATGAAAAATGTGAGCACCTCAATGGGCTATGTGTAAACTCACTGTATGTGAACAATCTCCACAGTTGAGCAGCAGTGACAAAGGTGGCAACATGTTATCACACATATCAGAAGCAGCTACTCAAAAGCCCGAAAGTCCACCGGAGGAAAAATATGTGTTAGAAATAGGGAGCCTTAAGCCCACTTCATACCCCAGTCCCAAGGTGCTCCTCACACAGTGGAATTAAGGAGAAACTTCCTAATAGTGAGAACCATTAACTAATGGAACAGCTTGCCTTCAGAAGTTGTGGGTGCTTTATCACTGGAGGTTTTTAAGAAGACACTGGACCACCACTTGTCTGAAATGGTATAGGGTCTCCTGCTTGAGCAAGGGGTTGCACTAGAAGATCTCCAAGGTCCCTTTCAACTCTATTCTGATTGATTGACCTATGCCACATCTCTTAACCTTGGAAGCCCCTCCAACACATTCACTGAAGTGGTTTAAGGTAAATTACTTTCAGTGTACATATCAGCAACACAGCATCTACATAGCCTTGAAGAAGACTGAAGGACTTCTAGGCTAAGCAATTTTGAAGAACAATGCAAACATTTCTAGCTGGAGGCACTTCAGCATGGGGGGGGGGATACAGGAGAAGCCTTTACCTTTATCTGAAGTGCTTTGAAGCAACCCAAATTGGCTTGTTGAGGCAAATCAGCTTCTTTGCTTCAGTGAGGTGACTCGGGTTCAAATACCTTCATTGAAGCAAATCTTTGATCACTTTAGAAAGAGCTATTAAAGAAGATGGAGCATGTCCTTGATTCCATATAGAAGAAAAAGATAAAATAAAACAATCTATCAATATCTTTTAGTGGTGAGCTAAAGAAACTTCTTAACACTCAATCCTATACATAAGCATCACATGATGGACAACATTTTCAATGTTTTAATGTGTCTTATCTAACTAAAACTTAATTAATAGACTTAATTGTTTGTAAGGAACTCAGGTAACTGCAAATGGAAATGCTTTGAAGTAACTGCTTGATATGAACAGAGCTACTTCTTTCATCATGTTGTGAAAAGCCATTTTAAAAATGAAAAAAAAAACCTTTATAATAGCAAATTCAGCCATTGCTTTCCCCAGTAAAATAACAGTTACATGTAATTATTTTGGTGGGGAGGGAGAGGAAAAATAAGTGTATTGTGGAAAAACAAACATGTAAATCCCTATAGCATATCACATAGAGATTTTCTTTTTCTTTTAGAGTTGAGCAGTGATCCTATAAATTAAGTTTTCAGCATATGATGAAGCAATTACTGTGAGATGCATGCTGTCTGCTATTTTCAATGTAATGGGCATCATGACAAATGTTGTCTAAATGGGTTTTTTTTTTTGCATGTGTCTGTTTGTTTTTCAAGTAACAATGAGAAACTGTAAACTATTTCTCTTTTTTAAAAATATGAATGCTTAAATTCTCCTGATGCTGAGAAATCCTTATGAGCTGAATAAAAAGAGTATTCTGCATACTCTTTTCATTGGCACTTTTAATAGTGGCACTCACTCACAGGATTCTTTTAAGTTTAATTTTTTTTCCCAGAGATAGCATTGTATATATGCTAAAAGGTTTTATTATGATGCATATCTTCCTTTGAATATCTGGCCTTGGGCAATTCATTTTTTTTTAGAAAGGGCTAGTATTTAATATTTATATTTAATTCAGCAGAAGCTTCTTTTGCATTATAAGAGCCTCCTCCTGAATTAGATGAAGTAATTTGCTTCCATAAACTTTGGGGATGTTTGGGAACAGCAACTGTTTCATTAGAGGTGCCTTAGAATGATTGTGTTCCATCTATCAAAGTGCAGCCTTGCAATAAGAACTGTCAGTCTAATGCACAAGCATCTTTCAGTAGACTTGACAGCCTTTTCATTAATCTTCCAATGGAACAAGAAAGAAAGAGATTGGGGTAGGCTCTTGTCACTTAATGTAAAGTCTCCTTCATTTAACTTTGATGAAGGGTGTCAGAGAGAGAGAGAAAGAGAGAGGGTGTTTTGCATTTGTGCATTCAGTCAAGGCGAACCATGAACTTCCCAACACCAATAAGTTTATGTTGTAATGATATGAACCTAGATAAACATCAGACACCATCAGTCAAGCAATAAATTCAATTTTATCCTTAGATAATGGAGTAATGACACTGGGTAGCAGTACTGGTTGTAGGCTTCCCCCAGACCGATATTAGAACCAAAAAGCTCATAGGCAAGAACTTAAGGACACACATCTGTAGAGATGCTTTCATTCTTCATACTAGTGGACCTTAGGTAGCAAAGAACACCAGCCACTACACACTCTAGGATTCAAGTTCTTTTTTAAAGCAATCCCTCAAGTAAAAATTACATTTCTTTCTCTTTCCTTTGCATTATAGGGGAGTGGGCCATTTGTTTCTGATGGGAGAAGTGGCTGGCACCTGTAATGGACCAGTCTACTCTGAGGCTATCTGCTTTAGACCTTGCAAGCTTTTTCCTTCATAGGGTTTTGAGGGTATTCAAGTAAGACTTTTACATTATTGGCAAGAAGACTATACTTTTTTATTTTAGTCCCCCATGAGAATTATTTTCAACTACATCGGTTTTGTATCTGCTTTTTAGGTGAGTGGATTAATACATTTAATACTGGTGCAATAGCAATTTCAGAATGTACCTATTTCATGAACTGTATCAGATACTCTCCCCCCCCCAAAAAAAAAAGGCTTGATCTCTTTTTATTAAATGACATTTAAATATGTATTTGTTTCAAACACAACTTTTTATAAAATAGATTCATCGTACGTTTCTCTTATAAATAGACATTCTGGCATTCTGATGTTTTCTGTATGGAAAACATGGGAGAAAAACATTATTTTGCAGCTGACCTTCTTGGCCTTTCAGGGCAATGAGTGTCCAAGCTCAAAAGCTGAAGATTCCTGGCAGGGCTTTCACTGAAGGTATGATGAACATGAAAATAAGGTTATTATAGAGCCCTGGTGGCTCAGTGGTTAGAATGCAATACTGCAGGCTACTTCTGCTGACTGCTGGCTGCCAGCAGTTTGGCAGTTCGAGTCTCACCCGCTCAAGGTTAATTCAACCTTCCATCTTTCTAAGGTTGGTCAAATGAGGACCCAGATTGTTGGGGGCAATATGCTGACTCTGTAAACCACTTAGAGAGGGCTGTAAAGCACTGTGAAGTGGTATATAAGTCTAACTGCTATTGCTAAGTGCTATTAGCAACTGAAATGGGAAAAATATTCCACATGTCATTGCCCAAGGTAATAATGAGTATATCATTTTGCCAGAAGATGGGGCTGGGGCTGTTTCTATTAGAAGGTGTAGGGGGCTGCTGCTTCATCTGGAAAAGAGGAAAGGAAAGGTGGAAGAATCTGACGAGGATATGAAATTGGGTAACTGAACTAAAATTATTAGTTAGTCTGTCCTATATTTTTTTCCCAGAGGAAAAAGTAGATATTCAGTTAATGTACTGCATTGGGTGTTTTGGAATACCTTTATTGCAATAGACTTGTATTCACTCCATAGTGCTTTACACACTCTCTGAGTGGTTTACGAATGTCAACATATTGCCCCTAGCAATCTGGGTTTTCATTTTTCCCACCTCAAGAAGGATGGAAGGCTGAGTTAACCCGGAGCCATGTCAGGATCGAATTCCTGGAAGTGGGCAGAGTCAGCCTGCAATACTGCATTTTAACCACTGTGCCACCAGGGCTTTATGATATATGTGTGTGTGTTTATTTCTTGTATGTATGTTTGTACATTTATGATTTGTGTTTTGTGTTCTGTGTTCTGTGGGCCTGCTTTTGCTTCAAAGAAAGGCTTTTAACAAGTGGGGGAATGCTAAGTACATTTTGAGTAGAGACGCAAGACCACCTACTTTGGATCCATATAACATTTTTGTAACTGCTAAACAGGAACATCATTTCTTTTATGCCTTTCACACAGAGTATTCATTAAATTATAGAAAGTAATATTGGAAGTGCTGTGAAAGATGATTAGGTTTTCAGCCGAAATAACTACAACATCAAAAAACAACAGGAGGAAGAGTTGAGTGTCAAAGGGAGGACATGCCAGAAACAATGTTACATCCTCACAATGTATGCAGTAGAGCTTGCATCACCAAGTTACAATGCCACATTTATTATTTTCACAAAAACATCATATCTTGTAGACGTCTCAAAACAACATTATTGTATTTTGTATTAAGCACAACCACAGTAAAATATATAATGATTCTGACTCAATAAATTAAAAAATGTTAATATTTCCCCTTGACTACATAACACTGAATCCAATGCAACAGGAGAAGAAATTAATCATTTTCATATAATGAGCTCTTCCTAAGATTATGCATAATCAAACTGCCTATTTAGCCACATCATTATCTCTCCAAGAAATAATAGATGCCATTAAATCTGTGAAACAGAAAGTAGTCCCAGTCCAGTAGGCTATCTTCTTGAGTTGTATAAGAAATAAAATTGAGGTTTGTGCCCCATTGATACTAAAGAATTATAGTGAAAACTTTTAAAATAAGTTTTTCTAGCTTCCTTTAGATTAGAAAAAGCTATATAACTCTGATTCTGAAAGCTAGTGAACACTATTCTGCTTGAACAAGTGATCCACTTTCTTTCCTCAACATTGTCACAAAAATATTGACTCTGACTTTGACATATAAACTACAATGATCCATTTTTCCCAATCTGATTTTATACAAGGTAATCGAGCATTTGATAATAATACTTTATGAAAAAGTGTCTTGGCTATTCATTGAGAAAAAATCAAAATAAGCCATGATGGCCTCTTTGGGTGCAGAAAAGGCCTTTGATCTGATCCAATGGGAATGTCAAAGATTTGCTGAAATAAGGATAGCCTCCCTTTTATCAATTGGATTAACATATGGTATCCTGTATCCTTTGCTAGTGTTAGCATTATGTCATCTATGAAGCTGTCTCATGAAAAATGTCAAGGAAGTGTTTTATTTCATTCTAATCTAGTATTAAATACACTGATTTGTTTTATTAGACAAAGAAAGTATAGGTCTAACATAGCTGGAATTAAATACAAACTGTTATTTTATGATAATTATGATACATTATATTGGTGTTAATTATGTGTTTTTGTGCAACAGTTGGTAATTTGTCAGGTTATTATATTTAGGAATAGTTATTCCAAGGAAAGGGTTTTTTAATTTGTTGCGTCAAATGTATATTTTTTCTTAAATCTCAGATCAAAATTGATATAAGCAAATAATTTAAAATACCACTGACCTTGGGAGGATAAAATAAATGTAAAAATAAAGTTAAATCCAAGTAGTGCCAGTTTCCTGTCAGAAATTCCCAGATATTTGAAAGTCATGGGCATCCATCTTCCTTTCAGCCTTTCATTTTTTTAAGTATGCCTGGGTCTTAACTTTACTTTTTGAACTTTGCTTTTTATTTTTAAAAGTAGACCAGCTGGCTGAATGCTGATATATTTCAACCCCATGCAGGACTCTAGTTGTTATTTTCTTTTTCTTTTTCCTTTTGATTTATGCTGTTGTTCTAAATAACTTTCATTTTCCCATATGGAAACATGGCATGCTCTTGGCTGGTGCTTTCGTTTGATTTACATTAATATTGGATTCTCATCATAGGTTTTTTGCATTTTTTTAAATCTGCAAAATACCTTGAGTTTATTTTTTAAAAAAGTTTCTTTCAATCTTGGATTAAAATACCCAGAAAATATATTTCCTGTTTCCTTCTCTTTTAGTTGTTGTCTGGTTAAGTCTCACAGAACAACACTGTATCAGATTACAAACAGCTAAGAGTGGCTGGAATCTGAGAAAAGACCTTTTGGTAACATGCAACCTTTAATTGAAAGTTTGATGAGATGATAATGGCCGTGGAAAATTTTCAGAGGCATATAGCTTTGGATAAGTTAGATTCACAAAAAGAATTTGATTTGAAAGATGGAGACCAAAGAGATATGCGCTATTCAGATGGAGAACTAACTGAGCTGATTCCATACGTCACTTGGAACTTCAAGCCTGCATTCTCTTACAATAGCAGAAGCCAGACTGAATTGGGAAGTGACAATTTGCTTTTTTTTTTTTTTTAGGAGAACTGAGGGGGATTGGGGAATGGATTTATTACACTTAATCAGAAACCACTTCTATCTGGACTTCCTTG
The DNA here is from genome assembly GCA_023970755.1 of Azemiops feae. Lineage (NCBI taxonomy): Eukaryota > Metazoa > Chordata > Lepidosauria > Squamata > Viperidae > Azemiops > Azemiops feae. Next base: position 976,659 of record JALGBA010004088.1, on the reverse strand, counting down.
GGAAGACAGACCCCTTGTTGAGATTGAATTTATTATATTTAACTAGACAACAACTAATAAGAGATATTAAGAAAGAAATGTGGATATTTGATCCAGGATGAATGATGTAACTTTTGTAATGATTTGGGATCATGGTAAACTTTCTTTGAGTTGATTACAACAACAGTTGGTAAACAGAGGGTTTGAAGTTTTAATTGTGTCTTTTTTATTACTGTTGTTCTTCCTGTTAACTATTTTGTCATTAATATAGCATATAAATGACAGGTCAATAATTTGCAAATAGATTTATTAGTTTAAAAATTTTGAGGGGATCTGTTTCGTAAGGGGTAGGAACTAACATTGTAGTAATGTGCTAATCAGTGTTCAGCTTAGGTGATAATAAATGGTGGGGTTTTTTTTCCTTTTTAATGCACTTTTTTAACGACTTGCTTGTTTTGGTTTTTTCTTTCGTTTTTTTTTTTAATTTTTTTGGAGTTTTGTATTTTAACTTTTTTTCAAATAAAATACAAATAGAAGGGGAAAAAAGAAATTCCCAGATATTTGATTCAAAACTACTGGTCTGAATGCTAGACTTAAATTTGCTTAGAGGCCCTCAGATACGCAAACTGTCACAACATTATTGCACTTTGTCAAAATAAGGATCTGAATTCTTTCTATTATCCACAACACTTGAAAACCATTTTCTTCCCATCATGATCTAATGGACTTTGCTGTAGACCACATATATTATTTATATATCTCCTCTACCCTTTGATTAACTAGTTCCACACTTAGGCTTTTCTCTATCCCGATCCCAAAGTCGTGACTCTATCTAGAAAGACTGGAACTCCCTCTTTTGATTCTGAGTAACAGAAAGGGAGCTCTTTCTCCTTCATTCGTATTTTTTTCTTTGGTTAGAGTTGGGGAGAATTCCACTCTTCCAGAACTCATTTTCTCTCTTTTGAGTGACTCAGTTTCTCTGCTCCTTTCCTCAGCCATATCTTCCTCTCCATTTCCCTTTCTTTTAAGTGCCTTTCTCTTTAATGCCTGAATCACTGGCATCGGGTAATAATGTAAGAATAGTCATGAAGTCTGGGTTTGTGAGGAGGCAGCAAATGGATCTGGTGAAGGAGATGATGATGTTAACTATAAACGTATACTGAATGTTTACAGAACATTCAGATCCTGGGTATCCCTCCCAATAAGTTAAACTTTTATGCTTCTCTTGTATTGAGAGTAAAAATGTGTTTTATTTCAAATTGTTTCCTCCCTGCTTCCAAAATGGGGGAAAGTAGCAGGATCAAGGTGTGTAAGGACAGAAAAGAAGTCTTTAGGAAAGAAAATTGGAAAACTGGGTGTATTTTTAGTGTGGTCAGAAGCTGCAATCAAAAGTCTAAAGGATTGATTTATCCTATCATAAAGAATGAACTCAAACATTTGACATCCAGCTTTTTTGTTGAAAACCAGGCAGAGTGCAGGCAGAACTTCATGCCCAATAGTTAAAATAGGTTTCTGCCAAGATGAGCTGTGATAGTTGAGCTCCAATCTGAAATCATTTGACAGGGGCAACCCTGGTGCTAGAAAACGTGAATAAAGAGACAAGTTCATGGCTCTTCTCCTGAGAATAAAAAGAAAGAAATCAAGTTGTCATGGCAAAACCTTGGCAGAATGTTTCAGATGCACAACTTGGTAGAGTTTGGCTTGAAGTTGACTAAAAGCTCCAAAACTGCTCAACTAGGTAAGAATCTTTACACACATTAGAATGAAAAGTGGATGACTGTCCTCTGGGATTGCATAGTTCAAACCTGTTGCCTTTTGTTCCTGCTCCATTTCAAGAGACCCTGTGCGCACTGAGTGGTTGTTGATTGCTTATGCTAAAATAATAGGTATTGGTATGTCTGCAGAATTAGCAGTACTGTTAACAAAAGAAGCATGTTACATATACAGGAAGCATGTTACATATACAGGCAGCTGTTGTCTCAGCTTTCCAGGGGGTGTTGGGGCCACTGTGAAATACTTTCTGAAAGTTCAATCATGCAAAGAGTTTGCTTCTGCATTTAGGAATACAGCTTCCCTTTAAATATTCCTGTTCCTGGTAGTTTGTTGGGTCTGAAGAGATAGGTATGAATACAAAGAATAGGTCAAAGATAGGATCCTTCAATTTATAAAATATGCAGACCTAATACATCTTAATAATAATAATAAAGTTGGAAGGGACCTTGGAGGTCATCTAGTCCAATCCCCTGCTCAGGCAGGAAATCCTATACCATTTCGGACAAATGGCTGTCCAGTCTCTTCTTAAAAACTTCCAGTGTTAACATCTTGTTAACATTTTGTTCTGTATTTTTTTCCCAACATTTTCTCTTCGAAGATAGTAGAAATGTCTTTTTATTTTTCCCTTCCAAAGAAGAAATAAGTTTAGTGAAAATCTCATGGGTGTTTGTACTTAATCTAATTACAAGGTATATGAAATTGGGGCAGGAGAGTTCCACGCTTATACTATATAATCACTTTTCCAAGAATTTGCATACTTCTGGTTTTCCATATGTAGCTTGAACTCTAAGATAAGATATCATGAAAGGAACTCTTCTATGAATTTTTTTTTCACACCAGAAATGGGAAGATTAAAAACCTTCTGCTACCTCAAAATAATGGATTAAACTCAAAGCACCATCAAAAAACATTTAAAAGAGATATTATAGTACTCTGATTTTTTTTTTTAAAGGCAGGTTAAAAAGAGTGTCCAGGAGACAGGATGACAGATATTGGTACTCAGTGTAATTCCCCCCCCCCCAGGATTGTGTAAATAAGTTTTTCAGCATGGGCAAATGTGCAAATAGTTTGTGTGTGTGTTCCTTCAACTCAGTGCTGACTTCAAGAAACTGTCTGGATAAGTCCTTGCAGTTTTCTTGGCAAGATTTCAGAAGTGTTTTGCCATTGCCTCCTTCTTAGGACTGAGAGTGTGACTGGCCCCAGGTCATCCAGATGGTGCCTAAGGCAGGATCAGAACATACGGACTCCTGGTTTCTAGCCTGGTGCCTTAACCACTACACCACAATGGCTCTTTCAAATAGTTTTATGGGTGACCAAATTTACACCAAACAAGGAGGGCTAGAGGTTTCATAGAAAACAATCCAAAGAAAGAGCCTGTTTTATTTATGGAACTATTTACAAATAGTTGTCAATAGTTGTTGGTTGGAAATCTGACTTGTTGGCTGAAAAGCCGGCAGCCCAGGCTTGAGACCCAAGTGCCATGCAATGGGGTGAGCTCCCTCCCATCCTTGCCCCAGCTTCTGCCAACCTAGCAGTTTGAAAGCATGTGAATGTGAGTGGATAAATAAGTACCACTTTGGTGGGAAGGTAACAGTGCTCTGTGATATTATGCTGGCCACATGACTGCAGAAATGTCTTCAGACAGCCCAGGCTCAATGGCCTTGAAATGGAGATTAGAACTTCCCCCTATAGCCGGCAGTGACTAGCAGAGTAAAATCCGCAGACTCCTTTACCTTTTACTATTTACAAAGCAAAAGCATTATCCTGTGGTATTATGTCTTGAAGATTTGTAGAAGGATTAGTTTAAAAGTTGTTGAAAGCAAAATATTGACCGTATCTTTTTATGACTATTATTTCAGCCTGAAATGTCTAATGGATAAAACTTTTCCTTGACTGAAAAGAACTAGCTTTTCTTAGTAAAACTTTGTTATTATCCATCTTGTTTGATCTCACAAAAATATGCTATTGAAAATCTGTTAATATATACATGTGTTTACTTTGGTAACTAACATGCAATAATTTTATTGATTCATTGTCCAGAAAATCAGCTAAAATACTGTATTAGTTTTCAAACTGATTTCATTAAAATGTTCCTCTCCAGTGCTATTTGAAGCATCTTGGTAACCTCTTTTCCCCAGGATAGTTCAGAGAGGAATATCATTTATTTTATTTATTTTGTTAACCAATGACAAGGATGACTGATTTTTATAGCAAAACAACAACAACAACCCATATTGAAATAATTATATTCAGAAATATTTTTGCTGATATTTAAATGATTGGAAAATTATTCCGTAAAGACATTAGCATCCCTAAGAAATAAGCGTAAACAGTAGCTTTTTTGAGCTGTCAATCAAGCACCATTTGACAAGTATAAACTCTGTACACTCATCCTTGGAGCCTTTATCTATTAGCCCACTATAGCAACATGGCCAGCATGCCTACTATCTCTCCATGTTGGTTTCATCTCATTCTCCTGCCTACGAGTGAATCACACATGTCATTCTTTGCTGAACCACTATTATTATAGCATTATTATTTTGACACCATACAAGGCCACCCGTAAGTTTTATAAAATCTATCACACTTGAAGAGAAGTCAGAAGACTGCAGTGAATTGATGCAGGCAAAAAGAAGCAGGATAGCAATTAGCAGTGGGCATAGCAACTGGTATTGTCTTGTATGGATTTAATGATGGTTGGATAGCACTTCAATTCAGCAGTAGGGAAAGGTCCTGAATCTGCTCTTGAAAGTTGCGAGTAGATCAATAGAAGTGTGAAGAATAAAATGAAAAAAACACCATGTAGTTGAATTTCATGGAACCCAATCAATACATAAAAGATACTGCTATCCAACAAACTTTTGATCAACTGCTATGAAACTTCTATCTTTTTCAATAAGTAGATGATTTGACTAGAACATTACCTTCACTTTGAATTGGACTCATGATATCATGTTTAAGCCAAATTTAATACATAATGATATTTGGGTTGAGGAGGTGAGGACAGAGAGAAATTTTTAAATTTAATAATTTCTAAATTTGGATACACAGTGCTCAGTTTTACAACCTGAATAATTAGCAAAACATGCTATAGATAATAGTTTCCATCTGCTTCCTTGGATTGGGGAAATTTAAGATTGGAAATATAACTGCTTTATCTGCTTCATCTTCATGAGGTCTTCTGCTCAGATTTTAGTTTAGTGACAAGATCTTGGATTGTTGAGGGGCTTCAAGGCTCAGGTTATGTCAGGCACAAGAAACCAAAACTGTGAGCTGATCAAAGTTACTTCTTTATCGCTGCATACCTATTTACAAGAATCTACCCAGACTGAAGGCATTCTCTTGGCAGCAGCCAGATAAGGGTTTTAGGGATTCTGAGAGTTGTAAGATCTGCATTGCTTCCTGCTGTGCAAGGATTCTAAGCTTCCCTCCCTTTCTAAACAACCTCCCCCCCCCAGTCTAGCTGTAGATTCCACCACAAGTTGTGTCCTGCTATGAAGAAACAAGTTAGAACAATTGAAAATCACTCAATAAAAAGCTAGGAAGAACCTTACCTCTTAAAATTCCTGAGTTTCTTTGTCTATATACTAAGAATATAGGACATAAACCATATGAACTTGAACTCTTAAAACAGAACAGCAAATATGTTTTAACAGGTATAAATTGCATGATTGAAATATAACAATTGAAGATGCAAGTTGTTCAGAAAAAAAATAGAAGCTATAGAAAAGAAGGAGGGGTTGCACTGGGTTAAAAACATCCACACCTGTTCAAAAATGCAGGTAGGTGAACTTGGTGACACTGTAAAGAGCACAGGAGTTAAAACAAGTACATGAAGAAATAAATTATTATTATTATTATTATTATTATTATTATTATTATTATTATTATTATTATTATTATTATTATTATTATTATTATTATTATTATTATTATTATTATTATTATTATTATTATTATTATTATTATTATTATTATTATTATTATTATTATTATTATTATTATTATTATTATTATATTATCCAAACATAAATGCTTATTAGATCTGCAGATTAGACAAACATTTTACTTTAATTATTTATTTACATGATTTATATGGCTGACCGTCTCACACTAACTGGATCAGGTTATGAATACCGTAGAGAAAGTAAGACAAAAATAAAATGTAATGTAATTATGGTAGATTAGAAGAATAGATTAATGGTTTATAAAACGGGGGATATTTAACTTGGTAGTACTAGTGAAAAACATCTCAGAATAGCTGAATACAGTTGCAAAATAGACACACGCAATTTTAAACTAGATGAATCAAAATAAATTTTGTTTTGTATTTGGTCAAACCCCCTTTTGAGTATTGTTTAAAGTTCTATATTCCATATTTTAGAGAAAAAAAACCTCAGACAAATGAGAACATGGTAATGAGAACATTTAAAGGACTAAAAACAAAACCCTGTGAAGAATGGTTTCAGAAAGTGAAAATGTTCCTCCTTGAGGACAGAAGGTCAAGGAGATAGACAGTAGGATTTTTCAAATATCTGAACCGACGTCAGTCAAAAGAAAGTCAGGATCTGCTTTCTGTTGCTCCAAACTGTAGGACTGAAATAATGGATTTAAATTTCAGGAAGGAAGTTTCTGAACGAAAGTCAGACAGTGGAACAAATTACTAAAGAGTGAACATTCCTTTTCACAGGATGCGTTCAAGAAAAGGCTAAGCAGCTTTCAGTCAGGGCTGCTTTAATTTGGAGTCAGGCATAGAACACAGTGTCCTAAATGGCCTTTTCAACAGTATGGTTCTCTTATCTAGATTATTTGAAGTTTGTCTTTCTAGCCTTTCCAACAAAACTGATAACTTTGGAAACTGAAATTATGTTTTAGGGATTAAGAGTTGCAATGGATAGAGTAATAATATACAGTGGAGGCATCCTAAAAATACTTCCTGCTTTTTTTCTTCAATTGGAAGAAACAATAGTTCCGCCGACATTGCCTTCAGAGGAAAAGTAAGTATCGCTAAATGCTTCTGAATAAAGTTGGTGTCCTTATTCATTATTTCATTAAAGAATGGATGGGTAAATATCCTGTTTGTTTTTTTTCACTATACAATCTAGTGCAATTTCCCTGGTTTCCTCAACTTTAATTAAATCCTAGTGGAAGGCATTCTAGGGAAAATTCAGAAAGATTTCTCAGATCAGGAATTATGGGGAAGTTGTTTGGGAAGTTGAGAATTCAGAATAACAGTGTAATGGGAAACAATGTCACCATCCATAGATTCTTCTCCACTTCCTGCAAAGAAGAAAGCTCATTTTTTAAAATAGATATAATGTGCTTAGTTCATTCCAGCAATAGTAAAAGAGCAGCTGTGAACATGGCCCTTGATTATTTATTTATTTGGCCAGACACTGCCAGGATCATCTTTCATTAAATGATCATTTTAATACCCTGAAACAACATATGTTGTTGTATAGAAGACACTGATGTTCACCTAGATTGAGTAGCATTTGGGGATATTTTTGTGCCCAAACCTCAGAGGCATGCTAAGCCTTCGTGAAAGAGATATGAATGTGGAAAGCTTTTGATGTTTTCTTTAAAATGTTATATTAAGAACTATCACATATATAATAAAGATCAGCATCAGCTTAAAAAGGCTTGAAAGGAGCTCATTTGTGAATGGACTAAGATTCTCCATTTAAAGCAAACATTTTTTTTAAGACTAACTCTTGAATTAATTAGCAGCAATATAATTTTTACAAGTTCTCAGTTGGCATCTCAGGAAGATACATACAATTCTTAGGTACTGTTGTAATAACAAGATTGACTGTGTCTCAGAGAGGAACTCCATACTTTTTTGTGTCAGGCAAGGTATTGTCGGTTGAAGCATGGATTGGCTTGATGGCATATAGCAAAGGACATTTCCTAAGACTTTCCCTTTCTGAAAGACTTTGTCTTCTAAAAAATTCAGCTAAAGTGGTAAAGAAGAGAATCAATTATTCTCATCTGATCTTTTGATAAAAGGAAAAAAAAATCTATATATTGTACCTATGTTGTTAACTCACACTGTTCCCAAAAGTTTTCCTGGCATAATTCAAATGCTATTTTTAATTAATCCAGTTCTATATAGTTCTGAATCAAAGATCCTCCATACCCAAAGTATGGCAGCCATAGTCAACCTGCCTGAGGAGATCTTCCCAAGAAAAGTTGCTTGTGATTTTGAAATTTCAAGAGTGAATGGGGTTGAAACCAGAAAATGCTGTTTTCCTAGCATGGCACCCCTTCCCCAAACCAGCCTCCCTTTAGAAACTAGGCTGCTTCCCTTAACTGTGACTTTCCAGAAGTCAGTGAAGAGTGGATTCATTTGGAAGGCTTTAGGGAATGATTGTGCACCATCTGGACCTGGATTTGTCAATTATTATTGTATATTTGTGTATTGCCATTTTTATAATTGCTTATGAGATTGTAGTCATAAGCCACTCAGATTCAATCTGAAGTCAGGCTGTGCCTAAATTGATTAAATTACATTAAATTTGTTATTTTGTACTTATTTCATTACATCATTGCTTATAGATTCTAATTTATTTTGCTATTATTGAGGTTAAGGAGAATATTTATTTTATGTTGGATATTTTATGTTGTTCTACGTTGTTGTAAACTGCTAACAGATTTGGTAGCATGCAAACATAATAAATCAGCACAATCAGCTCCAACAACACGCAAAACTCCATATAATTTATGTAGTGAAGTCAACACTTAGAAGAGCAAAAATCTGATCTCACATACTCTGCCTGGCATAAAATCATTTGCATTTTCAAGTTTTGCTGTTTTCTTTTTGTTGCCAGGCAATCTCAATTCTGTCACTACTGTACCTTCCTAGACTCAATTAAACTACTCCCTATATTTTTTTCTTTCACTTTTGCTACATTGAAAAGCATCCTTTCAACCATCAATTGATAATTAAACAAGCTGCAGACCCAGCCTTAAGCAAATTATAGTTGCGCCTTACCATTTCTATTCTATTACCTTTTCTATTATAGCATAGATAGATATGCTACAATAGAATAGCATTATAGCATTTACCCCTTCAAGCCTTATTTTTCACAATGTTCACAGCATTTTTGACACTAACATTTATAGTATTTACTTCAGTTCTACTCTTCCACAGACTAGTATCATTCCTATATGAATTTCTAAAATACTCTTTTCTGCAGGTCCTCATTTCATTTTTACCCTAAATAATTTAACTGCTTTTACTTGTTTTAATCCAGTTAATCTGATCTTTGTTTAGCCCTCTTAATATATTTCCAAAGAATGTTTTATTTGCATAATCACTCTTTTCCTTATTTGAGTTCTCGCTCTCTCTTTCTTTTCCTTCTCTCTTAAGTTCTTTGTCTGTCTGTCTCTCTTTCCACAATAATTTTCATCACTTTTACGCCCAGCAATTATTTCCTTTTATGCATTTTTCTATTCCACAGAAAAAGGTACACATTTGCTCCCAAAACGTATATCTGATTTCCTCAATATTATCATTCATTGGAATGTAACACATACCTAGTACCATCTTATAGATTCCTATTTTCATATATACCCACAAGAACCTAGGACATACCATACCTAGGACATACCAGCAGAAGAGAAATGGCTGCTTGACATCTTTCTCCGTAACAGCTATCCAAAAAACTTCATATTCTGACACACAGCACCCAAACCACATCACACAGCTGACCACCATACAAAAAGTAACCCTACCATACACAAGAGGGGTGTTGGAAATGACAGCCAGAATTCTCCAACCTCTAGGAATAGCAATAGTCCACAAACCCACAGCCACACTCTGCCAGGAATTATCCAGAACCAAAGACAAGACACTTAAAAAAAAAACACACACACAAGACATCTACAATAATAATGGAAAAGTTCACATCAAGTGTGCTTAGGAAGCAATATTAATGTATAATTAAATCCATAAAATATATTCATAGTAGCGTTATGCACACTTAATCATATATATTTTAAATGACAAGACACAGAAGGATGAAAGAAACAATGTAACCTACAAAATCAACTGTAATGATTGCAACCAATTCTATGTGGAACAAACATCATGTCAGTTAAAAACCAGGATCCACGAACACCGGCTGGCAGTCAAACGCCACGATCCCAAATCCTTAATCTCTACCCACACTGACACCAAACAACACCATTGTTTAGCATTGGAGCAATGCTAAAATCATCGGTCATGCTACCACCTGTCAGTCTTGTGAGTTCATCAGAGCCTGGCACTGCACAAGCAATTCCATCAATAGACACATTGATTTACAACCAGCCTACAAACCCCTCAGAATGCAAATCACCCACACAGCCAACCAGAGAGAGCACCAACCCTCATCCAACCCATGCAAGCTCCCTCTCCCCCACCAGCAGTTCACCTTCCAATGACCCTGACCTGATGTAACCTCCCCATCACAAGACCTATCACAAGACCCTCACTTGACACACCCACACCTGAAGCCCTTATAAACAGAAGAGCACTAAACTCCACTGAAGATGTTACCTAGCCTGGTAACAAAACATTTGGAAACCAACCCACAAGCTTGGAGAATGAACCTTCACCCTCATCCTACACCCTAGCTACAGATATTCTCCATTATTGCAAACATACCAGTTCACCTATCCTTACATGCATGATAGTCCTTCATCCATAGTTAACTCTATCCTACACTACTCTACATTGTTAGATATATTACATCCTTCACCCAGTTCTATTTCATAAATGCATCTCTCTTTTTTGTCCTTTTTTCATTTGTTAATTATGTGCTTTTATGTTTATTGCTCTTACATTCTAAATCACCCTGTTCCATATGCTGTAATCATCACCGCATATAGTGTTCTTTGCTAACAGTAAGGATTGTACTTGTCAGCTTTAGGGCTTTGGGGGCAAATGTCCAAACAGAGCCCAGTTTTACTCTAAGCATGGACAAAGTATTCTTTACACACAATGTTCTCTCACCTGGAGACTACTTTGCAAGTCCATATAATGTTATTCACATCTCAACATAAAATATATGTAGTATACAGGCACATATTCAGGATATTTTCTGTAAGATAAAGCAAATGCTATAAAAAGCAATATTTTTTTTTATTTAGCTGAACAAACATTCATGCACATGGATCTTTTTTTTTTCTTACACAAAAAATCACTGAAGAAAGATGAATAAGAAGTTTTTTTTTAATTAAGCAAAATAGCTATGGTAATAACAGGAAGAACTTTTTTTAATAGTAATTGTATTAAAATTAATACAAACTAAAAAAAATTAAAAGATAATTCAGAAAAGGAAAAATAGAAAAAAGGCAAAATATGAATATAATAAAGTCTCTCTCTCTCTCTCTCTCTCTCTCTCTCTTTCTCTTTCTGTGTGTGTGTGTGTGTTTAAAACGTCTTCACTAAGGATTGAAGGAAACTCTCCCAGTGTTTTCAGGCTTGTCAATACAAAGATTCCTGATACCTTAAAAGCAGGTAACACTATCAGCAAATAAGCTATGAGAAAGATATCCTAGTGAGGATTAAGAAAGGCTATAAAACATAATACCTATTATGTCCAGTTATATCCAACCAAAAATGATGAAAGACTGGACTGGACTGAATAACCAAATCTTTTTTCCTTTGTCTACTTCCTTCTCCCCCTTTTTGGCTTTCAGTTAGGGACATTTGCTTCCAGTTATTTACCTAGCTTATAGCAATGACATTAAATATAGGTCATTTCCACTCTAGTGATTTATACTAATTTGTAGTGTCATCCCACTGTTGCTGTGTTGATATATCAGTAATGAAGACAGACTTTATATAGCCACAATTATAGTTGGTTGATGTTATGAGATCCTATAAATCACTAGTAAGGAAATGGTTATAGTTAACAAGTTTTATTTTGCTATTTAGCAAGGTATCATGTATTATTCCTTCCAACATTACAGAATGCTGTAAATAAATTATGTAAAGGGAGGCAGGATTGTCTGTGTCAGGTCATCTGTGGGACAATGCTCGAAAATAGAACTGAATCAAATGTGATGTGGGAAAAGCAAAAATCTGACAAAAGGAAAAATTGGGTTAAAAAATGAGCTGAGGACTGCAGAGGGAAAAAAGTTGAGAAAATGTCACTCACATGTTCTTACGGGATGGAAAGTTGGGAAGAGTCTTGAAATGCTGTTAACTGCTCCACTCTTAAGCTACTTTCTCTCCTGGTCCCGTGGCTCAAACTGGAGGAAAAGGGTTTGAAAAGTCAGGCTTCTCTGTGAAAAGGAAACCTTTCCCCATAATTTCATTCTCCCCCCCCCCCGTATTTCATTAGAACACATCTGATGGCTCAGTGGACTAACAATTGTGTTTACTTGGGTGATGTAAAATAAAATTGTGCCAATTGATCATAGTTTCTTATTTCACAACCTAGTAAAAAAAAAAAAACTCAGAGAAAAAAAAGCAATGGAGGGAGAAAAAGGATTTTTCAGTGTGGTATAGGGTGATAACTTTTCTCAAAGAAATGTTATCAAAACAGTCTATCACTTTAATATATGGCAGAAATGTGCATTAATAATATTAATTTTTAGTGGCTGACTAAATTAATGCAATGTACTTTGTAAGGAATACAGCAGGAGACATTTGTGACATAAATCAATGGTGCACAATGGAGCCAATTTAGGAAATAGGATAAATGATTTCTGTTACCACTACGCTTGGTAACAAGGAACCTAATGTTAATTCATTATAACACTTAAAGTCAGGGCATTTAAAATATATATGATTAAGTGTGCTTAAAGCTCACTATGAATATATTTTAGGGATTCAATTATACATTAATATTGCTTCATAAGCATATTTGATGTGAACTTTTCCATTATTGTTGTAGATGTCCTCTTGTGTGTGCTTTGTTTGTGTCTTATTCCTAGTAGGTTCTTCAGCAGATACTCTTACCGTGACTCCTTAATTTCAGAATCCCAGCACAAAGCCTGGTTTTACCCTGACCATGACCCCTTTTAATTGGTGGTGCCAAGCATTAAATTGAGACCACGTGAATGTGAAGCATGTTCTTACTTACATAGTCTTCCTAGGGAACATACGATATATCAGTTCATGAGAATAATGGACTTCTAAATCGTATTGAAACAGAAAATAAGTTTTTGATGTTATTATTTTTGTTTGTGGTGGGGGAATGAATAAGATAGTTTTCTAAATTTCGTCTTAAAAGTTACTACTTACTTTTAATATACAAAGTGCTAAAACTTACAAGACTGACTCTCATAACAACATTTTCCAGATCAGAGACAGCAATGGAAAGCAATCAATAATACCTTTCTCTGGGGTACAGATGAAATCCCCTTATCCCAGCAGTGATAATGTATTAGTATTTAAGCCTCTTTAACATTTAGCACTTTGAAGTCTTCAAGGCAAATTTACATAGCATTATAGTAATTTATATAACTCACTTCGATAATTGACTTTTTTAGCCTACTTGGATTCTTAGAATCATTCTGTATAAACTATATTCTTAGATTGGAATGAATTGCCCCATGAATTGCCCTTTTGCAAAAGGCAACTGGACTTTGTTTTTCCTTGAAGACGTTTCGCTTCTCATCCAAAAAGTTTCTTCAGTTCAGAATTGAACTTCAGAACTGAAGAAGCTTCTTGGATGACAAGTGGAATGTCTTCAAAGAAAAGCAAAGTCCAGTTGCCTTTTTGAAAAAGCACCTTTGGGACAACCATGATCTGAATGACTGAGAATCTCCATAGACATTGGAATGTATTATTTGCTTCTTGGTTCATACCCCATAATGTCATACAATTATACTATAATAGGATTACTTGATCTCTGGACACCAAAACTGATGATCTCTCCCTGAAAGAAGATAAATGCAAAACTTTAGCTTTATACTGTTCCCATTAGCCCAGAGTTTTAACATCACTGGCAATACCATAACAATAGTGCAATACCTCTTTGCCACCCAGGGTATCTTTATCAGTCCTAGCTGGTACAGTCTGAATCAGGGTTCAGAAGAAACTTCAGGGAACTAGAAATAAATGATCACTAAGAGTTCCACTGTGTTGCTATGGGAGATTTATATCTGTGCAGCAGCTTTGTGGGTTCCTTGCTTAATTTTATAATGTAGCTTCCCAACACCGAGTAACAGTTTTTCTTTTTGTCCTGATTTATAACACCCTGTTCTTGTTTAAATTTCTTAGGAGCTTCTTTAGTCTTTAATAATCATACATACTATAGATCCAGCATCATAAATACTGCTAATTAATGCAGATTAACTGCATGATAAGGAACTGTTCCATTAACTATAAATGGAAGAAAGGACAATATTGTGGAGTTTTTGGGTTCTCTCTGAGCTTGGTTGTTTGCTTGCAGTCATTTCATTATCTAACTAGGTAATATCCTCAGTTACAGTGAGGATCACTGAAGAAGTCACCTAGTCAGGTACTTAAATGTCTGCAAGCAAACAACCAACCTCAGAGAGCACCAAAGACTCCACAATTCAACTCTGAGCTACATTTATTCTCTTCTGTTGGAAAGAACATTGCATCAATAGAAGAGAATTTATGTAGCTCAGGGTTGAAATGTAGAATCCCTGGAGTCCTATTGTATATAAACAGGGAGCAAATCCCACATTCACTAGCACTGATGAAGTTACCTAGTTGGGTAATGAAATATCTGCAAGCAAACAACCAAGCTCAGACAGCACCAAGGACTCCACAGAATAATATTGCTTAGGAAAGACTAATTAAGGACTAAAACTTATAATCTCTTGGTAATATTAAAAGATTCCATTCTCCTCCAGTGATTTACTGGCAATAAACCATGGATTTAGAGTGTCTCTGAAAAGTAATTATTTCTATTCCTTCTGTATTAGAAGTCATTAGGTGATGAAGTATACAACCAAATGAGTTTTAATTGTCTGAACCAGGTATTTAAATATGTGTGTGTTTTAATGCCAAGATAATGCATGCGCTAAACAAATTTATATAGATGAGATTGCCAAGACCAATTTTTTCTTTTTCCCTTAAGTTCAAATACCCTTTCCCCCCCCCCGGGTTTCCATTCTATTTTTAGTATGCAAGAAATAAATATATTCAACACTGGATTCACGTGCTAATACCTGAGAGAAAGCAATGAGAGAACACAGAGAAAGAGGATTTTATAATGGTAATGAGCCTGCAACTATCCCAACCCTTAACTATAATGTTGAACGTCTCTTAAATTCACAATGGAATAGCTGTGGAGGACTGAAATGCAAATGCTAGCATTTACTTCTTTTTCCCCAAGCTTGGATATAGCTTTACCTCAGCTTATTTAGTTCTTTCCTGGAGGCTGAGAGTTTATAATCACAGTTGTTGCCACTGACCAGCTGTAGTGATGAAGAAGAGCTCTGTTAGTCAGAGCTATTGCCAGGGAACCACCTGGGATGGATGATGAAAAAAAAAAAGAGGCAGCATAAAGAAAAGGACTCACAAATTTAGAAAAGGATGGGCTTGTATATTCCAGGAAATCCCCAATGACTTCACTTGTCACTATGGGCAAGCGAAAAAAAAGGGGAAAGTCTCATTGGCCCTCATTTGAACAGAACAAGAAAAGATTAGGAAGACCAACTTCTTAAGCAATAAATAAATATTAGTGTCCTTTCCAACAATTAAATGAACCCTTTTACATCTTGTCATCATATTTCTTCCAATTGTCAATCACAGTGTACTTTGACGTGTTCTTGCTGTACCCACACGCATATGCACCTACCCACACTCCCATGTTTATATAAATAGCTTGGGTTTTGTTCTTTTGAATACAGTAAATCCCTGGCTATCATTATATTGAACAAATGTATCCCACGCAGACACATGCCTTTCTCATCTCTGTCACTTTTCCATTTTTGTAAAAACATATTTTGCTCCCTTGTACAATCTTGTATTATGCTTCATGCATGTTAAATGATAAAGAACAGTCAAATATCACTAAAAATAATTCTATTCTATTCTATTCTATTCTATTCTATTCTATTCTATTCTATTCTATTCTATTCTATTCTATTCCATTCCATTCCATTCCATTCCATTCCATTCCATTCCATTCCATTCCATTCCATTCCATTCCATTCTATTCTATTCTATTCTATTCTATTCTATTCTATTCTATTCTATTCTATTCTATTCTATTCTATTCTATTCTATTCTAATGTGGTCTTCATTATTTGCTACCTCATCATTTGTGGTTTGTTCATCTGCAACTGAGGCACTTGATAAACATAAATGTTTTTGCGCATATGCAGTTTTGGCTTTGTTTAAATTTTATGCCTGCACAGAATGGCAGATTAGTTTTTGCCTATGTGTAAAGTACAGTGAGTCATGGTAGTGCAGTGGTTAGAATGCAGTATTGAAGGCTAACTCTGCTTACTGCCAGGAGTTTGATCATGACAGGGCTCAAGGTTGACTCAGCCTTCCATCCTTCTGAAGTCGGTAAAATGAGAGTCCAGATTGTTGGGGGCAATATGCTCACATTGTAAACTGTCCAGAGTACTATGAAGTAGCATATAAGTCTAAGTGCTATTGCTTATCAACATGACTTTCTTGCAGATTTCTTCCTGCTGATATCATCTGGTTCATAGTTTTCCACATGGCTCTTTCACAATCTCAGAGAAGAATCTCTCAGTTGCACTGCTGGACATTATGGCTGCCTGAAGATTGGTCATGGCTGTCTCAGGTCACTCTTAGTCATTTGAAGCTAGGACTAGCATCCAGTAGCACAAGTAAAATTATCACAAGTGTTCCTTGGTCAACACTAACATCCAAGGTTTCTCAGTTTCATCATTGAATACTAATGTTGCCTGCGGGCTACTCAGAGAGATCTCTTGCTCATATCACTGGATACTAGCATTAGTAGCAATTTGCTTCTGGCTCCCTCTGATTACCATAAGCCATTTCATTCAAAAATAACTCTACATCTTTGCATTCCTGTGTGAATTCATCAATTCTACTCCACAGGAACAGATTAGCTTCATTCAGATCTATTACATTTCCCCCTTTTCTCTTAGTCTCACACCAAACATATCTATTCCTTTTCTTAATTCATGCTCTTTGCCATTTTTTAAAAAACAATCTTAATTTAGGGTTATAGGCTGCTTCAATAGCAAATGAATCTTAAGTGGTATTCATTCCAGTACGATAAACAGAAATATATTAAAACAATAAATAAGCATACCATGGTCAAAAAACAAGTAATATCAATAATGTTCCATTAGTCTCACAAAGAAATAACACTTCCTGTAACAATCATCTGCTTAAGGATGGAAATCAACTATTTTCTCAGTCCCCAAAAACTTTCTGAAATAGCCAGGTGTGTCTCTTTTGATTGGGATTTTAATAAGTTTGATCCGACCAGGTCCTCTTGCATATCAGGTCTCAAACTCCCATCTTTCATGTTCATCATCAGATCAGATCATCAATATTATCTTCTGTCCCTGTTCCATCCCCTAAATCATGGTTTTTATCAATTAAGACTTTCACATAATGCTCTTCATTAATATATAAAATGGTTATATTAGACTTTAGCCTTTGTCATTGGCAGTGCAATGCTGGATTCCCTTTTAATTATAAGGAATATATTGGTCAATTTGGGAGCAGTTAGCTAATATATCACACATGAAATTCCTCTCAATCATTATTGTAGTATAAAATCTACACTACTCAGCTAACTGTACAGTCAAAATCTACAGTACCCAACTAACTGTACAGTCAAATTTTACTTGTTCATAGGGAAGTGTATTGAACACATATTGATATCTAAAGGGATGTGAGAGGACAATTATAATCAACGTGATATGAACATATGCAATTAGCTTATATTAGATCTGTTCCTTTCTCCAATCTGCTATTCACTCCTCTATTTCACACATGGCAATAAGATTGGTGATTTCCCCCCCCCTTCCTTCAGCTTTTCAACCACATAGCGAAATCTTAAAGCTACAACCTTCTATATTTGTTGCATCTACTATCTCAGATAGTTTCTTTCTCTGGGAGTTGATTTTAGAACAATGAGTCACATTTCAAAAAATGTAGAAAATGTTGTACTAATGAATGTTGGCATGCAGCTTGACCTTGTTCCATAAAGAAAACTATAGTTCTTAAGATCACACAGTGATTCATGTCTGCAGCACTGGAAACATGAGGAATAATGCTATTAAAAGCACAAATAAAGACAATGTTTGAGTGTCTTGTCATTTCAGGTACAAAGAAAACAAAATAGAATTGTTCTGAATTTTGATCAGGGTTCAGTTTGGTTTCAAACATATATCAAGAGCATAAAGTAGCATTTGGTAAATTGTCCTTCCAAGATACCAAAGGTCTTTTCAATAACATATATTTCTGTAGTAGTGTGTGTTGGGACTCTAAATCATCATTTCATTTGCCATCATTTTACTATTTGTTTTGAAGATGCAGCCTCAGAAAAGTTGACTTTTTGCATGTTTTATTCCATTAACTACTAAAATAAAAGAAAGAAAATTCCTTTGTTCCTTAGTTTCTCCAAATCAAAGACTGACATTCTTAGAGTTTCCTTACCAGAGTATTTTCTACATATGAATACAATGCTTCCCTATTACTTTTTCCTCATCATGAGGGTAGAAAGTTCAGGTACAGGGTTATCTTCCTTCTTTAATAAATTTTATTTATCCTTTTTTTTTTTGGTTGGGGGTAGGACTTTACACTTCTGTCCAGGAATATATGCAACATTTTGAATTTTAATTATTTCAAATTCAAAATATTTCGTCTGGGGTCCAAATTGTTCCATTTTGAGTGGTAAACAGCTATTCTGAGCATCAAACAAGCTGGTCTGAGAAATAATGGGTAATACTCCAAGCCAAGGACTAGAGTATAGATTCTCTAACTCAAATGGAGCTGTTTCAACCTCACAGCGTTCCTGAGATCAGAGTGTTTCAAATTTGACAGAGACAGAGACATCTGTCTCTGGCCACTGTTGGCTATTTTGGTTTGCTGATACACATGTGCTTTGCTAGATACAGTTTCCAGTGAATTAACTAGAAGATTCAAATTTGGGTTAGCTTAATATTTTAGCTTCAATTTTCATTTCTCCAATCCACACAATCAGCAGTTCATATGTATTCTTTTCTATTCATTGGATGATATGAACCATGAAACTTATATCAGAATAAATGCCTTCATCTTTTATGTGCCACAAATAGTTTGATTATCTTTTCATTTCCCAAGAACCTTCTAGGCTTGTTCAAATATTTATTGTATTCCTTGCTTCTCAGTGGCCACTTCACCACAATATTTTCCAAAGCCCATAATTAGGGAACATATTCTGTACTGCCATTAGAGTGGTATCATCTGCACTCTAATGGCAGAAAGTGAAGAGGAACTAAAGAGCCTCTTGATGCGGGTGAAGAAGGAGAGTGCAAAAGTTGGCTTGAAACTCAACATTAAGAAAACCAAGATCATGGCATCCGGCCCTTTCAATGCTTGGCAAATAGATGGGGAAGAAATGGAGGTAGTGACAGATTTTATCTTCCTGGGCTCCAAGATCACCACAGATGGGGACTGCAGCCAAGAAATTAAAAGACGCTTGCTCCTGGGGAGGAAAGCTATGGCAAATCTAGACAGCATACTAAAAAGCAGAGACATCACCCTGCCAACAAAAGTATGTATAGTCAAGGCCATGGTTTTCCCTGTTGCAATGTATGGCTGTGAAAATTGGACCATAAGAAAGGCTGAGCGCAAAAGAATTGAGGCCTTTGAACTATGGTGCTGGAGAAGACTCCTGCAAGTCCCCTGGACTGCAAGACGACCAAACCGGTCAGTCCTAGAGGAGATCAACCCTGACTGCTCTTTAGAAGGCCAGATCCTGAAGTTGAAACTCAAGTACTTTGGCCATCTAATGAGAAGGAATGACTCACTGGAGAAGAGCATAATGCTGGGAAAGATAGAGGGCAATAGAAGAAGGGGACGACAGAGAATGAGGTGGCTGGGTGGAGTCACTGAAGTAGTAGGCGTGAGCTTAAATGGACTCCAGAAGATGGTAGAGGACAGGAAGGCCTGGAGGAACGTTGTCCAGGGGGTTGCGATGGGTCGGACACGACTTCACAACTAACAACAACAACAACAACAACATTCTGTACTGGGAGAGAGTCCCCAGAATCCACAAGATTCTGATCTTTGAAAGTATTTCCAAATTTTGCTGCTTAGAACAAATTCTAGACTACCCATTGCACCTCTGAAATCCTGAGAATATTTCACAAAATTGCCATAAACTATCTCTGTAGGTCAGGCTGCATATGATTGGAGAGAGGAATGGGGTTAGAAAACAGCAGCTGTGATCACAATTTTGAATATATTTTTTTACCACTACCACTTCTTGTAAACGGTCCTATATTTCTGAAGCTCTCAGATTAATTTCAACAGTTCTTGACTTGATTTCAAAACTTGTTTTGCAAATGTTCTAGTTAAGAAGTACTAGTTAAGAAATCACTGTTTAGTTAAGAAATCTCTGTCTCTTTCCTAATCTGTTGTTTGAAAGAGAAAAAGGATGATACTGGCCTTTGTGTCTGGCCTGCTCTGGCTGTAGCCCACTATCATTTATTACAACACATTGTAACAGTAGGCATGCACTACTTAATACAAATAGGACTTTTCTACTTCTAGTGAAATTGAACATGGCATGCTAAGATCAATAACATGGATAAGTAATCCATGAGAGCTGAGCTGATCTCTTTGAAGAATCTCTGATAAGCTTTCAGACAATCCCAAGTTCCATGGAGGGTATGAGGAAAAAGACATATCACAGAAGCAGAAAACTACTGAAATCCATTGGAAAAAAACACACACACACTAAAATTACAGATAGATGCGGGCAAAGGTTTTTTAACAGTAGTGCTGTATGGGTGCTTACACCAAGAAACATGTAGAAAGAAGTGCAAAAATAAAAGTTCAGAAAGATCTTGTTGTGTTTACTGAAACTGAGACAATCATTTATAAGCATTTTTTATGGGTCACATGCTAGGAAAATGGCTTGGAGTCTCACAGCATCAATGATTTTAATGGTTTATTACTGATGCTCTCTGAGGCATAAACAAGAACTAGTGTTGTGATGGATACAGCCAGCTGTGAAGTTTTGTTCTAGAAAAATCATATCCCTTCTGGTGGCTGTTTAATGTTTACCAATGAATACCATTTTTTTTTTAAAAAAAGGTGACAGTTATCTTGTTGCTTTTATGCTAGCTGAAGGATTCCGTATTATTTTAGCTACATTTATCTGAAGATAGAAATGAAATAATGAAATGAAATGAAATAAGGTTTGTGGAAAGCTACAAAGGATGTTTTGCATCAACAAAACTCAGGAAGAATCATTCCAAAGCAAATGTTTGAATAAGAGTAGGAATTCTTATGTTGAATCAGAGTTCTCTGAAAATCTTTGTAGAAATTTGAAATGAATCATATATCTGGTGGCTTTTCTGCTACTGCTAAGCTTGCTAAAGACAATACACAATATTATAACTCTACCGCCATATACTGAGAGTGCACAAGGAAAATTTTGAATGATGCGATGGTCTTTATTATTGATAAGTATCTGGTCAATTTTATCATCTTATGAAATGCTTTGTCTCCAGAGGTTTTGAATGGGGGGGGGGAGATGCTAATGCTAACAGTGCTTTGAGCTTCATTCACTCTCTCAGCCCTCAATTTCCTTATTATGTAGCCCACATAAGCCTTAGCTTTATTAGCTCTTTTGTAAATGGCAAATTTAGACAGCATACTAAAAAGCAGAGACATCACCCTGCCAACAAAAGTACGTATAGTCAAGGCCATGGTTTTCCCAGTTGCAATGTATGGCTGTGAAAGTTGGACCATAAGAAAGGCTGAACGCAAAAGAATTGAGGCCTTTGAACTATGGTGCTGGAGAAGACTCCTGCGAGTCCCTTGGACTGCAAGGCGATCAAACCGGTCAGTCCTAGAGGAGATCAACCCTGACTGCTCCTTAGAAGGCCAGATACTGAAGTTGAAACTCAAGTACTTTGGCCACCTAATGAGAAGGAAGGACTCACTGGAGAAGAGCCTAATGCTGGGAAAGATTGAGGGCAGTAGAAGAAGGGGACGACAGAGAATGAGGTGGCTGGATGGAGTCACTGAAGCAGTAGGCATGAGCTTAAATGGACTCCAGAAGATGGTAGAGGACAGGAAGGCCTGGAGGAACGTTGTCCATGGGGTCGCGATGGGTCGGACACGACTTCGCAACTAACAACAACAACAAAAGGGAATGTTATACTTTATGCAGCAGTATCTAGTGTGCACATGTATGTGTGAATGTGAGAGAGAAAATAGGCAGGATGGCCCTTTTTGCTATCTTGACATTTTGATATATGTACCATAGACACTTCTGCTTCCATGTTCTACAAATACAATTGATAACTCAGTTTAACTCAGCTCTCAGCACTCTGAATGTTGTCCAGAGGAGCATTTGGGTCAAACTCTACTTCTCTATTCTTCATAACTGGGGCAGACTTAAGTCTTTTAACAATGAGTGGATGGCTGCTATGCTAACAATCACAAGCACTGCTTTAAATGTTTATAGCAAAAATAGAGGATGGCAAGGCTACAAATGCCAATTCTTCTCTGGTGGTCTCTTTCTCTGCAGTATGACATAGTACAGTGATGGCGAACCTTTTAGAGACTGAGTGCCCAAACTGCAACCCAAAACCCACTTATGCATCGTCGAGTGCCGGGTGGGTGTGGCCCATTGGCTGGGTGTGGCCAAGTGGGTGGGCATGGTCCATTGGGTGGGCGTGGCTGCAGTGGTAACGGCATACTGGGTGGGACTAAAAAGTTCAATCAATCAATTCCAACTTTGCAAGATCTTTTTTTTTCCTGCGAGAAGTTGAAATTGACTGATTGAACCTTTTTTTTTTTTTTTGCACACGGCGGCGGAGGCCTAAAGCGAAAAGGTTTTATAAAACCCAGCTGAAGGCCTAGGACTGGGGTGATGGCACGCGTGCCCACAGAGAGGGCTCTGAGTGCCACCTCTGGCACCCGTGCCATAGGTTCGCCACCACTGACATAGTATCTTCCTCTGCAAAACTGATTCTTCTTTTTGGGCTAATTAACAAACCCAGAATATTACTGTCTGTCCAAAACCTGATTGAATCATGTAAGTGATAAAGAAATCCCTTTACAGGAGAGGCCAAGCTTACCAATCAGCTATGCCAGGTTTCCTGGCATCTATGGGAGCCCAATGAACAGAAACAACAAAGCTATAATACGCCACAAGGGCAAAGTCAACAATTGTTTTTTTCCCAAATCCTTATTTCAGAACAAGTCAAGCTTTACCCATGTGATCTGTTAAGGTTGACACCCTGCTAAAATTTGTGATAAGGACATCCTGCTCATAAGAAATCAAACTTCCCAACCATTTATACCAATTCTGCTTGACACGGTAGAAAGGGCAGTGATATAGCAGAAAAATAGCAAACTACACCACCCTACAAGAACATATCAATTGTTATTTTTCATCATTTCCCAAATCCCAGGAAAGCAAACAAAAAAAGAACATTTTTACTATCTCTTTGCAGAATGACTATACTAAAAAATTATTGCAGAAAACCCCCTTTGAAAATATTCAGTGGAAACGTGGCATCGACCTTGACAATAAACTTTTCTTAAAGTTTATTCTTCCTGTGATTTTCACCTTGTGCTGCAAAAAAATGAAACAGCTGCATATGGATAAAAAAAAATTAACTCCAATCTTGTAGTGATTCAGATTATATCAATTTACTCTTGATTTTTGAATCATAAATTCAAATTGACTTATGCTTCCTTGAAACTCAAATTGGAATTGAACCACAATTGATTTATACTACCCCAATATATTGCTTCCACTTGAATAACCAAGTCTTTGGTTACCAGATCAGAACTCTGTAGTCATTCATATTCTAACAAGAATCCTTAAAATAGTAAATTCAGTAAGGAATCAAAATGAACTCTGGGTATTTCTATGGTGCAGTAAAGGCTGACTTCTGAACCAGAAGTCTAGACCTGGAAAGTGACAGATGATAGGACACTGGGCAAAAGACCTGATTTCAGCACCTGATTCAACATGGTTTATCTGAGGCCCAAGAGATCTGACATTACTTCCAACATTTTGCTCTGCCCCTCCTTCCTGCACATTAGGGTATTTCCAGGAATATACATGGCCACAGATTATCATTATGTTGCTTGTGTGTACCCCTTTTCTGTAACATAGTTGTTTTTATTGTCAAAGAAATACATTTAGCAGTAAACACTGTTTTATTCCTGTGGCTACTATAGTGCTTTACACAAGTTTAAAATATTAATGTTGCACATGCAACTCTTATTAGTGTTGGTGAATTGCTTGTCTGTTTTGTTATAACGTAAGTATAGCAAACCAGCAGTTGTAAAACCATGGAATAATGCAAGAACAGTTTTCTTATATTTTACAAGTGAAGTAAGCTTTGTGCCCATTTAAGGGAGGTAGGAGTGTGACAAGATTGAAATTACCTGGTCACATCATTGCCTAAGTATATTAACTCATGAATAAGCAACTTTAAATTGGAGGTAATGAGTTCTTTTTTCTTGTCACTAGTTCAGAATTTATTGTCTGCTTCAGGTCTGATGACAGAAAGACTAATATATTGCCTTTCCAGATTACATCTGCATGCAAGTTTTTCTCTACTTTATGGTTACTTCATATTTTATCACTGATGCTTTGGAATCCACAAAAGAGTGCATTGTTTGAAACGTATTTCTTTCTTATAATTGCAGTAATATCATTCAATTACATTCAGAGGAAATAGCTTTCAATTTTGCAGCACAAAAGATATTTTAGCAATCCATTCCTCCTTTGTGTTGGCTTTCCCCCCTCAAACTATTAAATTATCATCATCATCATCATCATCATCATCATCATCATCATCATCATCATCATCATCTCTATTTTTCTCTTCTGCATGTGGATATTGACTCCAGACTCAGAACTGAATTGTGTTAATTTTCCTCACTTTGAATGTATCTTTACTATTGATTTCTTTTGTAGAGAAAAAGGATAGGCTTGGGAAATGTGTATATATAAAACAGCAAGAGAGTAGTAATATTGAATGGCAAAGAGTACGTAAGACAGCTGAGCTGAATACTTTTCCTCATATTTATTTTTCTTCATTTCTTTATTTTCAATATTAAAATCACCCCAAAAGGTAACATTTGTCGAATTTAAAATATTGTCTCACAGATGCTGGCTAGAATAACAGATGAAAAGCCTAACAGATAATAAGACTGCTATCCAAATACATGAGGATTTGGCTGTTGATGTTTAGATCATGGACTAAAAATAACAAATAATCCTCTTTTTGGTCAGTAAAGGAACTGGGTACTGCAGTAATCACACCAAGGTGTAATTCCAGTTCTATTTGTGCTGCTTCAGTTATTTTGAGACAATCTCACCGCTGTTTTTTTAATGTGTTAGACAGGGCTATGAAGAGCTGGAAAGACAACTTAAAGAAGTCTTTAAGGAAAGAAGCAACATACTTCGCCAGCTGTCAAAGACATCCAAAGAGCTTGAGGGAATTAAAGTAAACCTTCAGGTTAGAATTTATGCCTTTCCTCCTCCTCTACTATAACTGTAAAATGCATTTGACATTAGCTCTGCGACATTATTTATTCAGCTCACATGAGGGTAAAATGTGGACATGGGATGTGGACAAAGATACAATTGCTTTTCCTGACTTTTCTCTTCATTGTGGGGTTCTTTTGAAGTGTCAGTAGAAATGCCTGTATGATCAATACCCAGGAAGATTCTGGAAAAGATAATCAAACAACGAATCAGCGAACACCTAGAGGCAAACAAAGTCATTACTAAAAGCCAACATGGGTTTATCAAAAACAGATCATTGCCAGACAAATCTTATTGCATTCTTTGACTAAGTGACAAAATTAGTGGACTAGTGGAATGCTGTGGATATAATTTACTTGGACTTCAGTAAGGCATTTAATAAAGTAGATCACAACCTACTACTTGATAAGATAGAAAAATGTGGGTTAGACAGCATCACCACCAGATGGATTCGTAGCTGGCTGACCGGACATACTCAGCGTGTGGTCCTCAATGGAACTGCATCTACATGAGCCAGCAGTGTGCTGCAGCTGCCAAAAAAGCCAACACAGTGTTAGGCTGCATTAACAGAGGGATAGAATCAAGATCACGTGAAGTATTAATATCACTTTAGAATGCCTTGGTAAGGCTACACTTGGAATACTGCATCCAGTTTTGGTCACCATGATGTAAAAAAGATGTTGAAACTCTAGAAAGAGTACAGAGAAGAGCAACAAAAATGATTAGAGGACTGGAGGCTAAAACATATAAGGAACGGTTGCTGGAATTGGGTATGTCTAGTTTAATGAAGAGAAGGATGATGGGGGACATGATAGCAGTGTTCCAATATCTCAGGGGCTACCACAAAGAAGAGGGAGTCAAGCAGGACAAGAAGCAATGGATGGAAACTAATCAAAGAGAGAAGCAACCTAGAACTAAGGAGAAACTTCCTGACAGTTAGAACAATTAACCAGTGGAACAACCTGCCTCCAGAAGCAGTGAATGCTCCAACACTGGAAGTTTTTAAGAAGAGACTGGACAGCCATTTGTCTGAAATGGTATAGGGTTTCCTGCCTGAGCAGGGGTTGGACTAGATGACCTCCAAGGTCCCTTCCAACTTATTGTTGTTGTTGTTGTTGTTATTATTACTATTATTATTATTTCTGCCTTCTTGGATGGATTTATAGCATGAAATCTTTTCGGATCATATTCAAGCAAGCATCACTTACTTGCCACCTTCAAACCCCTCTCCACAAGAGACAGAGGAGAAACTAATTTTGAATGGGAGCTTGCCTATTTATTCATATCAGCTCCCCTTTTTAACCCTTCTGTAGAATTATATAATCTTTTAAAGTGAGTATCAATATAATAATAGTGGAAGGTGTCAAGATTTAGAAGGCAAAAGAACTTTCATCCTTCTGTTTTCTTTCCCAATTATTATTCCTTTCTGATCACCATCAGCATTTTTTTAAACTCCTAAATGTGGTATGCTCAGTTCCCAGTTCTTCCTACCAATTAGACTTCTAGCAGGGAATAAATCATTTGGAGAAAACTTATCTGGCTCTTCCTCCATTTGTGATTCAATGATGAATGAAAGTCAAAGAAATGGAGAAGACAGAAAGCCTGAGATAAATGCACTTTTAATATTTCATTTTTCATTCTTAAGAGCTTGCTCTGTGAAGAAAGAAAGGCATATGAGTTGAAGAACCAAGGTCTTATTTTCTGTCTTAAATCCAAACTGGTAATGTGGGTAAAAATTACATAATATTAGTCTGGGGAAAAAAGTGTATCATAATATTAGGCTGGGAAACCATGATTAGTCCCACCCATGCATGATGATTACAATTAAACTTTTGCCTAATTTATTTATTCAATTTCTGTAGCTATCCATCCCAGTCAATTACTCTGGATAGCTTACAATTATGTTGTGTATATTGATATTTGGATGAATTTCATGTTCAGTTTTATGTTAAATCAGCTTATGCCTTATGAACCACCCAATTTGTTTGAGCGTGCTGTTAAAACTCAGCAATAGAAGAACAAAGTTGTATCTTCCTTACTTTCTTTTCTGTCATATAATGTACCTTTCACATATAGCCTTTAATACAAAAAGTCACAATGAATAATTTTAGTGGTGAAAATTTTAAGGGAGCTCCTTGGTAATACCTGGTTTCTTCCTTTTGTTATCAGTCTTTGAAAAATGATGAGGCATCAGCAAAAAGTGATGTACAGAAACTCTTGGAATTAGGCCAGAAACAAAGGTATGATTCAGCATTTATTTGCCTTAACTATTATATTTTCTAATATAAATAGAAAACGATGATGAATCCTTACCTTTTAAAGCCAGTCAGCAAAACAAAACATTCACCTAAGAAATGGATCATAAAAAAAAGTTTCATGTTTTGAAGTTAAAGGGGGGGGGAACCTCTTGCAAGTAGTAAAGTTAACAAGAAAGAACAAGATTAAAATCTTTTTGTTGGACCAGTTTTCTACATGGGAAATTACTTCTATATTGGAGTCTATTCCATTTGGGGGGGGGGGATATTTTCATTTTGCATGCAAAGACCTACCACAAAAAAGATTCTTCAATTCTGAAGTCTCATTTTGTTAAAGCTTATCTGAGTGCATACCTTCAGGTTTATTTTATGGCAATTTCCCAGTGATGGAAAATTTTACACTGTCTGGCAGATAAAATCTACAGTGGTTCTTCTCAAACTTTTAAATCCGATAGATGCCAAAGATCAGAATGAAGCAATGTGCAGGAAATCAAGAGCAAATGTCCATATTTTATAACAAGGCACAGGATTTAGAGGAACCCAGTAAGGAGCTCAATTCTTTTATTAAGAAATCCAAATGGATATATCACAATTATACGTTTATATTTCTAAATATCTTACAACTCAAGAATATCTATAGACCATTGGGTACCTACTTAGCATTTAACCTCCAAAATGAAGTAGGTTTTGTTTTGTTTTTTTAAAAAACTTCTAATTGTGAGAGTCATATGTGGATATTGACTCAAAGCAATTAATACAGAAAGGCATTAGTAAGACTGGGCACATTATACTTTACTTTTCCACTGTTTCTCACATATTTAGAATTATTGCACAACAAAGATTTTGGTCCCCAAATATTTTTTGGTGTATTTTATAGATTTTTTTTTGGCTAATCTGTATTTACACAATGGCAATGTATACCTTTCAGTACTAGCTGGCTATCCTGCATAATGAGAGAAACATCAGAAAACATGGAACTATTGTTGAAGCACATCCAGTACGCCACATGCAAGTGGAATAACTGTGAAGATCTAAAAGTAGTGGCTCTGCTGGTTGGAATGCATCTTGGATATACCAAGTACTGATGTTACGGATGTGAATAGGACAGCAATGGAAGAGAGTCACATTACATTAGAAAGAAATGGCTACTCTGAAAGAGTTTGGTTCCAGGAAAGAAAAACAGGGCACATGAACCACTTGTTGACCAAGTGAAGATAGTTTTTACTGCACTTTGCATAACATTCAGACTGATGAAAAATTTTGTGAAAGCGATGAATTAGGAAAATGAAGGTTTTGATTATTTGAGACAGATGTTTCCAGGAATAACTGATGCTGAGATTAAGGAAAGCATTTTTGTTGGTCCACGGATCAGGTACATCATTAATGACAAGCAGTTCAAAGATCTGTTAGTAAGGTCAAAGAAAATCACCTGTATTCCACTAGTTGACAAACTTCTTACAACGTAGAATACCATGGAGTACAACATGTCACTGAAGATTTATTTTCTACATTCACATGTGGACTTTCCCCCCAAAAATCTAGGTGCAGTCAGTGACAAACCTACTAAAGGTTTTAGCAGGACATGACCACAATGGAAGAATAGTATCAGGGAAAATGGAATCTGACAGTGCTGGCTTAATATTGTTGGACACTATAGTAAGACACTGAGTACACATGAAAATCAACAGCAAAACACCTTTAGTCCTGTTGAACTCACGCAGCATGTTGAAAATATTATACAATTAAATGCATTATTCTCATTAAAAGTTAATTTTGTATTTCTTAAGATTCCAACTGTACATGAGACAGTTATTCTGAAATTATATTTGTGTTAAGTTTGAAGGAGTCTGTAATGAACACCAAAAGTTTTTCAGGAAGCAAAATGTTTTTTTAAAAAAATGTTATCCAGTGTAATCTTCCCCAGACCAGATATCTGGATTTCACAGTGCAATCTGCCAGCTACAAGCTATATACACTCACTACCATTGCAATATTGTATTATCAAGTTTCTAAACCAATTTGGGTCACTACCTGGATATATTTGTAGCCCAAACCATGCATTTCTGTGGGGTGACAATAAAGATACAATTTTTGTATGCTTAGGTTTGTAGCATAGATATTGAAACAACAAAGGAGAAAAGGGGTAAAAGCCTTCACACTTATATGGGAAATAAATTTATCTTTTTAATATTCTCCTTAAAGAATTTTAAACAATGTTTATTACATTATATTACAGCATCCAATGAAGCTGCACCAATGCAATATAGTCTTCTGCCTTTATGTAATTTCTCTGTTAAGCAATGAATCTTGCTTCCCCCATTCCCTTACAAGATCATCTGAATTTGAACAGTATTAAATTTAAACCATTTCACATTTAACTATATAAAGGAAAAATAATGAACATTATAGATTCCAAAGTCTTGCTTTCAAATCTCTGGAGATGTTACATTTTTTAGAAATTTATTCTGTTTGCCATTTTCAAAACAAAGGCATCATTTCAGAGTTGCCATGATACAACTGAATGGGAAACAAAATATGGAACACCTTTTAATTCCCAGAAACCATTACATGTAACTCTCTATACATTTCATACTAAAATGAGAGCACACCAGATTTCAGTCACTGTTGAAGCATCAAACATATCATGTAAAAGCAAAATGATATCTCCAGAGTAAGGAGGTCAGTTTTATGAACCCCCATCTGAGGCAAGTCAAAAGAAATACTCCACACATACTTTCCAAATAGTGTCAAGATTCATAAGGGAAGATTTCCACTACATTTAAAATTTATGAAATTTATTGTCTTGAAAACAAATGCTGACTTCCAACAAAGTTCTGTAATTCACAGTCTGTTTTCTAAAGTGTTGGCTATTGCCCCTAGCTTATCTTCTAATCCTCCAGACAAATGCAATAAAAATCATAAACCAAATAAGGCCAATATAAGCACTTCCTTAAAGAATTCCTGGATTTAGGATCCATTTGGTTGGAAAGGCACGCATTTTAAAATGTGCCTAACAATTAAAAATGTAAGGCACAAAATTGCCCTGTAATTCATGCAAAGAACAATCCACGTGCATTTCCAGTTCCTGTTTGATAGTTAAACAACCTAACAGTAAATCCATCAGGATAAAAAGACCTATCAAATAGAGAGCTGAGTCCTAATGTATTATCTTGTCTACCCTGCAATAAATTTTCTGAAACAACTAAGAAAGGTTCCCCTCTTTATTTATTGAAAAAAACTAGCTCTCTGAAATTATTCCGTTGAACCTAATGGGCAGTGTACAAGATAGCTTTTACATTTAATATGTAGCTCTTCCATTCAAAATGTTCTGTTCTAATCAGAATTATAATTCCTTAGCAGCATTTCTACATTAAAATATTAAGACATAACTATGGTGGAAACTAAGACTCTATAGCAATAGTACCCAGCCTTTCCAGCTCCATGGACTGGCAGTGGTGGCAGTGGTGGCAACGGGGATGGGTGGTGTGGTGATGGTTTTGCATGTGCATTCACTGCTTGCTTTGCACGCTCATCTGACACTTGCATGGCCCCGGTTCCCAATGGGCTGGGGGTTGGGGGTTGGGGACCCCTCTCTGCAGGTAGCCTTTTTCAGTGACCATTTAAATTACAACGATGTCAAATAAAGACTTGCAACTAGTCCTTCTAGTTGTACATGTTGCATGTAGTTATAGACACATGTTCATGATTCAGCAATTGCCTCACAATTATAATAGTCACAACAGCCCATGGTCATGTGATCACTGTTTGTGACCTGATCTGCCAGCTTCTGACAAGCAAAATCAGTGGGGAAGCTGGCAGGAGGTTGCAAATGGTGATCACATAACTGTAAGTTTTGCAATCTTGCAGGATTTACGTGACAATGGCAACTGGAACTGCTGCAGTTGCTGTCATAAGTCAGTGTGGTTACATGACATCTCACTTTATGACTGTATCACTTACGGACAGACTTGCTGGTCCCAATTATTATAATTAATTAATGCCTGCACCCAAATCTCTGATTCTTGATAGTTTTGCATCTGGGTTCTAATGACATCCGTTGGTTGACGTAAACCAGATGTATCCATGCTGAAGAGCATCAGTCTGTGGAAATTTTCACATTTGCATGTTCTTGTTCAACCTATTTTTATCACTGATTACACTGAAACAGTTCTGTCTTTGAGTTTCCAAAGAGTTCCTGAGAAATAGGCTTCTGTTTTTCCACTTTACACTTAGCCTTTTTCCCTAGCATAGGTGAGGCTGGGTTTATTTATTTATTTATTTAGAAAATTTATTTGCCTACACCATAAAACATTAAAGCAGAAAAGACATTAAAATCAATAGTCATGGCACCCAGCAGATAAAATCATTGACAATTACAAACCATTAAAACCAGGGAGCTGGACCCACAGGGGGTGGAGAAGTGGGATTAGGTTTTAATTAATCAACCACCTCCAGTATGCAGCTCCCCCATTGGGTCCCCAAGCCATCTGGCAAGCCAGTTCTTAAAGCTCTTTCAAAGCATGGGGTGGGGAGCCAATCTTGGTGGTAAGATGTTCCAGAAGGCAGGAGTTGTTTTTTTTCCTGGAGTTGCCAGCTTGAAATTCCTTGGCTGACAGGATCCGCAGCATGCCCCCTCTGCTGGCATGGGTAGTGTGGGCCAGTCCCATCAGAGTGAGAGGGTTCCTCAAGTAGGCTGGACCCATACCCTGCAGGGTTTGCTGGAGTATTTGCTGAAGCCATCTAGCCTGGAGGATCTGAATGCATTTATGCCAGCATTAGA
The DNA here is from genome assembly GCA_023970755.1 of Azemiops feae. Lineage (NCBI taxonomy): Eukaryota > Metazoa > Chordata > Lepidosauria > Squamata > Viperidae > Azemiops > Azemiops feae. Next base: position 944,209 of record JALGBA010004088.1, on the reverse strand, counting down.
TGAACGGGCTCCCTGCCTTCTCTGATAGCATAAACCCCTCAGGAGAATACTGAGAAAGGCTCCAAAACAGACTGAAATGAATCAATATGGTCACATGTCAAAAGTGAGAGAATCTCATTCACTTTGTGAAGAAACTTTGAGAGGCTGCTGTGCTTAAAGCATCATCCAACTGAGATTAACACAGTTCTCCTAGACCAGGGGTAGGCAACCTTGGCTCTTTTATGACTCGTGGACTTCAACTCCCAGAATTCCTGAGCGAGCATGGCTGGCTCAGGAATTCTGGGAGTTGAAGTCCACAAGTCATAAAAGAGCCAAGGTTGCCTACCCCTGTCCTAGACATACTTCTTAGAGAAAACACCCACCCATATTAGGGGTATTATTGAGCCAATTCAGTTGTTTTGAGAGGCTTCTACAAAACTTCTACTTTTGCTGCCACCAACCCATTTTCCTTCTATTCTCCCCACAGTAGACCTGACTCCCAGTCCAGAAACTGGCTTCTTTTCTTCCTGTTTCCACAAACTCAAATCCAGCCTTCCCTGCACAGGAATCCACTTTCTTTCTTTCTTTCTTTCTTTCTTTCTTTCACATCCAACTTAGAGCTGCCTTCTAGGATCTAGCCTTCTATTTATTATTGTAGGCATATGCAGTGAAGAATTTTTAGGAGGGGAATATGTATGTATGATACGTTTGGGTGTGTGAGTAGGAATGGGTTTATGTTCATTTGCATAAAAAGTTGGATTTGGACCAGGGTGAATGAAGAATGAAGCCTTCTCTTGACTATGAGTACATTGGATAGATTTGGACAGTACATTCTTTAGCAGCTTTCATCAACCTTGCTTAGGATTGTTGAGATGAAAGGGATCCCCCCCATACTGTATATGGCACTTCGATTCCCAAGAAAAAGTGGAATACAAATAGTCTTGTACATTCTTTTACGAAGTTCAAATATGATGACACTATTACATCTTGCAGTACACTAGAATGCTTATAGTGCAGATATTTCAGTAGGAAATAAACTAATTCACTAAATGAATGCTGTGTAAGCTATTGAAAACATAGTAAGCATTTAGTAGGAACAGAAACTTGGTTATGTGTTATAGAGGATGTGTCTTTGGAAACAAGTATATCCTATCTGATCTCTGCAAAAGAAACTGAATTGGCCTTAAGTGTGATTTGCCTTGTAGAAAAAAAACCCATATCATTTCCTGACACTAATGAAGCTTAAGATCTGCCTTTGTTCCTTTAAGAATTCAAGATTATCTGAATGTGTCTTTTTCTAGTGGTTGTTTCTGAACATAATTTTGTAACTAGGGGACTTACTTTAGAAACAAGAATGCGAATAATTACATTTAACATTTAACAAGCATTTTTGCTCATTTGTTTTAAAATAAAATACAGAATGGTTTCCACTTACAATAATCTCATTCTGATTCAACTTGCCATTGTTTAGAGTTTCTTTGCTTACGGCAATTGTACTTTTTTTGACCATCCAGAATTATTCAAGTGACAATATCTTGCACAGCAGGCTACATAGTAGATGCAAAGAGAGGCAATTTCCTATTTCTGAATTTTCCTTTAAGAATTTTACTGGTGTGCACTGGTTGTTTGTTTTATGTAGCTGTATTAATAAGCCACTTCAGGAAAGCAGAAACAATAGCTGTTTGGTGTAATTAAAAGTGCCTTGTCATGAAATAAGAGAAAACAAAGGCATTATTTCTTAATGGCCAATAGAGATGAAGTTTGTGTTTTGTTTCTTCAATAAACTAGGGAAGAAATGAAATCGCTCCAGGAGACCTTTCAAAAACAGCTTAATGAGGCAACTGAGAAGGCAGAAAAACAGCAGGCCACAGTAAGTGACTTCCCTCTATTATTTTCATCCATGTTTCCATGTCCCCTCCTTTGCAAATTCTTCAGAGACACTTTTACAAATGGATATGGACAAGCCTAACAATTTAGGTTTATTTCTATTTTCAAACTGCAACATCTTTCCATTCAATTCAAAAATGGGTGTGCTATTTGGTAATACTTGGTAATAGTTTTCTTTAAAAAAAAAGGAACACAACAAAATTCTCACTGATCCTTATTCATGAACAAAGCTGTTGATTTATACTAGTTGTAGAAAGTGTGTGTGTGTCTGTGTGTGTGTGTGTGTGTATGTGTATATGCAGACATACATCGAAATAGACACGCACATACATAAATTGGGGAATATCATTTGAGTAAATATTGGATACATTATGGAGCATATCTTATGGCTAATAACCAATGGAACTAACCAATTCTTTGGTGATTCCAAAAGAGGAGACATCTGAGCATTTCCTACGCATTTATTTATTCATGTGTTCATTATATATTTAGATCACCCAACTTCCATCAATGGGAAATTCCCTAAAACGAGTCATGTGTATTACTATGTCAAAACATCCTAAGATATGCTATGTGTTCTTTGGTGTGTGTTTTATGTTTGGGCATGTTTAAGAAGCTTTGCTCTCAAAGCTTGGTATGACAGAATGGTATTATTATGCTTGTAAAAGGAAGACTGGTGGATCTTACGCAACTAACAGTAGCACAATCCGTTTCCAAGTTATTGTATGTTATTCATTAGGCAAGCTGACCCAGCACATTTTGAGCATACATAAAACATGTTTAGGAAGTGCATAATTGAAGACTATGTGTTTTAGAGGGGAGAATAGTATATTAAAACCCCATAATAAATTCAGGAAATCAATTCCTAAAGAAAAGTAATAAAAAACCCCATCAATTATGCAATTGGGATTCTTTAGCTGCATTTCATAGGTTCAGGATGACCCACATGGTGGCAGAAGGATCATATAGTTGACTCACAGATGGAATTAGAAGGCATTCATTTTACCTAAGCTACTTGATGAAAGATCATGGGACTTGTAAACTCTGCTTTGGAATGGAGATCTTTATACAATACAGCCTTTGCCCCGGATCTAATTGTAAATAGGCTGTAACATATAGGCATGCAGGGTGAGTATATACATCACTTCTCACAGTATATCCATCTATAGCCATATCCCTCAATGCAGCACATTGCACAAATCACAGTGCGATAATATACTGTACCAATTTACCTAAAAAAAAAAAAGATCCTTTGAACTGGGTGGGCTATTTCTGAGTAGAGAGCTATGCAGTGGTTTGGATCAATGCAAGTTTTATTATTTAAAACTGCAATTAGAAGAAGGAGGGGGGGGGGAGTCTCTCTCCCCTGGCATTTAAGACTAATGTCTTGCCGGTGTTATCTGTAAAAATATCAGCACACACAGTGCAAGGGTTGTCAGCCTCCCTCCTTATGTGGGCAATAAGTTTGATGAAATACCCAAGCTTATTGCTGCAGCAATTCTGATGACTGAAATGAGTTCAACTATCAACGGTATTATAAGAAATAGCCCTAAGATGTTTTAGAACAGCCACAATAAAAACAATGATAATGTGTGCCGGAAGAGGAGGAGGAGAGAACCTAATTTCCATGCCTTCTTCTCCCAGTGTTTTGCAGCAAATGCAAAAGGCTATGTCACTAACTATATTTTGCTATTTCATATTTGTCTTCAAGCAGAACAAACTGATTTCTAGTCCCAATTTCACTTATATGCCAACTTTCAAATCTGCAAAAGATGGGAAAGTATATATTAAGAACCAAATTCACATGAAATATGAGGTTATGCTTTATTTCCTGCAATTTGGGTAAATTCTTTGGAAGCTGGGTGCATCCATATATAATTTCAATCCATAAAAGGATTTCAACTTTCTTGGCAATTATCCTAAGGAATACATTTGCAAATTCAATAAAAAAATAACTGTATTTTTCAGAAACTTTAAGCTTATGGTATTTCCAATGGTGAAAAAAAAAATGCCTGGAAAATATATTGTGCCACGTAGTCCTAGAAAAACAGCTATCTTTTTTCAAATGTTGTAGGCAAGTGTTATACCAACACATATCTAGGCACTTTGAATCTTCTGGAGCTTGATAATCAGAAGCACTGTTTCACCTGTGTCTTCTTGTCCATGTGCCTATCTCCTGTCTACAATGCAGTCCTTTCAACAGTTCCAAGAAGATTCCACACCCATTTGCACTCTGATTCAGGTGATCCTGAGGGCACAGATAAACCCCCAAGTGGCCTCAAGTCTCTCAGAGAGAGTGCTAACGATCAGATGACTGCAAAAAATATGATACTTCCATCCCACCTCCTCGCTCAGCCAGTCAGAACTGGCTTTTTGATTGAGAAGCGAAACTTCTTCAAGGAAAAAACCAAGAAAGTCCAGTTGCCTTTTGAAAAAACACCTTTGAGACAACCATGACTTGGATGACTGAGAATATCCATAGACATAGATCCAAATAGTTTTTATTTAGTGCACTCTCTAGTCAGACTCACACCAAAAGACAAAACTAATAATAATAAAAATATATCCTACATGCTAAATAATGGGGGGGGAATCATGTGGAGGGAGGCAGGGATAATATATTTAAGTTTTGAAACTTTAAATTCATTGTCTCAATGATTCAGACTCCAGGTTACCATCTTGAATTGATAAGATGAAATCCCACTTCTGTGCTGCTGTGCTGCTGACCTTCTTTTCATTTTCCAAAATGCTGTTGGCCTAGGCAGATTTTCCCAATGAATCATACCTTGCAGATACTAGTGATTCTTAAGGAGAAAGGTAAATTGACATAGACAAATAGCCAAGTATGTCTCTTAGTTACGCATTCCTACAGCCAGCTAATTGAAAATGTTCTGAATTGATGAATGGAAGTATAACTGAGACAGGTACCTAGAAAGAGTATGCTCCCAAGTCTAAAAAGAGAATTTTCAAGCTCTTTGGAGCTCTATTGTAGATCCAGTACATTGAATAAGCCTGACTTATGGGGAAAGTTCTGCCTTTAGAGGACTCAGAAAGATTTTCTCTAGGATTAGCAAAAAGGAAGGGAAAGCTCAGAGCTGGCTGTCCAGTTCCGCAGTACTCCTGAAATTAAAAAAAAAAAAAACTAGAAACAAGAGGTTTATTTAATGCTTTGAAAGAAATTTCTAATTCTAAAAACGTAATTGAGACATACAAGAGAGTCAAAAAGAGACCAAACCAGAGTTAAAGGTTCACACTATGTATAGAAATGAACTGCTCTCTGTAACTGATACTTTTAACTTCTTGGCTTGACCATAAATAAGCTAAATATTGAGCACAATTCAGAGAATGAATGCAAAATATGTAAAAGGAGCTCCTTGCAAAGGTCTACACATATTTCAGCAAGTAGAAAGCTTTACAAGCTCTGCTTCTAAAGATGTCTGGGAAGCAGACATATTGTGTCTGACTGATGCATTCTTTCAGAGACATTTTCTTACTTAAACTGAGAAACATGGATGGGCAAAAAAGCAGAATGGGAGCAACTTTCAACTTCCTGATGGCTTTCCCATTGATGTTGCTTGTCAGAAGCTGGCAGAGACCATTGGAAATTATTCCTCTTTCTCCTTGGCTGACCTGCAGATCTGCCTGCTACTTTGCTGGGGGAGGGGGAACAAAGGGACCCATGGACCATAAAGAAAACTGCATTCCTATTACCCATCTGTCATGTCCCCAAGAGGCTCCTCCCTCTGGGGAGGAAGAGAACTTATCTGTAAATTGTGGATGCACTCCTGCCAGCCCTCCTTTGCATGTAGGTATCTGAGTCACTCTTTCATCCTTCCCTCCCTACCAACCACTATTAAAAGATTTCAAATGTTAGCATTTGTTCCAAAACAGCCAATCAACACTTACTCATTGGGCTTTGCCACCAGCCAATTGGGCACAGCAGTGGGAGCAGGCAGAACTTTTAACTTCCTGCCAGCTTCCTCACTGACTTTGCTTGTGGAAAGTTGGCAGAGAGCATAAGAAATCACTCTTCCTCTTTCGAACTGTCTACCATTTTGCTTAGAGGAAGAGGAACAAAGGCAGCCATGCTTCCCATTCCAGTATGTCCCCAAGGGCCTCCTCCATCCTGTCCTCCATTGGTGGCATTTAGAAACAGTGGTAAATTATGTGGTGAAAAGACTTAGTAGAAGGACATAGCTATACAGTCTCTATTGACTGCTCCATTGTGAAATTGCTACATAATCTCTCTGAAGAAATAAAACTGCAACCCTCTATGGACACTCAACTCAGAGATAATGGTCACTGAATTGAGATATTCAGGATTGTAATATCTATCTAGCATGCATTTTTAAAAGAAGTTGCTGTAAACAATTCCCAAGGCCTCTACAAGTATTATATCACATTTTATTTACACATTTCCTAAATTCATGCAAATATTTGGTGAGAAAGCAATGTAAATCCAGTTTATTCATATGTTTACAGAAACATACTTCTCTTTCAATCACAGTGAAGATACTAGTAGGGATGAATGAATCTTTCACTTTTGGTTTCTTGCTTTTAAATTCAGCCCATTCAATTTTTGCATTGGTTTACAATTTTTCAAAGAAAAAATGAGATGATTTTCACACATTTCTTCCACACGAGCTGTAAATATGTGCAATTTGTCCAATATATTTTTTTTGTAAATGAAGGCAAATATACATGTCCCAGGATAATATTACAGGATCCAATCTGAGTAAGTCACTGGGACCAGAGGTTTATTCTTCCAAGCATTCAGACTTGTGCTGGAGCCCGTCCTCAGGGAACTTCTCTCTCTCCAAAATGTGTCCTTTGGCAACATTGTATCATTTAGTTGTTTTTCATCTTTAGTTCAGCATTTAATATGATCATTCCTCAGCATTTAGTAGAGAAAGTGGGCCTTTTAGGCTTCAGTACTCCTTTGTGCAACTGGATTCTTGATTTTCTCACTGATAGGCCCCAGTATGTGCGAATTGGGACTAATATTTCTAATACCATGTTCTTGAGCACAGTTTCTCCTCAGGGCTGTGTCCTAAGTCTGCTGTTGTTTACTCTGCTGACCCATGATTGTTGTGCAAGGTTTGCTATCAACCATATTGTGAAATATCCAGATGATACAACAGTGGTGGGCCTTATTCAGGATGATAATGAGAGAGAGTACCAGGAGGAGGTAGAGGGTTTGATGAAGGGGTGTAATTAAAAACAGCCTGGTTTTAAATGTAGGAAAAACAAAAGAGATCATTGCTGATTTCAGAAAAGGCACAGACATACATCTCTGTGTATTAATGATTCAACTGTGGAGGTGATTAGTAGTATCAGGTTTCTGGGTGTGCAGCTGATGAGCAGGTTAGCTTGATTGCTCAACAGTGAGACCCCGGTGAAGCGGGCACAGCAGCACCTGCATTTTCTGTGTTGTATGAGAAGAGCACCTTTTTCCCTCTGTCCTTACCACTTTCTATAGAGGGATGATTGAAAGTGTTATGTCCTGGGCCTTGCTGAGTCATTCAGCAAGGCTCAGGAAGGCTGCAGGAAGGCTGCAGAGACCCGGACAGACCACATGTCTGCCCAGGACCCAGACAGGCTGTCTCTAGCCTTGCGCGCATGCGTAAGGCGGGAGAACGGCCTGCAATGATTGGATGTGCATCCCCTTGCAGGGGAATATAAAAGGCCAATGGCCATTGTGTTCTTGCTTCTGTTCTGTGACTGTGTTTCAATAAAGAGATCCTTGTTGTGAACCAGCTTTGTCTCAATGTCTTCTGTGCAAGAACAGAACATTGGCGACGAAGGTGGGATTCGCCGCAAAGGAAGACAAAGAAGAAGAAGCTAGGGCTGACTCACCTGAAGGCCTGAAGCGAAGAGAAGCGCGGCATCCAGAAGTAGCAACAGCCTGCCAGTACGAAGATGCTGGAGGTGGGCTTGGCTTCGTGGGACCCCTTCTCCTTCCTTGCGGCAAGAGATGTCGAAGAGGCTATCGGTCACAATGATGTCCAAGCTGGGCCGTCTTGTCGAGTTTGATACGTCGCACCCAGAACGTTGGAGCTCTTACGCAGCTCGCGTCAAGAATTACTTCAGGGTGAACAAGATCCAAGAAGATTAATTGAAAGCTGCTACTTTGCTGTGTGTCTGTGGGCAAGAGACTTTTGACATTGCTGAGAACCTTGTAGCCCCAGCACCACTGGAATCGATCGCTTATTCAGATTTAAAGAAAATGCTGCACGAGCATTTTGAGCCCAAGCTTTCTGTAATAGCTTGGAGGCACCAATTCGAACAGCGGGATCAGCAGCCGGGAGAATCATTGTGGCTCTGAGGCAGGCTGCTAGGCCATGTGCGTTCCAAGACTTGGAAGAAAGGCTCCGAGATCGACTCATTTGCGGATTGTGAAGCTGTGAGATGCAACAAAAATTATTTGCTAGAGCTAATGTTTCCTTCCAAGATGCCCTGAGAGAAGTTGCAGCTGAAGAAGTAGCCGGCGGCGCAGTTAAGGCTTTGCGGTTGACCAAGAACCCTCCAGCTGCAGTCCCTGTCCATCAGGAAGTCGTGAGAGAGGCCTCCAGAGAAGAATCCGAGGAAGAAGAGGTGGACAAACTTCAACAGTCAGCGGAGAGAAGACTGAAAGAACACAGAGGGCAGACGCCTGCATCCCTTTGGTGTTTCGGCTGTGGGGGTCGCCACAGGAGAGCCGACTGCCATTTTCATTCTGCTGTTTGCCGGGCATGTGGCAGGCAAGGCCACATTGCATCAGCCTGCATGGGTTGCCAGAAAAACAGGTCCCCTGAAGAGTTGCCTCTGAAAGGTACCAAGGTCCCCAGCCAACACAGGGTGAGCTTCTGCGCATCCCATAGGGGGGTATTCAAAACGGGGGTTCACCGGCCCTTTAAGAAAAAGTTTCGCATTGATGTAAAGTTGCAGGGAGTTCCCCTGGCCATGGAGCTGGACACAGGGTCCGCTCTTTCTATTATTTTTGCTGACACGTTTAAGAAGGTTTGTTCCAGGAGTGGCTCACGAGTCAAACTCAGGCCCTCCAATCTCATCCTCACTGACTTCCAGAATTCATGAGTCAGTGTGAAGGGGGAGGCCACGCTTAGAGTACAGTGTAAGGAATTTGATGGGTTGTTAGATGTGGTGGTAGTTGGGGGTGATCGCACGAGTCTTATCGGACTCGATTGGTTCGAGGCACTTGGGATCCAAGTGACTGGTCTGAACCATCTACAAACTGCCAGCCTTGCAGGAGTCTGTAAGGAGTTTGCAGATGTGTTCAGCCCAGAGCTTGGCTCATACAAGGGGCCTCCTATTGCTTTAAAGTTAGATCCAGCCATCACACCCATCAGGGTTAAACCAAGGAGGGTTCCTTTTGCCCTCAAAAGTAAAATAGATGCTGAGTTGGACAAACTGCTCCAACAAGGCATTCTTGAACCTGTGGATTCTAGTCCATGGGAAACCCCCATAGTGACACCATTAAAAGCCAATGGTGAAGTCCAAATTTATGCGGACTATAAATGCATTCTAAACAAAGCCTTGCAGCAGCATGCATATCCAGTGACTGTGGTTAGCCACATTCTGGCCTCACTGAAGGGGGGGAAAGTATTTGCTAAGCTTGATTTAGCTCAGGCCTACCAACAGTTACCTGTTGATGAGGCAACAGCTGACGCCCAAACTATAGTTACTCACAGAGGGGCTTTTAAAGTAAAAAGGCTGCAGTTTGGGGTCAATGTAGCCCCTGGCATTTTCCAAGGGGTGATGGAGCGAATGTTCCACGGTATTCCTGGGGTCTGCCCCTATTTTGATGATGTCCTCATTGCAGGAGAGTCATCTGGGAACTTGGCTGAAAGGCTGAGAGCTGTCTTGCTGCGTTTCCGCCAAGCTGGGCTGAAGTTACAGCAAGACAAATGTAAGATTGATGTAACATCCACTGAATTTCTAGGTTTTCGTATTGATGCTGAAGGCATCCACCCTGCAGAGTCTAAATTTCAGGCCATTCAACTGGCCCCAAGCCCCCAGTCAAAAGCTGAACTCCAGGCTTTTCTGGGCCTGCTACATTTTTATCATTCATTTCTCCCCCATAAGGCTATAGTGGCTGAGCCGTTACACCAGCTCTTGGATAAGCAGACTCCATGGAAATGGACAAAGGTCCATGAAAGGGTTTTCAAAGAAGTCAAGGCCTTGCTATCTTCTAATGCAGTACTGGCACATTTCAATGAGCAATTCCCTGTGTGCATCGCATGTGATGCAAGGAGCAGTGTTAAGTCATCTCAAGGCTGATGGGACTCAGGTCCCTGTGGCCTATTACTCCAGAACTCTCTCATTTGCAGAGTGTAATTATGCGCAGATTGACAGAGAAGCCTTGGCAATAGTCTCAGGCATCAAGAAATTTCATGATTTCTTGTATGGCCACCATTTTATGGTCTACACTGACCACAAGCCTTTGCTGGGTTTGTTTACAACAAACAAACAAACCCCACACATCATCTCCCCCAGAATGCTGAGATGGTCAATTTTCTTGTCAGTTTATGACTACACCCTGGTTCACAAACCAGGAACAGAGATGGGCCACACTGATGGCCTTGGTAGGTTACCTCTAAAACAAATAGAGGCAGACCCTGCTCCTGCTGTACACATTCTTTCCATTCAGAAATTGCCTGAATCTCCCCTCAATGTTAGGGATGTGGCTGCTGAAACTGCCACTGATCACACGCTTACACGCGTGCTGACATGGGTGTTGTCAGGATGGCCTGACACGTGTCCTGGTACAGATTTCCAAAGTTTCTGGCATAGGAAACATGAGTTTTCCACATTCAAAGGGTGTATCCTGTGGGGTAGCAGGGTAGTCATCCCGGCCTCATTGAGGACTAGAGTCTTGCTCTCTCTGCATGAGGGACATCCGGGAATTGTGAGGATGAAGGCGCTTGCGTGTAGCCATCTTTGGTGGCCTGGACTCGATAAGGACATCGAGGCCCAGGTTCAGGGGTGCCAAGTGTGCCAACAGTCACGGGCTGAGATGCCCCAGGCCCCTGTACATAGGTGGGAGGAGACACTCACTCCATGGTCACGCGTACACATTGACTATGCTGGCCCCTTTCAGGGGCAATTCTTCCTTCTCCTCGTGGATAGCCATTCCAAGTGGCTAGAGGTCATTCCTGTATCTTCCACTACTACTGCCAGGACCATCCAGGTGCTAAGAGGAATCTTCGCTTCCCATGGTCTTCCTGATGTCCTTGTCTCAGACAATGGTCCACAATTTACCTCTTCTGAGTTTCAGGCGTTTCTTCAAGCCAACATGATCTGGCATGCCACGTCTGCTCCTTTTCATCCTGCCACCAACAGTCAGGCTGAACGCATGGTGCATACCACCAAGGAGGCATTAAAGAGAATCACTCAAGGACCCTGGCATCACAGGTTACCTGATTTTCCCCTTGCACACCGCACCACACCTTGCACTGCTACAGGAAAGAGCCCAGCTGACACCCAGACCGGGTGCCTTCACAGGTGTCACAACCGTGGGCACCTAGGAGACTCCAAGTGGGTGATCCGGTATGGGCCAGAAACTATAGGCATGGACATCTTTGGGTGACTGCTGTGGTATGCAAGGTCTCTGGACCACTGTCCTATGAAGTGGCCTTGGAGGATGGTCGTGTGCTTAGATGCCACATTGACCAATTGCGCTGGAGGCTTCCTGGCCACGTTTCCACTCCGGGCTCTGCTCTCAGGGGGGAGGGGGACCCCAATTACGATTGTGGACCACAATCTCTCCACGAGGGCACTTATCCAAATGTTCCTACACATGTTCCAGGTGGGGATCTTGTCATGGAGGTGGCTCCTGATTCTGGCATAGACTCCGGGGGTCTTGCCATGGAGGTGGCTCCTGACTCTGGCAGAGGTCCCTGGCTAGGGGCAAATGGCCTACTCAGGGTACTCCTGCTGTTGGTCTTGGGCTCAAGGGACAGTGCTCCCAAGAGGAGTCCAATGGAATTTTGGGGAACTCCACCCCACCAAGGAACTCGGGGAACTCAACCCCACCAAGGAACTCTGGTTTGGGTTTGGTGGATCCAGCCAGTCAGCAGTCAGGGGGAACCCCTGAGTTTTCTGGGCGACAAAGTCCTGGTTTATTTTGCGCAAACCAGGAGCGGGCACTCCCGGCACCTATTCCTAATCCTACACCTACAACTACACCTGCACCTAATCTGGCTCCATGGAGATCAGAGCGGGTTAAGGGTCCTCCTAAGCATTTAAAGGAATATGTAAGGTCCCTGTTTACTATACAGGAGATTTATTAGTCCTCACCACCTGAGGGAAGAAAAAACAATTGTAGTACTGCGGTGATAATATTGTCAAATAGTGAAAGTCCGTGGACATAACAGGGACCTGAAGGTAATGGGTTGCAAGGAGTAAAGGTTGACTGTATAACGTGCCTACCGGCCTGCCATGATGTGTTTGTGTGTACAGTGTTAAACAATATGCTTAATAATTGTTTAATCCAAGGGGGGAGGGGTGTTATGTCCTGGGCCTTGCTGAGTCATTCAGCAAGGCTCAGGAAGGCTGCAGGAAGGCTGCAGAGACCCGGACAGACCACGTGTCTTCCCGGGACCCAGACAGCCTGTCTCTGGCCTTGCGCGCATGTGCAAGGTGGGAGAACGGCCTGCAATGATTGGATGTGCATCCCCTTGCAGGGGAATATAAAAGGCCTATGGCCATTGTGTTCTTGCTTTTGTTCTGTGACTGTGTTTCAATAAAGAGATCCTTGTTGTGAACCAGCCTCGTCTCAATGTCTTCTGTGCAAGAACAGAACAGAAAGCATCCTGTTATGTTGTATTACTGGGTGGTTTGGAACTATGTTTCAGACAGGAAGGCTGTGCAGAGAGTGGTGAGGATGGCAGAAAAGATTAGTAGAAGTTCACTTCCTTCTGTCCAGGACATGGCATACAAGTGATGCTTGACCAGTATTGTCTGGGATGCTACACATCCTCTCCATGACCGGTTTTCTTTGTTTCCTTCTGAGAGGAGCAAAACAACTAGATTCTGTAATAGCTTTGTACCATATAGTATCAACCTGGTTAACTCTCAAGAGTCTTTTTTCCATAATGTATTCAAAATGGACTATGATTTATGTGTGTGTGTATAGTATATGTATATATATATATAGTATATGTATATGTATGAACATGTATGTATAATATATATGTGTGTGTGTGTGTGTATACTAGTATACACATGAAATTCTGATACCCACTCTGAAAAGATTTTTTTTTTGTGTGTGTGTGTATACGTATATGTATACATATTGTATATAGATATACATATATACATATATTCTTTTCAGAGCGGTTATCATAATTTTATTTTTTAATGTGTGCCAGTGTGGTCACAGAAAAAAAGTGATGGTAAAGGTTATCTTATCTTATCTTATCTTTTCTTATCTTATCTTATTCAGAGAGAGAGAAGTCCCCTGAGGATGGGCTCCAGCATGAGTCTAAAAGCTTGGAAAAAATATTTTTTTGCCCAATTTAATTAGCTTCCTCTAATTTGTCACTGATATTACCACGTTCAATGCAGTGCATACACAGAAGAGATAGATGTAAACTGGATAGATTTCCACTACAATATGAACCAAGCTATTTTTTCTCTCCATCTGTAGGCATTAGTCTTTTCAAAAGGGATACCAATTCAGGGAAAGGGAGCTTAAGTTCAAATAAGTATGGAGAGAATTGTTGAGACATTTGCTTTTAGGTGCTATGTTTCTACTTCTATCCTAAAGCCTTTCTGTGATGAATTCCTTCAAGAATTCAAACCACTGGAGAAGATACACAGTGTTAGATGAGCAAGATAATATACTTGAAAACTGATCATTATCCATGAATTTATTGTGTGGTCAGTATAGAAATCTAATTTTAAGTACAATTCCAAGTAGCAGAATAGTTGCATCCAGAGACTGCAGGCAATGTGGGATATTGGATTTCAAATGGAAAATGCTCTGATATAATTTCGTTAATGCACTCAAAAATTGTTAAAGTTTTATTTTATTTTTTTTAACTTAGTGTATCAGGTATGGTTCTACTAAATTATATGTCTTGTGTGATGCATAAGTAGTCTAAAGGCAAGAAACTAAAACTGAATGATTTAAAATGTAATATTGTAATAATTATTATCTAGTGTTATTATTCCATCTTTCATATCTATGTTGAATAAAGAAACATGGTTTGAATTCTGGGCATAATCAGTAGTAGGAAGAATATAATCTGAAATGTTCAAGGTAAAACACAGCTTTAATGAATTTCAAGCAACACCAATATGTGTTTCCTTACTAGAGAATTGATATACTGTAGTTGTGGATTAAATGAAAAAAAAGAGAGAGATAGTAGCGGCTTAATATGCCATTTTCCATGCATTTTATTTTTTAAAAAATATAATGTAGAAAAAGATATAATTATTTTGAGAAATAGTGATAATCCACAGTATTTTAACGATTAGTCTTTCCCTAGAAAAATATATATATAAATCTTCCAGGTTCATTCCTATTGCATGTGTGGATACAATAAAATAGCAACCATAATGCTGTTTATTCAGGGAAAGGTTGGAATGCAAGACAGGATTATTATTATTATTTATTATTATTTTTAATTAAATTTGCATGGTACCCATCTCACTAATACAATGACTCTGGGCGGCTTACTAAAAAGTGCTAAAAAAAACACAATTGAAATTAGAATAAAAACAAACAAACAAAACAAGAACCAAGATGATAGGTAGCCTGGTGGTGAGAATCTTCTCTACCCCATCTGCCGCCCCCAATGTAGCAAGCCCCTGCTGGGGCCCCAGGCCAAGTGGCAGAGTTAAGACTTTAGACTCTTGCAGAAGGCCAGGAGTGTGGGGGTGGATCTCACCTCTGATGGGAGAATATTCCAAAGGACAGAGCCACAACAGAAAAGGATTTTCCTGGACTCCACCAGCTGAAATTCTTTTGGCTGATAGGAACTGAAGTAGACCCTTTCCATTGTAACGAGTGAGAAGGGTTAGTTCCATCAGGGTAAGGTGCTTCCTCAGATACCCTGTACCCATGCCATAAAGGCCTTTAAAGGTGATGACCAACACCTTGAATTGAACCTAGAAACAAACTGCTAGCCAGTGTCACAGGTGCCATCCGAAGGGCCCCCCAGAGCACTCCATTGCATTCTGTACCATTTCTGAATATTCTTCAAGGGTAGCTCCATATAGAGCACATTGCAGTGATTCAACTGGGAGATGACCAGGGCAAGAGTGACTGTGAACAATGCCTGATGAGCCAGGAAAGGGTGCAACTGGCACGCAACACAAAATTGCACAAATGTTCTCCTAGATGAGACTGCCACCTGCTCTTTGAGCAGGAGTTGCGAGTCTAGGAGAACCCCCCAGATTGTGCTCCAAGATTCCATGAGAGCCCTTTGTTTCAAATCCAGAGTATATGTTTCACTAAATTCAGGATTTATTTGTTGCTGTTGAAGAATCCGATCATTTATCTTGCAATATTGAGGAATATAAAATACAAGTTCATAAATGCTGAACTAGGTCTTAATTTTCTAAAACAAAGAGGAAAAAGGCTTGCTAACTACGCACATTTCTAAATCAAGTCTATTATACATCCTTTATCCACAATCCGGAGCCTTCTTTATATTTATAGCCTGCTGTCTCCCCAATATTAGAAATAGTTTCATTTCTTTACTGCACTTAGCTGGATGTAATCCACACATTTTGTATCAAATTGGAGCTCAGTGATGATAATTCACTGTTGGGCTATGAATTGTTTGGGCCATCTAATATGCATTTCAAATTGGAGATGCTTTTGTGATGTTTGTATATACCTACTTCCAATTTTGGCACATTTGCATTTGGTAAATAGGAATAGCAAATCAGAGTAATAGTAGTGATGGGCATATAAATACCAGTGCCAAGGCATTTTCACTTTCAAAAATATGGTCACATTCAACAATCACAATGTACTTGCAGTATGAATCACATTGCATATTCCATGTCAGGAACTAACATAAGGAAGAAAAAAAATTGCACCCTGCCACATAGAATTCTGCCCACCATATTTAATTTCCTATTCCCTGCTTCAGGATAAAATATTTGGTTAGAAGAAACAATTTCCGAGGCAGGTTAAGGAATTTGGGGTTCCACCACCAGCAGCAAAAAAGAACCAGCTAGGCAAGGTCATCAGGAAGGCTGATGAACTAAATATTGTTTCGGCTACCAGTTACCTGAAAGCTTTTAAAGCTGTCATTTTAGAGTGCATGTTGACCTGCCAACCAGCAGAGATTGCTTTAGGGCAAGGGTCTTCAAACTCAGCCCTTTTATGACTCATGGACTTCAACTCCCAGAATTCCTCAGCCAGAGTGCCTAGCTGAGGAATTCTGGGAGTTGAAGTCCATGAGTCATAAAAGGGCCGAGTTTGAAGACCCCTGCTTTAGGGTTTTCCCATCCATGAGCATCTTATTTACATGTAGTTCATACTTGGTTTTGTTTCTCAGAGAGCCACCCTGCACCTGTCTATCGTTGAATGTGTCCCTTTCTATGCTTAGGGCTAAGTGGTGGGATAGAGTCAGAAGGGAAGATTTCTGTCACTAAGGGCTCTTCTGGATGGAAATAGGAACCCCAATTCCATATCAGAGTTTCCAGAATTAGTTTGCTGCTGATAGCCCCTCTAAAGCCTTCAAATTCATTTGAAGAGGGGCCTTGTAAAGTGGAACTTTTTTTCTCTGTTCTGCTTGTTATTTTTCCAGTCCATGCTCAACCCATATTGTGGACCTCCTGATGCTCTAAGCCAGGGGTGTCAAACTGCCGGCCTGCAGGCCAGTTGCATCAGCTGGATGCCATGCCCATCCCAGCTCCAGCAATGCAAAAAGTCACGATATGTTGCAACATGTCATGTGATGTGGTGAGTTTGACACTTGTACTCTAAGCTGTTGTTTGTCATTACTCCCTGGGGAACCCTGTCTTCCCACCCTGTGGAGTAAACCTCATACTCACTAGCACTGATAATGTTACCTACTTGGGTAATGAGATTCCTGCAAACAAACAACGAAGCACAGGGAGCACCAAGGACTCCACAGTTCAACCCGAGCTACCTATATTTTCTTCTATTTAACCTATATTTCATGAATTCTCACTGAACTGTTTGTTCTTGGGTTTTTCTTTCTTCCCTAAAATATGGCAGAATTTCTGTCTTGGCAAAAGCTGAGTAGAAATTCTTGGATACACAACATGGCACAGTTAGATAAGCACTTCAATTGCATACTAGGTGCAAGCTGTAAAAACAGTGTGAATTTTCCTCCGAGGAAGGGCTGATCTTCATAACAAACTTGCTCACTGTGAGCATGAGCTGCTGACCACTGCTCAATGTAGGAATGCACTATGTCATTCTCTGTTCATCCACAATCCACATGAAGGCAATCTCTACCCACCTTTTTCCAACAACAAAAAAAAAAAACCTGTTTTCTGACTCAGATGGTCTGCCTGATTTCCTGCTGCTCTCCATTTCATTGTAGGCAAACAACTCTAATTTGTTATTTGTGTACTGCAACAGGAAAGCACTCTCTGGTCATTGCATCTGATTTTTGCACAACCATTTTTTAACAAATAACTTCATTGATAGAACAGTGGAATAGTAAAGACACGTACCTGTCTATTTTGTTTTGTTTTTAACCAGGTGAAATTTCCTTGTAGCCTTAGTGACAGGGAAAATAATAAAACTAAGGACTTTTTTTAAATAAAAAAACTCATCCAGGAATAGTAAAGAAGAAAGGAAATGCATCAGTCAGGGACTGTAGTAGAAAATTGGACTATCATCATGGCCAAAGCAGAGGAGGATAAAATGTAGAAAAGGATTTTTAAGCAGGCTTTATTTCCAGTTAGTTTATGCACGGGAGTTCATTAGTTTAAAGGTGCAGTATGGAAAAGCTCAGAGTGAAGATTCACTTTCTGCCTTATATCCCTAAGTCGTTCAAATCCATTGCCTTTTCTTCTAGTTTTGTTGCACTGAACTATTGGATCGATTGCCAATTATTTTTAAAACTGACATCGCAGCTTGGGAACTACCGGCATTAAACTTGATTTTGTAACTTCACTGAAGTCCCTTATGTGTAGGTGGTGCCACATTATATTAGCAACTACATTCACAGCCTAAACATACAAAGAGAAGCAATTATGTAAACCTTTTGATAACTTTTTTGAACTTTAGATTCCACTTCTGTTTCTGGCAATGAACATGCATTGTGAGTAGGTGCTTCATAATAATTGTATATACAGCATCTTGTACTGGCTGGTTATGGGAGAGTCGATTTGTTATATAGATTAAGGCACCAGAGAAGAAACTGGGAGACTGGGAGTTCTAGTCTGGTTTTAGCTTGAAACCAGTTGGGTAATCTTGGTCCGGTCATACTTTCTCAGCCCTAGGAAAGAAGCAAGGTTGAACCACTTCTAAAATCTTTGCCAAGAAAACTGCAGGGACTAATCCAGGCAGTCAATGACTGAGGTACCGAAAACAATTCTATATGTATGTATGTATGTATGTATGTATGTATGTATGTATGTATGTATGTATGTATGTATGTATGTATGTATGTATTTCACATAAACTGTTTCAACTGAGACTGACTCTAAGTAGCATACAATTTCCAACTTCTTATTCTCAGATTGAAACATAACAATTGAGAACAGAACATAAGGGTTGTTGTTGTTTGCATATACCAGCACAGCTGGTGGGCTTTTGGAGAAATTAACTGACAAGATGTGCTTAATTCCCTTTCAGAACTTAATGTAACATACACAGTTTGTTTTCATACATATCTGGATTGCCATTATTCCTTTTTTCAACCTTCTAGTGATTGTTTCTATTTACAGCCCAGTTGTGGTACACTTATTAAACCTGTAGCATATGAGAGAAAATGGTTAAACTAGGATGATTATAGAAAATCTGGAGAGACTTTGTGGCTCCTGTATTAGATGTAAATGATAATGTGGCTATTGGTTTACATATGCTACAGGTTTGTTAGAAGATTTGAGCTTAGTATACAGTTCACTCACTTAATATTTGATCATGAATAGATCTACAAGAGCAGAGTTATGTAACATTCAGAGCTTGTAAGCCCCATTCCTCATAGCTTTATCTGTAACATAATAGAAATATGTTTACATGCAGACAATTAATCCAGGCACAAATGAAGAGACAAAACTTGGACCCAGTTAAGTCTGTGTAAAAATGTGTAATTTGATTTAGCTCAAATGTTATTAAATCAGTCAAATATTTCAGTTAATTATTAGGTCTGGAGGGATTAGGTAACAATTCAGAGATTTGATGAATTTTTTGGCTTCGGAGCTATCAAGCAACTTTCTTTCCATATGTGGACAAAGCTGAGACATTAATAGTCAACAGATGAGTTTAATCACAACAGTTCAAAAGATTATTTTAATCACACCAGTTTCTGATACCTCCACACTTAAGGGAGTAATACTTTGTTGTCTGTCCCATATTTCTGAGAAATTGTTTATGCAAAATCCAAGATTCAGATTTATTTTTTTGCTGATATGCTTTTCCTTTTGTGACAGTCTTTCCTTAAGCACATGTTTTTTTAACTTTATTTTAGCTAATCCCAGTGTATATGTCTTAACTGTAATGTTTGTAATCTTTGTACATGCTCCAAAAATATTTTGGAAAAGGTGTTTTGTTACAACTATAGCGGCTCTTTAATTTTTTGTTTTGTTTTGTTTTAAAACTGGAAAAAGTCATAGCTGCTTTAAAGATGTCCTTCTTCCATGCATTTTGAATAATATCTTCCAAATTCTTTTTCAAGAATGCCCTGCTTTATTAGTTTCTACATTCTGTGTCTGACGTTTTTCAGATATTTCAGTCTGTCTTTACCTAATGTTTAATTCTCCCTGAAGTAAATAGAAATGCAAACCAATTACTTATTTTTCTTTTCTATTTTTTGTCTGTTTTTTTCCTGTTCCTGGAATGATTAACTTCGTGAGTGGTCTAAAATAGTCTAAAATCCAAAACATTATTGCATAATAAAGGTGGTAGATAGATAGATAGATAGACAGACAGACAGACAGACAGACAGACAGACAGACAGACAGACAGACAGATAGATAGATAGATATAGGGTGTTAGATAGGCTATATTGTAGTTCATTATATTCATAATATTGAAAGCAAGTAGAGTTCTCAAACTTCCTTAAAGAGGAGAAGAGAGAGAAAGGAATGGAAGGAAAATACATAAAAGATTAAAAAAAAGAAGAAGAAGCAATATAGAAGAAGTCATCAGTTAAAAATAAGAGCCTTACCAATAAACCATGCCAACAAGCTTGCCAGTGGTTCTTTGATATGTATAAAACCTTGCTTTTTAAATACTTTACGTCACAGTAGGATATTTTCGCCATTGTTTCAGCACAACTTTTGTAAAGGCTCTTTGCTGAATGATTTGTGGGCTGGTAGGATTTATCATTTTTATCTCTGCTATTGCTGCTTTGAAAGAGAGGAAGGAGATATTTCAAGAAATGACTACAGTCTAACCTTTGAGGTATTCAGCCAAAACTTGGCAGCACAGTTAATATCCTCTAAAAGACGTCTCAGTCCTGTTATTTTCAGTCTCATTTCATCCCATTTGGCCACAAAATGAAGCAGCTGTAGGCAACCATAACTTACAGCTGCATTTATCAAAGAAAACTTCAAATCAGTTTGATTCAAATCCTGTGGCCTTCAAAACTCAAATTTCAATAAAAGTTTGCCAAGTTTGAATCTTATATTGAGATTTAAGCTGATTTGTAGTGCTACAGCATCTATGCTGAATTTAGAAATATTGATTAGTTTTAATCCTTACGTATTTGCTTATTAAAAATATTTGCAGGTACCATTGAAATATACAAGTCCAGCATTCTGAGACTTCTCTGCAAACTGCTTTCATCATTGCTTGCTAAGATTTGTCCATTTAAATTAAACACAACTTATCCAGGAGAATTTCATGATTTAAGGTGCTAAGGTATCATTATAAGGATAATGGAGAGCAAAAGAGGGCAGTATAATTGTATTAGGACTATTACTGTGAAAAAGAAATACAAAATTTTAACAGTTGCTTTAAATCAGAATGCAATAGAAAGATGATTTCATTGAAGAATTATTCCAAAAGTCAGTTGCCAATTCTCTGCTCACATTCAAGGTTATTTAGTTGAGTATCTCTTGTATTGCCTTCCAAAGATCTTCACTGTCTAGTGAAGATCTTCTTCTGTATGTGATTAAGGATTCTGGGAGTTGTCCATAACAAATGGAGCAATCACTTGGAGATTGCTTTGACAGGGTGTAGAGAATTCTTTTGTCTCTCTCCACCGACAATGTAAATAATTTATAATCATTTTGTATAATGCTAGAAGATAAATCAGATGTTTCAAGAATAAGAGACCCATGTTAAGTTCATATCTGCAAGATGGTCATGGATTAAAGCTTATCTTGCACACTCACATTTATAGGCTTTATATTTCTCATGATGAGAAGTTTTGCCCTTCTAGAAAATAAGTTTTCTCTTAAAATGTCTCTTTCTCCTTTTAGGAAACCACTGCAAACTTTGGAATGTAGATCTAGAAAATTGGTTCACTTTTTTTCTCTTTCTCTTCCCGTGCCCTATATTACCCTTCTTAGAAATTACATACAAGATGGCTTCTATAATACAGAACAATACAAAAATATATCTATAGTAATTTGCTGTATTTCAGGATTCTGAAAAAAGCTTAAAAGGAAAGCTTTCCTATAGTTAAGAAACCTAATAATATAAGATCTGGATAAGCAATCTTGATACTTGGGTCTGTCAAGGCTTCTCTTCTGCCAAAGCATTGAAAGCATGAACATCTGCAGAAGAAAAGTGTCATTAGAGCCCTACCAGTAAGTGGGCGGGGTTGAGATAAGCTTTCACATAATTAAGATTACTCATTTTTAAATATATGAATAAAATATCTGGAAGCTATTTTAACAGCTTTGAATAAAATCTTTCCTTTCATGCCACAGGTCCCTGCAGAACCCTCCAAGATGGTAGGGATGGATGGCTAGGCCTTCATATCACATAAACTCATTCACAGAGACTCTTATTATTTAGAGACACAAATATACTTCAAAATATGCTAATATAGGGAAACTCTAGCTGCTGGAAAATAAAAGCATAGGTTCATTGATCTGGGCTGCAAAACTCTGGACATTTATTAGAAAGTAAGCAGAGAGTTTGTCTGCTGTTATCTCTTTGCAGCCTGGCTCTGAAGATCTATTGAAGCTTTGATCTTTCTACTATACTTTATCAGGATTGCTTTGGAGAATTAGTAACCTACCTATAAAGTAAGTGAGCCATCATAAATAATTTTGAGACCTGCATTAAAACATTGTCCGTGCTTCTTTTAAGAAAAAAAAGGGGAAGAAAAAAATGAGGAAAAAAGAATAATAAAGATAGCAGGAGAGAAAATTAGTGGAAGAAATCCAATAAAGCCTGCTAAGAACTTTTGAAGTCATTTGTGAAAAATGTGTGAAATTAATTTACTTTACCCTTTACTTCATTAAGCTGTTCAGAATTATTGGAAGTCAGCTGAAAACATCAAGAGATTTTTTTTTTATTATAAACTTAAGCAGTCTATAAACAGGAATGTTATTCCTGGAATTAAGTAGGTTGGCAGTCCAATAATATATTTCTAGCAAGATAAATGTGTGTGAAAGAAATCTATTTAGTAATAAACTACTTCTATAGATCCTGTGCAAAAAAATCCAAGGGTATTTTTAGAGACTGACTCTTTCCATCCTCACTGCTGTACAGGAAAAAAATCCTTTCTGGAATTACATACAAAAATCACAGATCCTAGAGAACCTTCCACTATGAATAATTAGTTAGACATACAACTCATGAAGTCCTTGAGAAGGCAATTTTTTATATTTTACCTATTCTGTGTGTTCTACCCTTTTACCCGTTTATCTATACATTAATACAGGATTAATAAAATTATTATTTAGAAGACTATTTTATAATAAACTGAGAATTATATCCTACATCAGCTTTGCATTTAGGCTTGTAGGGATATGGAGGCTGGTTCAATATTTGACTTCTTTTTTCCACTTTTTGGTGGGGACAGGAGGAAAACAGTCCTATTTTAATCTGAACAGAAGGAAAAATAAAATACAGTATGGCCTGGTGAGATGTTTAACAAAGTCTTCTTTTACAACATATCCACCACAATAATCTTCTACTCTGGATGAATAGACCTGGAGTAAAGAGAATACCCAGAATTAAGAAGAGGCAAAAGCCCAAGAAGTATACAAGGAGTGGATGGATCTTGCTATCAATGAATCAGTGGTTCTGAAAATCCAAAAAGGCTTTGCAGAAATATTTAAATGTTGGATTTAAAACAGACTGAATAAGGACTGGAGCTGGCCTAGGTACAAATGAGCAATGGAAGAAACCTAGTTGACAGCTGAAGTAATGTAACTGTAGACAGATACTATTTTATTTCCTTATTATCCTATATAGAACAAGATTTTCAATAAATTCTTCAAATTTACATTTCCAGATTAATTTTCTGAAGACTGAAATGGAGAGAAAAAGCAAAATGATCAGAGATCTCCAAAATGAGGTGAGATTATTATTATTATTATCGCTACACTTTTGTTAGGAAACAAATTTGTGGTATCCAAGAATTGTTTTTATAGGAAAAAGAAAAGAATTATTAGATGCCCAGCATATTCCCAATACATTTCCTGTTGTTGTATTATATGTTTAAAATGACATATTGCAAGAGAAAGAACTAGTTTTGAATATTTAAACATTCAACCCTTATAAAATTGTAATTAGTACCATAATTTGTTCTGAATATTTAAACTCAAAGTAACTCTGTTTACTAATTTGTGGGTACATATAGTAAACAGTAAACAGTAACTCTGTTTACTAATTTGTGGGTACATATAGAGTACGTGGATACTTGATTTGCCACACCATAATCTTGGCAATGACACTGTTGGGAGTTTTTGATTCTTTCTCATAATTTTGTTATGTGTTATGTATTTATATAGCTAGTTATGGTAGCTGAATATAAGCAGGCTATGCAGAGTGGATCTTGACTATAGGCCAGACTGCAAATAATGATAAATCACTTCCATGTTATTACTAAAACAATTACATAGTTCTCATGGTTCAAACTTGACTTGAAAGACACTTTACCTTTTAATGTGAATTTTTTTGATATAGTTATTTCTCATTATTTGCAGAATCAATATTTGCGAGTTTGGCTGCTCACTAAAATTTATTTGTAACTGCAAAATCAATACTCACATCCTTTTGTGGTCATTCATGGACATGAAGATCAGCGAAACATTTGTCAGCTGATGCATACATTCCAGCTGACCAACTATTCAATAATTCAGTATTTGAATTACTGATAATGTACTGTCAGTTTTCATTTCTGGTTGGTAGAAATTTTTAATTCCTCTTAATGAAGGATATTTAATAATTTTCCCTGAAAGGGCTTCATTTTCAGGTCTGCATTGCAACATTCAATGAAGTGAAAAAACTGAGCTTTGGAAAACAAAAATTATTAAAATACAAACTAAATGCATTTCACACCCATTTTGAGATTTTGGAATTATTATTTTCTATGTTATGGGATACCAGCTGCACACAAAAAATAAATTTGTAATGTAGGTGTGGAAAATATTCTGCATACAAACTACGGAGCAGCTAGTTTTCAATGTCTCACTTCTGAGCCAAAGAACATATTTATTGTCAGATTTGGTCTGAAATTGTGTTCCAAGCAGAACTGTTTTGGGTGAGGAAAATCATTATAAATATAAGAATTTTAGTGATGAGACTAAGAAGAAGGAAAGAAAGGAAGAACAGGACGAATGATTGATAGGCTGGTTGAATATGTCATGTTTGAAGTCAAGGACATCAGTTATGGCTAAGGGTTGGTGGAGAAAAGAAGGTGCTAAGAAGATCAAGAAATAGGTTAGGAAGTTGCTAATCGTACCACACTTGAAGCCAAGGGCATTGATAACTAAGGAAAGAATATTGAGGGAAGGAGAAGCTAGAGAAGCTAAATATGCTGTGCTTGAAGCTAAACATCTTGGAAGTGAAACAGGGAAAGAAAGAAGAAATATCGACAGAATGATACACAAAAACCATGGAGAGAAATACAAAGAGATGGATGAGGTTCATTTGTTTTGGCCTGCTTGGCCATAATGCCCTCTGGATTTTGTTTTGGCCCAAGCCTGAAACAACCACAATGTTTGGGGATATAGTCCTGCTGATCTGCAGCCCAGCTGAAACAAATTGGCAGAACAACTAAAATAAAAGATTGTTCTTTTGGGTTCCAAGTAAAACACATTTTCCATTTCATGCAATAGTTCATAAAAAGTTATGGCTGGCACCATATAATCATCCAGATACTAAAATGTTTTGGAAACTGAAAATGGCTACAGAATTAATGATAATGAATAAATATAATAAAGTATACTAATACTTGTTAATATTAGTCAGAATGATAAATACAATTTTAGGTTTAAAACCTTCTTAGGTTTTAGCAAAGGAATCTGAAAAAAAGTTACAGGGACAGAAAAAAAGAAAAATCCATTGATTTCCTTCACATCAAGAAAGGGAACAAAGGGATTAACTTTCAGAAAAAAACCCCTTGTTGTTGCTATATTGCATTTACTTTTCAGTTAAATGTGTGACTAGGAAATAAACTCATTTGAGATTTTCTTAAAATGTCTCAAATTGTTTGAGCACATTTTGGGGGTATAATGCCTCCAGCTGTTTGAAATATTTGATCCAAGGTAGCATACAGAGCTCTGATTTTCTCTGCCACTTTATATTATGAAGTAACTTGGATGAAATATTTGTCACCCACCAGCTCCTCTAAGACAATTTCATTTTCCAAATGCTCTCTCACCAACCTCTTTGGGAAGAGAATTGCATGAAAATGTCACTTAGGGAGTTATACAAAATCTATGTTCTTTTTCCACATAAAATGCTTTAAAAGATGCATTAAAAAAAGAAAGAAAATATGAAATGGAAGCTAAAGACTGCTTTGGGACTGCCTGAAAGGCTTCAGCTAAATGCCTAGCAATGTCTAATGAATTTTGATGAATATTGTTGTTTAAATGAAATTAAACTTAGTTAAGCTTTCATGGCGAACCCAGCTAGGCAAAAATGCAATACATGGGTTTTTCCTATTGTAAATATCTGTGTTTCTTAGATGCATTTTGATTATGCTTTTCTATAAAATTTATTTGTATCACTTCCAAAACGCCCAAAGGAGACATTAAGAAGCTCTATGTATGATTGATCATAGATTTTATGTATGTATGTATGTATGTATGTATGTATGTATGTATGTATGTATGTATGTATGTATGTAACTGGAGATGGAATAAGCACATGAGATAGCTACTTTTTTGTCTCTAAAGATCTGAGTGATTCAAATTTATAAGTTACAAAAGCAGATACACTTAGACGAGGATTGATCAATTCAGGATTGAATGGAAATACAAATAAACATTTGCCCATGCATTCAGCATTTTTTTCCCTCTTGTCACACACATAGACAAGTACACTGTAATGTAGACTCTCCTTCACTGCAGATTCTTATCCCATCCTCTAGGACGGGGTAGGCAACCTTGGCTCTTTTATGACTCGTGGACTTCACTCTCAGAATTCCTGAGCCAGCATGGCTGGCTCAGGAATTCTGGGAGTTGAAGTCCACGAGTCATAGAAGAGCCAAGGTTGCCTACCCCTGCTCTAGGAGAAATGACATCTGGTGGTTTCTCAAACAGTGAAAACAAACTAAGGAAATGAAATGACTGAATGATCATGTCATTGGGACAAATTAAACCATGTAGTGATTAGAATTAACAAACATTTGAAATTTAATTCATTGGTTAAATTTTAGTTTAGTTTATTTAAACAATACTAATAATAAGTATAATAAGATGCAAATGTCTGGCTTCTGGCAATAGAGCTGGATAGCTAAGCTGGCTATCTAATCAGACCATTCCATTGCAATCTCTCTTCTTCTCTGTTTTTTCCCCCCCCATATATCCACAAGGCATGGGTATTGTAACAGGGATAAAATAGCCACTACTTTATTTGATTTTACTTTGCTTTATTTTATTTTTAAGAAAATATTGTCAGTCAGCCATGAAAAAGTTGGCTGATAAACAACCATTTATAAGTGCCCCAATTTGATGTTTTAGTGGGGAATGAACTGATGGATAAGTAGCTTACCCATACTTAGTGTCAGATTTATCTCAGCATCTCATGGGAATATACACTATGATAGCAAAGTGTATCCACATGAATAGATCAGACATAATCCATAACTTAGCCAAAAGAGATTAAAATAACCTATTTGTGCAAATAATATAATGCAAGTATTTAACTCTAACAATGAGAAAGCTAAAAGTCCTTCAGTGTTAAACTGCTATCCCTTTTTATTGCTAAGTGACACTCTCTGCCTTGCTCTGGAGAATCCACTGTGATTTTGTGTTTGTGTGTATGTGCTGAATGTAGACTACAAATAATTATCTGCTGGATATCCTCCAAAACCTCAGTTTTAATATCTCAGCCACTGAATAAATATGTGAAAAGATTGGCCCCATGGTGGCAGCTGTTATCCTGGCAAGGAAAATAGAAAGTAGATTAGATGGTCCAGTTACGGATTCATGGCAAAGAGGTTTCTCTGCTTAAGCACAAAACATGATGTACAGAAGAAATAGGTGAAATATCTCATTGGTCTAATCTCTTTTAAGCCATCTAAGTCTTCTTCTTTTTCTTTGATAATCTTGCTAGGAGAAAGGATGGGTTTGTCTGTGACTTCACTTCTTAGCTGTTGTTTTTTTAAGTTGAAGCTATGCATTCAAAAAAGGGATAGAATCCCAACATGAAAGATTAGCCATTTCAAAATGACATGTGCCTGGACATTTCAATACACTCTAGGCATATTAAATATTCATTGTTTAATAATCAGCAGAATCAAAGAGTGAGGCCCCCCCTCAAAAAAACCCAGAGTGAAACAATAAAAACACCTTGCTACAAGATCAAAACACTTAGCTAGAAGACTTTGTAAAATAGGAAGGTCACTGTAATTTAGTAAAATGCCACAGATCGCAGAGTGAGCATCCCCAGGGGGGGAAAATGGGCCAGCTTTAAATTGCTGAGAATGACTGAATCATCTGAGCAAAATAAAATACATAATTGACTGGTGCAATTTTTGAATGGGTGAGCTGTGTTTTGTAGCAATTAAGCTGTTGGGAGTGGAACTATCTCAGCTCAATCTATCCTTTTGTTTCAGCAAAAACTAATAATTAGAAAAAATGGAAGGGCTGCTATCTATATTACACTGAGCTGTCAGAGGAATGGTAGGATGTAAATTAACTCTTAATGTATAGATATATATCTATCATGCGATTGAAGATTTCCCAAAATAATATATATCTTAGCTCTATTTTCTCTTAATGTCCAAAAATTCATCCATAACTATTTCCTAAGAGCAATCTTGCCTCAATATAGCAACTAAATCTGAATTTTATCTGTTTCCTATATTCATCCAGAACTGTAGCTCTTTCTACCCCCTGAAATTTCTTTGAATAATGATTTTTGAGAAATATATTGTAAAAATGAAAATTGTTGTAATGGTATCAGTTTTGCACTAGGGATTAATGCATTCTTTCAGGATGAAAAAGCAGAAGAGTACAAACCAATGCAAAAGATGACAGCACCAAAAAAAATAGTAGCTCAAAAAAATGTCTTCCTTAGTCAGGAAAAAGAAAAGGAGATGGAAAAAAAATAGCATTCTTCTCATCTGCAGAGTTTTCTATCTCTTTACCTCAGTGTTACAGATGAGTGAATGAGTGGCTATTTGCAAACCTGCAATAATAAATCAGGAAGTAGAGATGGACCACTTAGTTTTCACTGAATTTCTTAGACTTTTGACAACCCAAAGTGGCAACATTTAATATTTCCCTTAGTGACTTCGCTATCCCTGTGATGCTAAGTAATTCTGAAATTAATTCTACCAGTTTTCAGGGGGCAGCAAGCTTCTGAGGCCAAACATGTAAGTGCAAAGGGGAGCTATAAATCTGCACATTCTCTCCCTGGGTAAATTAATTTGCTCTTTGGCCAGAACACATTGTCTGAATCAGTGCTGAATGTCAGATCAATGGTGGTCACACTTTGGTCCATGTAAAAATGTTGGGCAAGATTCCAAATTGACAAGGGCTGCTGCTTGTTTTCTGTTATTCCTTCAAGTATACTTGGAATATAACAGTGGTTTATTGCCTTTAATACGCAGCTCAGGTATAAGGGAGCAGGAGACTAAAATGATCAAAGAGAATTAATGAACAGAAAATATCTTATTAGCAAAGAT
Source organism: Azemiops feae (assembly GCA_023970755.1). Lineage (NCBI taxonomy): Eukaryota > Metazoa > Chordata > Lepidosauria > Squamata > Viperidae > Azemiops > Azemiops feae. The sequence goes on along the minus strand of JALGBA010004088.1, from coordinate 914,918 downwards.
GGGCTAAAAATGTAGGATTCCCATAATTTACTAACCCATGTAATGAAACTTGGCTAATTAATGATCATGACTGATTTTAATGACCCAATCTTTTTGTATGGAAGAAAATATAATATAATCCTTGTATTTTAAGGTTTAAAGAAATAGGATTTATGTCAGTGTATCCAATGTGTAAAAACATATACTGAATACTACTATTTATTCATACTGAGTAATACTGAAGTAGCGTAGTAGAATACAAGTAGGGCTAGGCTAGGCTAGGCTAGGCTAGGCTAGGACAGGACAGGACAGGACAGGACAGGACAGGACAGGATAGGATAGGATAGGATAGGATAGGATAGGATAGGATAGGATAGGATAGGATAGGATAGGATAGGATAGAAGTAGGGTAGAAGATTACTTCACTGGAAAAGAATAAAGCTTCCTTTCAGTTAATTCAGTTCCCGATGCATTTTTCTCAGTTCACAGCTCCCCTCCCTTTTAATGAAGGGATCAAAATGTAACAGTGAAATATTTATTTACATGAGTGCATACCTTAGACTTTTTTGGGAATGGAGGGGGGGTAGAAGCTATTAAAAAACAATAATGGTTCTTGAAAGAAATGAATAACTCTCAGAAGATTGATTGAAGCTAGGAAGACAAGGTAGATAGTCAGTATACCAAAAATTCATATTTTCTAAATCTGAGATGGAGAAGAATTTTGAACTTTATAAAACTCCTTATAGAGTCAGCAATTAGAAACTAGATATTTCATTTGGGGTCTTCTTTCTCCTTCCCTCCCACCCCAGTTTTGCATTTCTATTGGCTCAACACCATGATCATCATTTTGCAAATTGAAAAGGTGAAGAGCCAAAACTTCCACATCACACTCTTGATATGCCATGTATTTCCACTAGGCAGAATCTTTGGTGAATGTGTCTTCATTTATTTTATACACCTTTGGAATAGCCAGATTGGTACGTATAACCTTGTGCACACACTGTGTAAATAAAACTTATTTTTTGAGGTACCTGAAGAAGTGAACAAGTAGAGTAGAGAAGAAATAACTGAACAAGTGAGGAGAGAGAAGATGTGGGTGTAGTGAATTACTCTGTATTTAATTAGAAAAAGGAAAGGGAAGAACTCTCCTTTTCAGTAAGATTCTTGAAAACTTTTCAACAGACAGCCATTTTAAAGTACAGATATTTTAAAGAAATTGTAAAAGTGCTTCAAAGGCAGATTATATAATGTGAATCACTGTTCGAAGACTCATTAGAAATGTTGGAGAGGATTTCATATGTCAGACTTACAGCACAGTGAGAGAACTGATAAAATGTGAATGGATTTTTTTTCTCTCAAAAGAAAGGCTGACCGGTGGAATAGCGACATAAGCCAAGCAGAACAGAGTGAAACGTGTTACTGATAAAGAATATATGAAAAAAGGCACCATTGTTTCTAGATTTTACCCAAGCAATGAGTTATATTTTTGCCCCAAAAGTGATCTGAAACAAAATGACTATTTTAATCTGTGTAAATCCTAAACCTTTCATCTCTAAAATGTTCAATTTGCACAGTATTCCAAATTCATGTTTACAGAAACTCTGTGTAAGAGATTATGGAATAGGTCATAGCTATTATTTGGGACTGATTTGAAAATATGAAGTGTGTTCTAGTGATTGGAGAAGCTTTAATTACCTCACCGCAGGTGACATGAGTATCTTAAAATAGTTTTACAAAAGTAAATGAGCTTATTTGACCTAAAATGCCCTATTATTAGTAAACCATCCCAGCAATTGAACTGTCACAAAAACACAGGATGTTTGGAAGTATAAAATTCCAGAATGCAATGAAATTTTGGAGATTGGCCAATGTTCTGCTTTGTATATGAAAATTACCATTAGAACTGTTTTAGCAGATAAAACAGAAGAGGTCAGCTTTCCTGTAATTCCCATATATTCCCCAGTATATCTAAGCCAAGGGTGTCAAACTGCCAGCCCGTGGGCCGGATACGTCATGGCGAAACCGCGACTACCCCATTGCCGGCAACGGAAAAAAAGTTGTGATACGCCACAAGTTTGACACCCCTGATCTAAGCCCTTTATTTTCAACCAGTAAAGAATAATATTTTTCTCTCTTTTCCTCATCTCCTATGATATTTGAACAGTCTTTTCTTCTCTGAGTTTGTTCCACTTTCTCTGGGTTTTGCTTAAGGCACACTGCCTAGCATTTTATTGCTGAGGAAAAATGTCAGCACAGGATGTATAAACATGTTAAATTGTCCTCCTCAAATATTAATATTTACAGTTTGGAAAAGTTATGGGCAAGGCCATAATCAAGGCCTTAGAGACACTCTAATCTCAAGTGGTCCCAACAGCAACACTTAACAGGCTGAGACGAATACAAGTAACAGTTCTCAAAGCATTGGCCCATGCCTGTCTTGCATTGAGACAATGCTCAGTGTTTGCAGCCCTGAATTTTATTATTTCTGTCTATCTGAATCCTATAGCTCATCCATTCCTTGGGACTGTCAAGGACACTACCAAACCTGAATTCAGTCAGGTGTTTTTTAAAGACTTTGGGAAGACCCAGTTTCATATTTCTTTCTGTAAAAAAATATCAATAGATGCAGCTGTTGTGAGACATAACAAAATTTATTTTGGCAGAGAAGTCAACAATCTATTTGTATTAGGATTCAGATTGGTTCTGCAGCAAAGTGACTATTACTTAAAGAACTGGAGAAAGCCAAGGAAATATGCTAAGGAGTTAAATTCACATACTAATTCCAAAAAATGAGCCAGTTTGCAATCTACCTTAAAGATGTTGAACTGAACATTATGCTTAGGGAATTGTAGGGCTTATTCCAGCTAAATTCAGTTAAAGCAATAGTCTTTACTTTGTGGAATCTAATAGCTAAAACTCTTTGCTGTTCAAAAGGCATATTTAAAAGTAGAAAAGAAAATTCTACGGAGAATCAGTTTTTATGCCACAGTACTCTGAGGCTGAAAGTATAAACAAAGCCATTTCATCTAGAAGTTAGATTGTTTTCAATAACATTCATGCCAATTTGAATACCAGTAAATCTTAACGTGATCAGCATTTAAATTTTACAAATACAGTACACATGGATAATAGTGGGACATCATAGCTGTATTATTATGTCAAAGGAAAAAAAAGTTCTGCTTTAGCATTTTTGTTTCCACCTATCCCATAAGGGTTAGTAGACAGTTCTTCTAGTTGTGTAAGATTTGCCTTCATTTATTATTCTATAGAATACAGGAAATGGGGGGCTTTGTTTTACCTCAGTAAAACAGTCATGATAAAGTAGGGGATGATAAAATATGACTATGGATTTAGTGATCAACCAGGGCTATATCTCAGGATAGAGATCTAGGACTACACTGGTGGCACAGTGTCTTGTGGGGACAGTGACTGAAATGATCAAAACAAAAACAAAACAGGATTCCGGAGCTGATGCTGCTTAATATAGTATCCTACTATTGATGTTTCTCTGTTGATAATAATAGGGACTAATTTAGTATGTATGTCTCCCTCTCTGTGTGTCTGTACAATATGAAAATATAATGATGCTATCTCCAAGTATGAACTATAGCTATCCAATGGGTCACCAGTAAAACCATAAAGTTACAAATTATATTGCCTAAGTATCTGTAGGAGAAGAGCAGGCAGAGTTGGGATGGCGGTGGAGTTAAACATATCCTCAATTTAGATTCCTTGCATTGCCACAAGGGTTCCAAGTCCCATTGAATTCCATTGACCCTTTACTTAGCACCAATTTAGTGCTGATTGTTAGTTGACTAGACTCTTATGTAAAGGTTTGCATAAATCTTCTATGTCGCAACTTTATGCATGATCCTGATTCTTTGTGCTTGACAATATCTGAAGAAAGGAAGAGCATCGCTCCAACCCTAGTCTGCCCTTTCAAGATACTTAAAATGAGATGTTGTGGTCCTGAGCAAGTCATTTGGACTTTTTTGTTTGCTTCTACTTTCTTTCTGTTATAAATGTTTTTCTTTTTCTTTTCAGCATATTTTACTATTCCATGTCCCAGTATATTTGTAACCATAGACTTGATTGATAGGTTCATGGAAACTTGACTTAGGGCATACCCACACTGCCAAATTGCCCCATTATGATCATGGCACAAAATCAGTTTAATTTTGATCCCGTGCCATGGTCTTAAATGCCTTGACTTTCTTTTACTGTTCTCTCTCTCTCTCTGCTCACATCAATATTCTTCTAAATCACAGGGTACTATTGGATAATTTGGCTTTTTGAATTGTAGTTTTGTTTAATTCATAAACTTACATAATTCTTCACATGAAAACACAGAAGAATATTAGAACTATTATCTTAATTGGCTCTGTTTGGCTCTGACACTGATAGGCAGTTAACCTGAATCAAGGAATGTAGGCTGACGTTTAAAATTATTATTCATGGTGAATTTTTGCAGGAGCATTCCAGCTATCTTTGTTGAATTTATGTCAGTGCTGCAAAACTAAATTACTAGAATGAAGGGACCTGAAGACTGAAATGAATATATAATCAACTATTTAAAAAAAAACAAAAAACAATTCATGTCATTGCTGAGATTGAGCCTTCTATGCTTTTACTCTCATAATTATCAACACCCATGGGCCTCATTTTATCTTAATTTACTTTAGCATTTTCCCTTTAACATTTAAACCTACAAGACAAGGTTGTAAAATATAGAGTAAACACACATACACAGAGACACATTTCCATATACATACATATAGTATATACTGTACACATGCACACACACGTACACATACACGCACACGCAAACGCACACACACACAGACACCCAGACATACATATACATATACATATACATAAATATACATATACATATATATATATACATATACTGGACAAAGCCCGATGAACAAATGAAACAGTGAAATGTATATTCATTCTGATCTGTCTGTTGCTACTTATTACAATCACCATAGATATTAATTTCCTGTGCTCTCTGTCTATATAACTTAGAATCAATTCATAGTTTCCTGTAGTTGTTGACCAAACTCCATAGGTGTTCTAATACAATTATTATTATTATTATTATTATTATTATTATTATTATTATTATTATTATTATTATTATTATTATTATTATTATTATTATTATTATTATTATTATTATTATTATTATAAAAAATAAAAAATAAAAAATAAATAATAATAATAATAATAATAATAATAATAATAATAATAATAAAAATAAAAATAAAAATAAAAATAAAAATAAAAATAATAAAAAAAAATAATAAAAAAAATAATAATAATAATAATAATAATAATAATAATAATAATAAAAAAAAAAAAAAAGACTGTGGGAAAAGCAAGCAAGGGTAGTACCAATAGTAATAGGTGCCTTGGGTGCAATCCCAAAACAACTGGAGCACCACTTGAACACCATTGGCATTGACAAATTTGCCATTAGTCAATTGCAAAAGGTGGCCTTACTAGGAACTGCTTCCATCCTGTGATGATATCTGTAATACCATCAAACATCCACATCTGCCTATCCCAGGTCCTTGGTAAGGACTCGATAGGTAGACAAAAATGCCAAATCCAGTCTGAACATCTGGCTGATTGTGCGATGATTATTAATAATAATAATAATAATAATAATAATAATAATAATAATAATAATAATAATAATAATAATAATAATAATAATAATAATAATAATAATAATAATAATAATAATAATAATAATAATAATAATAGTCAGAAGGGACCTTGGGGGTCATCTAGTCCAAGCCCCTGCTCAGGCAGGAAACTCTACCATTTCAGACAAATGGCTGTCCAATCTCTTCTTAAAAATTTCCAGTGTTGGAGCATTCATAACTTCTGGAGGCAGGTTGTTCCACTGATTAATTGTTCTAACTGTCAGGAATTTTTTTCCTTAGTTCTGGGTTGCTTCTCTCTTTGATTAGTTTCCATCCGTTGCTTCTTGTCCTGCCTTCAGGTGCTTTGGAGAATAGCTTGACTCCCTCTTCTTTGTGGCAGCCCCTGAGATATTGGAACACTGCTATCATGTCATCCTTAGTCCTTCTCTTCATTAAACTAGACATACCCAATTCCAGCAACTGTTCCTTATATGTTTTAGCCTCCAGTCCCCTAATAACTTTGTATCTTGTCTCTGTACTTTTTCTAGAGTCACAACATCTTTTTTATATTGTGGTGACCAAAACTGGATGCAGTATTCAAGTGTGGCCTTACCAAGGCATTGTAAAGTGGTATTAACATTTCACGTGATCTTGATTCTATCCCTCTTTAATGCTGCCAGCACTGTGTTGGCTTTTTTGGCAGCTACAACACATTGCTGGCTCATATTTAAGTGATTGTCCACTAGGACTCGGAGATTCCTCTCACAGTTACTACCAGGTTTTTTTTCATAAATATTTTATTAATGTTCTAATTTTACAATCATGAGTACTTAATAAACAACATGTTTTCTGTGTCCATTGGTAATTCAGTGGTACATATTAACTTTCTCAATCTAGTTCCAATACTACACCATCCAGTGCTTCCTTGGTCCTCTCTTCTTTCAGTGGTATGCATTTTTCCACACTGGGCAAATACAATTCTTGTTACTATTAGTACATATACAATTAAATATAGACATCTTCATCACATTTTTCTGGTATTATACATAATATTGATAGTGTCCGTTTATAATATCTTTTCTAGCCAGAACACATCTCAATTGCATTTGCACTTAAAATCCATTTGTTCAATCAATATCCTGTTTTTCCCGCTTTTTTAAAAATTTAATTTCCCATCAATGTACAAAATATCTCTATTGCTTATAATTTTCTCATAATAAATTATGTTTGGGTAACCAAAAACTTCCCTTATTCAAACCCTTTTAGAATTTTCATATTTCTCATCTCATAACAAAGTATACTATTCTAGTTACAAATCCTATTCTTCTAATTATAATAATACTTTTATTTCTAACAGTTATCTATTTTCTTAACCATATTCAAACATGGTTTGAATAGCATAGCACAATAGTATTAATAGTATAATATCCCATCTAATAGGGCAAACCCTCTATTTTCTCCATTCTTACTCTAGCTTCATGTAATCTTGATTCTATCCCTCTGTTAATGTAGCCTAGCACTGTGTTGACTTTTTTGGCAGCTGCAGCACATTGCTGGCTCATATTTAAGTGATTGTCCACTAGGACTCCAAGATCCCTCTCACAGTTACTACTATTGAGCAAGGTACCCCCTATACTATACCTGTACATTTGGTTTTTCTTGCCTAAATGTAGAACCTTATTTTTTTCACCATTGCAGTTTTGATTATTTTTTGCAGTTTATTACTCTCAAATAGTAACACATTCTAAACCTACATGACATGTACAATTATTCAGCTTAAATTCATGTTTCAGATACCTTCCATTTTACACTTATAAACTATTATCCACTCTGCTTAATCAATATTCAGTTTTCTAGTAAGATATTTTCAATCCTGGCAACATTTTTACTTTTTGTTTCTAATTACTAATAACAAATAATTTCATATTATTTTTAAAATGCAAAATATTAAATTGATTTGCAATGTAATATTTTGCCCTTTCAGAGTCTCTATGTTTAACTTCAGAGAATGAAACATATCTTATTTCTCTTATTTCTGGGTTTTTTAAATAAGACCAGAAACCTACACTTGAATCATAATATTCTACTGCTCATTGACAGCCAGCAAAGTTGAATGTTTCTGACAAAGTGGGAAAACAACACCTTATACTTTCCACCTCTTTGGATTCATTCTTCCTTCAGAATTATGACATATTATTTCAAAATTTTGTGTAGTTGTGTCAATTGTCAGATATAAGAAGACCTTCCTTCCTTCCTTCCTTCCTTCCTTCCTTCCTTCCTTCCTTCCTTCCTTCCTTCCTTCCTCCCTCCCTCCCTCCTTACCTTACCTTATCTTACCTTACCTTCACACTATCTCCATATGCTTGCTGAAAACTGGGAGCATCCTTTTTTGCCTTTTTGAGGCAGAAACAGATGAAAAAATATTATTTTGGCCTTAAAACAGGCATAGCACAATGCCAAGCAAAACCCCCCAAACTGCATTTAGAATCCAACATAATTCATGAAGTGCAACTTTCACGGAGAGTATTTTGCCTCTAAAAGATGATGAAGACTTGCTATGTAGTCTGTCCTATCTTTTCTTGGTATCTTATAGTACAGCTAGTAATTCCTCACTGAATTAATGGAACTGGTTATAAAAATGGCCAGGCTCATGGCTTTGTAACCTAAAGGGGATTTTTTTCCCCAATGTCAGATCCGTTCAAAATAAAATCTTATTGAGGGACAAAAAGGATATTCTGAGTCATTTCCCTGTTGACAATTCTGCTAAGCTATATCTAGTGACCTTCAGTGGTTTTGACCTCCACTCTAAAAAGAGTAATACATAATGTTTTTGCAGTTTATGATTCAGTCTCCAACTTGCCATTTGTGGTAATGAGAGTCAGAGGTATAGGATATTTGGAGTAACTAGAGTTCTGCTAACATAAATTGGGTTTCATTGTCAGTTACAATGTCACAGAAAATCAAAGCATTATTCTGCTGTGCAGTAAACTTATCACAGGAATGTTAGGGAAGGGAAATATTTCAATCAATCCTAAATTGTCTACAATGATCAAATAATGTTGACTTCGCCCCGTGAGTCACACAGAACAGCTGCAACACTTTCCCAAGAGTGATCAGGTAAAGATGCAGAAATTAAAGAATCCTCCTATTCTACTGATATGTTTTCTCTGAAGTATTTATGTATACGAATATATTATTTATGTAAATTCTAATATTAAAGCGTAATGGAATCTATTTAGTTGGCTTATATTATTTGGTTAGACAAATGGACGGATAGCAAGAATGGCTGTTTACTACACTTATACATCAATTGAGAACATGAGCGAGTGTCCATATTGGTAAAGCTTCCATGGTACACATTATTTTTCTTACACAAAAGCAAGATGCCACCTTAGACGTATCATTTTAATTTTCCTTCAATGACTGTGGCTATTCCTAAAGTATACTTGTTTGGACTTTCTGTTTCCCTTCTAAGTACTACGTAGCCTAAAACCAATAAGAATTTAAAATTATCTCATTGTTTTTATATTTAGCTGGCTCTCAAGAAGACCCAACTCATCTTCTAGAACCAGATACATTTTCAATTATTTATTTCTATTCCCAGATATTGCCTTTCTTGGTACACACAGTTTCTCTATTCTTTGAAGTATCTTCATTCTTCTGTAAACTTTTCTTATAATTTTAGTTCAAGGTCATTTCTGTATTCTCTCTCTGCCTTTGTTCATATTGATATTCTGTAATCTTATTTTAGTTGGAAACGTAATCAGTGTTTCAATATCCTGCAAAAAAGAAGTTTGATGTTTTCTCTCTCTCTCTCTCTCTCTCTCTCTCACACACACACACACACACACACACACACACACACACACACACACATCTATTTATCTCTTCTCTGATTTCCATTTTTTTTTTAAAAGTATTACGATTTTTATTCAAATAAACCAACTCCCTATTTTGCAGTAAACCATTTTTATTTTTACTGAATAATAGTTTATTTTGCTGAATGTCTTTTTTTTACATTAAACCTAAGTTTATCCCTTGTATTATATTAATCTATAAATCTTGAATATTGGTATTATTTAATTTCATAGCTATGAACTGTATCTATGTGTGAAGTCTCTTCAAATGTGTGTACCAAGCTGACTCCTTAATTGAATAAATGACTCAGTTGCTTCTAATACTTGGCAACTCCCTAGGAACTTTAGGGTTTTCAGGCCATGCATTTGGAAGCATTTAATCTAGTGGTGTGTGCAGAAATATCATGAATGTGCAGCCAAACCCTGAAGAAAAAACCCCCTACAATATTGTAAATTTCATAATAATTTCTTTGTTGGAAACCATCTTTTTAGATGCAGAAGTAGAGCTTAAAGTTGCTACCACCAAACAATATTGCTTACTACTGTCATTTCTTTTCCCATAATATAGCAATGTTTTGCTTTATCAAACATTTAACCATAATATAATTCATATTATATTTAATATTCATCATAATATGATTTCAGCTAGTTTTCCCTGCAGTTGATATTCATAGTCAAACTTGTCTTTTTCCATGCTCCTAGGAAACAACACACAGGTATTTGGCCTTATATTATGTTCTCAGAAGTAAGCAGGCTTTCATAAAAATAACTGGGATTAACCAGCCTATAACTTTATTAAATGTTAAAGTCAATGTATCTGTGTGATGAGTTCTCTCCATTCTGTTGTGATCTCCAGGCCTCATATATATATATATATATATATATATTCATCTATAACGGACAAAAATACAAACAAATAGAAGGAGCACCCATGATCCAATCAGAGCACAGCCAACCCCCCATCCAATCAGAGCACAGCCAACCCCCCATCCAATCAGAGCACAGCCAAGCCCCTAACCAATCAGAACACACCTCCACCCAATCAGAACACAGCCAAGCTCCCATCCAATCAGTTCATACCTCCACTGGCAGTTAAAAGGAAGAAACAGCTGCGATCACACATTGCTCCTAGAAGCACGAATGGGACTTCGTCGAAACGTTGCCAAGACACTTTCAATTTTACACGGGAGAAAACCCGAATTACCAAAGACCTACATATATATATATATATATATATATATATATATATATATATATATATATATATATATATATATATATATATATATATATATATATATATATATATATATATATATATATATATATATATAATATAGATGAAATTACATCTAAAACAATTCTGTTCATATGAATATTTAGATTATGAATTACCAGCAATCAACAAATTGTTACTAGCATTTTAAAATTGTGATTAGCAAAATGAACAAGTTTTCTCCTCCTCCTCCTCCTCCTCCTCCATCATCATCATCATCATCATCATCATTCTTATTATTTCTTGAAAACCAATGAGTAAAGTGAATGCATTACTCATGGTCTTGGAGCCCAATTTCTTTCACAAGTCAGTATTAAGGGAGAGAAGCCTGGTCAAAGGATTTCTCTCCTCCATGAAGAACCATAAGGAAAACTTCATCATAATGAATATCTTTATACTCCAACAGTCTCAGATCGGTCTGTGGCTTTTCCACCTAGGATTGCAGAAGAATAAGTTCAGTCAGTGTAAGGGACCTTCATATACAGCATCCCTTCAAAATGTATTCTCAATCAGTCAACACTAAAAGGCAGGTAGTCCTCAATTTCCAACAGTTCATTTAGTGACCATTCAAAGTTACAATGGCACTGAGAAAAGCGACTTAAGACTGTTTTTCACACTTGCAACCATATTTATGATGCTTGCAGTTTCCCAGGGTCATGCGATCCCCTTTTGCAACTATCCAAATACTAGCAAAGTCTCAACCAGACAAGATTAGTCAAAATTTAAGCATATATACTGCCATACATTATTTTACTGTATTGCACACTGATTCAGCGACCAATGATGATAAGATAGCCTATCTATCTTAGGAGCCGTGGTGGCGCAGTGGTTAGAATGCAGTATTGCAGGCTACTGCAGTTTAATGAAAAGAAGGACTAGGGGTGACATGATAGCAGTATTCCAATATCTCAGGAGCTGCCACAAAGAAGAGGGAGTCAAGCTATTCTCCAAGGCGCCTGAGGGTAGGACAAGAAGTAATGGATGGAAACTGATCAAGGAGAGAAGCAACCTAGAACTGAGGAGAAACTTCCTGACAGTTAGAACAATTAACCAGTGGAACAACCTGCCTCCAGAAGCGGTGAATGCTCCAACACTGGAAGTTTTTAAGAAGAGACTGGATAGCCATTTGTCCGAAATGGTATAGGGTTTCCTGCCTGAGCAGGGGGTTGGACTCGATGACCTCCAAGGTCCCTTCCAACTTTATTATTATTATTATTACTTCTGCTGACTCCTGGCTGCCAGCAGTTCAGCAGTTCGATTCTCATCGGCTCAAGATTGACTCAGGCTTCCATCCTTCCAAGGACCCAGATTGTTGGGGGCAATGTGCTGACCCTGTAAAGCACTTAGAGAGGGCTGTAAAGCACTGTGAAGCAGTATATAAGTCCAAGTGCTGTTGCTATTGCTATCCTCCAATACAGAGCAGCAGGTACCATATTTTCAACTTTATTCTCATCTTAATCCTTCAAATATCAGTTTCTTGGAAGTACTGTATGGTTAATAGTATAAAGGACATGACTATAAAGGAAACTTTAGGTGCCTGTGTATGTATTTACTCTATTGTTTCATCATCATGCATTTTGATAATCCTCCATAAATAGACTGACCATTATTTGTTTCAGTAATATATATTTAAGCTACTGCAACTATTTGTATAGAATGAAAGAACCATAGACTTGGAAAGGCCCATGAGTCCAACCCAATATTCAGTCCAGAAATTCAAATTAATGCATTATTACAGATGGCTGCCCAGCTTGAATTCATCCAATAAAAAATAAATCAACTTCTCTGACAGTAATTGGTTCCAATGATGGACTCATAGGTACCCATAGAACTGAGGTTTAATTTAAAATAATTTATTTGATTTAGAGACTTCCCAAATTCAGAAAGAACCTAGGCAACTCACAATATGGGAAAGAGAATAAAATACAGTACACTAATGATGTCATCTGGTTAGGTAAGGAAATATTGGCAAGTAAACAACTAAGCTCACAGACCACTAAGGATTCTATAGTTCCAGTAGGGCTCTAATGAAAATACACTGCAGTTAAAAAAAACAAATCAAATAGATAAAGACAAAATAAAGAACATAATAACAAAGCCAGCCAACAACACAAAAGCCAACATGAAGCTACATGCTTTAACTAGATGTTTAAAGCTCTCCAGAATGCTATCAGGATGGAAGCCACCCAGATCTCCAGGGAACTTAATTCCAAAGGGCAGGTCTGGCAACAGAGAAGGTTGCAAAAGAAGAAACTGTTTAATTGAAGGGATCCAAAGTGTGACAGCCTTGTTGACCTATATCAGCCAGGCAGATACCACAGGAAATAGTTGGTCCCTGAAATGGCTAAGCTGTATGTCATGTAGGACTTCATATATCATAAACAAAACTCTGAAACACACCTGGAAGCAACTAGTAGCCTATGCAGCTTGTTGAGCAGAGATGGTATACTGAGGCATGATCATCATTGCCCATGATGGTCCAGTTGAAGATTCTGAGTAGTTTTCAAGGGCAGGCCCAGGTGAAACACATTGTAATAATCAATCTAGAAAGTGACTGATTCTCTGAAAGACCTTTCGATTCGGGAGATGATACAGATGGTACACTAAGTGAAGATGTGCAAAGGCCCTCATTGAGCAGGAGTCATGAGGCCATGAAGACTTCCAGAGTGTGCACACCTTTGAAACCAGCTAAGATTAATGTTGAACTCTGTCTGAATCAAGGTAACCCTTGATTACCTTGATTAATCCATAACCAGTTCACTCTTGATAAGATTGAACTGGAAACATTTTTCCCTTCCAGGCCTCCATGCTTTCCAGGCACTGAAACGGGATTTTAATAACTTTGTGTAGCCAGCCTCGATTAGAAAAAATATAATTGAGTACCACATTCCAAAACAGTGAATGACCTCATCTAGCAGTTTTCTGTAGAACTGTTGGAACAGGAGTGGAGAGAATACCAAATCCTGTGGCAGCCTAAAAAGGAGGGACCTGGGGAATGACCTCTTTTCTCCAACCAGCACCAACTGGTTCCAGCCCTGAGGGAAGGAAGAGAACCACAAGATTGTGTCCCCAATTCTCAGACTTCAGAGCTGGTCCATGGGGATATCATGGTCAATGGTATTGAAAGCCACCAAGATATCCAGAAGCATAAGGATGGATGTACCACTTCTCTCCTGGCTTTGCCATAGTTCATAAAAAAAATGTGATCAAAGCTGTTTCTGAACTGAATCGCAACTTGAAACCTGTTCAAAATGGAATAAGATAACCTGCTTCCTACAGGGTTTCAGCAGCTGCAGTCCAACTACCTTCTCTACAACTTTCCCTTAAAAATGAATGCTGGAGTTGGGATGATAGTTATCCAAGAGCATTGGATCCAAAGACAGTCTCTTGACAAGAAGACATATCATCCCTTCTTTAAGGATGATATTATCCCTCCCTTAAATAAGATGAGGATGTCATAATGCATATCATACCTTTCTGAAAATAGCATTGATTATTTAAATTGTGCCTGCTATCATTATACAAATGATAAATAGTATATGATTTGTGTCACTTCTGTGATGATTTAATGATGCGCTATATCATTATAACTATTCACCCTGTGGAGACCATGGTTAAATAGCTCCCGTTGTTTGCAACTATTTCATAACATTCTACCTGATTCTGAGTTCAGCTTATTTCATATAACCTGAACACAGGATGATAGGCATATCTATCTTGACCTTCTTCAGTGAGATATCTCTTTAAGTTCTTAACAGAAAAACAGAGTAACAGAGTTGGTGGGGATCTTGAAGATTTCAAGCAGGAAACTCTATACTAGCTCAACGTGGCCAGCAGGGGGTGGCCTTCTTGCCACTGCTGAGTCCTTGCTTCCCCCTGCTGGCTGTGTCGAGCTAGCAGCATCAAATCCTCCCATTCTGACTGCAATCAAGGTGAAACCTGTTCAATGCAGAACGCAATGGAATGAGTTCTTCATATATTTAAAAACTATACATCAGTAAATGCAGGCTTTTTTTAGAAACCATGCTGTATCAATGTTTACTTTTAGCTTGTGCACAACTGCAGTTTGTGACTATTAGAAAGGATGGGACAGCATGTAAAAAAAAATATGATACACTAAACCTATGCTTCAAAAGTGCAGTTTCCTTCCTGAGAATAGAATGTATTCTGCTTATCCAGTTCAGTACTCAATCCAATTTGTTTTATATTTCCCCAAATGTCTTCCTTTAGTAAAGCAGTTCCCTATATGCTGTTGATTACCTTATTATTACATTCAGCACAATGACTTAAAGAAGCAGTGAAGTGGTATTCTTTCTTTTCCTATGTTTTTTGTTTATAAAAAGCATTTGTTGTGTTCAGTCTTCACTGCGTATAATTGCCCTTTAAGAACTTAATGTTTCAGTGACTTGGAAATCAAGACAAAAAGGACAAGTATAAAAAGTGAAAAGAGGGGCACATAACTAAGGCAGAATATCAGCAAATAGCCTGGGCCTGCAAAGATGAATTGAGAAAAGCTAAGGCTCAAAATGAACTAAGGCTTGCGACAAAAGTAAAAAATAACAAAAAAAAAGCTTTTTTTCCTCATGTGCTCACTCAAGCCTTGGTCACTTCTCATTTGGATTACTGCAGCATGTTCTACATGCTCTCGCTCCCATTGAAGACTACAACTGGTACAAAATGCAACAACATGTGCAGTTATGGGTGTCCCTAAATTTGCCCATGTTACATGCCTATTGCCCAAGCTACTGGCTCCCAGTTTCTTTCCATATGCAATTCAAAGTATTGGTCATAAGATTTCTGCCTTGAGCAGGGGGTTGGAGGAGGAGACCTCTGAGGTCTCTTCCAGCCCTAGAATTCTATGATTTTATATAATTATTAAACAATCGCATATGCCAGGCCACAAGCAAATGTTATCCATATTTTAACACTTCTTCACTTACACCATGTACTCTTCCGGTCTAACCATTTTTTGACGCTCTCAAAGCATTTATGATTTCCTTCTCATCCATTTTTAATACATTGCATTCATTTAAATCATACTCTTCAACATATTGTAATACTATTGTTTCCATAGAAATCTCTAAAATATCCCTTTGAGCATTCCTCCACTTATGTTTCATCCCATATCAGTTCACCATTGTTTATTTTAATTCCCATTCACTTTCCCATAGGCCTTTTCACTACTTCCAAAACAATTTTGCTTTGGTGAAAAACAGTCAGCATTTACTCTGCCTCTTAATTTTTGCTCCTTCCTTGCTGTATTATTTCTGACTATCTTTTTGACTCCATATACACTGTACTGTATTTTTCTCTTTAAAAAAAAAAAAAGCAGTCATTCTCTCATGCCATTTTTCTCATTCACAGCCTCTTTCATTTTATCGTTCCATCAAGCATCCTTTTCCATATTTTTCATTAGTGTGACTCCACACACTTCTGTGACTCTTTGTAATGTAATTCTTTTCATTCTGTTCCAAGCAGCTTCTGCCTCCTCTTTCCTTCGATTCATTTCCCATTCATTCTGTTGAGATGGAAGATTACTATTTCTTCTAATACTCTTTCACGCACATTTTGAACTTTCCCGTTCCTGCAATCATTCCATTTTCTCTCTCTTGCCTTGTTTTCTTCCATCTCCAGTTCTTCCTCAACTTTGACACCATTAAAAACTGTTCTGTCCCAGATGCAGAATTCTCATCTCCCTTAACATTTTTCATGATTTTTTTCTCCTCTTGACATCATAAACAATGAAATAGGTTGCTTTTAGATTTATATTCATTCCTTTGGCCTATTTATATATGAATAGATTTATGTTTAAACCATACATTAGAGACAAACAGACCTTCTTCTAAGCAATACTCACAGTGTAGGTATTATTTTCAATAATTCCTGGCTCTCCAAATAGACCAATATTTTTTTTCTATGGTTTTTTTTTTTATTTCAATGCATCTATTCAGGTTAGATAACCTCTCTCCCAGTCATTTAAAGTACTACATAATTTTTTTCTACACTCTCCTGAAATTAAATTTATTATCTATTTATTAGATTTTTATCTCTCCTTTATTATTTTATTAGTAACCCAAGCTGGTGAACATATATAATACTCCCTCTTCCTCCTCTTTATCCCCACAGCAATCCTGTGAGATAGGTTGGGCAGAGAAAGAGTAACTGGCCCAAGATCAACCAGCTGACTTTCATAGCCAAGGCAGGACTAGAACTCAACATATCCTGGTTTCCAGGCTAGCGACCATTACATCAAACTGGCTCTCAATTCTTCCATTATCACAGTTCCCTGGAACGTAATATAAAACTATCTCTAACCTCTGAATCCTTTCTTTCCTTTATAGTGCTATGACAGTAGATGACACAAATCCATACTTTTTGAAATATATTTTGCCCAATTCATTAATAATTCCTTCATGTATTCATCAGCTCTGTTCCACAAGATCAGGCTACCTGCATTCAGATGTATACCTCCTTCTCTTATTTTCAAAGACCCACACCATACCTATTATTCTTTATTTAATTTCAGTCATTTATACATTCCTCTTATGTGTGATTTCCTTTTACATTCCAAGTTGCAAACTTTCACAGGCCATAGTCATCACCAAATGAGTTCACTGATATGGTCCACCATGGCTTTGGTCAATCAAAGCTTTCACATAACACACTTTATTAAGAAAGTGAAGGTAGACTAAATAACTAGTCTTGGCCATAGCTGTGGAATGTGCAATATTCCCTGCTATAGCAGTAAGGACAGTACTGGACAGTTTTGGCATAATTGGCAAGTGGAAACAAACTACCACTGTTCATGCTATTCTGTTCACGCTATTCTGTGAAAGGAAAGATGTCCATCTTGCAGGCTAACATGCTAACATTCCCCCAAACAAGAGGTATTTGCAATGGAATGACACTCACTTTAAGATGTAGCTTCCAAGATTGAGAAAAGAGATAGGCTTTATTGTATGTAAGCAGGTATGTATGTATGTATGTATGTATATTCTGCCTTTAAATTATTTTTACAAATAACTCAAGGCAACAAACATATCCAATACGTGCCCCTCCTCCTGTTTTCTACATAACTACAAATCTCTGAGGTGGGTTGGGCTGAGAGAGAGTGAATGGCCCAAAGTCACCCAGCCAGCTTTCATGGTTGAAGTCAAACTAGAATTCATGGTCTCTCCATTTCTAGGCTGTTGCTTTAATCATGAAACCAAACTGGCTCTCCAAAATCTTAAAAAAATAAATAAAGAAAGAAAAATATTTTCTTTCTACACATTGAATGCTAACCCGCAGAGAGACTTACACACATACAGACACAAAATAAAGAAACAAACTGTAGAAAAAGATCCCCACATCCCAGAGAAAAGATATGGGATTCTAATAAAGATCTTCCTAAGGTGTCAGCGGAGTATATAGATAATTACTGGCTAGTACTCGACCTTGATTAGAAACACAAAATAATAAAAAAAGGGTTTTAATTACAGTGATTAAAAAAAATCCTGGAAATTATTCTTCTAACTCTCCTGATACTTAGATGACTTACACTGCCCTAGATTTACCTTGATAAATTGATCAGAACCACTCCCCTTCATCTCGCCTCCTTTTCTTGATTGAGGGATGCTTAAAAAAAAGTTTAGCTATAGAAGCAAGATATAATTAAGACAAGAAAATCGCCCTGAATCACCCTGAGGCTATAGGAAGCATTGTTTCTTTGAAAGTAAAAGATTTGGATTGATTTCTCTCTGTTAAGTTCAGGAGAAAGGAATCCAAAGCTTAGAGCAGCTGTGAACCACCCATAACTCCTCTCTCTGTGCAGAGGGAATTTTCACGCAAAGGAAGAATGATTACAGGCTGACAGAATATGATCCTTTGGAATATTATTTATTCAGGACAGTTCAGGAGAAAAGAGATGGGAAGGCCTCTGGACTGACTGACTTTCCAAAAGATGGATTGACACCTCCCAATGATTTCTGAAAATATAGGATAAGGGGAAAAGGAAGAATGCTGAATCTGCTTGGAAAATGCCTGAAGCTGGAAGCCTCATTGTTGATTTTTCTGACTGATTCACCAGCTGCTGGGCAAAATATTGACAAACCAATTTCAGTCCAGTATCTGTGGTGTAATCAATTAGCCATCTATTAGCAAGACATGAAGACCATTCCATACCAATCTCTGATTTATTAACTCCTTTACCTGAAAAACAGATAAAGGTTTAGTTCATCCCTTTTAATATGAGTTCGCCCTGTGAGCGTCTCTTACAGTACACATCCCTGACTTCTCAAAAATCTCATATAATCTCTTTGCAGTTTGGGGTCCTTCTAAAATCCAACCCTCATACTTTTCAGTGACAATATTTTGTCATGTATTGTTACAGTGCAGTCTGCAATAAGGGACTCCTCTTCTAAGAAGCTTGAACTAGTTCTATACCACTTCAGTCACTTAGCATACATTTAGCTTGTAATTAGGGAGATAATTGGGTCAGCTCTTAATTTTACCGTCTCTCAGCGGATCACAAAACAAGGAGAAATTGTCTGAGCTTTTTTAGTAAATAGCCACCTTCAGGTAGTCCTCGATTTACAACAATTCATTTAGTGACTGGTTGAAGTTAAAAGGGGACACGGAAAAAAGTGACTTAGGGCCATTTTTTACCCCCATGGTTATATAATCAAAATTCATACAGTTGGCAACTGACTCATATTTATGAAGGTTGCAGTGTCCCAGGGTCACGGGAACACCTTTTGCAACCTTCTGACAAACAAAGTCAATAGGGAAGCCAGATTCACTCAACAATCATGTTATTAACAACTGCAGTGATTCACTTAACAACTGTGGTAAGAAAAGTTCTAAAATGGGACAAAATTCATTTAATAACTGTCTTGCTTAGCCACAGAGGTTTGGGGCTCAATTGTGGTCATAGGTCAAGGACTGTCTACATAAGAATAACTTGAAAGTTGATACTTCTGTATTCAGAGTTTATGAAATGGCTATCCCAAAGGTGCTTTTTCATGAGGCAACTGGACAAGAAAGTCCAGTTGCCTCATGAAAAAGCACCTTTGGGATAACTATTACCTGGATGACTGAGAATCTCCATAGACATTTATGAAAAGACTATCAAAGATGCATGGGTATCTTTTTGTCCTCAACATTTATCCCTGCTGTCCCCAGTACTCCCTAGGAATTGTGCAATTGATGTCAGTTTGAAGAGAGTCTGTATCTATAGGAGTACAATCCTACAGCTCTTCTCCACTGCAAATTTAATCAATATCTTCTCTGTGTAGCAACCTTCTTGAAGTAAACTTATTTTAAACTTCTAAACATGCTCATTTACAACTCCCAGAATTCCCTGGGAATATTCCTTAAAAAGTAATGCCTGCAGAGAAGTGTTAGGCTTTATTATTTTAAGTTGGTCTTTGTGGTTTTAGTTTTTTGCTGGTATCAACAACATTTTCAACCTCGGAAATAAGCAGGTTTTTTTTCCCCCTATCCCCAGCTATGCGGTGACGACAATTGTTTTTGTTTGCAACATCAAAGAGCTTTTTTAACTATGTGTCTTACTGTGTCTATTGCCTCATTGGAGTGCAGCTTTTATCTGCAGATTTGAATGATGAATACAAAAGAAGTCAATTTAAAAATAACAAGCAGAGAATATGGAATGGAGTGAAAATAGTGCTTTTGCTTACCATGCTTAGCATGTATACAATTTCTAGAATCCAAAGTGGTATAACAGGTAATGTTGGTATAACAGATAAAGTTTTCTTTAAAAATAGAGCTGGTACGATCATTGAGATGGAGATATACTTCCATTTAAATGTAATGCAAACTTAAGCAGTTCCTATAAATATATGTTCCTGATCAATGAAAAAAAACAACACCCAACCAGAATGCAGTTATCCTTCTATACTTTGTATATATATATAAAGTATAGAAGGATAACTGCATTCTGGTTGGGTGTTCCTGATATTTGCAATATATTTTTCAAGGGAAAAGGCATGAGACTGAAAAGTATGTAGTGTAGAGTAGCATATACAGTATTACAGTATTAATATTGTAATGGTATATTGATAAAAATAATACTGTATGAATATGTTTGGAAAACTTCCAGTTTTCAGTAAAAGTCACACACACACACAAAAGGGAGACATATCCATGAAAATGTTTGAATGTGACCACTCATACATATATTCTCACACAAACTGATAGAACAATAGATGAAAAATTTAAAGACATCAGAGTTGAAGGATTTCACCTCTTCTTTTGTCCTTGCCTGGTATTTTACTTGGTGAAATAAATAAACACAACCAGCTTCTACCAGCTTCAAGCAGCTATCAGGTATTCCTTCACATTTTTCCAGAGTGTTGCCTCATTTTCAGAAACATTGTGTGACCATAATATATAACATGACAGCCTTGTTTTTATGCAATGGCCAGTCTTTTTCCACCCTCCAAACTGAAGTCTTGAGGGAAAGTTGGAATAGAGACCCACCATGTATGGAATAAATATCTGAACAGCACCATACTGTCAACTTCTACACAAAACCTTATTTTCTTTATGTACTAACTGTACTATCTTCTGCTTTCTTGAATGATTTAACTTAATTAATTAATTAGTTCATACAACTTAAATCCTCAATCTAAAAAGAACACAAATGCATTTTCCTGATGCTTCAGGATTCAGTGCGAATTATATCCCCATTCTAGAATTTTTTTGGGGTGGAGGGGTGGAGGTTGTCATTGCCTATAGTGATCTTTGTAGTGACACCCTCACTATCCTCATTGGATATCTGAATGATTTCACAAGTAAATTTGTTATGAGAAATATAACATTGGCTGAGATAGCTGATTAGAACTTGAACCTGAAGAAAAATGAGGACAAACAAAGAAGGTCAAAAAACAAGAAAGCCACCAGACCAGGTCTGGATACCACCTATCAGGTAAACAGGTTACAAAGAAACAACCAATCAAGATCAGAGGACAATAACCAGAGATAACAAAGCTAATAATTAACTGCCATGCACCAAGTCATATCAGACTCACCAGCTTACAGGTTCAAGAAAGGCTAAGGTGATTTGGAAAGGAAAATGTGATAGAAGTTTCTGGCAAAAAACAACAACAACACATATTGGTCTCAGTTGGATGTTCCCCAATTTGTACACATTCCTATTTTCCCAAAGTCCTGTCCATTCCTTAGCAGGTTGTACAGAGTAAAAGAGCATGAATAAGAATCAATATGTTCATGTGTTTGTGTGTGTGATG
Source organism: Azemiops feae (assembly GCA_023970755.1). Taxonomy (NCBI): domain Eukaryota; kingdom Metazoa; phylum Chordata; class Lepidosauria; order Squamata; family Viperidae; genus Azemiops; species Azemiops feae. The sequence continues at coordinate 892,900 of JALGBA010004088.1, read as the reverse complement.
CTGATGCTGATGCAATTGTAATAATAAAGCTTTGTAAAGTAACAGAAACTATCTAACTTTTCCATGTTCCAATGAACATTTCACTATTGCATAAAATATGAACATATCCCCATCAAAATAAATGATGATGTCCACTAATAAATTTTATTTTCATACATTGGCCAAGGTCATATTCCATGGCGCCTCACCTGTCCCTATCTCTGGACTGAATGGAACACAAGAGAGGCAGGAGGTACATGTGCCTCTGTGGGTTGTGGAAAAGAGAAAAGTGAATGAAGTGTAGATATAGAAAAGTATAGGAGTCTCTGTGGATTTTACTCTGCTAGTCATCACTGACTATGGGGGGAAGTGCTCATCTTTGTTTCAAGGCTATTGAGCCTTGAATGTCTGAAAACATTTCCACACTCATGTGGCCAACATGACATCATGGAGCAATATACCTTCTCACTGAAGTGGTACTTATTTAACTACTTGCATTTGCATGCTTTCAAACTGCTAGGGTGGCAGGAGCTGGGGTGAGGGTGGGAGCTCAACCTTTCACATGGTGCTCAGGTCTCGAACCTGGGCTGCTGGCTTTCCAGCTGACAAGCCCAGCATCTTAACCACTGAGCCAATATAGAAATGTATAAGAGTGGATAACTTTTTTTATTGTAGTCTTCTTCCACAAACAAATGGCATGCAAGAAATACAAATTTGGAACTCAAAGTTCACAAGCATAGGGAGCTGCAGCATTTATACCAAAGAAAAATAAATAGCATGCAAATTACGAGCATATTAGAAAAAAGATTACTTAAATGCAATGTCTTTTCACAAAACTCTCATGATTTGGCCTTATCGTACTGTAGTTATGTCATGATCCAGGTGAAGTTCATTATGCTAATATTTACTCATTTAATGAGATGCTATACAGACCACTACAGTGGGAAAACAAGAAGATCTGGAGCCAAAAGCACTTGTTCAAAGCAGTGAGCCATTTGTTTGGAAGTCAGGAATCCAATACAGCCTTTCATACTTAAATTACTCTGATTTGCATATATGGCTTCAGGGTGCTGCTCACTTCATTTTTTATCAACTTGCTTTTGGTGGCATTGTCAGCTAGCAGTAATGTGTTTTTAAACTTAATCTTCAGCCTGTGCACATCAAAGACTTCAGGGTCATTTCTCAATTAGATGGGAAGATAGTGCTGAAGGATGACAGGATTCCAAAAAGGTATTCCAGTTTGACTTATATTGTAAGCACCCCCAGACCTTCCCAATCACCCCATTGGACAACTGCCAGGCTTCCTTGCTAGACAATTCTGAATAATACAAGCATTTATTTGGCATCTTCAAATGTAGTACTGTAAAATGTGATTCTCTGTTGAAATCCATTGCTTTGATTTAATTGGAAATGTTTCACACATGGAGAAAATAATTAAAGGGCATGTTCTCTGGAATCACATTTGATGTAAGCCAGGTAGAAATAAATGGAGAGTCTTATTATAAGAACACTCTAATACACATGAGTATATGTCAGGAGTAATGTTGAAAGGTGTGCTTTTTTGTTTTCCTATTTTCCCTTTTATTTATTTTCCTCCTCTGCTATTGGCTATTTAGATTACATAGAGTAAACTGTATTAATGCAAATTACAGCATGTCTTTTTCCTCTCTGGTACAGATGAAAGATTGAGTATCATCCTAGGTGGAAGCAGATTCTATATTAGTTATATGAATCAGGCTTTCATCTTGCTTTAAAATAAATTGCATACTTTAAAATATCTAGGCTGCCAAAAACATGTTTTCTTGCCCTTCGGTGCCATCAAACCATGTAGAGAACCATCATTAAAAAGATATGGTAAATGACTTATTTTGGCTATCAATCCTAACAAAATTGCAGAATAGTATTTTGTGGGAAATGGTAGAAAGAGTTTTTCCTATATACAGAATCCTAAAGATGGGCTCAACATAACTTGCTTTGATGTAGTCATTAGGGGAAAACAGATGAAGATTTATCCTGTCAAAATAAATAAAATGCCAGAGAATAAAATGTCTATGCTGGCATTGATTATAAGAAATTATTTTCTGAAAGACAACATGATTCATCTTGGAGGGGGGGGGAAGAAATTATCTGCTTTTGCATCTTCCTATCTAGGAGAGAACATAAATTTTGCTGGTCCAAATTCCTATAGTTTCCTATATCCAGAACATCTGAGTCATCTGGATTTTCATTCTATATAAACAAAATAAAAATAGTGGCAAATATCTGTAGCTTGGGTGTAGGAACCTTCACCTTCAAAATAAAATATATTTTGGGCACACATTTATTGAATTTTCATTGAATCATTATTATCATGATACTACTTCAAACTCATCAAGTATGCCCCTTACCCCTATATAAATAAATGTAAATACAAATCCAATCAAATACTAACAACTGTAAATTCAAATACACACATACCATTAAAACTTGGTTAGTATGTTTAAAACTCCACATTAATAAATAAATAAATTCAGAGAAAAAAATCCCATGTTTTTTTTTTAACTGTTTAACATGTGATTGGGCTTCACCTTCACAGAAATTTATTATTTACTTGAGCAATGAAAAAAAAGAGAACAAAGAGAGTAAGAAAGAATTTACAGGTGAGTCCTGTCACCTTTGCTTAACGCTAATGCATACAATGCAAAAGGCACAAATTACTGATGTATATCCTTGATGAAATGTTGTTTATATTAGTCAGTGATTAGGGTTGTGGAGAAATATGTGTTGATCTTCAACAGCTGCTGTTAAATTGCAAAGGCAAGAGGTACTGGCTGATTTTTCATACGTCCTTTTTTAATGGATCTGCTAACCCAGGAATAGAATTCAATGAATTCCATTCAAATAGTCTTCACATCTGAATAGGCCTGTATAATGTTGTGCAGTGCAAATAGCAATTTATACAAACATTCACAGAGGGGAAAATGTTTCCTTAAGTTGCTGGGAATGAATAAATAAATAAATACTGTAAATAAATAAAAGAATTCTTTTTGAAGGAGCTGCTTGTATAATTATTTTTTGTAATAGTATAGGTAATTGACTTACTATTTACTTCTACATAAAAAAGATGTACTCTTATATATATTACACTTCATTGAATACTGTGGGACTCACTTCTGATGTAAGGATACTCTTTTTCAACTGGTTTTGGTGTTTACTTATGAGATATGCAAGTTTCTTCTTTTTCTTTCTTGTTAACTTTAATTTTTGTCCTATCTAAATTTGAATGCAGCTGTCAAAACTTCCCATAATTGGCTGAAGAATGTTTAGTATCCCTGGTGTAAATATAAAGGATCACTTGTTTGATTGGACCCAGTGGCATCCACAGGATCTTGTTACAACAGGTCTTTTTGGATCTTCATGGAACATTGCAAAATACATAGAAAAGGAATTTATGACACAATACTGCAATGCTGCTTGTATTGGGTGTTTGGAGTAGAGCTTCAGATATTGTCATTCTGTGTATAAGTCAGACTTGTAATCTGACATAAGATCTGACTTATGAGATTCCATCTTCCCTTGCATGCTTATTGACTGAGTTGAGATTTTATTTGATTGCAATAACATCAACTGTACAATCAAAAAAGGAAGGAACCTGTCAACATCACTTATTCAAGATTACAAAAGAATATGGACTGAATATTGATATATCCTTCTTCAAACATATTTATTTATACAGGATTCTCTATCTCAGGCATGTCAAACTGCCAGCCTGCGGGCCGGATGCATCATACTGAAACCGCGCCCATCCCCTTGCTGGCAATGGGGAATAAGTCACAATACGTTGTGCGACATCATGTGATGTCATGAGTTTGACATGCCTGCTCTACCTCTTCAGAAAAGTCATTTTGACTACCTTTTTATTCTTTTTTCCCCCTAAAAAAATTAATAATGATGAAGTAAGTAAGTAAGTAAGTAAACTCTAGGAGAACAATTATTACTATGAAAATCAGTGTCACTCAGTATGAGAGGTAAAACTCAAAGGATATGGGACTCTCTGTGATATTCTAATTAGCATAGCTTGACGATGTGCCACATAGTGCAAAATAAAATAATGAGTGCAAGTTAAAATAATATAAAAGTTTAAAAGCAAACTAACTGGGACAGAATATTTTGCTAATATTATTGTCTTAAAAAACACACACTTTGAGAGCTGGCAACACAGCCAGACTACTTACTCATCCTAAGCACAGCTAAACTATTCTTCAAAAATTCTTCTTCTTGCAGAAGAGGGAATGTCATCAATATTAATCAAGATGCAAAAGCTACCTGCCAGAGCAGTGAGGTTACAACTGAGCAATACCAAAGAATGTTCCAACAATGAACACAATGTTCATTTGCTCCTAACTGGTTCCCATGAGGGTCCTTGATAAATTTAACCTGTCATATGGTGAGATTTGTGGAGTATAGCTTTAATAAGTACAGATTATATCATTTTTCATCATGCTGTCAGCAAGCTTCTAATGTGATCGCTGGTGCACCAGCGCTTTGAGGACCAGCAAACAGGGAGGCGGACTTTGAAATGAATATATTTAGACAGATTGGCTTGCCAATCAAAATTATTTATCCATAACCATTTTTAAAATACATGGTAATGTGCTGAAAAATATATATATACATAGACATCTTTCTATAGTTCCTAGAAGTCAAGTTGAAGTTGAAGAAATCTTTTATCTTTCCCTTACCTTTACCTTACACAGGTCCACATCAAAAATCAGGACAGTCTGCTTGTACCTTTTTAGATAAACAAATTGTATTAAAGGTTTTTGTGAGCAAGGGCTCACTTCATCCCCAGAACCTCATCCCAGTGTAAATCTTACATCAATGTAGCATTTCTCCTGCATCTGATGCAGTGAGCTGTAGCTCACAGAAGTTTATGTCTTTTAATACAATTTGTTATTCAGAAAAAGTGCAACCAAAGTCATCCTGATTTTTGGCTACCAAAGAATAATATGACTCTCCTTCTATAGCCCAGCATACAGAAAGCTCAAGATTGAATAGCTGGCATTTCCAGTTACAAAGATTTGGAAGCTGAAGATAGGAAGGATGTTTGTGCAAGGGAGACTCTGGAGAGCTACTGCCAGACAATATTGGACTAGCTGAATAAATAGATAGCATTCTCACACTGCAGTAAACCAAGTTTGCTTAACCATAAGTTTATTGAATTAACTACAATTTCATGGGTCTGCACAGCATACTAAGCTATTAATCATAGTTTGAGCCATAAAGACTGGCTTCATAGCTCATTAAATGAAAATGAGGCATCTTTGCTTTGACTTTGTATATTATGGAGACACAGCCAAGTCTGACTTGGTGTAAGGCAGATTCCTATTTTCCTGTAGACATACTTCAGTGCTTTCCATTTAACTAGAATATTACATACAAGTATAATTCTCCCTACCCGTATTTTCCATATTACCCTCCTGCTTTGAAAATTTATCTGTTAAGAGGAAGTTTAAAAAGAGAAAGTTTTGCCAGAAGTGACTTTTGTAGTGTGGATTTTAGAATTCTTTGTTGGCAGTTTAATTATACTACCTGCCGGGTGGGGATGTAGTGCCCTGGTGGTGTGCAATGCCATGCTGGTATTTAGGAATATAAGGAGTCCCTTATATAAGGATCTTAGCAAAATGAGCAAAGCAACTGTATAATAGGTAGTCCTGAATTTAGTACTTTCTGCTTTAATGGCGGTTAGAAGTAATTTTAAAGTTCTTTCTTAATTTGAACTGAAGAGTTCTAGCCTTAGGGTAACCTTTCTGCTGCAGCTTCTCTCCAGATTGGTTTATAATTAATCACACTATCTTTTTTGAAATCCATCATGCCTTTGACCTCTCCTTCCCTAGCTGACAAGATAGAGCAATGGTTTTGCACCTCTAAAGTTGTGCTTAAAATGAAATTTTTATTTTTTTTTATTTTTATGGAATTATTTGTATCCTAAAATCTAAAAAAATAAGAAACAGGTGGACAAATCACAATTCCAATTTATGTGCTATCATACCTAACCAGAGGTGGGTATTTACTATTTAGTAATTTTGCGATACTTATAAAAGTCTATGGAGATTCTCAGTCATCCAGGTCATGATTGTCTCAAAGGTGCTTTTTCAAGAGGCAACTTCACTTTCTTGTTTTTTCTTTGAAGACATGCTGGTCATTTGCATTCTTTTAGAGAGTTCTTGAGACCACTTGGAGGTTTGTCTGTGTCCTCAAGGTCACCCGAGTAGTGCAAATGGGTGTGGAGCCTTCTTGGAACTGCTGCAAGGACTGTATTGTTACAATACTTATAAAACTTTGTTCCCAGCTCATTTCTTGAAGCTGTCTGCATAAAAGTCTAATATCAAACCATTAAACAAAAATGCTTGTGGCAAGACATAAGGATTGCTAAGTATTAAGAAGCTTAGCAACTGTCTTATCAAAGCAGGGCAAACTTGGTACCTTCCAGTTGTTTTGAATTACAGCTTCCACAATCTCCTGCTGTTCTCCATGCTAGTTGTGGCTGACGGGCATTAAAGTCAAAACATTTGGAAATCAACCATTTCTTTCTACTGGCTGGCTGTTGCTAACAAAATAATTCTGTTCTTTTTGATAATAAGTAGTAAAATAATTTGACTGCAAAATTTCCCAGAAACTGCCTGGCATCCATGCCAGTTTAGGAATGCATAGCAGAATAAATGCCAGTCACAAGCGTAAACTGTCTAACATTCATCTTTCCTTTTCCCCTCCACCCCAAAAAAGTGATGGCATTATTAACATTTTTATTATTATTTGTGAGACAGATAAAGATCTTCTCAGCCTTTAACAAGCTGGTGTAAGGCAACCATGGGAGAACCTAGAGCTTGTGTCTGTGGGTTAATATTTTAATCAAGTTTTAAAAAAAACAGTCCTAATAAAATGAACACAAGAATAAAATGAATTTTTGAGAATCTCATATTCTGCTTAAAAGCGATGCTGAAATACCAATTTTTACGGGAGCCTTGATCAGGGACAAACTCAATTAGCACATGGCAAAATAACTTTCTGTTTTCCCTGAAGGCTTTGAAAACAAAAAGCTGTGATGAGAATATACACGTTGAGTTCTCTGTATTGTAATCCCCTGGTTACTCTTCATTGCCTCACAGTAGCACACACACCTGCAAAAAGCAGCTTGGAGCAATTTATCATTGCAGAAGGAGCTACTTTCACTGGGTAATAGACGAGAACAAGTTAAAATGTGTGTGAAACAAGATGCTGGATGCTGTCATTGCCCAGAAATTCTGCAAAAAGACACATGAGGGAAATTCAAATGTAAACAGTGCCTGGGAATTATTTCTTTTTCCATTGACTCTATTTAGCTCATTTATTTGGATAAAGAATTGTCTAATTTACAAATCAAACTTTTAGAGTTTCCATTAGGATATGGACTTAAATCTGTCTATTGAGTGCAATTAATATTCTGGTTCAATTGGCAACGTGTTTCCTGTGCGTATATTTTACAGAATGCTGTTACTAGCTAGCAATAAATTTGTACTGATATTGCAGAGTCCTTAAGTAAAAGATCCAAACGCTTAGGGACCAGGGTTTCATATTGTTTACAGCTGGTTGATATTTGAAAGAGTTCACATATTTCATTTCAAAATATGTTTGGAGGCAATGTGAAAAGTAATGGAATACCCCGGCACACATGGTAATCCTTTTTTTTTTCCCGAGAGAGAGAGAGAGAGAGAGAGATTCAGTCCTTTTTAGGTTTTCTTTCTCAGAGGATCTATTGAAATATTTTTTGCCTCCTTGTAAGAAAAGCTTTCCGTTATCAACATCTTTTATATAAAGCAAAGCAAAACAAAACATATTCCAGCTCCTAACAATAGTAGTCATGTGTAATTCAGTGCATCTGGAGAGTAGCAGTTTGGGGAAAGTTACTTATGGCAATTTTGGGACCACAAATAAATTCCTGATTACATTCTCACATTCTCCCGCCCCCCCCTCTCTCTCGTATCTCTCATCTCTTGCTCATCTCTTTCTCCCTCTCCCTCTCAACTCTCTCTCTCATTTCTGTCATCTCTCTATCTCAATAGGGGCATTGTTTGTTATCCCAAAGTGTATCACTTTGCACTTAAAGTAAATCACATTTGCCATTCAGTTGACCATTCCCTAGCTTGAAGAGATCTTCCTTTGGCTCTTCACAATCATATTTGATTTTTTTTACCACTCAGAATAGTTTAGAATCTTCTGCAGACTTGGTCAGCTCCCTGTGTAGCCCTAAATCCTTAGCCTTTATGAATGTGATTAATTTAGAATCCCAACACAGACTTCCATCTATTGAGAAAATTATCCTTTTGGTTTGTACAGTGCTTTTCAACCTCAGCAACATGCTGGCCAGGAAATTCTGGAACATTTAGTCTACCCATCTAAAAGACACTGAGGTTGAGAAACACTGATTTAGTATGTTGTACTTTGGCACATATTTTTAAGAGGGGTGCTGCACTGAATACCAAAAAGGAGTTTAGCTAATTAGCACTGGCAATATTACAAAGTACATAATCTTCTTTTGTATGTGACTTGCGTGTAGAACTGAAAATGTCCTTTTCTCATGGAAAAGTGTAAATTCTTGTTTATATTCAAAGAAATCAAGGTTTAATCCCATTTGGAGGGGAAACCAACTTGATGACTTCCCTCTCCAGTTTCCCTATTTAAAACTGATCTTTTCAAGAGGGCTTCTATCCTGAATCATTATGTCAGTCTCTGGATATTGCATTATTAGTACATTTGATCCAGAACAGGAATAAATGGGGAATCTGAATTTGAATCTGAAAGGACTTTTGCAGTATGCCTGTCAGTTTACTTGAAAGGATCAGCTTACATCTGCAACATATGCTCAGCATATTAATGTCATAAATGTTAAAGTTTTTTTAAAAAATGTAATATTCATTATGTAAGCTCCTCTCTATGGAATAGTGTGATGTTTAAATATATATAAGATCCATTAGAAACCACTTTAGTTTTTTTTTCTAAAAAAAACCCAAGGCTTCTTAATACCCACATGCAATTAAATATAGAAGGTAATAGGTTTCTGTATAATAATGAGGATAGAAAATGTAGGTATGAAAAGAATTAAGGAGTTTGGCATAATTGTTGTTACAAGTATTTTGAAAATTTTCCATAGATGTTTTGATTCAAATGCAATGAACTAAAGTGTGTCCATTTCTGTTTATAAGGGGACATTGTTACATTGCTAGAATATCATTGTATACTAATAAATATAATTAAGATTTCAAGTAGGGTGTATCTTGAAGATAAAGCCAACAAACCTACTGCATCATGTGGCACTGGTTTTTGCAGCTATCTTATGTGCTTATTTTATAAAATTTGAAAGGTAGTGGCCATGTGGAAGGATCTTTGTATGTTAATGCTCCATGCCAAGGTTATTGATCACCAATGACATTGATGTGAGAATGTTGAAATATCTGCCAGAAGTTAAATCTTTACCTAATATATGCATTCCAGTCTTTACTGGAAGCCACATTCAGCAGCTATATGAAACAGTCCTACAAAGGTAAGGAGATCCATATATAAAGCTTCTCCACAAGTAATTCTCATTGGTCTGAGATTCCTGCTTGGTTGAAGATGAGGAAGAATTAGTCAAATCCAGTCAACTGTACTTTCAGGCATATAAATTCACTAGGTAACTTTGTGATTCTTTTTCACTCAGTTCAAGTTTTACTCACAGGGTTGTTGCTGAGGAAAAATTGGAGGAAGGAAAATTGGAGGTAGGCCATCTTGAACTTTCAGAGAAAAGGCAGAATATATATCTAACAAATAAAGTAAGGTAAAACCAAAAGTATCTTAAGAAGAAGATATGGAGTTCCATTGAGATTCCGAGTACTCCCATGAAATGATAGATGATGTAACCTAGCCAGAGTGTGGGCTGTTTTGTGTAAAAAGACTGAATGGTATAATTCCATCAACTGTGTTTTCAGCACATGGAGGTGGAGTGGATCACATTCTTTTGTATGTCTGTAATAGAGTAGAGCACTAGTAACAACTCAAAATAATTCATGAAGAAATAAAAATGAAATGAAAATAATTTAGAAATTATTCGATGACATATTTTCCAATTGATTTGAGTATTTTTTTTTTTTAAAAAAAAGGCAAACATCCTTATTTTGAAGAATGAAAAGTAAAAGTTGAGTGAGGATTGGAGTTTTGTTAAATCACTCAGTGAAAGATGGGGCAGGATTCCACTATCAAAGCTATTCCAAAGAACTAGTTTATTCCAAAGACCTAGGATTATATTTTAGGGAAAGTTAAAAAAAAGATGATTTCTTGGGAGCAATAGAGAAATTATTTGCCACTCTCTTCTTCCATGCTTGTTTGTTTATTGTTACTTCTCTATTTAGCATATTATCCTTGTGTTTCATGGAAGTCTTCCAACTGGACTCCATCTTTCTTTGCTTCTCAGACTAAACAAGAGAGTCTGATGCCAGTATTACCTGAGACTTGTCAAAAAGAAGAGTGTGTTCTTCTATCCCACACGGATAGAATCTTCAATGTATAATGCTACTTGTGACATTATCTATTTAGATTTCAGATAGGTAGGTAGGTTGTTAGGTAGATACATTCCTCATAGCCAACTTGAAATCACATCTCATATATTATGCTAACACAGTTATTAATTACTGAATATTTGATTTCACATTAATAATATCAAAATATTTCTCTTCTTTTCTTAGAACAAGAGCCTGAAAAATAAACTCCTGTCAGGGAATAAGCTTTGTGGAATTCATGCAGAAGAGGTAAGAAAAAATTATATAAAAACAGCACTATTCTGACCATAATAAGGACAGCTAAATAGAACATGCCCCCTCAGCAAATTTTATGACCCATTCCATAGCATTCTGGAAAATCTGCTTGATAGCAAACAATGTATATTAAATTCCAAAAATTCACAATCATTCCAAGAGTGAGAGATTAAATAAAAACAATAGTGCCAACCAAGTTGAAAGATTACCAGCAACAAAGGAATCTGGGTAGGGCATGGATTACTTTTTCTAAACAATGGCTCCTTTTCTCAGTAAACCATAATTCTGGATCATATTGGACTGCCTGGTTCCCCCCCCCCCTAAAAAAAAGGTTGACAGTTATATGCTGCATGTTTATCTAATTGTATAATTTAGCCCTTTAGGGCCATGCACAGGATGGAAGTGGGGATAGAGTATGCTAGTATGTTTGGAAAATGGAGCATATCTTCTTGTATATTCCTGAATCCAAAACAAACAATTGAACTGAATACAAATTTTAATTACTCATGAACAACTGCTGTTCTAAAAATAATTGGCACTTTCATTGAATTTCCAGAAGTTATTCTATCATAGTTTGGCTATAAAATGGACATTAATCCAATTTGGATTCACTGGATTTTTCCCATTAGCTTTATTTCCAGAGCTCTCACAACAAACCAATGCAAAGGATTAAAACAGGAATTTCATGAAAGATTTGACCCCCAGTGATAACAAACAAAACCAAATCTATTGTTCCAGGTCACAAATCAAAGAATGAAAGGAACTAGTTGTGGCAACATATGTTTTTAATATTCTTAGTTTAAAGTAGTAGTAGTAGTAGTAGTAGTAGTAGTAGTAGTAGTAGTAGTTATAAAGTAGCTATGCTTTGCTAAATCATTTGGGCACCAGCAAATAATTTTATAAATTTGATATAGTATGGAACTGAAAAGAAGAAATGTAGAAAGTGTTCAGTACTAAATTCTTTCTACATCTGATTCAGCACCTATACAAGATTTTTCATAGTGTTAGGTAGTATCAAAATCATCTTATTTCTTTTTCATAATATTAATTTATTTACTACCTTGCTCTTTGGAGTCACACTTATAGAGATGGCTGTCTTTTTTCTCTATGTTCACAATTATTTATGTATGTGTTTATCATTCATTTATATTCTAGGCATCCATTTCTGTCTGACTTTGACAATAAGTCAAGTTGTTTAAAAATATCAAACCCAGACACGGTTCTGGTATACATTTCTGAGATCAGAAATTTTATCTAAAATCATGTAACCTTTTAAAAACATGGGTAAATAGTATTTTCACAATTATAAAAAGCACAATATATAATTTGAAATCTCCATTAACTATTGTTATATTTTAAAGGGTTGCAAATAGACTTAATTTTTTGTTTCCATGCAGAATAGATATGATCTGTGTGATCACATAAATAATGCTGTTTCCTATTAAAAGAAAAGAGGACAGATACCTTCAACATTTCAAATAGTTTAGTGCCATGTTTTAGGCAGAAAGCTTTGTGCTGGCTCAAGGATAGGAGATGAAATGCATTTCAAATAGTCATTCCTTGTCCTACTGCTATAGCTTTTGCATGATCCTGCTATAATATATCTAATAAAATGAAGAATAACTCTTTCCAGATTACTATCTCAGATAATCAGGGAGTGACCTTGGATTATTTTCACATATTCATCCTCTGTCATGTGCTTGCTTGCAGTGTCTCCAATATAACCAATGGTCTTGAGCCCTTAGTGTAATCAACTCTTGGTTATTTTGACTGTGATTGACGGAATAGTTGACTTTAGCAATTAACTTTGGCTTTTGCAGTGTCTCAGGATTGCTGATCTGGGGAAATGGTTAATGAACATGCTTCTACTGTATCTTCAGGAATTCTCCAGGGAATATATTATGATGGAATAGATTTGCACAAATAACTACGGGAGGCAATTCAGCCTAGTTTACATTATGGGGGTTGTATTTTCCAAACAAACCTTTACTTATATTTGTTTTCATGTTTCATCAGTTATAGAATATTTTTATTTATGTCAATGGATTTCAAACTTTTTAAATTCAAGAAATAATTAATCTTGCTTCTTCCACTGCATTAAAAGATTCTATAAACGAATTGAATCATGTTCTATCACCTGGTCAGTTAAAACTCTTCTCTAGAATTTAGTAACATGTGCTACATAAAAACACCAGTAGCCACAAATGAGCTTTATTCAGATACAACTTGCTTGGTGGTATTTATTTTAAAAAATAGAGTTACTAATAAGCTTTCCAACATCTTAAGATTCTATGGAAGTGCTTTGAAACTTCTACTTCATGCTATAAAGGCAAGTAATTGTATATATGACAATGCTAATAATTAGCATGGATTCAAGACTTTCTATTTGAAACATATGCCAAAATTAAAGCAACATTTTGTCAGACTAACCAGGTAAACTCATAAATCTTGCAACACAGGAATAAATAAAAGGTAATAATGTATTACTTCAGCTTCAATTTAACTTTCTCTGCAGCTGTTCACCTAAGGAATTCGGTTGTGCTTGCATTTTGTTTACACACAAAACAGTAAAACAAAATGACAAAAAACAACAACAAGGAATATCCATATGCTGCAAGGAAACTGTTGTTTTCTGTGAACAATAACACAATTTGATCCAAATTTATTGCCACTACCATCCATCCATAATAATTGCCAGAAAAGGGAGGACATTTTTGGAGCTGCTGTTTCAACCTAATCCAAAACAAATTATTGGAAAATGACAGACACATCTTTCTCTAGGAGGTAGGGGGCTTCTATTTTCCATTCCTAAAAGGTCAAATTAAATTGATTTCCAAAGCTGAACAACCATTAAACATAGCAGCATAACTATGTAAATAAATGTCGATAGGAGTGGTTACAATCCCTTGGAGATGTTGTTCTGAGGCACCTCACTATGCTCCACTGGCAGAAGATGAATTGAGCATCTCATACAGCCCAGCCTGAATTGCTTAAAGAAGCTTATTTCCCTCAGGTGTACTGGAGGACTTTCATCTATTACCCATTTCAGAGTTATGACTCAGTCACTACTCTGCTTTATTTTCATATGTGGAATGAGGAGAGTACTACCATCCCAAAATCAAGACAAACTTTTTTTTTTTACAAGTTTTATTGATTTTTCAATTTTTACAACAAAGTGCTTTGGAAACAACGTGGAGATGGGGTAGTCAATTATCCAAACACAAAGTCATGTATGTATAGCTCAAATTAGCTCCTTAAACATTCCCTCTATTTCCCTCAATTAATATAACATATTCAAATTAATACATTTCTAAATAAAGTTCAATTAATCAATAAAATTATCAATAACATTTTACCTATACGAGTCCAAATCCTGTTTTAAGCTTTACTAAATTCCAATTATCATATTCCGATGTAGCCTTAAATAAACATATTGTTTACACTTCAGGAATCCCTAATTTCCCTCATTTCATAACATATAATGTCTAAAATACATATATTATTCCAAAAATTACATTCTTACATTTCCCGAATATATTCTCTTTCTTATTCTAATAACTCCTCATTTACTAATACCATGTCTTCCATTATCACAATCCACTACCTTAATCTCATTCCCTTATAAAGTGATTATCAAACCTAAGATAGATACATTATTCCAAAAAATACATTCTTTATTTCACATATATATTCTATTTCTTATCCTTCTCAGTTATAAGTCAAAATCCTAAACATTAAATCAGTCCATATCTCTAAAAAGTCTTTTTAGTCCATTTAGTAAAATTTTAAATCCCATTTTTAAATCTTACTCTGGCTTTCTTTTTGTGCCAGGCAGGTTTCCATAACAGAGCCTCTATCTCATCAGATAGGTCTCCCTTCATTCCTCAACATATTGTTTGACTCAAGAGAGAGCATCCAATTATCAATTTTAAGGAATTGGCTCCTTTGTAGTTGTTCCGTTGTTGCCCTAAAAATTCAAGTCTTAATATTTGATTAAACTGAATAGCACAATCAATTATGTCCAATGTTGTAATTAGTAGTTGGTTATCAACGTTGTCACCATTCTCAATAAGTCATATTTGAACATCAATTTCTGTTGCTTTTAAAGTTGCGTGTGGTTTAATTAAAGTCATTCTTTGATCCTTAAAAATCTCAGTGGATTGTATATAGCATAGTATAGAGTCCTCTTTAGTGTTGGTTTGTTCCTCTTCTGTTATTTTTTGGGTTGTAGAATAGTTAGTTGGAGTCTGGAAATCAGTTTGCAATTTTGGAGCAACATCTTTGGTTTTCATTCTATTCCATTCCATTCTGGCGTTAACTTCAAGAATTTTTTTCCAATATAAGTCCATAGTTAAGATGTGGATAAGGATCCTCCATCTCATTAAATTGTACGTGGTGTTGCATACAGGCCTCTTGAATGTTAATTTGTTCCTCCTCTGCAATTCCCTGGCCTGAAAATTGATCAGTTAAAGATTGAAATTTAGTTTGTAATTCTGGAGTAATAGCTTCCATTCTGGAGTCCATCTGCTCAGTGGCTTCATGATTTTTTTCCAATATAAGATTATAGTTAAGTTGTGAATAAAGTTCCTCCATTTCAATAATGCTTGAAAATAATCCTTTAGTCTTTTAGTGGAGGCTATATTTAATAACAGTCAGCCAGAATCCACCTCCACATGTAACAGTTAATTTCACTGCCCAGCTGTTTCAGCTTCTTTATCTTTTCCCTTTCATGATAATTTGAAGGTCAAAGCCAGCCTCAAAATCAAAGAAAAAAAACAGTTGCAGTGTCACACTTCGCCACAAGATGTCCCAATAGATTATCAAATCTTTTTCCAGACGCCAATAGAATTTTTTCCAGTTAAAAGAATAAAAGAAACAATATTCTCCAATTAAATAAAATAGTAAAATTCTAAAATAAGAGTTTTTTTCAGGACCCCAGAGTATCCAAAAATAAAAATAGTCATTAAAATTAGTTATTCATTCCTTTTATTTCCAAAGCTTTCTTCCCAAGTAGGCAAACGCCGCTCTAGTAAAAACAGGGAAATAATTCCAGGGGCTTTTTACAGGAGAATAGTTAGGGTAGAGAAAAGAAAGGAAGGGTCTCACCCGGATCTTCCACGGTGGTTCTTTTTGCTTAGGTGTTCTTGTGACTTTTGGTTGGTGCGGCTAAGTGATCGGCCATGTTAATGGCTGATCTTTTCCTCATCGGCCCTAAGGCGGTCAGATGAGGGTCCTCCCCAATGGTGGTCGCCCCTCCAGGGCGACTTTTGACCCTGTCCAGGGTCTACCGGTGAAGGGAAACCGGCCGGTGAAGAGACGATTCTCTTCGCTAGACCGCCAGCTCCGCGATTTGGAACCGGAAGTCCCAAAATCAAGACAAACTTTCATCCAGTCATTTGTCGTTTGTGGAATTCTACTTAAAACATAGATAGCAAGAAGCATTCATCACTGATTTTTATGCCATTGAGTTTATTTGCATTCATCATTGAAAAAGTACCCTATCCTGTGCCTAAGCTGATTTACTCTGAAATGGACTGAGACACTTTAGTAAGGGCTTTCAAAGTGTTTAGTCCAGATTGCAGACTACCATGTTATCCCACTGAATAATTCCTCTGCTGCTGTGCCCACCCACCTTGCTGCTCCAAGAAAGGTCCTGCCACACATACACAAAGTAAAATAGATTCTAAAAAAATGTGCAGAAAAGAGTAACAAAGATGATTAGAGGTCTAGTGGCTAAAACATATGAGGAAGAATTGCAGGAACTGGATATGTCTAATCTAGTGAAGAGAAAGAGTCTTACAAGATTTGAGGTCCTGTCAAAAAGAAGAGTGGGACACAACCTATTCACCTGCGAGCAAGACAAGAAGTAATGGATGAAATCTTATCAAAGAGAGATCCAACCTAAAACTAAGAAGAAAATTCCTAACAATGAGAACAATTAATCAGTGAACAGATCACCTTCACAAGTTGTGAGTGCACCATCACTGGAGGTTTTTAAGAAGAGTTTGGACAGCCACTTCTCCAGAATAGTATAGGGTCTGCTGCTTGAGCAGGGGGTTGAAATAGAAGACTCTGTTATTCTTTATTCTGTTAAGTTAAAGAAATACACATAGATATAGGCACAACACAGATTTTATTTTGGGGGGGGAAGGTGTTCCCATTTAGTTGGTCTTGTAGTCATCATTATGTCAATCTCCAATCACCAACTCCCAAATAGCCCAAATCATCTAAGGGCTATATTGGAGGTGGGAGTGAATACTTCTATCTCAAGTGATTGGGAAAATGAAGAAAAGTATGGCACCAGATTTCTTAGTTTTAATTTTTTTTAAAAAATGACAGAGAAAGGTAGGATGCTCACAGTAACAAACAAACAAAAAAAGGAAGGAAGATGAAATGGAGGAAGCTGTGGGTATTGGCTATGTTTCAGATCAGTACCTTTCTATTTACAAGAACTTTTTAAACTACTGTTTTAGCATTTAGAGTAAATTTTAGCATTTAGCATTTTAGCATTTAGAGTAAAAGACAGTTCTAAAAGGTAATAGGGAGCAAGGTAAGCATTAACTCAGTTGAAGGCCAGTCCTTCCTCAGCTGAATAGACAACAGACTTCTATAGACTGAAGCCTATTGCCCAAACCAGACAGAAAGTTTGCCGATCATAAAATGGGAAAGTGTACATCACAAATTAAACAAGAAAAAGTACCCCCAGTACTCACAATAATAGAGGGATTACTAGACAGTGATGTTATCTATTGTTGATCTCCAAAGATAGTTGGTGGCCAGTTCTATTAACAGTGCAACAAAGCAATCCAAATCAGTATATTATAACCACCATTGCCTTATTGTCTTTCCTAATTATGAAATATTTATAGTGCCCTCTTCTTCTTTCCCTCCTTTGTTTTGTTATCTGAATACATTAACCCATCCTTTCTCAATTCCCCTGTTCATATGGACAACAAGGTCAGGAATTCTGGGACTTGTAGCCTTAATATTGCCCTATTGGCCCACCATTTTTTTTCTTCTGTATGTTCTTTTTCTATTAGGCACATCTTTACTATTTTTTAATAGATTCCTTTTGCCTTAAGTGTTTTGGAATGTACTGAATGTGTGTGTGTGTGTGCGCACACACACAAACATACATACACATTGCAGCCTAACTCTGAATAAGCTAACACAATAGTTTTAATTTAAATAGGGGAAGGGTTAGGGTTAGGGAATTTGCCTTTTTGCAAAATAAAGCAATAAAACTGTGCATTTGAGTATTCACTGTAGGTAAATTGTAGTTTTATCATGGAGGCCTGAACTGACAATTTCCTGGAATTGCTCACTGATCATCTTTCCAAGGGAATATATATTTTATAATAGAAGATGTGTTTAAAAATAAATCTGCCTGGCTGTGAGCTTTCTTGAGATAACAGGATCTGCAGTAGATTTCTCCTGCACAGCAGGAACCTGGTGCAACAGATGCATTTGGAATCTAATGATAAAAAAGCTCTTTAGGAGCTATATATTTCAAACAGCTTGGGTAACTTCAAAGTAGTGACATTATGCTGAATTTTAATCATGAGTTAGAATACTTCAAATATTGACTTATCAACAGAAATGGCAAGAAATGTCATCTAGCCAGAGGTGATTATGTATATAGGATACTGAAGAAGGAACAGATTTTGCTGATGGAGAACATAGTTTGTATTGGAGTAGGTGTAGATAGATAGATAGATAGATAGATAGATAGATAGATAGATAGATAGATAGATAGATAGATAGATAGATAGATAGATAGATAGATAGATAGATAGATAGATAGACAGACAGCAGACAGAGATAGAGATAGATAGCTATAGAGCTAGATAGATAGATAGATAGATAGCTAGATAGATAGATAGATAGATAGATAGATATAGATAGATAGATAGATAGATAGATAGATAGATAGATAGCTAGATAGAGATAGATAGATAGATAGATAGATAGATAGATAGATAGATAGATAGATAGATAGATAGATAGATAGATAGATAGATAGATAGATAGATAGATAGAATATTATGCAAACTCTTTTTATAAGCATGTTTGGAATGACAAGGTGCGTATTGTTAAAACCTTATGACAGCAACTAGTTCTGATTAAATATCTTACTGTGCTGATAGCCTTCATCTGGCCATATGAACATGTGGCTGTTTGCATGAATTAATAATTCAAAAGATATTTTGGATGCTTCTTGTGAATTGTTGGCATCTATCCTACATTACATACTAATTGGGTGATATGCAATGGCAGAAAACATACAAGCAATAAATCCTTGCCAGAAGTATCATCTGTTTCCTTTTCTAATCCATTTGGAACTATAATTTGCAAGGGGGACTTCATATTTTTTCCCTCCCCCTCTTTCTGTTCCTTCAATTCAGTTTTGTTTCCTGGCAATTGCACGAACACATCCATGCATTATTTTGGCAACAATATTAGTAGTAGTTTACAATTGCCTTCTTCCTAGGGCTGAGAGAGAAAGTGATTGGCCCAAGGTCACCCAGCTGGTTGTGTGCTAAAGCAGTACTAGAATTCTTAGTCACCCACTGCCTCTAACTACTACACCAAACTGGCTTGCACCAATTATCTATCAATATCTGCCTGGAACATAGTGTGTTGAAAAGTCTTTAAACACTTCTTGTACCTGCTTAAAAATTATTTTAGTACTTCCTTTATTATTATTATTATTATTATTTTCACAAAGTCTTGGATTTTAGGTTGGCCATCCAATTTGTGAATAACGTTTTGCAAAAGTCATAAAAAAGGAACAAATAATAAAGGACTGGGAAGTTGCCTAGATTTGAATAAATAAGGAAGGGAGGACAGTCACTGAAAACCAGTAAATAACAACAACAACAACAACAACAACAACAACAACAACAACAACAACAATAGTAATAATAATAATAATAATAATAATAATAATAATAATAATAATAATAATAATAATAATAATAATAATAATAATAATAATAATAATAATAATAATAATAATAATAATAATAATAATAATAATAATAATAATAATAATAATAATAATAATGAGGTTCCAAGTCTAGTGAACAGCAGTGTTCATAAAACTAATTTAGCATCATTAAACTAAGATAGGGTTAACAAGGGCACTTTATAAACCTGGTCGAGTTCTGTTGTATTGAAATTATTTCATTAATAAGGCTTGATCCATAAAGAGACTTCCTTCATTGGCATTTGAGATTCCATTGCCTCATTTACTTGTTGCTAAATGTAGGTAACAAAGAAGTAAAGATAGTAAAATATCTTTAAGCACCTCTTTTGGAGTATTGCTTCAAGAATTTGTCCACTACTAAGTAAATAGTTTTGGGTTTAATTTTGTTTAATGAAGTTTGGGGGTTTGTTCCAAAATTGGGAGAACCATTTCTTGTATGCCAATTGATTGGCACTGAACACTTCTCCCTCCCTCAGTAACATTAGCACAATTCTGTTCTTTTAACTGTGATTTAGTGATATGTGGGTCATCTCTGGAGATAGCAATGTGTATTACTTCATTTGTTTTAAATTGCGGTAGCCCAATTCAATGAAGTGTGGGAGCTCTTCCTATGGCCTAAACCAGGAGTAGGCAACCTTGGCTCTTTTATGACTCGTGGACTTCAATTCCCAGAATTCCTGAGCCAGCATGGCTGGCTCAGGAATTCTGGGAGTTGAAGTCCACGAGTCATAAAAGAGCCAAGGTTGCCTAGCCCTGGCCTAGACTTAATGAGTCTCTGTTCTTCTTCCCAAATCTTATCCTGGTGAAAACAAGTGCAGCTATTAATCCCCTGTAGAAGATCCTTCTAGCTACCTCCAGAAATAGAATAGAATAACAGAGTTGGAAGGGACCTTGGAGATAATAATAATAATAATAATAATAATAATAATAATAATAATAATAATAATAATAATAATAATAATAATAATAATAATAATAATAATAATAATAATAATAATAATAATAATAATAATAATAATAATAATAATAATAATAATAATAAAGTTGGAAGGGACCTTGGAGGTCTTCTAGTCCAACCCCTTGCTTAGGCAGGAAATCCAGAAATGGTTGTCCAGTCTCTTCTTAAAAACGTCCAGTGTTGGAGCATTTACAACTTCTGGAGGCAGATTGTTCCACTGATTAATTGTTTAACTGTCAGGAAATTTCTCCTTAGTTCTAGTTTGCTTCTCTCTTTGATTAGTTTCTATCCATTGCTTCTTGTCCTGCCTTTAGGTGGTTTGGAGAATAGCTTGATTCCCTCTTCTATGTGGCAGCCGCTGAGATATTGGAGCACTGCTATCATGTCACCCCTTGTCCTTCTCTTCATTAAACTAGACATACCCAATTCCAGCAACCATTCCTTATATGTTTTAGCCTCCAGTCCCGTGATCATCTTTGTTGCTCTTCTCTGCACTCTTTTTAGAGTCTTAACATCTTTTTCACATTGTGGTGACCAAAACTGGATGCAGTATTCTAAGGTGTGGGTCCCTACTCCTCTTCTTCATTAAATTAGACATACCCAATTCCAGCAACCGTTCTTTATATGTTTTAGCCTCTAGTCCCCTGATCATAAAGGAGATAAAGGGCAAAGGAGAGAAAGGGACAGCCTCTTTATATGAGCTTCCCTTCACATGTATGACTTATGCTCTAACCCGAGTATTTGTTTCTAGTCATCTGTTATATCCGTGGGATATTGGAATTATTTTCTGTCCTGAACTTTATGTGTTTACTACAGAAACAGCAGTACAACTAGAGCAACTCTGATTCATTTCATTAAAAGATTAGGTCATTCCACCCCCCAAAAAATGTAATAATTCAGCAGCCCACCCCCCACCCCCCAAAATATCTCAGGATACATTGTCCTATTGCCTGAACTTTATATTTAAAACTCTGTACATGAAACAGTATTACATTACTTAAAAGATTAATATATTATCCTCTGCTTACAGTCAAAAAAGATTCAAGCCCAACTGAAGGAGCTTCGCTATGGGAAAAAGGATTTGATATTTAAGGTGAGTTTCACACTTGAACTGGCAATGATATTTGCTTAAAGACAGTGCAACATTAAAATAATCTGACCAAATGGTTTTATTCCTCTAACACCAATGGAAGAAAATCACAAAAATGTCAACATACATATTCAAAGGGATTTGAGAAAAAAATGAAAGGTACATTTGATTTCCATGCTACATTATCCAAATACTCATGTATTTCCACCTTTTTTTAATGGAGAAAATGGTCTCAGAAGGCACAGCTTCCCAAGAAAAATCAAGCAGTTCTAAAACATTGATAAGGCTGTTTATTTCTCATGTAAAGATCTCAAGACTTCATCAAGGAGGGATATTTTAACATTTTTAAAAATTATTTAGTTAAGGTTGTGCCATCTTGTAAAACTTTTCTTTCTCCTCTCCCATTTTTAGTTTGCTTATTGATGTAATTTTGATTTAATCTTTGCACCATGGATGTTTTATTTCATACCATAATGTTTTAGGTTTTTATTTAACACCAAAGTAGATGACTGTCATGGGATAAATATTACACTACTGTAAAATATTGTAAGATGGTGGCCTATGAAACAGATGTTCTTTACCTAAATGGGAAATGTATGTTGTGGTTTTCTAAAAAAAATAGCTACAATAATTAAAAACTGAGACATACTTTACTGCCAGTACAGAATACATATCTCAAAGCACTCTGAAAACTGATTTTCCTTTATGAAAGCAGTCCACTATGTGATGAGGGGAAAAGTTAAGAGTGCTTGTTAAAATTAATGGGCTAAAAGGTTTGTCTTTTTTTCTCATGGAAGAGAAAATGTGTATAAACATTTAACTAGTGTCTTTATTTTAAAAATGAAGTCAGTGCATACATCTTTTAGTTTGTTTGTTTTTTTAATTAGAATACCAGATAAGGATCAAGGAGTAAGGATCATGTACCATACATCCTAATTCAACTTGTCCTCAACCTCTCTAAAGTGCATTATCTAAAATATGCATTTATTTTATAAAATGCATTTATTTTAAGGCATTATTTTAGGCAAAGAAAAGAGCCTCAGTAATTGTCAGGAATGCTGGAAGGTCTGCAAATTAAATGTTCCCTGCTAGACGCCTTTGAAGTTGCAATATGATTTTAGTATCTCAATATCTGTGATGTGTGTGTTTGTGTGTGTATAAGTTAGCATTCAATTGTCATCAGGAAAGCCAAGAATAGTATTAACCTAAAAGAGTCCTTTGTGTTTACATTCAGCATTCAGTGGGGAGAAATGCTCTTAGAGATGGACCCAACCCTTTTTCAGTATTCCCCTTGGTAAATTAGGTGAATGTTTTCTAAATATTTGGTTGCACGTAGATACAGATGTATAACTATAATAACATGATGTGATGTTATTCCCTTAAGTTTGCTGTTTTGTCTGTTAAAAAACCACTGATTTTGTTCCTGGGTACAAAATCAGTAATATGCATTACTGTTAATATGCAGAAGATAGAAATGCCTTCCTATTGATTTTTACAAGTTAAAAGCTTATAAATAAAAGGAGGAGAATGATCCTTAGTGGAATATCTAATGCAGAAAAGGAAAGGTTTCCTTTTCTGTTCTAAGTGCTGTCAAAACCAACATCACCACGATCACCACAGAGGACATTAAGGGACTATTAGCTCTTAGTTCCAATGTATAACATGCATATGTGTTTCATAAGATAGCTTTAAAATAATGACATACAAGATTTATTGTATCAGTTGTGGTTGGGTGTACTACTGGTTTAAAAAATGTAGCCAGTATACATTTTAAATCTTTGTCAGATACTTGGCAGAATTGTAGCCTGGCTTCTGCCATCTTGATGTCCATTAGCTTGGTGCTGTGTGCAACTAATTTTAGCAGATGACCAAAACCTTGTAGCAGTATACCATAAATGTTTATTATAAATGGTCATGGTAAACATATTTATTTTTAAAAAAGCAAAGTTTTTTTTGCAACCAATCAATTTGTTATACCTGTTACGTTCCATTGGAAATATTCTTAAATATCATAGCTGAAATTTAAAGAATTATGACTGGAATACTCTGTTTTCTAAGACCTTTCTATTGTATATCTTTGTATCGACTGAAAAAAGCATCTGGAAAAGTGTAGAACTCCCCATAGCTCTGTATAATTAGCACAGGATTACAGCAATAATAAATAAAATAAATAAAATAAGCCCTACTTCCCTCTCTTTATGCTTCTACCCAAATCAGGAAAGACATGGAATGCAGAGAGGGAGTTGATAAATAAATTATTATATTTGGTAAAGGGAATTAAAAAATAAGGAAAATGTAATAAAAGCACTATTTGCATAACAATGAAACAGTACAGCACTAACAGTTCATTCTGAAAAGGCATGTATGAGGCTGAAAGGTGCAGTACTCCTTTATTTGAAATTTCAAGCTTCAAATCTTAGCAGATGTATATATCTATCTGGAATCATTTGCCCAATAGTTGACCCAGTGGTGGGATTCAGCCAGTTCGCACCACTTCGGCAGAACCGGTAGCTAATTTTTTGTTGCCCAGGCCCAGAACGGGCTTCCGGAAGCATCCACACAGACAACCGGTTGTTCACATATTTGAATCCCACCACTGAGTTGACCCGGTACAAAGTCCCTACTGCCACATAAACACACTTTCTATGCAGAAGCGTAAAGACTTGGAGTGGAAATTGATCTTTTCACTCTTTTGATAACTGCTTTGAATGGATGGGGGACCCTACCTTCCACTTTCCCCTAGTGTAGTGTGGATTAGTCACTGAAGAACCAAATAGGACCGTTAAGTACCCAAAGACCATTTTGGCCTTTATGACGTAGGAATAATAAAAAACACAGATTGAATCAGTCTAAGAATCAAAGCCTGAGTGAGGTAGTTCAGAGGATAGCATTTAAAAATACACTATATTATCAAATAGTATGTGATATTATATAAAATATTAGCATTTTATATTAAAAACTACCAACAGATGCATAATTGCATTCCATATAATAGTAATTGAATCTAAAAAGAGAAATGAATTGGCTTTTAAATGAAAGAGGAGCAAGAACAAAATTAGGAAATCTAGTTCTCCAAGAATGTTTCAGTGGAGAATATTTTAACAAAGGGTTGGTGCAGTTGATCTGGTTTGAAACATTTACTTAGACTCTTTTCAGCAACATCCAGATATGCAATCTTAAGGTTGCATTTTGTAAGCATCCCCACTCATTTTAATACAGATGGTATGTTGGTACTCATCATTAATTGGTTCCGGGAGGCATGGTGAGTAACAAAAATGATGAGTACGAAACATTTTTTCCTATAAAGAATAATGTAGTGAGTCACAAAGCACCTGACACTGACAAGTTCTAGCTTCTGTGTTCAGTACCAAACAAATGATGGGCACTGGGACAAAATTTTCACATCAAAACGTGTTGAGTTCCAAATTCAATGAGTTTCAAAGCAGTTGAGTACCAATGTAGCATTGTACTGATGTGACAAAATATCTGTATCTTTGAACATGCAAAACTGACAATTATAAGTTGGATTTCTTTCACAACATGATGTCTGTAAATACTAACTTTTTCCTTGAGAAATCCCCAAAACATTTAAGGAACCCAAAGATTTCCAAGAATATTGAAAATATGGATGGGCAAGCTGCACTGGCCTCAGAATAATTCTGTTTTTTTTCCGCCTGAGCTTTCTAATAGAATGTTGAAATGAATGAATGAAGTAAATGAAAGTAAATGAAAGATCTCCATGTCTGTTCTTAAATATTCTCAAAATTTTGGGCCTATTAAGAAGAGACCAAACATATCAAACAATGTGCCTTACCACTGTTATTTACATTACTTTGAGGGGTTTTTCTAAATTTGTTTGGAAAGAAACAGGAAAGGAAGATTGATAGAATCAAGTCCATTACAAACCAAGCTTAATTCTGATATGGCTTTCCAAACTAGATGAATATGCATTTTTTTCTCATTTGAAATGTATCTACATCACTACATGAACTCACCAGTCTGCTGCATCCAATTTATTTTGTTTCAAGGGCATTTTGAATAACAGTTTGGTTTATTAGCCAGGTTTATAAAAACAAAAGGAGCTTTTTAAAACCTCTTCAAGGCTATCCTGCCTCCTTTACATGGACAAACTGAAGATGTATACAAAAATATCTTCTGAAACAGATTTGCTTCTCAATACTGTCCAGTACTGCCAGGATATTGTGATATACAAGTGCTACCCTTACTACCAACATGGGAAAAACTAGTAAAAACTGAAAGAATCAAAACTTCCCATGAAAATAACATCAAGAGTCTGGATGAAGACAATTACTACAAATATCTGGACATCCTTCAAGCTGACATTAAGCATGCTGAAGTCAAGAAGGTTAGAATGCCTAATGTCAGTTTGAAGGATGTCCAGGTATTTGTAGTAATTATCTTCATCCAGGCTCTTGGTGTTATTTCAATGAACAGCAACACTTGAGCTAGCACAAGATAGAAACCACTATATTTAATTTGAAGCACAAAAGTGTGAACAGTAGTCATGCTCGCCTAGGGGCTGGATATGAGTAGAAAATGACAACATCCATATCTGCTGTCCAGAATGATTGATAGTCATGGCATGGCAACCTGGCAGTGGAGATGCACCCTGAATCAAGGTAAACAACCTCTGATTAAATCTGAATTGAACTGGATTGCTGCTGAATTTAGCCTCAGCTGAATCTTGTGACTGGGTTCAGAACTTGTTAAGAATTGCTAATATTAACATGTTACCTTGATTATTCATATTTTTCCTCTAAATTCTAATAACATTCTTTCAGCATATATTATGCAAAATAAAATAAAGTAGTATTTTTATTTTATTTTTTCAATATCAATATCTACAAAGCATTATTAATATTAATATTACCTTCATTGCACCTTTTATATAAATAAATGATTGGTACAATCAGGAAATGGGAGAAATAAACAGGGAACATGTTTAGGGCTTCACTGGAAGTGATTTGCTCTATTGGAAACAAATAAAAGTTTCTTCATACCATTGACAAACCTAATATTACAGAAAGAAATCTCATTTAAAGCAAACTTGTACAAAAAGGCAATAAAGTTCCTTTCTGTGCCAAGCTTTTATTTAATGCACCAATTTTGTTACTTCTTTCTCTGCTTCTTGCATAGGTGATAAATGGTTTGGATCCCAAAAGATTATCATTTAACCATAATGCAAATTCTGAGAGAAGTCAACTTCCAATAGGATTTATGGTAATTCAATTGGGTTGCTACAAACAACTTTCTCCTTTTCTCACAACATCCATCTAGCCTCCCAAAAAATCTGCTGAATGGTATAAATTTGAGTATAGTATATGACAATAGAATAAAGATAATTACTTAAATCAAGCAAGAAATATACCTTCTCTGGACTTGTGATCATCTTCAAGATGACCTCATAGTGAGCAGAGGATGAAAATTTTGTAGTCCAAATTATATAGTTTGGCAACATCTTTAAGATTTAAAACAGTTCATCTGTTTTTCATACAGCATTATATGGATAATATTGTATATGTCATAGGTTCCCTCTAAATCAAATTGATAGCAGAACTCAGAACTAATTATGCAAAGAATGCCTCTTAGTTTAATTAATTTCTGTTGAAATAAAAAAAAGGAAAAAAGCACATAAAGCAAACATTGACTGTATACAGAGCCAAACTAAAAGAACATCAGGCAGCAATTCCCAGTATTATCCTTCCAAATACCCAAACCTCTTTAGTTTCTGGATCTTACATTTATAAAATCTAAAAATACTTTGAATAATTAATTCCTTATTTTCCATTTTAAAAATCCGAGCACCTGCTTTATAGGCTTAGGAGCATTTTACTGAAAAATATGAACATTGGTTATCTTCTAATAATAGGTCGAAGTAGGGTAATCAGAGAATTTGCTTTTGTTCAAAAGGGTTGGAAGCTACAGATAACACAAAGAGCAACAAGGGTTTTGGAAAGACATATCTTTTAGTATCTTCATCTTTAATTTATTCAGGCTAGAGTTTATGCCCTCCCGGCAAAGACTACTGCTATCAAAGATGCCTTGCATATGTCATTCCCCAGATGAATTCATAAGACTCTGCCACACATGAATAAATAATAATTGAGAATATATGTACCTCAAGGTTGAACTGTTGGCTTTTTGATATTTCCTGTTTCCTGCTTATTTGATTTTGGCTGCTAGGGAAGATGTGTAGTGGGGTATTTGTCTCCCTCTTGACTCTTTAAATAAATCCCACCTATATATCATGTAAAATATAGAAAAACGTTAGCAATGGAATCCTCTGGATTTCAGCAGGATAGAAGTATAATTATAAATACATGATAAATAAATATCTGAAAAAAGAAAAAAAATATTGAGTCTAAAAGCAGCCCTGTAAAAGCAATAGAACAAATTCCAATTTGTAAGATTAATACATCCCTGATCTCAAATGTCAAAACTAAAACATATCACTGATAATGTTCATTCAGGTAACCAAGATCAAATGAAGCGATGAATTGTGGCCCGCCAAGGACTTTACTGTGTCAGTCAAGACCATTCTATCTGTGAGGCTTTCAAAATTTTAATATCATCAAATCATCATTGTTTAGCAATCAAAGCCAGACATGATTTTTCTTGTATTATTTGATATGTTTGAGTTTCTGGCTAATAAAGAAGCAAATCCACTCATCACATTAATTATGTATAGTGCAACTAACACTCTTTTTTATTTACTCTATATCAGGGGTAGGCAACCCTGCCTCTTTTATGACAGGAATTCTGGGAGTTGAAGTCCACGAGTCATAAAAGAGCCAGGGTTGCCTACCCCTGCTCTAGATTAAGCCCACAATTCTTAACTGAAATTGGGAGTATTTCGCGAGTTTGAGAAAACATAACCACCAGCATCTGTTTGGCTATGTCAAGGCTCAGAAGTGAAGCAGGGTTAGGCCTGGCTAGCACTGAGATATGAGATCAGCAAATGCCAGTGTAGATTGGGAAAGAAAGAAAAAAATCCACCAGAAGGTAACAGCAAGCTACATCCATACTGTGGCAAGAAAAGTACATGGATATGTGCCCAGAAATCAAATTCAACTCGAAGGAGTTTTGCCTTTACAAATCTATCCCACCTGCTCTGTTTGCTTCCCTTATTTTCAGAGGGAAGGAGTTCCACAATGGTGGAATGGGGAAAGGAGGAACGTTTCAAACATCTTTCTGTCTTTTGTGTGTGTGTGTGTGTGTGTGTGTGTGTGTGTGTTATAGGAAGAGGAGAAATATTTATTTATGCA
Source organism: Azemiops feae (assembly GCA_023970755.1). NCBI lineage: Eukaryota > Metazoa > Chordata > Lepidosauria > Squamata > Viperidae > Azemiops > Azemiops feae. The sequence goes on along the minus strand of JALGBA010004088.1, from coordinate 863,793 downwards.
ATCATTTCTCACTTCCAATGACTCAAGGACATTTACAATAATAGTAATATAATCAAAACCAGAATCCAATTTATAAGAAATTTCTTCAGACATCCTCCTGCTCAATTGATGTGCTTAACTGTATTATATTCTCATGCCTCTAGATTCCAAAGCAGGAAGATGCACTGGAGAATCTAAAACTGATACCAGCCTTACTAAAATTCCATCATGTATTTACTCCCAGAGACCCTCATAAGATAAATAGATGATAGATACATAGATATAGATAGACAGATATAGATAGACAGATATAGATAGACAGATAGAAAGATAGATTATATAATGTTTATCATTTGTTTATTTATAATTTATTTATTTAATATCCTGCCTTTATCATTTCTACACATAACTCATGGCATTTGTACAAATAATACACTTACCTCTTCCTAGTTTCCCTACAACAACAACCTTATGTTTAGCTTATGTGCTGAATCAAACTGTTCTCCAGATAATTATCTTTTTGTTTTAGCATTTCAGTGTTTGTGACTGCCCGCACATGGGGATCAAGTTCATCTTTCATTTATTCATTTTTTTTAAATCCACATATTCATTTATTAAATGAATGTTATTTTACTCCTCTGAGCTTTCTCTTTCCCTTTATCAGTAATTAAATTAAAAAGGAGTAAATTCAACATTTGGTTCAACCCTTCTTGCTGAAGTGCCATTCAAAATACAGTTAAGTTAGAAAAAATGTCTTATGTTTAAAAAATAACAATCTCCTGCATTCAGTCCTTATCCTTATTCCCAATACCTTTCTCTTCATCTTCTCTTATCTACGTTGTAGTTAAATTTTAAACTGTAGGATTTTTAGGGCACAGACCTATCTGTTTTTTTTTAAATTTGACATTAAGTGTCATTTATGTGGATGATGCTATTTATATAATAAAAATCTATCATCATATATTTATATAATATAAGCCTATGATCATCATTGCAATTTATATATTACAATTACATCATTATTACTGCTAGTCTGGGGTGAGTTTGTGTGATGCTACTTCAAGCATTTTTGTCCAAGAGGTAAGGTCAGATATATGCTTAAAAAGACATAAAATAAAATTATTTATCTCACTGAAAATACAAATACAAAGAGGGGGGGAAAATCTGTGAACAAATGAGGTGAACAAAATGAAATGAGGTTATTATGTCAGTTCACTGCACTAACTCTATTTTAAAAAATTATAGAACGTTTGGATGTAAAAAAGAGGAAGTGGATATTTTCCCCTAGTGATAGAAATTTCATAGTGGTGAGTTTGTTGAAGATGAGAAAGAGATATAGAAACTCCTGGCTAAATCCAATATATTTAGTAACAAGAGATGTAAGCCTGGAGACAAGGATCTAAAGCATATTATATTTTTATTGCCAAGCCACTGTTAGCATATTGTTTGCCAGAGTAAATACCAAAACCTATTCAATTCTGAATGGATATGGATATGATGTGAAGGCATCCAAAATGGCAGCTACTTTTTGTAGACTATGTCCTTAGCAGCGCATCTCTTTTGCAAACTTTCTCTTTTTCATCAATAATGGTTTATCTAGAAAATAAAATAATGTCTTGTCTTAAAATTTTACAAGTTGAACCTGGAAATCATCTGTGAGGACAAAAATGGATTTTTATTTCCCTCAAGGTGGAATTGAAATGTTCATTTCTTCAAAGTAATAAAAGGAAATCAAAGTGATTCTTGAAACTTGAGATAAAGCATGGTAATGCAGTTTACACTTCTAATATAGTTCCTAAGCTCCAGCATTGATATGCTACAATGACTCTCAGTTAAATTGTTTAAAGGCAGAATGCTCACTTACCCACCTCTGTTCAAAGTTGTTATTGTTAATCTAGCTTTAAGAGCCGTTGTGGCACAGTGGTTAGAATGCAGTATTGCAGGCTAATTCTGTTGACTGCCGATTGCCAACAGTTCGGCAGTTGGATTCTCACTGGTTCTCAAGGTTGACTCAGCCTTCCAACCTTCTGAGGTCAGCAAAATGAGGACCCAGATTGTTGGGGGCAATATGCTGACTCTGTAAACTGCTTAGAGAGGGCTGTAAAGCACTGTAAAGTGGTATATAACTCTGTGCTATTTCTATTACATGACAAAGGAAAACACAGCTCCTTTACTCTTCAACTCTGTACAGAAGAGACAATTATTATCGGATGAATAGGTCAAAAATACATCCAGTATAAGTAATTTGATTATAGTAATATGTTTGAAGTTAGATTTGCTATTAGATTTTTTTATTCTATACATACATAATGGTTGGGCAAGTCATTTACAAAGAAATAAAAATATATAGAAGAACACACAGTTGGGCAAGTCATTTACAAAGAAGCAAGCAATCTACTGGAGAACTTGATGGACTAATTAAAAACACTTCATGAAATCTGATTTGGCCCATAGATAAGAATGCCATCTGTAATCTTTTTGATTAAAGTAAGTGTTGTTTCATGATATAAAATGGTTGTTGGTGTGTATGTGTTCAGATGTATGTGTGTATGATCTCTTCAGTCTCCACTTCCTCTGTCAACTTTGTAACACATTTTGTACAACATGTAAACTGAATGAAACTGAGTGAATATAGGGTGAAAATAATTAAGAGGAACTACTGCTCCTATGTGTCAGGTGTGATGACAACTTTGAAAGTATGATGGGAATCTGTCTCATCATCTTACAATCAAAAATCGGGACTGGGTGGAATCTTTGCTTAAAGAAAGTTTCCATTACTAAACCCAAGACATAAAGGGAATTTCTGGGAATTATCAAACCTTGATATAACACTTTGGAAATATCTCCTGAAACAGGCTTTAATGTAGCCTAATTAATTACAGCTGATAGCTCCTCCCTTACATCATAAGCAACAAAAATAGTAACAAGGCTGAACAGAAGCCAAGACTTACTTAGTTCCTGCTTAGGAGAACAAAACAAGAATCAATGTATATTTTAAATCAGAGCACTGTGGGCAGTTGAGGATCAAGAAACCTATAAATTATTTAATTTGTGACAAGCAGGATCTCATTTTGATTTTGAATGACTTTTTATTTGGGCAGTTCTGGGCTGGTTCATAACCTTTCCAAAGATTTTCAGTAGTTAGACACTACCCACTTTCCTAGAAATGCAGAATCTAAATTACACAACAGTATCAGAAGCAGGATATCCTGGCTTACACAACCTGCCTCATAATATTTATCTAGTCAAGGGGAAAGGCTGATATTTTATTGAGTTGTCTATAAATAATTTGAAATCATCAAAGAAAAGAAAAATATACATGCAGAAGTGTATATAAGTTCTATAAAACTTATGTTTGCTGAATGAAAACTCTTTGAGGAGAAATTTCAATCAAGAAAAAAAGGGAGGAATTTGAGTTTAACCCAAAGGTGCTTTTTCAAGAGGCAACTGGACTTTCTTGTTTTTCTTTGAAGACGTTTTGCTTCTCATCCAAGAAGCTTCTTCAGCTCTGGATGAGCTTCTTGGATGAGAAGTGAAACGTCTTCAAAGAAAAACAAGAAAGTCCAGTTGCCTCTTGAAAAAGCACCTTTGGGACAACCATGACTTGGATGACTGAGAATTTCCATAGACAAATCTGAGTTTATCCAAATTATTCTCTTCTCTTTATCTCCTAAAAATAATTTAGCTCGTTCTTGACTTATGATCATTCACTTAATGACAATTCAAAGTTACGACAACCTTGGAAAAAGTAACATATGACCTGTATTCACATGAGCATTGCATCACCTTCGCAGTTATACAATTACAGTTCAGGTACTTGACAACCATCTTGTATGTAGATCAGTTGCAGCATCCTGTGGTCACATGACCACAATTTTCCACTTGTTTTCTGATTTCTGGCAAAAAAAAGCAGCTCATTAGGGAAAGCTAGATTTGTTTAACAACTGCTGTAAAAATTGTCATAAAATCAGTTCCAACTTGACTTATAAGCAGTTCTGGTCCCAACTGTGGTTGTAAGTCAAGGATAACCTGAATTACAAAAATACCTCAACTCTCACATGTCAGCTGAAAAGCAACAATAGGAGCAAAAAGGATAGACCAAAGTAAATGTTTTCTATGTTCGTATAATATGCACACATCAGTTTAAGATTTTAAAAAAAATCTATCCAAGGAATCCAAGGTGAACATAGAATGCAATAGGAGCATGTATATATGAAATAATTCTTATATAAAGTTATGTGAAATGATTTTGATAAACACTTGGGAAGACTGATCACAGATCCATGCTTTGTCAGAGAGAACAGTTAATTTTTAGTATATGGAGTGATAACTTAGCTATCAAATAAGTGCATTTATTTCAGGTACATTGATAATGGGGTGCTAACCTCAAACACATCAAACAGATGTGTACAACGCATTTACCAGCTGTGTTTTAATGCTTTTAAAAGGCTATTGTTTCAGATCTTGTCTTGAGGAGTAAATTAATGACATGAGAACTGCATGCTTAATGGACTGTAGTAAACAAAACATATATATTTACTCTTGATGTGAGGTTTTTTTTGTTTGTTTGTTTGTTTTTTGGCATGCTCATTATATACAGTGAAGCTCATTAATTCCAAATTCCCCAGCACAAGAGAAAAAAAATCAGCCTTTGATATGGGTTTGACTGCTGTTGCGCATAAATGGTGCATCTAATCCATTTGGATAAGCACACTTGCATGAAAGAAGCCTTCTGAACACATGTTAGATGTTGACTGAAGGAGCACTGCAAGGCTGTTTATAATGCAAGTTATTTTTAAAGCACACTTAAAACTGGTCCAGGACACACATTTTTTAGGCTGATCATCATTTTCTTTTCTTTTTTCTCTTTAATATGTCCTATATATAACTGAGATCTTGTTACATTTTTAAAATATAGAATCCTACTTAATGACAATAACAGGATTCAAAATGTGGATGATACCTTCCTTAACATTTTGTTAGGATTTAAGTATCCAAAATATTAGAATCAGACATAACCCGGAGTTTACATCTTGTAACCAATAGCTTTAATTTCTTCTGCACTTCTAAATTGACAGCCTTTTTCCCCCCAGTAGATTTCTTAAAAATCTATTTCAAAGAAGGATATCTAATAACTACTGTTTCTTTGTGTCAAAAGTATTGACTATCCAAACTCTGAACCTGGGAGCCTAGTGGCCTTTAGTCAAAATGTATATGCAAAACAGCCTTCTATTTAACAATTAAGGAGGACAATAGGAAGCCATGGAAAATACCTTTTGATTTCATTCTGTGATAGTATAGTTTTGCGATAGTGGTGAATATCTGTAGGTCGGGTATAGGATGATGGTGGAGGTTCATTCTCAGAGATTGTTTCTGAATGTTTGTTACCAGGCTAGGTAATACCTTCAGTGAAATTTAGGGGATGTCCACATAAACAACCACACAAACAATAAAAGATTAAAACAAGCAAAGACATAAAATGTAATATCTGGGGAAGCTCAATAATTCAAGAACAGTACAGCCAATCTATGGGCTCCATGGAAGGCCATCAAGGTTGGGGGCCAGCCTGGCCTGGAGGTAGGAAAATGATGTTTTATAATGTGGGTGCAATAACAATAAAAGACTTCCTCCTGTGTTCCATGTCTAGTGGATTGAACCAGTACATTCTTCTTTTCTGAGACCTGATTGACAGATAGATATCACTGGAGAGAGGCAATCTCTCAACCCATCCCATATACCTAGCCCATTTTTCAATAATATTGCTTTCAAAATAATTTAACATAGATGAATCATTTTAAATCTTCCACTGGAAATGAATAAAAATTGCAAATGCCTGTAGCGTCTGCTAAAAGGGCAATTGCTATCTTAGGATACATTAACAAGAGCACAACATCTAGACGTAAATGCTCCAATATCTCCTCTGCTTGATTAGGCTCTGTTTTGAATACTCTGTCTGGGTACCAGAGTTCAAAAAGGCCATTGACAAACTGAAGTGAGATCAGAGAAGGGCTACCAAAAGGGTGATAGGTCTGGAAAACAAGCTTAAACAGCCCAAAGCACATCTTCCTTAGCAAACAACATCTAGATAAGCAGTCAGAGAAAAAAAGAAATACCCTAATCAAATAACCTACAAGGAAGAAACTATATTCCAAACAAGACTGGTAGGGCAAGTTGCTACAGGTATAAACAATCAGAAAACTTCACTTTCTCGTGCAATGTTAAGGTTACCTAGCCTGATAATTAAATGTCTATAGGAAATAATAAGAATCCAACAAACCAGAGTTGGTAAGTTAAAACTATGAGAAAGTAGGTTAAGGCTAGCCATTAGGAGGAACTTCTTGACTATATGACTTGTGATAGATTAGATTAAGTCATTGATTGAAAGATGGATGTGATAATATTGGAAGAATAATGGTAGTCCTCCACTCATTTAGCAATCATTCGAAGTTATGATGGTGCTGAACAAATGAGACTTATTACTGATTCTCATAGTTGTGGTTGCTGCAGTGTGTCCTTGATCACATAATCATGATCTGAGCACTTGGTGACTGGTTCATAATTATGACAAGTAGCATCCTATGGTCACATGATTAGCATTTGCATCCTTAACTGTTGGTTCTGACAAGCAGTGTCAATGGAGAAGCCAACAGGAGGTCACAATTGTTGACCACATGACATCACAGAGTTCTGGTGGCACAGTAGTTAGAATGCAATATTCCAGGCAAACTCTGCCCATAGCAAGGAATTCGATCCTGATGGGCTCAAAGTTGACTCAGCCTTCAGTCCTTCCCAGGTCAGTAAAATGGGGACCCAGATTGTTGGGGGCAATATGCTGATAGTGTGAACTGCCCAGAGACTGTGTAAAGCACTGTGGGGTGGGATATAAGTCTAAGTACTATTGCTATCACTCTTAATGACGGCATTAATACCAGCAATTGGAAGTGATAGAACTGCCATAGCATTTTACTATGACATTGCATTTTACAACTGCATCACTGAGCGATGGAAATTCCAGTGCCAATTATTATAGTTAAGCAAGGATTACCTGTATACTATAATCTATAACAAACATAGTTGATAAAAATCTTAAGATCCACACCTATCAAGAAAATGAAACAGATAGTTCATCCTTGTTCAGCTTGGAAATAACTATAAGTATAGTTACCTCACTAATACTAAAAAATTAAGGTATTATCTGAAAAACTTTCACTGTGGAACAATATGCAATAAAACATCAATATACAATATATTGTAAAGGAATGTGTGGATGGGGTATAAGGGAAAGAGATACATCCTAGGAATGATCAGATAAAAGAGGGAGGAGCCCACAGTCACTTAATGGTCAAAGAAAAAAAAAACATAGGAAGGACCATACACACACACACAAACAAATACAGACTCCAATTATCAAGAAAACCACCAGAACTAGGAGTCCTTCCAAATTTTACAGATTTAATTGTAGCAACAATGTCTTAAAACAAAAGACATGGGATTAGTTACCTGCTCCTCTAATAAATGTACAGTAGCAAACCGAGTTTTTCTAAAATAGAATGTTATTGTCTGTTGATGAAGAATTAATATTATATTGTTCAGACTAAAATTCAAATAATTGTTGATTAATGAGTCTGGAGTCTTTATACATCTTGCTACATCTGTTTCCAATAGACTGTACAATATTGTTTAGCTTGTTTATCAACCAGTCATTTATTCAGTTTCTCACGTTTTCCCCTATACTGTAATAAAAAAAATATTGTTGTTGAAGAGTAAAGCTTTTAATGTTGCTATAGACAAAAGATTTATATCAGTCAGAAACTGATGAGATGCAGAAAGTGATTTATAGTTTTTCAATATCTAGGATTTTTTTTTACTTTAGACCAGGGGTAGGCAACCTTGGCTCTTTTATGACTCGTGGACTTCAACTCCCAGAATTCCTGAGCCAGCCATGCTTTAGACAATTGTTTTGTCTTTTTGTCTTTTTGTATGAGGTATGCAATAGTATAACCTTGACTGAATGCTTTAATGGTTGCCTTTTCTAATGGGTCGTGTTAAGTCTGTTCTTTTGTTTATGAATTATCTATGACTTGATCATCATAAAGTACTTTTTTGTATACAGGTATAGATGCCCCTTTCCACCAGCACAAGTTAATGTTCCATGAAGGGGAAGGAATGGTATTCTATTAAATTTTGAAAGCTGCTACTTTATCTCAACACTGAATCATCAATGTATTATTTTTATAATGGCCTATATAAAATACCTTTCCTAAAATGCATAGTAAAGAGAAATAAGAACAAAAGGAGTTGGGGGAATAGGAGACAAAACCAGAACTACATAGAGATTTTCAATTGCTTCCATAATAATTTAGTGTAATAATAAGGTTGATGGTTCATATCAATTTAAGTTTTCAGGTTGCTGGGATTTAAAGAAGCCACACAGTTTTAGTTTAAACCTCTTCATATTTATACAAATAAAAGCTTTAAAAATCTTTGCTAAGTTAAAAGTACTCTCCCCCACCTCCTTCATTCTTCTGTAGTTTCTTTGAATCTGGTATGTAGTTTCTTTGAATCTGGTATGTGTATTAAGGAAGTTATTACATCTTTAATGAACTGAGAAATCCAATTTAGAAACCATCTCTTGCCTGCAAGGTGGCCTTAAGCTTCTTGACTTACACTGGAAGTTAATGGGATCCTTAATACCTAGCTCAAGCTGTTCTGTGTTACAAGGTTAGATAGATAAATTCAAGTTGAGTGTGAGCATCATCTCTACAGCCATTCTGAAATGTGCCATGAATATACACAGCAAGATAAAACCTTCCAGTTTGTTATTATGGCTATTGTTATTATTGGAAAGTCACAGCAAGTGTTGTTATTCACTCTGCAAAGTTGTAGAATTGCTCCTTACTTGCATTTGCTCTGACTGGGGCCTAAGAGACAGTAACAGAAATAATTAAGATACTAAAAATCTCCAGAACTCAAAAATAGGTAATCCCATGACTTACAAAATACAAGAGCAGAAAAAGGAAACTGAAAGAGGGAGAGAGGGAAAAAATCTAACTATCTGCCTTACTGTAAGATTTTGGAGGGATTGGTAATTTTTGGTTTAAAATAAATTATCTCATTTTGGAAGAACTGGATTGCTTTGTTACTTCTTGATCCTTCTAAAACCAGTGGCCTTGTATAGAATAGAATAGAATAGAATAGAATAGAATAGAATAGAATAGAATAGAATAGAATAGAATAGAATAGAATAGAATAGAGCTGGAAGAGACCTTGGAGGTCTTCTAGTCCAACCCCCAGCTCAAGCAGGAGAACCTATAACTGTTTAAACCTAACAGATTTGTTTTTGGTTGTCTTTTAGTTCTTCCCTCCACATATACGTACATTTATTTTCTTGATGTGGAGAAAAAGTGGCCTACCAAAGAAACTATAAATCTTAAATTTGGAAAGCCTTGCCTTGTAAAAGAATTTGGAAAATAAAATAGGGGCACAGAAATGGAATGACAGAACACATGAAACTTTCCCGCAATCAATGGATGATGAAATAACATTTGTAGTTGTAAACTGATATTTCTTGGCCTTAATTAATAAACATGAGCATATGAAAGCACATGCAGCAACAGCCACACCTGATATTTTTACTTTTGGAGTCCTCATGTTGAATGGAGTACTCATTATTGCTAAGGGATTTCAACATTCATCTTTAAGGGAGTAGCCTCTATTACCATTTTCAGATCCTGTCTTTATTGGGGGAATAGAATAGAATAGAATAGAATAGAATAGAATAGAATAGAATAGAATAGAATAGAATAGAATAGAATAGAATAGAATAGAATAGAATAGAATAGAATAGAATAGAATAGAATAGAGCTGGAAAAGATCTTGGAGGCCTTCTAGTCCAGCCCCCTGCTCAAGGAGGAGAACCTATACCATCTCAGACAAGTGACTGTTTAGCCTCTTTTTTAAAATCTCCAGTGATGGAGTGCCCACGATTCTGGGGGCAACCTATTCCCCTGGTTAATTGTCCTCACTGTCAGGAAGTTTCTCCTTAAGTCCAGGTTGCTTCTCTCTTTGGTCAATTTCCAACCGTTGTTTCTTGTCCTGCTCTCTGGTGCTTTGGTGAATAATGTGACCCCCTCTACTGGAATGCTGCTATCATGTCTCCCTTATTTCTTCTTTTCTTTAGACTAGCCAAACCCAAGTCCTGCAGCCGTTCTTCTATGTTTTAGTCTCCAAGCCTTTGATCATCTTAGTTGCTCTTCTCTGAATTTTTTCCAGACTCTCAACATCTTTTTTGTGATATGGTGACCAAAATTGGCTGCAGTATTCCAGGTTTGGTCTTACTAGGCTTTTATAAAGCGGTACTAATACTTCGTGTGTTCTTGATTCTATGACTCTGTTTATACAACCCAGGATTTTATTAGCTTTTTTTGGTTGCTGCTGCACCATGCTGGCTCATAGTCAAGTGATCATCCACTAGGACTCCAAGGTCCCTCTCACAGTTACTGTTTTTGAGCCAGGTCTCACCCAATCTGTACTTGTACCTTTGATTTTTCCTGCCTAAATGTAAAACTTTGCTTTTTTCCACATTGAAAGTCATTTTGCTGCATAGGGCCCATTGTTCAAGTTTGTCAAGATCTTTTTGGATCCTGAGTTTGTCTTCTGGGGTGTTGGCTACTCCTGCCAGTTTGGTGTCATCTGCAAATTTGATGAGTTCCCCTTCAATTCCCTCATCCAAGTCACCTCATCCAAGGCTAAGACAGAACCTTGTAGTACCCCACTGCTTACTTCTCTCCATGTCGAGAGAAGTGCCATTGAGGACTACTCGTTGAGTATGGTTTGGCAGCCAGCTACAGATCCATCTGGTGGTGATGTTGTCTATTCATCTGGTGGTGATGTTGTCTATTTCTAGCTTACAAAGGAGTAGGTTGTGGTCTACTTTATCAAATGCCTTACTGAAGTCTAAGTATACTATGTCCACAGTATTTCGCTGGTCTATTAGTTTAGTCACTTTGTCGAAGAATGAAATAAGATTGGTTTGGCATGATCTGTTTTTAACAAACCCGTGCTGGTTACTAGTTATAACTTTGTTTGCTTCTAGTTGTTTGCAGACCTGTTTTTTGATTATCTGTATTTTCCCAGGTGTTGATGTTAAACTGATTGGTCTATTGTTTCCTGGGTCCATTGTTTTCCCTTTCTTGAAGATGGGAACCACATCAGCCCTTTTCCAATCCTCAGGTACTTCCCCAGTGCTCCAGGATTTTTGAAAGATGTGGTGCAATAATTCTGAGATAACATCTACCAGCTCCTTCAGAACTCTGGGATGTAATCTGTCAGGCCCCAGTGATTTTTATTCGTCAAGGTCGGATAGGTGTTCTTTTACCATTTTCTTGCTTATTTTAATTTTTGTTTTTAATTTGTCTTTTGCAGTGGTTTTTTTGGTATGTTGGGCTATAATTTCTTTTTGTGTGAAGACTGATGCAAAGTATGAGTTAAGCAGCTCTGCTTTCCCCCTATTGCCTGTTATTTCCTTGCTATCTTCTCTGTTTAGTGGACATACAGTTTCCTTGACTTTTTTCTTGCTGTTAATATGTTGGAAGAAGAAAACTTTTTTATTATTATTCATGATTTCTGTTGCAAGTCTTTGTTCGTTCTGAGTCTTTGCTTTCCTGACTTCATCTTTGCATGTTCTGGCTGTCTGCTGATAATCGGCCTTAGTTATGTGCCCCTCTTTCCATTTTTTGTATTTGTCCTTGTATTTGTCAGAGAGATCTTTATGCAGCCATGCTGGTTTCTTCTTGAATTTCTTGTTTTTCTTTTTCAGTGGTATTCTGCTGGTATGGGCTTTTATGATTGCGTTTTTCAAAGATTCCCACGCTTCTTGGGTTGTTTTCCTCTTTAGGATTTTCATCCATGGGATCTTCCCTAGGTTCTCTCTGAGTTTGTTAAAGTCAGCTCTTTTAAAGTTCAAGACACTGGTTGGATTGTTTTCTATTCCTAGTGTTTGTGTTATATTAAATTCCTGTATTGGCCAGTCTTTTTCCGAGTACACTGTTCCCTATTTTCGTGAAGTACAGCCCATCCCTTGCCAGGGGTCTTTCACGTAGGAAATGCAGTCCATGATCCAGGAAACCAAAGTTTTCTTGGCGACACCAACCCTTTAGCCAATGGTTTATTTCTAGAATTCTTTTTTCCCTCAATGGGTGTTGGCCTTTCGTTGGGAGTATGGATGAGAACACTACTTGTGCTTCTAGCTTCTTAACTTTATTGCCTAGATGTTTGTAATCTCTCACTATTATACTCAGGTTCTTTGTTGTGTCATTCATCCCAATGTGGAGGAGGAGGAAAGGGTAGTAATCAGTAGGCCTAATTATTTTGGTTAGGTTCTCAGCCACATCTTTGATTTTTGCTGCAGGGAGACAACATACCTTCCTGGATTGTATGTCCGGTCTGCAGATGGATGATTCTGTTCCTTTTAGGATAGAATCTCCTATTACCAACACTTGCCTTCCTTTTTGGGGGGCTGCAGTCTAGGGTGCTTTTCTGTTTATCTCTGGTGTGTTTGTTGATGGGACTTCTTTAGGGATATTTGAAGTGACTTTTTTAGGGATATTTGAAGTTGTTTCTTTGCTAACCGTCTGCATGTTTTCTTTGAGGGGAAGGTTGTGGATCTGCATGTTTCCATCTAAGGGGAGAAATCAATTGCTCAGTTTTAGTGGGGCTGTTTCTGGTTGGGTTGGATTGGGCAGAAGAGGTTTGTTAGTTGTATGCTGCTTCTTTCTTTGAGTATTGTGTTTCCTTCTATGTGTGACATACCTCCATTTGTCTTCCTTCAAGGGTTTATCCAGTAAGGTCAAATCCTCTGGGAGTTATTTGTTCATTAATTGGTTTGGGTTGGGTAGAGCTTTCTTTTCTATGTTGGGGTGTGGCTAGAGTTGCCTCTAAGTTCCTTACGTTTTCCTCCAGTAGTTTACATAGTTTACATCTAATGCATGTATAGTTTGGGTGTTCTTTGGGCATAAGCACATACATGGAACATGTATTGCATACCACAATAGTATCAGTCACCTGTTCCATGAGTTTGTTGTTTGAAAATCCCTTTTTTTGTTTTTGCCATCTGCAGGCCCTAGTCTACCACTATCCATAACATTTGGTCTGCTGCCATCTGTAGACCCTGGTCTACCACCATCTGTAGCACTTGGTTTGCTGCCGTCTGTAGGCCCTGGTCTACCACCTTCTGTAGCACCTGGTCTGCTGCTGTCTGTAGGCCTTGGTCTACTGCCATCTGTAGCACCTCGTCTGCTGCTGGCTGCATGCCCTGGTCTACTGCCGTTCATAGCCCTTGGTCTGCTGCTGTCTGTCGGCCGTGGTCTACTGTGCTGCAGCATTCCACCACCCCCACCAACAGATCCACGGCCACTTGGCCCCCATTTGCTGGTCTGTCATGCCGGTGATCTGCTTCCTTCAGCAAACAGGGCTGCCTGGATGGTTCACAGTAAGCTCTCCTCTTCTCTCCCTGGCTGGCTCTCCTCCCTTCTCCACTATCTCACCGGCTCTCCTGTTTCTCCTCTCTGCCTGTCATTGCGCTGCCCTCAGTCATCTTTCCTCTCTGCCCCACAGCTGATTCTCCTCTCTGCTCTGCAGATCCCTCTTCGCTTTTTCTCTTCTTCAGTCTTTTTTATTTTTCTGATTTATCTTTCCTTCTTTACCTTTTCTCTTACCGTTTTGTCTTAGTTTAGGATAACTTAGTTTAATAGCAACTTCTCTTCCCACGATGTAAGCAAGCTTTCTCTGTGGCCGCCAAAGGCAAGCTATAAATATTTAATTTTTAAGTCATTCTGTTCTCAGTCCTGAAACAAATCTCATACAGGCAATTTACTCAGTTCAGTGCAGAGTATTCCTGAAAAATTACCAAATAAAGTTAAAGATTGATTTAGAAAACATTTTAGTCATTGAACTACAATTCCTTAGAGTTCTCCATATTCTTCAGTCTGTTATTTTAAGAGAGATGTATCCTAGTGAACTATTAGTATTTTAATTATTTAGATCACTTCTATCCTGATTCCTTTCAGCCTCTGAAGAGAATTTGAAAGCTTCACAACCACTGTATATAAATGTACATTTGGCTCTCTTCCAGCTGTATCCCATAAGGTTTTTGACTAAAGAACTTCAAAGCCTTTAATGGGGTTTTCAAAGGAATTTAAAACAAACTAATTTTATTTTAAAACCAATATAATGCCAGATTCCTTTTAGATTTCTGTTGCAACTCAAGGACTCAGAATAGCATACGATTGCTCACTTTCTCTTTAACTTTAAAACAAATTTCTGAGATGGATTAAACTGAACTAGCAATTGACTCAAATTTACCTATTCAAAAGGGAATTTATCATGAATCCAAGCCACACTCATCTTTATATATTGACTAGTACATGCTTCATTGACCTAAGCACCATAATTTATAAAATCAGTAATTTGTATTTTTTTCCCCACAACTCAACAGCCTTGAAAGAGAATTCAGGAGTAAAGGTTGCCATAATCTAGTGATTTTTCTTTTTTTAAAAAAAATGGTTGATGTTTTAAACATGGTCTATGTCTAAATGACCAATCTCTTCAACCAAATAGCTTTTCACTACAAGAATGCAAGTAAAGTGGTTATACAAGTAAAGTGGCAGCAAGATTGATATTACCACCTTTTTGATTCAATGGTCTGTGAACAAAATGGGATTTGTGCAAGATATTCATTCAGACATTAGCCTCAATCACTTAAATTAAATTGTGGGTTAAAAATGTATAAATGTGCACAGCACCAGGTTAATAGCTAACTATGAAGTGCAATTAAATTATAAATAGAACAATGTTTAGTTCCACACCAACATTGATCTGCTATTTACAAATGGTATGCTTTGTAGGAGTAAAACAGTTTAAATTATGTTAGGTTTATTATTTCTGGCTTAGAAAGAAGGCAAAGGGCAGTCAGAAGTAATCACACACACACACACACACAACATTTATTTAAAACAACTTTTGCTTGTATGTATAACTGGTTTAAATTAGAGGAAGCCTTGGATTATGTAATTATAAAATTACATGGCAGAGTAAACCAAACTGCCTATGAAATTATAAAATGATTTTATAAGTATGATAGATGTTTAAGAAAAGAAAAATGTAATGGAAGCTTTGGATGTTTTGAAAGCAAGAGAATTATGAAATTCACTTTATTTTACTGAATTCTATTCAAACTTCCCTAGTATGATATTCTCTAAATATGTGAGACTAAATTGCAAAGCCAGTGCAATCTATTGACTTTTGCCTCCTCCCACATTTGACTGTTTTAAATTGTGCATACTCTGTATATCAATAGATGTACTGTACAAAAAGTATATATTGTTTTTTTTTATTCAACTAACTTCCATGGGTATGGTGCACCAATTCATAGCACTAAATGGAGCAAACCTATCAGCAGTTAAAAATTCAAACATGTAACGATAAAATCCCTGCAATCCTGCTGATTGCCTAAAAATGACCAATATTGCATAGTTCATACAATTGAAAGCAATCATTTAGAACATAAAATAATAGAGTTGAAAGGACCTTGGAAGTGTTCTAGTTCAACCCCATGCTCAAGCAGGATAACCTATACCATTTCAGACAAATAGTTGTCCAGTCTCTTTTTGAAAGCCTCCAGTGACGAAGCACCCACAACTTCTGAAGTGAAGCTATTCCATTGGTTAATTGCTCTAACCATTAGGAATTTTCTCCTTAGTCTAGGTTGCTTCTCTCCTTGGTTAGTTTACATCCATTGTTTCTTGTCTTTCCTTTTGGTGCTTTAGAAAATAGTTTGACTATTGGTGATCAAACTATTTAAGCCATTGGGTGAAACCACTTGGTCAGCAATCCAAAGGAAAACATTTCTGAAAGAAGAACATCTAGCCACTATTTAAATATATCCAGTGAAGGGATCCCACCATCTTTTGGGAAAACTGATTCCACCATCAAACTATTCTTACTGCTATCAAGCTATTTCTATTACTGAATCAGAATATGCCCTTCTGTAATTTAAAGGCATTTGTTCGTGTCTTACGCTCTAGAATGACAAAGAACAGTTTTTGAATTTCATCTGCACTATATAGCATTTTAGATATTTAAAGAGTTCTATTATATCCATACTTTATTCAATTATTCTTGATATTCCTTATTGTCCTTCTGTGAACCTGTTTATTATCTGACGGTGTGATAACTAGACATTCAAAGAATAATAACAATAACAATAACAATAACAATAACAATAACAATAACAATAACAATAATAATAAAGTTGGAAGGGACCGTGGAGGTCATCTAGTCCAACCCCCTGCTCAGGCAGGAAACCCTATACCATTTCGGACAAATGGCTGTCCAGTCTCTTCTTAAAAACTTCCAGTGTTGGAGCATTCACTGCTTCTGGAGGCAGGTTGTTCCACTGGTTAATTGTTCTAACTGTCAGGAACTGGCTCATATTTAAGTGATTGTCCACTAGGACTCCAAGGTCCTTCTCACAGTTACTACTATTGAGCAAGGTACTCCCTATACTATACCTGTACATTTGGTTTTTCTTACCTAAATGTAGAACCTTGCTTTTTTCACCATTGAATTTCATTTTGTTAGATAGAGCCCAGTGTTCAAGTCTGTCCAGATCCTTCTGTATCTTAAGCCTGTCTTCTGGAGTGTTGGCTATTCCTGCCAGCTTGGTGTCGTCTGCAAATTTGATGAGTTCCCCATCTATCCCCTTGTCCAAATCGTTGATGAAGATGTTGAAGAGCACTGGGCCCAGAACAGAGCCCTGGGGCACCCCACTACACACTTCCCTCCATGTAGATGCGGTTCCATTGAGGACCACATGCTGAGTATGGCCGATCAGACAGCTACGGATCCATCTGGTGGTGATGCTGTCTACCCCACATTTTTCTATCTTGTCAAGTAGTAGGTTGTGATCTACTTTATCGAATGCCTTACTGAAGTCCAAGTAAATTATATCCACAGCATTCCTCTGATCCACTCATTTTGTCACTTGGTCAAAAAATGCAATAAGATTTGTCTGGCATGATCTGTTTTTGACAAACCCATGTTGGCTTTTAGTAATGACTTTGTTTGCCTCTAGGTGTTCGCTGATTCATTGTTTGATTATCTTTTCCAGAATCTTCCCAGGTATTGAAGTCAGGCTGATAGGTCTGTAATTTCCTGGGTCCATTTTTTTTCCTTTTTTGAAGATGGGAACTACATCAGCTCTTTTCCAGTCCTCCAGTAGTTCCCCAGTGCTCCAGGATCTTTGAAAAATATAGTTCAGTGGTTCTGAGATCACATCTGCCAGTTCCTTGAGAACCTTGGTGTTGGTGGTGAGGCCTGACTACAATATAATAAAATGTAATTTTTATTCCCATGTTTTTTTCCAGTTACATTACACTTAGTGACCCCTGTAATACACTTATTCCGAGATCTTTTTTTCACTAATACTGTTACAAAGCTAGGTATCCCCCATTCAAAATATATCTATAAGGTATATGCAGAGTTTTTTTTTCTCTGTCAACTTTGATACTTTTATGTTCAGCTAATTTTTCTAATCTATTAGGATTGCTTTGAATTTTATTTCAACCTTCTAGGTTGCTAGCTACAGATCCAATTTTATGTCGTCTCTAAATCTGATAAAAATGATCTTCCCCAGTTTAGCAATACAAAAAATGTTAAAGTATATACTTATATGCATGAATGGGCTCATCATCAACATCATAGTTGAACTATCATCCTCTTTTTTTCAATTTACCTTTCCTATTGGAACTGAAACTAAAGTTGGACACTTCTGTACTTTATCTAGGCCATTCTGGTTTATGTAAAATTGGTACATCTGGACACTTGCCACAAATGTAGTCCTAGAATTATACAAAACTGCTCACCAGGAATGTTTTAAATTCTTATCTATTTATGTGAACAAATTCAAATAGTTAATTAGTGTTCTAGTATATGTATGTAGAAATTCAGAAATTATTCATGTTTCATTTTTTTCCAATTATTCTGCAGCAAACAAAAGCAACATATGATGAGATGCTCAGAGTAATATAAGGCAAAGAAAAGTGTTCACTTCACTTTATTTTAAAAACTGGCCAGGGAATCATATTGCTTTATCAAGCAGCTATCAAGAGGTGCTGTGCACAAATTTTCATTAAATGAAGCATCCCTTAATAGTTTTGCACTATTACCCAAAAACTTAACTTTTCCCTTAACTGTCTTAATTTACTTTCCATATCTGTAGAAGGATTCCAAATTAGTTTTATATTTATTTTGTTTTGAATGTTTTGTTAATTGTGGTAGAAGGTAAGCCATTCCAGTTTTTTCTTCCATCCACTGGCTTATCATAATGACACATTAAATGTAAAGGATGAAACTGTCTCTTGCTATAATTTTATAAAGGAAATATGAAAGTCAGACATCTGGATGGTGGCAACTTTGGGAAAAATTAGCAATGAACTCTAGTAATTGCTTGTTTGGCAATGTTTAGTGAAGAGCCCTGAATGCAATGTCCTTTATGACTTGTGAGATAAAACCTTGCAAAGCAATTCATATGCTAAAAATGTCCAGTGCTGTATAAAATTTTCTTATAGCCAACATAACCATCTGGTCCACTATCGTTTCCCTACTCCTTTTACATAAACATTAGACATAACCATAAAATTATTTAAATTTGGGAATAAAGGCAGTTATCTACCGATCACTGTGGTAGTCATATTTATTTTTAAAAAATACCAGTAGTGCCCAGATTCTCTTTCATATATGGTAGTTCAACATGGATGGATTGTAGATGATCCAAGTGTTCATGTTGCTGGAGTAATAGTTAACCAATTTCAAAGCATAGGTTTCTAGTCCTAATGACACTAAGCTCAAACAAGGAGCATTGCTCTATTTATTATAAGGAATGGCTGTATTGGTGTTATTGTCAATGATGCATTAGAGATTGATTCACTAATGTCAGAAGTTGCTAATTATATAGGGTCCTCTCTTATATCTGGATTTTTGGGGGGGCATGCTCAATCATGTGCAATTTCATTCCATACTTAGTAATGTTGCTTTGATATCAGTGGACAGAATGTTGTCCTGTCAGCTTTGCCCCAAAGGGCAGATTTTCCACAACCCATTTGAAAGCATGGTGTGTCGCCATAAATCTTTTATAAAATGACCGGCCAACTGAAATAGCAGTTGTTTCATGCTCAGAGGAGAATCAGAAATGTTGCAAAGCATGCAAAGCAGCTGATTATGCAAAATGAAATCACTGTCTATCTGGTAGCAAAGACCAAAATGTATGGGGTGAAGAAAAAGTTATGAAATAATTAACATACCTCTTACAAACTGAGAAGGGGTATCAGAGAAAGAAAAGCCACAGGAATTCTTTATTTTTCCTTTTTCAAATTATGACTCCTAATTGGTTTTCTCCCTGCAAGATTCTAATATATGGATAAGAATAAAATAGGGAGACTCATGATGCAGCATATGGAAAAAGTTAAGCAAAAACTTATGATCTTTCAGTTCTTTTGTTTAAGAAAAAGAATGGAGAAAAGTTGTCTTTTCACATATACGTGAATTGTAGTTTTTTTACATGAATAAAATACTTTCCAGTGATCCAGGGTTATGAAAGCATTACCACATATGTGTTTCAATGAAATTTCTCAATATTTAAACACAAGATGGAATATTTTCTGGTCCCTTGAAATTGATAATAAAATAGTCATCAGAACGGGATTTTAAAACCTTCCTTTTTATGTCTTTCCTCCACACTTCCCGATATTCCCTAAAGAAACTATTACATTGTCAAGATTTTTTCCCCAATGTTTGATCTATTTTAGTTACCTTATTCTTCTTCCAGATATGTTAGGTGAGTTTAGTGTGTGAAAAATTGGTTCATAATTTATATTAGCTAATTTGTTTTTAAATTTCCCACAGGCACAGCAGCTTACAGACTTGGAACAAAAACTAGCAATTGCAAGGGAAGAATTGGAAAAAGCAGCTCTTGACAAAGTAAGTAGTCTTCTCAGCATATCTGTGAGCTCTATTAATAAGCAGCTTTTGGGCACCCTAATTTAGAACTAAAAATCTTATTCTTGTAAAAACATGACCATAATTTTGATTTTACATGTAATGAATGTTTCTTTTGAAAAGTGAAAGCTACCATGTCGAGTCCAGACATCCCACTAAGCCATTATTTCTTTCATCTATGCAGTATTGAAAAAGATACCATGAGCTGATTCATAGTGAACACTAAATTATAAATTATGGGTTTTTAAATCACATGCTAAGCCAAAAGCAAACTAACCATATTATGGTTCAATGTGCTGAGTTACTCCCACCAATTTGTCTGACCATGTCTAGCTAATCCAATGTTGTTTGCAACAGTTGTCATACTATGCCCTTCCCTTCCCAGGGAGTGGTCCCTGGGCAGCTGAGGTGAGGAACAACATATTTTTATCTATTATTCCCGGCCTCAATTTTCCTTAAATGCATTATATCTGATCATTTATTTGGTGAAATTAGTTTGGTTGAAATTAGGATTTTTTTAAAGCCTGAATAAATTATTCCTTATAATCCCGTAATATTTCCTCCCAGGAATCACAGCTGAAAGCTCTGAAGGAGACTGTACAACTATGCCTCTCATCGGTTTTACACACTCAGTCTCCTACTGCCAATATAATCCCTTCAAGATCAATCGACAGACAGACATCTTCTTTTACAAATGGTTCAAAAGCTCCACTTCAAGTGACAAACCCCAAGGTATCCGGCTTTGCTTTTTTTAGATTTGTCTCAAAATTCTACCAAAATAAAACTGAAACTTTATTAAAACAACAGAAATTTTAAAGGCAGTACTAAAACTATCTTTATTTTCACTAAGCTTTGTTTGTTTGTTTAAATAAGATTTGGGGTATTTATTGTCTGCTACATATATCTCATTTACTATATATAGTACATTATAGAAATGTACTATAACAGTAAATAATCATTCTATACTATTCCATTCATTGATTCAATAAAGTTTCTTGTCAGTTAAACTCATCTCCTGGTGACCTCATACAACCAAACAGCCATGCTGTTTTGTTACAACACTAGTGCTTTCTTTCAGATTCTTTGTTTGTTTACTTTGTTTACTTCTAGGCTTTTGCCCTTTTGCCCTGAAAGTCTCAGCTAGGAAATTTCCATTCAAGTAATTGCTAGGGTCTCCCCTGCTTCAATTCTGAGTCCAGAAAAGGTCATAGCTATAAATTCAGATCCTATTCATTGTGCTTATTGAAAAAAAAAAGTATTATCCAGCAAAAGGTTAGCTGTTAATGGTTGCCATTAAAATCAATGGCACATGTTGGCCCTGACACAGTTCTGTTATATTACTGTCCACAGAATTTTGTTTATTTTAAATTGAGGAGTCCTTGGTGTCCTCTGAGCTTGGTTGTTTTCTTGCACACATTTCACCACCCAAACTAGGCAATATCATCAGTGCACTGATGATGTTACCTGATTTGGATAATGAAACATCTGCAAGAAAACTATCAAGCTCAGAGAGTACCAATGACCTCTCATATCAACTATGAGCTACAAATATTCTCCATTATTTTGATATTTTTTTTATCACCCCATAAACTGGCAGTGTTTTAATATACAGTCAGAGCAATAAAATGCCATACGTGTATTGTGACTATAGCTGGACATGGTTCCCAAACCAGGATAATTGTGATTGCTGTGTCAATATGCAATTGATAATTTTATGCTAAGCAGTATGCTTCAGCCATGATGTATAGGCATTTTTAGAGTTGTTTTCTATTTCCAAACTCAATTTATTTACCCAGGTACTTTGTGCACATCTAGAGTCCAGCAAAAGTTATCTTAGCAATCAGATTATTTCAGAATGCTTTATTCACACTGTTATACACTTCTGATTGTTATCCTGTGTCACAGACATACTTTTGTAGGAGAGTTCAGACATCACTACTTCCCTCCCATACAAATATATTCAAATAACTCCTAATTAAACTATGGTTTTCTACCGATAATGTGGCTGAACATATAGAGTTAGTGTGATGGACCAATGGCATTGAACCTTTTCTCATCAATAGGAACTTTGGTCATGTAAGTATTCTGACTTACTTGAATATGTCCCAGTTATGTAGAGATATTCATTGTCATCTTTCATTCTAAAGATAGGGGGATTCTATCTACAGGTAATCCTTGACTTACAATATTTTGTTTAGTGACTTATTTCATTTGAAGTTACAACGGCACTGAAAAAAGTGACTTATGACTGTTTCTCACACTTGGGACCATTGCAGCACCCCTTGGTCACATGATCAAAATTCAGACACTTGGCAACTGGCTCATATTTATGAAGCTTGCAGTGTCCTGGGTTTATGTGATTACATTTTGTGATTTTCTGACCAGCAAAATCAATGGGAAAGCCAGATTCATTTAACAACTGTGTTACTAACTTAACAATTGCAGTGATTCAATTAACATCTGTGGCAAGAAAGGTTGTAAAATGGGGCAACTGTCTTGCTTAGCAATAGAAATTTTGGGCTCAATTGTGGTCATAAGTAAAGGACTACATCTCTCTCTCTCTCTCTCTCTCTCTCTCTCTCTCTCTCTCTCTCTCTCTCTCTCTCTCTATCTATCTATCTATCTATCTATCTATCTATCTATTGATCTATCTATCTAACTATCATAATCTATCATCTATCTATCTATCATCTATTTATCCATCTGTGTGTCTATCTATCATCTTTCTGTCTAACTTTGTGCAAATAAGATAGAAAAAACCAGAATAAAACCAGATTTTTTTAAAAAAAAAGGCTGAGTAAATATTATTCCTGATTCTCTTGTGAAGCACCTATGACATGTTTCTTTCCTCAGCAGTCAGAGCTGAAATTTCTTAAACAGAAGTACTTCATTAATTTTACACAATCAGTCTCCTACTATTAAGGATGAATAGGCAGGAAGGTCTGCAATAGGCCACTGTGCAACATTTTGCTAATAAGGCCAACAATGTTCACTCAAAATTTAACTCTTCATAGGTGGGACTGAAGTGGTAGAGAGGCAATGTCATTTTCTGAAATCTGGGATTCCTTTTGGTAGATTCTGATGAAGTAGATAGGAGGTTTTCTAGGCTACTTCAGGATATTGGGGTGGTGGGTCCTCTCTTGAAGAAGACTTCCCTGAATCTCTCAGACAACTATTATCCTAAGTCTATCCCTTATTCCGTTTTTAGGGAATATTGTTGATGAGGTGGTAGAGAGAGGGTGTGATGTAGTGAGTAACGTGCTGAACCAGGAGCAAGAAAACCCAGCTTCTAGTTTTCCTGTAGGCATGGAAATCAGTTCAGTGATCTTGGGCCAATTACTCCCTCTGAGCCCTAAATAGGGATGAACAAAATATGGCTAAAAAACAAACTCCGCTTCACATTATGCATTGATAAGCTTTTCCGTAAGAACTAGGCAAACACAGCTTAAAACCAGCAGACTCTACAATTAAGCAAAACAAATATGAAGAGAAACAATAACAACATTTCTGAGGAATTGGTGAGGCCTCAATTACATTCCAAGGCATTTGATAGAAGCAGAATTGATCATTCTAATAAATTATCCTTGTCAGAATCTAAATGTGGGAACTGTATGCTGCCTGATCATATCTCCTAGTTGCAAGGTACTGGGAAAATCATACTGGGCATGATTTACAGTGAGTTTGCTCTTTCCGAAGGGGATAAGTACTAGTTGGTGACAGTGGAATAGAATGGCAACAATAATGCATGCTTTTATGCTTTTATACTGTCCAGTTAGACCACGGGTCAGCAACCCACAGCTCCGGAGCCGCATGTGGCTCTTTGAGCCTTCTCCTGCACCTCCCAGCCTCCTCCGCCATTTGCAGAGAGAGAGAGAGAGCGAGAGAGAGAGAGAGAGAGAGGCACTTGTGCTTCCCTTCTGTCTCTGTCTCTCTCTCTCTCTCTCTCTCTCTCTCTGTGTGTCTGTGTGTGTGTGTGTAAAAAAGAGAGCGGCCTCACGCTGTTCTTCGACAAGCTGACAAGCTTATTGGGCGGGGCTCCTGCCTTTGCTGCGTCTCCGCAGGAAGCAGGAAGCAGCAGAAAGCAGAAAGCAGAAAGCAGCAGCTCTCTCTCTCTCTCTCTCTCTCTCACACACACACACACACAGTTTTACTTATTTAGTGGGGGAAGAGGACTGGCAGGAGAGAGCCAGCCCAATAAGAATGTGTGTCAGCTTGTCGGAGAACAGCGTGAAGCCAGCTTGCCAGGTGAGCAGAAGATCGGAGAGAGGGAGGGGGGGAGAGAGAGAGGGAGAGAGAGAGAGGGAGGGAGGGAGAGAGAGAGACAGAGACACACAGAGAGAGAACTCATGCACAGCAGCCTCTATTTCTTTTTAATTAAACTCTTCAATCAAGCCCCCCCTCCTGCGCACGCACATGCGCGCGAGTTTTGCAGCTCCCAATGTTTTTTTTCTGTGGGAAACGGGTCCAAGTGGCTCTTTGAGTGTTTAAGGTTGCCGACCCCTGAGTTAGACTATTGCATTTACATATGCTTGACTTTGAAGACTGCTCAGTACTGGTGGCTGACAGCCACTATAGTATGTAATACATTATACCTATGCTAACCAGTTTCAAGTGCTGGTTTTAACCTCTGAAGTCCATCACTACTCCTGGGTAGAATTTCCTCATCCAATGTATTTGCTCCAGTTGGGGATGGTTCTTGTACCTACAAAAAAATGACCTGACTGGAGACCATGAGGCAAAGCTTTTCCATAGCAGGACCCTGTTTCAAGCCTGTGCTTGAAGATCTGGTTTATGCCTCACCCAGTATCATTTCATAAGGCAGATAAAATGGAATTCTTCTACAGGGCTTTTCAAAGTTCATACTGCCTTCTTCAATTGATGTTGGCAACAATTACTTTTATCTGTCATTTTTACTTTGTCAATTTTTGTCGTGAATGCTGTTTCATGGTTGTGTAATTGTGGTTTTTAGAATTGGTGATATTTATAAACATGATACATGCATCATAAAGTCATCTCTTTTAAACAATCCATCCGAGATGGAAGTAAATTGTCCCAAATGACTTCTCATGTAAAATGGACAGAATATATTTAATTATAAAGTTCTTTAATCAATAAGGTAGAGATTGTTGCCTGTTAAACATATAAAATTCAAGGCTGTTTCTATAGAAAAACAGAAAATAGTAACTTCAGCCTTCCATCTCATTTGGTATATAATGTACCTAAAGGAGAGTTATTTGGCCTTTGACTATTTCAATTGTTTCTAGAATCAAAATGCTACAGCAGCAATAAAATTATTATTAACAGTATTATCCTTATTATTACTATTAGTATATACACAACAATGTGAAATCACAATTTTCAGTACTTGGGGTTGATCTTCATTTGCATCGAGATTTTCCCAACAATCTAAGATGATGTAAAGTATCAGCGTAGTATATATGCAGATCCAACAGTATGGCCTTTTGTAATTGACTGATTGCATTGTACATTTTATTTATTTTATTACATTTATATATTTATATTAAATATAAGCTGTCCAAGAAAAGATGCCTTTTGAAATTGACTGGGGGTAATTTTATCAATGCCAGTGGTTTTTAAGTGGTGGTCCATATGTTTTGGGATTGCATCCAGGATGCTTAATGCTATTGGTACTATCTTTGCCTTCTTTTGGCAAAGTTGTTTTTCAGAAATGTTTTTTTTTCCTTTTAAGCAAGGTCTATTCTCAACAATGTCTCCTAGATTCATTTCAAAATGTCTCCTTAGGCAGCATTTCTGAAACACCGTTGTAGACTTTCTCTTCAGGGTTCAGAATAATCAATAGATTGTAATTCATAACACGTTCAATCAATATCTTTCACTGAGAAATGTGATTGCTTGTGAGATATTGCTGACACTAGACCATGTCATGAATGTATCTGGGGGAAAAAATGGGTCATGAATTTGCTGCTTTGTTCGTAGAGATCGTATTGTAAATATATATTACCCGTAGTTACAGTTCTTGAAGTCTGCTAGTGTACTGTAGTACTTGTTCTCAGTGAGTAATGATCCAGGTTTGAATTATACTCATCACAACCAAATTATATTATTGAACTATTATACTATATTATGATACTGAAACAGACCATAAGGTATAAACCGGATGAAAAAAAACCTTGAAATGATACTATCTGCAAGGCAAGTCAATCTAGTTGCTGCTTATCAAAGTAGCAAGATTCACAAGTATTACATTTATAATGGTCCCGGTCATATTTTTAAAAGTGCACATATCAATTCATTTTTAGGGGAAAAGAAAACCAAAATGATTAAACTAAAGAATGGAATAGTTCTTTATATGTCTAAGGTTAGTTAGTTTTAAAAATAACCAATTCCTAATATGATCTTATGAAAAAGATAACAGGATAACTGCTTGCAAGTCCAACCCCCCTTCTCAGGCAGGTAATCTATACCATTTCAGACAAATGATTGGCCAATCTCTTCTTCAAAACCTCCAGTGTTTTCACTTCTGGAACAACTTTTTGCTCCAAACATCGTTGATAGTACACTCACTGTTTCTTGCAAAAGAATTGGACTGACTAGATCAGTAAGTGCCATCTGAAATAAAGGATTATATTAGTTACTTTCAATTTATTAAGAATTGCATATCAACAACATAGAGAGCAGTCTGAAACAAGTAGTTAAAATGATAGGAGGAGCTACTTAAAAGGAACACATTCACTTTATATTTAACTTTGTTAAATTTCCATGACTAGCCTGTTTTTTTTTTACTGTAATTTAAAAAATCAATATGTTTTAATGATGGAGAGTGTAGAAACTGGAAAGCTACATTGCTGTTTTTGTCTTAAGGGAATCTGTTCTTTTATCATTTAATGCAGTTCTCCAATATGTGCATGGACATTTTCTATAAAGTTTTTTTCTCTCTCTCTTTGGAAAAGGATCTTTCTACCTTCTTCTCGGAGTATTGATTGCATGCACAATTATTTTTTTTAAAAATAGAAAAGTCATAGCCCCAAACAAATTAAAAATGCAAACAGGTAGGGGGGACAGAAAAAGAAGAAAAAGTTTTAGAATTTCTTTTGTTGGTAGTTATGAACTGTCTTAATGCTCTGGAGTGCTGTTGCTTGATTATTAAACATTTCTCCATCCTTTTGAAACTTTCCTGTTTATACCCCTTTTTTTAATCTGAAAAAGTTCCAGACAAAGAGCTTCTTAATGATGTCTTTAGGATGTCATTAAAATATGGGAAATGAAAGATGGTACTACTCTTTTAGAGGTTTTTTTGGGGATAAATAAAGAGATGGTACTGTTGAATTGATACTGTTGTGTCAGTTTTACATTTTGGGAGAAAAACAACTAAATAGCAAGCAACTAAATGAAAATTAAAGTAAATGCAGGAAAAACATCAGTGAAGCAGTACCTCTAATCACTAATCTGTATGATCAGTGTTGGAATGTCATCTCAGTTCAGTCCTTATTACTGCTAAATAATTGATCTGCTCTATAGTCATTACCTTTGGAAGATCTGGAATAATCTCTATTTGTTCTTGAAATTACAATCTATTTTTCAAATAAATCATTTTTGTTTGCTAAAAATGGAAGTGCTGCTGATCATTTCATTTATCATAATATCCCAATTTAAATTCAGGTTTTGACCTTTTGTTCAGAACATTCTTCTCTACAGAAAAGAAAAGACAATATAAATTTAATTATTGGGGTGGGGAATTCTCTCACATAAAGTACAAATCTCAAACTCTCTTAATGTGTATACTTTTTTTTAACCTCCATGTAACAGTCCTTAGTGAAACATGTCAAAATCTCTTTTTTCTTAAAAAAAAAAAAAATTGGCAATATTTCCAAGCTGTTGCTATGAAACTCTGTCAGTAAGGTTTCTCACATCTAATAGATAATACCATTCATGACAAGGAATTGCTTTTAAGATGCATTTTGTCCCTGTAGAGATATGGCAAGCCTCAATTCAGAGGTAGGCTTTTGGCAGAATATTGTTCTGAGATAGATAGATGTCTTGGTAAGAACAGGCCAAAGTTCTGTGAATTCATATAGAATGTATATCATTTATATATTCTGTATATATAAACAAAACAAAACTGAAACTTAAAAAAAGATAATCCTGAAAGCAAATCTAGGAATTTATCTATCAAACAGAGCCCCCTGAGGTTTTTGTTTTTCCTTTGTTAAAATAGAGTTGCTGTCTATTTTTTTTTTCTGTTTCTAATAAATATTAAGAAGACATATATGTGCTAACAAGTCAGGATTAAAAACAAACACATATTTCTTTCAAAGAACTGTGAGTTGTACAATATGCAACATGTTTTGCTCCTTCCTGCCCCCATCATACCTTCCGGCTCCAGTTCCAGAGACAGATGCCACAGAATTAGACTGTGTCTGAGGCTGAATCAGGGATTGACCTATGAGAGGAGAATGTCCTGAATAAATAAATACATTAAAAATTGGGTGAGGACTAATAAGGCTAAAACAGTACTTGTCCTCCTTAACTTTTAAGCCTTCCTTTTTTTTTCCTGCAAGATTCTTCATGAATCTCATTTTGCTGTGTGGATTTGCTGTGTGGATTAGGTTAATTTAGTTGCCAATTGTATTGTTTAAAAATAGTTTTTTGAAGTCATCATAGACTGTTTCAAATATCTGTGCATTTTGCATACAGTTTGACTGTAGCATGCCATTCTTTGATTTCCCTAAAGAGGACCTTGATTCAATTGTTCTTATTTATTTATTTTAATAATTATTCTGGAAGCCCTTTCACAGAAAGCATTATTCTTTGGAAAGAATAACGTATATTTCACAAATGAAAAATTATGGAAACAATGATTGTCCAGCAGCTAGATCTTGCAATCATGATAGCTAATGCCGATATTGATCAGCATTTGCTTTCTTAAAGCAGCTGACAAATAAATCTATTGAACTTTGAGACCACGTGAATGCCATATAATTTTGTTTACTCTTGGTCACATAGTAGGAAATGATTCCAGAAGATTCTCTACCAATGAATAGCTCAGATTTTCTTTTCTTACAGGATCAAATACAAGAACTGCCTTCAGTACTGAATCATTGAATGGAAAATTTTCCTTCATATTTAGCAAGATACTAAGGTGAACCACTTTAACTCAGTTCCTAGAAACTTCAAATTAATTATTATTAACTAGTTGCTTTATAAACAAAGATGCAGCAAAATATATCAATCATGTTCTAATTTCTAATATAGGCCATGTTCTAATTTCTGAAAATCTTCCTATGATTTTATCATCTTTATTTCAAAATGATATGTTTAATAAAGCTATCCAGCTTAATAAAGCTACTCAGGATGAATAGTTTAATAAAGCATCTTAAAAGATCCATGTATTATAGTACAGTTTTTGGATTAAAAATTCCTTTATACTTAAAGGATTAAAAATTCCTTTATATGCATTAAAAAAAAGCAAGCCAGGGAGTACCTGTGGCCAGGAAGACCTTTGTACAGATTCATCATCTAGTGTGCCAAATATATTCTTTCCTGGATTATGAATCACTTCTCATAGTCACTATGAGTGACTTCTCATAGTCACTGAGACACTAATCACCACACATGTGGACTACTGCAAGGTGTTATACATGAGGAAGTCCTTGATGATCATTAAGAGTTACAGCAAGTCCAGAATGCACTGGTGCAAGCAGTTTTGAGCACACCATGATATGCTCATGTAGCACCTCTGCTACATGAGCAGATTTTACTAGTGTTAGTAGTTGAACTTTGTGTGCATTTGAACTTATGTGTGCATTTCAAGAAGCTGATTATCACTTATAAAGCTTTTCTGGAACACCACCCAAGAGTTTGAACTGTCCAGATTCTTCAGTTCTTTACACAAGTCTTGAAACCATGGCTTTTTACCTCAAGTTCTGGGATATTCTGGTGGGTTGGATGTCCACCCAGATTTTACTATGTTGGTTTCTATGGCATACATTCCACCATTAATGATTATTTTGTTGTTGTTGTTTCAGTTTTTGATACTGCAGTTATTTTTAACTTATAGACCAGCCACAGCTATTACTGAGTAAAATCAAATCAATAAACTTATGTTCCAAATTAGTTTTCTAACATAAAAGGACATCAAAACTGGTAGGATGACAACATAAATGACTCTTCTTTCTCTGATATAATTTATGAATATTCGCTAGAAATGAACATGAAATATCTTAATTGCATTAAGCAAGTAAACTTTTTCAATTTGACTCCGGATTGTACATCTAAGCATTATAACTGAAATGTATTGAATTCTTGGCCACAAAAATGCAGAAAACATTGTTCATCATTGAGGGATTGCTTTATCCTACAGTATTTAAGAAATAACTTAGAGCAGGCATGTCAAACTGCCAGCCCGCGGGTCAGATGAGTCACACCGAAACCGCGCCCACTCCATTGCTGGCAATGGGGAAAAAGTCCCGATACATCACGTGATGTCAATGACGTCACGAGTTTGACATGCCTGACTTAGAGATATGAACTATAATCCTGAAATTTCTAATGATATAATGGTACATA
Organism: Azemiops feae; assembly: GCA_023970755.1. Lineage (NCBI taxonomy): Eukaryota > Metazoa > Chordata > Lepidosauria > Squamata > Viperidae > Azemiops > Azemiops feae. Next base: position 833,214 of record JALGBA010004088.1, on the reverse strand, counting down.
TGAGTGTATTGATTCCTCTCTGAAAGCCTTAGCAGAAACCTTAAATTTTCTAATGATCAGTGGAAAGCTAATGTAATAAGCCTTCTTGCCCAGTATTTGAAAAAAAAACCCTGACCTTCAAAAGTTACCACAAAGAAGATAATGAAAATTTGAATTTAAATGAAAACTATCTCTTGAAGTTTAAACAAGGTTTTCTCTTAACATTAATTAGGATAATGAGTAGTTAATATTTGCTATCCTAGGGCAATTCATTTCAGCTTATGATTAATTATATTATTATTGATCATTGCACAGTCAGCCAGATATTCCAACTGGATTTGGCATTTTTGTCTATCTATTGAGTCTTTACTAAGGACCTGGGATAGACAGATGTGGATGTTTAATGATATACAGATATCATTGCAGGAAGGAAGCTGTTCCCAGTAAAGCAACCTTTTGCAATTGACTGATGATGAATTTGTCAATGCCTATGGTGTTCAAGTGATGCTCAAGTTGTTTTGGGATTGCACCCAAGGTACCTATTATTATTGGTACTACCCTTGCTTGCCTTTGCCACAGTTGTTCTATTTCTATTTGTAAGTCTTTGTATTTTGTTATCTTCTCCAGTTCTTTCTCTTCTATTCTGCTGTCTCCAAGCACTGCCCCATCCACTATCCATTTTTTTTTTGTCTTTCTTATTAACAATTGTTCAGTCCAGGGTGTTACGTGGCAGGTACTTGTCTGTTTGAATTCTAAAGTCCCAGAGCAATTTAACTTTTTTCATTTTCTATGACTTTCTCTATTTTATGGTCCCACTAGTTCTTGCTTGTAGGCAAATGATATTTCTTGCAGATCTTCCAATGCACCATTGTTGCTACTTTGTCATGCACTGCTTGTAGTCAGTCTGTGTGATCTTCTTGTAGCAGCTTGCCAGGTGGTCCACTGTTTCTTCAGCTTCTTTGCATAGGCAGCACTTACTGTCTGTTGCTGTCTTCTCAATTTTCACTTTGTATGCATTGGTCCTTAAGGCTTGGTCTTGTGCAATCAGAATTAGTCCATTGGTCTCTTTCTTCAACTTTCCTGCTATATTGTTGTTGTTGTTGTTGTTGTTGTTGTTATTAACAATTTGAAATCACAGTGTGGCTTTTGTGATTGACAGATGGAAATTTTGTCAATATGCATAATTTCACAAAATGTGATCTACTACTTCTGCTTCTTTGCACAATCTGCACTTGAATCATTGGGTATTTTTTCAGTTCTGGACTTGATTTCATTAGTTCAAATAGTTTATTCTTGAACAGCCAAAATTAAGCTCCAGTTTTTTTTCTCTTTTATTAATATTCCAGTTGTCAGACATTGCCAGGTCTTATCTTTATCTTTATTCCCCTCAATCTTTTGTAGAAATTGAACATGTAATGCTTTTCCTTGCCAACAAGGAATTATTCTTAACCTTCTCCCATATCTTGCTTAGGTATTTTAAACATTTTTTGTTATTTTGGAAATGTGGTAAAAAGAAAACTGCCAATATCTTCTGAAATCAACAGATGTAGTTATTTATTTATTGAAACAGTCTTTCCCTCAGTAAAAATAGGAAGCTCTTATTTTCTTATTTTCTATTTTTGATTCCGTTGCACAAGTTACTCACTTCACTTTTTCTAGCTATTCATTTGCATGAATGAGAACACAGATGAGTTTCTGAAGTGTCAACAGAAGTATGAACTTCACAAATTAGCTACAAAACCTTCATAATAAACAGGCTCATAAATTTAATAGCATATCTTCTCACATATTCTAGAGACAAAAGCATTTTAAAAGGAATTAATTCAATTGTTATTATCCAACAGTATTATCACAAATTGAGGCCATGGTTCTACGTTATTTCATATAATAATAATAATAATAATAATAATAATAATAATAATAATAATAATAATAATAATAATAATAATAATAATAATAATAATAATAATAATAATAATAATAATAATAATAATAATAATAATGGTGATGATGATGATGAAACATGTAACAGTGATACCCATTGTCATCAGGGCACCGGGAACTATGTCCAAAAACTGCAAAATACATCAAGAAACTGCAGCTTCCTGCAATAACTCCAGCAATGTTACAAAAAACTGCGCTACTCGGAACATCTTATATTTTAAGGAGGTACCTGGTTGACACATAGGATGCTGGTAGCAACCCATGTCAACCATCAGCGCCAGCCAAGTTGACTGAGGTTCACGTCTAAATAATAATAATAATAATAATAATAATAATAATAATAATAATAATAATAATAATAATAATAATAATAATAATAATAATAATAATAATAATAATAATAATGATGATGATGATGATGATGATGATGATGATGATGAGATGATGATGATGTTGGAAGGGACCTTGGAGGTCATCTAGTCCAACCCCCTGCTCAGGCAGGAAACCCTATACCATTTCAGACAAATGGCTGTCCAGTCTCTTAAAAACTTCCAGTCTTGGAGCATTCACCACTTCTGGAGGCAGGTTGTTCCACTGGTTAATTGTTCTAATTGTCAGGAAGTTTCTCCTTAGTTCTAGGTTGCTTCTCCCCTTGATTAGTTTCCATCCGTTGCTTCTTGTCCTGCCTTCAGGCACTTTGGAGAATAGCTTGACTCCCTCTTCTTTGTAGCAACCCCTGAGATATTGGAACACTGCTATCATGTCCCCCCTCGTCTAAGCATATAACATCATGCTTAGCATTCAAAAACCTGATTATAATCTGTATAATCTGTAGGTGTGTCCACTGGGATTTTCTTTACTTTCCCATCTTTGAACAGCAGTCCATATCAAGTTTGTTTTTAAAAGAGAAATACTGAAGAAACTAAAATCCAATGTAAATTGATTTGATCATATCTCTCAGATCAAAGTGTTCATTGGAATTACTATCCAAATTTTGCATTGCTTTATAATTGAGCTTGCTTACAAAGACATGAAAATTAAAAACTTATTTTAATCAACATATTAGTGCAATTAAAAGCAATGACAAAGGAACTGAAAATGTGAACAGAATATATCTGTGAGTAAATAACACAGGCTGAATGGATGAATGTATAGACTAAAATCCTTGTCTTTGAAATGCCTTCTTTCAAAACTATTTTGCTTGTGTCTTTGTTACATGCAAATGTATAGCTTTTAGGCAATAATATAGCAGCAAGAACAATGAGCAGAAAGAAAAGGCAGTATTGTGGAATAAATGGATTTTTCTAAAGAAATCATTATACTGCAGTTCAATATAAAGCATAGGGCTAACAAAGCAGGAAGGTATCAGCAAGTTATTTAAAAACAAAACAAAGAAAAAACAAAAGTCAATTGCTACAGTAGTAAAGCATTTTATTCAGGATGCAATCTTCAATGAAAGCACTGATACCTGATTGATAGAAAGGGAGAGATTCATTTCTCCCAGCCTTTTTTTTAACAAACTTCTCTGTGGTGTAGTAAGCTAGCATTAGAGGTCATAGGAATAGAATAATGGTAATCTGTTGAATTCCATCTTACTGACCATATGTTCCAGTCAATAGTCCATCATGATTGAGTGTGTGATCTCAGATATGGCACCAGATTACCCTGGTACCTTGTCCTGGGTTTGAGGTCCACACTAAACTGACAGTCAGGAACAGTGCAGGATTTTATATTATTCATTATAACCATGAATTTTCCAAGCTGATAACTATCCCCATGCATATGATTGAATAATAATTGGACTGTGACCCTCTCATAGTCAGAAGATTCCTTGATTATTTTTTGCCTGACCGGTAAGATAAACCTTGCAAAGCTGGGAAACTGATAAAATGATCTGTTCTAGGCATCTGTTGGATCCATATTGTTTTCAGAATTTGCTTGGTAGTTTGCTTGCTGTTGATGATGTCAAAATGTTGGTTGCTGTTGGATACAGAAATGGTCTGGACAATTGATGTGAGAATTAAGTTGTAAACTAGTGGTTCCTAGGGCAAATAAACTTGATATATAACTATCAACAACTGCTCAACTTCAAACACCAACAGAGTCCATTGAAGCATAGTATGGAAAAGAGTGTGAACTTCCAGGAGTGTAAAATAAAATCTGCATACTGATAGTGGGCAAAAAAAATGCCATATATGGCTTCATAATAGTATTCCACAAAGGTTCAAGCCACGCCAACTCCTATATAAGAGAGCCTCTAGTGAAGATCCAATGTAGCATCCAAGCCATGCCAAATCACATAGCCTGAAATGACTGCAGTGTTCTTGCTGGGGTTCCTGATGCTTGACACAGATAAGATTGCTTATGCAGTAAGATCATCTCAAGGTGCATTTCAGTTCCATAATGCTGGAGGGTTGATTTCTTCTATTGCATCTGCAACAGAAAAAGCCAGCTGTAAGGACATCTCAGGTATTGTTCTAGTACTGAGTTCGTTCGTTCTGTCCCCCATTCATTTGTGGATGATAACTAGATGACAAGCCTTGATCTGTACCTAGCAGGTCCAAAAAGGCTCTCCAGAACTCTGAGGTGAACTGGACCCCCCTATCTGATATTATGCATTGTGGGACTCCATGCAGTCAATAGATGTGCTGCACAAACATCTTAGCTAAGGCTTTAGCAGTTGGGATTTTTTGGCAAGGTATAAAGTGGACTTGTTTAGAGAATAAATCTGTCACTACCCAAATAACAATATTTCCAGCACTCTCTGGTAGTTCCACGATAAAATCCATAGAAATCTCTCTCCAGGGTGCTGAAGGGCTGGCTACCGCCTGTAAAAGGCCAGGCATTTTTCCTTGCCTCCATTTTGCTGCTGCACAAATGGGGCAACTGGCCACATAGCTTTCAATGTCTTTCTTTAGGGATGGCTACCAGAATTGTCTCTTTACTAGGTGGAGGGTTTTCATGAACCCAAAGTGTCCAGCTAGCTTTGAGTCATGGCAGAGTTGCATGAATTTTAATCTCTGGCTTGTGGGGAGGTATAATTTCCCCCCTGCCCATGGCAGTCCATTGTTCATTGAACAGAGATTTTTGTGGCTAAGGAACCACTCATCCTTCTCTAGAGCTTGCCTGAATTCAGTGCCTGCTGTACTGTCCAGGTGGGGTAGGTTCTTTGCTTGCGCCCTTGTGGTAATGGGGGCAGCTAGTTGTTTCATGGTCAGCAATGGTTTGACCATTTCGGCTTTTGTGATGTTGTGCTGTTGTATTGTGGCATTATTGACAGGGCGTCTGCCAGGAAGTTCCTCCCCCAGACAAATACCGGAGGGTAAAATTGAATCGATGGAAGTGTTGAACCCACCAGGCTTGTTTAGGGGACAGCTTCCTAGGGGTCTTTAATGCTTTGAGGTTTTTGTGGTCAGTCCATACTTGAAAAGGGATTTGTTCCCTTCTAGGAAGTGTCTCCAAGTGAGGAGGGGCCAGCACAAATTATGCCTCCTTCTCCCAGACTGCCCACCTCTGCTGGGTCTCTGTGAGTTTCTTTGGGGTGTAGACGCAAGGTTGCATCTGGCCTTCCTGGTTTTCCTGGAGCAGCACCAACTCCACTGCTACGTCGCTGGCATCAGCCTGGATGACAAACGGTTTTTCTGGATCTGGGTGTTTGAGCACCGGCTCCGTGGGAAAAAGTCTTTTTAGTTTTTCAAAAGCTGCCTGGCATTCCATAATCCACTTCAATGGCTGGCTGGGTTTTGGCTTGTCCTCCCCTTTCATTTTCAGCAAGTTAGTAATGGGGAGTGCGATCTGTGTGAAAGAGGGGATGAATTGCCGATAGAAGTTAGTGAAGCCCAGGAAACTTTGCAGCTGCTTTGGGGTGCATGGCAGTGCCCACTCCAGTACAGCTCACACTTTTTCTGGGTCCATTTCCACCCCTTTGTGGGAGATACAGTAGCCCAAATAATTGATCTTTTCTTTATGGAACTCGCATTTTGAAAGCTTGGTGTAGAGCTTGGCTGCACGGAGCTTATTCAGAACTGCTCTGACTAATTTGACATGTTCAGCTTTCGTTTTGGTGTAGATTAAGATTTCGTCCAAATACACCAAAACCCCTTTATATAGGTGCTCATGGAGGACCTCGTTAACCAGCACTGTTACTCTACAACGTCTCCTTTATTAAAATACAGAAGGCAGGAAGAACAATGTGAAACAAATTGCATCATTCTTTGCAGACAACTTTGCAGACAAAGTTGGCTGGTTCTGTTTCTATTTAAATTCCATAGCTGTGCAGAAGATAGAGATATGCTTTAGTAACCACTTGTCCCATTCCCTTTCTTTCTTTTCAGCTTATAAATCTTGAGGATGTGGACCTCTTGAGGATTTGAATGATGAGAACCACAACTGACAAAATACTTGATTCTCATCGCTTCCGGCAAATTCAATTGGTCAGGGTGGGACTGCTCCATGGTTAAGGGTAGTGATCAATACATTCTTGAGGGAAAAATGTGGTCCCAATATCTAAATAACTGTATTAAAGAAACCATATTTCAGATCAAGTAGCCTGGAAAAGATTATCAAGAAGGCACAACCTTTAAGTTTCAGATACATTCAAATGAAATTGGTTTTCTGGATCCATTTTAATCAGGCTTTCTATAGAATATGGTTCTGAAACTGCTTAATAGGTAGCATATGAGGGATATTGGATGGGCCAAACTGATTTTTCTAAATTTCACAACATTACCAATGATGACTGCTTGGCAAAATTAGAACTTGGGCCATTATTTTAAAGTGGTTCTAGTTCTTTTTGCCAGGCTATATCCAGATAATTTTGCTGGAGTGCTACTACTTTATCTAGGCACTGATCTTTGATGTCTCATTGGATAATTCTTGTCTTCCATTTGAGGCTTTGGAATGGGGAATCATTGGTATTCTAATTATATCTAGTTCTGTTGCTCATTACCAACCAATTGTAAGGAAGTGATCAGTTTAATAATAATCTGAAAAAAAGCTAGAACAAGGTAAAATAAAATGCAAGCAAGATAGCGGTACTATTAGCCAATAGGAAATTGAAATTCAGAATTTCAGTTCCTCCTAGTTTGGACAAGGCTTCTTCTGCTTGAAAGATCAGTCTGGGGATGTTGCTTCAACCTTACTAGTTACTAGATTTATAGATAGCAGCTATGGCCAGGCACATTTATATCTGATGTTACAGCCTCTTTTGCTTAGTATAATGCTTTGAACTTGGGGCTAGCATATTTGAAATTGGTGCAAAACACAGTAGTTAGCATGCAAAATGATGCAAGGAAACGGATGGTATATGGCCCTTCTTAAAGATCTGTATTGATTTCCTGTTGGTCAGCTTGCATAATTTCATGTATTGATATAGGTTACAGGTAAAAATAATGTGAGGCACACAGTGGTGGGATTCAAATACTTGAACAACCGGTTCTATTATGTGATGCAGGCCTGGGCCTCTGATGCCTAGAACGGACTTCTGGAAGTGGCATCATGCACTTCCGGTGGACCATTGTAGGCCTGGGAGGCCTCCTCCAGGCCTCTGATGCCTAGAACAGACTTCCAGAAGTGGCATTCCGTTCTAGGCCTGGGAGGTCTCCGAGGCCTAGACTTGACTTCCAGAAGCCAGCCGGTTCTCCGAATTCAGGTAAATTTAGTTCTCCCGAACTGGTGGAAACTGGCTGAATCCCACCACTGCATACAGTAAATATTCCAGGCTTCTTTGTCTCTGGGATGTTACTGTACATAACAAGCCCCAAACTATATAATTCCTAGGACTAATATTCCTGGTAAGAACTGAGGAAGCCAGGAAAATGATATGACTGCTAGCCACAGAGAGTTTTTCAGTCATTTCAATATTTTCAGAAGCAACTGAGTTATAAACCTTGTCTATGGCTATTGTGCTATCAGGGAAAAGGAAAGAAAAGAAAGAGATGCAGTGATACTCCATGGGGCAGCATTTTGACAGCCCAGGGCCAAACTGATTAAGACTTAGACAGGCCAAGCATGAGCAAGTCAGCTTGCTTTGGGGACTTTCCATTTCAAATTTTGGACTAGTTGACATCCTGAGCTTGACAGCTGAAATGACCTTGCTTTATAAAATGTTTCCTACGTTCATTTTTCATGACTGTGTGATTCTTGACAGACTTCAGGAATGCAACATGAGTCTTATTCTGTTTATATTTGTTGAAGGAGCAGCGTGTTTATATGCATCGTCAAAAGGCAGCAAGACTTCTACCTATTTTGTAAAAACAATCAAATTGGATCCCCAAAATTGTGACAATGTGACACAACTGTTTTTATTTCAGTTCCTACAAGACTATTACTCTTGCAGAAGATTCTAGGAACTAATCACAAGCAACATTTTTGGAATTATTATGTGTTCTATTAGCACATAATATATTCATATAAAGACATTATACATAATACATTAACAGTATTGCTTCGGGTGTGCCTGAATAGAAATACAGAGGCATGCAGGTGTACATACATAGATATTTCACTGAGATGTACAGTATGTATGTATGTAGGCATGCACACATGCATGCATGTATAAGGAAATGTATGCCCTTTTGACTCCTTGACATATCTTTGTAGTTTTCCTGGCAAAAGTTTTGGAAGTCACTGCCTCCAAGTATAAGATAAAGATTTGGGGTTCCTCCTTTTTATTTTTAAAATGAGTGTTCGTGATAGCATTTATGCAGGGGAGGGAGCTTCTTTTCTCACAGAGTTTCTAATATAATACTAAATCAGACCATATGGGCATTTCTACAAGAATTAGAGAGTGTCTGTTGTGCACTCTGAACATAAGCATCCCACTTTCTCTTTGGTAATGTTTGCCCATTTGGTCACAGATGTAACTGCTGCCAATGGGTAAGAATTTTCTTTGGCATACTTATGGTGTGTGCGGGGTGTGTGCATGTAAAAGAGAGGTAGGGAGAAAGACGAAAGCAAAACTGACATTCTCCATCCGTAGGAGTATGGGTTTTATTTTTATTTTTCCAGGCATTCAGTCAAAATGGAAAGTAGAGGGGAGACAGTTGAGTATCCTGCTTCAGGCTTCCATCACACACATTTAGATAGAGTTGCTTTGAAGATTATCAGTTTTACTTCAAGGCTGAAGAGTTAACAGGGAACAAAGAATGTAAACAAAAGCAGAGGCTTACCTGCAGAGTTTGCTTTGAAATAGAGCATAATTATAGGTGGGGGGGGGTGTTTGTGTGTGTTTTGCAGAAGACAAAAATAAAGTTCTTAGTCTCCTCCATTCTTCAGTAAACATTATTTTGTCATTGTCAGAGAGAAAAAAATCTACCATTATAGATTTCTCTTTCAGTAAGACAATAATAATCATAAGCTATAACTTCACATTTTTGTGTAGATAATAATAATAATATATTAAGCTTGTGTGCCACCTAACTCTCAGTTACTCAGGACAGCTCACAACAATCAAAGAAATTACAATAATACTTATAAAATATTTACAAAACTATGTTAAGCAAGTATCTGTGGAGATTCTCAATCATGCAGATCATGGTTGTCATAAAGGTGCTTTTTCCAAAAGGCAACTGGGCTTTCTTAGGTTTTTTTTTTTTTCTTTGAACACATTTTGCTTCTCATCCAAGAAGTTATTTCAGAACTGTAGAAGCTTCTTGGATGATAAGTGAAATATTTTCAAAGAAAAAAAAAAACACCCAGAAAGCCCAGTTGCCTTTTGGAAAAAGCACCTTTGAGACTATGTTAAGCGAGCACAGTAAAGTGAGGGGTTTCAATTTTCCTTACCAAAGGGCTGAGTGAAGAATCAGGGCTTTGTGGTTCTTCTAACAACAGCAAAATAGGGACATCTACATCTCTGGGGACATTTCAGAAAATAGTCACTGCTACAAAGAAGGCTCACTTCTGCAGTGCTGAGAGATGACATTGTTTAATGAAAGGAACCCAGAGCACGCCAACCCTGTAAGATTGAATTGGCCAGACAAATGTTAAAGGAGATAAGCAGTTTTTTTAAGTAACCAGGTCTTATACCATGCAGGGTTTTATATGTAACAACCAGCTTCTTCAATTGTACACAGAAGCAAACCAACAACCATTTCAGCTCCCTTGCCTTAAAGGGGATTTCATCATAATTCTTGAAATTGTGATTGCTATTGCTCTGATGAAAACTAGAATTTAAAATAGAATTAAGCAGACTTTCTAAATCTGATATCTGCCAGATATTTTGGGGAAGGCTTTAGTGGGGTAAGACATCTTCATACTTTATGCTGTGTTTGGAAAATGTATGAATATATTTTATATGTACTGATATGGAGCTGCACTACTGAACTTATTTTGCCATTTTTTTAAACAATAGATAACTTTATTCCAAATTTGAAGTGTTATTTTGTCATCTTCTCCTTTTCCATATCCCAAATTTTTCTATTGAATATTAACATTTGAGTAAGTGTCATTGTCTGGATATTATTAGCCGAAGTAACTATTATTAGGGTGTGTTACTGTATACATCGGGACATGATAGCTCAGCTGTTAAAGATACTGAGCTTGCCAGCTGGTGACAGCCAGGATTTGAGACCCAAGCATCATACAACAAGGTGAGCCCCTGTTATTTGCACTAGCTCCTACCCACTTAACAGTTTGAAAGTATGCAAATGCGAGTAGATAATTAGGTATCACTTTGGTGGGAGGGTAACAGTGCTATAGCTATGCTGGTCAAATGACCACGGAAGTGTTTTGGGGCAATGCTGGCTCTCTTGGCTAAGAAGCAGAGATGAGCACCGTCCCTTAGAGTCAGACACAACTGAACAGGGGAAATCTTTACTTTTACTATATGCATGTACAATAATATTATTTTCTGCATTCTTTGAAATTTATAACAGCCACCAGTCAAAATACATCTGGGTTATTTTTGTTGTTTTGGAGGAAAGAGAGAAAGAGAGAGAGAGAGAGAGAGAGAGAGAGAGAGAGATCACATACCAAGATGATTTACAAACCTCTGAAAAGTATATTACAGTGGAAAGGGGCCATATCTTTAATGGCACAAATGTCAGTAGGGCAATAGGGAGTTCTTTAGCTGGGCAATAAAGCATCAGATTGGCTGACATATTCAGTGACCTATCTAACCAGATTTAAAGGGAGAATGAAAAAATATTACAAAAAGCCTTTTGGCATTTCTTCTGCAGTCTCTATTTTATTATTTTTTCTTCGTTTGGGGACCACATACATTACGAACAGGCAAAGGCAACACTTTGATATAATTACGCATTATATTGAAATTTTCATATTTGTTTTTGGAATAATAGACTGAGCAAAATGATTCTCATACAGTTTCCTAAATATTAAAAAAATAAAAATAATCAGAGTAAGGAGATTTATGTTTAGCCAATTACTTAGGAATAAATAGATCTGAAATACAATTATCCTCCATTAATGTACAACCATCCTCACTCCCATAAATATGCTTGCGACCTGAAAGTTAAGATGTCCTTCTAAAAATCTGTTATTTATGAAGTTAATCCTGAAGAATTGTATCAATTGCAATTGCACTGATATCCCTAGGTGTTAAATGGTATTTAATATATGAGAAGAAGTGAAGATACTTTACAATTTGCCTTTCACATTGCAAGGAATGTATTTATCTGAAAGCACACTATTTAAGAGCTACAACCACAAAACTCCTTAATCTTTTATGATCAAATTCTATTAAAAAAATCAGTCAGAAACAGTGGTGGGATTCAGCCAGTTCGCACCAGTTCAGCAGAACCGGTAGCTAATTTGTTTTTGCCCAGGCCCAGAATGGACTTCCGGAAGCGGCATCCACACAGAGAACCGGTTGTTCACATATTTGAATCCCACCACTGGTCAGAAAGGTGTTAAATACATTGATCTACTCCAATCTGTCTCACAAGAATAGTAGCATGGCAACAATTAGCTTTGATCAAAGATGTTAATGTGATTAAGTAAAGCAACATAATAATAACAATAATAATAATAATAACAACAATAACAACAATAACAACAACAATAATAATAACAACAACAATAATAACAATAACAACAACAACAACAACAACAACAACAACAATAATAATAATAATAATAATAATAATAATAATAATAATAATAATAATAATAATAATAATAATAATAATAATAATAATAATAATAATAATAATAATAATAATAATAATAATAATAATAATAATAATAAAAGTTGGAAGGGACCTTGGAAGTCATCTAGTCCAACCCCCTGCTCAGGCAGGAAACCCTATTCCATTTCAGACAAATGGCTATCCAGTCTCTTCTTTAAAATTTCCAGTGTTGGAGCATTCACCACTTCTGGAGGAAGGTTGTTCCACTGGTTAATTGTTCTAACTGTCAGAAAGTTTCTCCTTAGTTCTAGGTTGCTTCTCTCCTTGATTAGTTTCCATCCATTGCTTCTTGTCCTGCCTTCAGGTGCTTTGGAGAATAGCTTGACTCCCTCTTCTTTGTGGCAGCCCCTGATATATTGGAACACTGCTATCATGCCCCCCTCGTCCTTCTCTTCATTAAACTAGACATACCCAATTCCAGCAGCCGTTCCTTATATGTTTTAGCCTCCAGTCCCCTAATCATCTTTGTTGCTCCTCTCTGTACTCTTTCTAGAGTCTCGACATCTTTTTTACATCATGGTGACCAAAACTGGATGCAGTATTCCAAGTGTGGGCTTACCAAGGCATTGTAAAGTGGTATTAACACTTCTCGTGATCTTGATTCTATCCCTCTGTTAATGCAACCTAACACTGTGTTGGCTTTTTTGGCAGCTGCAGCACACTGCTGGCTCATATTTAAGTGATTGTCCACTAGGACTCCGAGATCCCTCTCACAGTTGCTACTATTGAGCAAGGTACCACCTATACTATACCTGTACATTTGGTTTTTCTTGCCTAAATGTAGAACCTTACTTTTTTCATCATTGAATTTCATTTTGTTAGATAGCGCCCAGTGTTCTAGTCTGTCCAGATCCTCCTGTATCTTAAGCCTATCTTCTGGAGTGTTGGCTATTCCTGCCAGCTTGGTGTCATCTGCAAATTTGATGAGTTCCCCATCTATCCCCTCGTCCAAATCATTGATGAAGATGTTGAAGAGCACTGGGCCCAGAACAGAGCCCTGGGGCACCTCACTACACACTTCCCTCCATGTAGATGCAGTTCCATTGAGGACCACATGCTGAGTACAGTCGGTCAGCCAGCTATGAATCCATCTGGTGGTGATGCTGTCTAACCCACATTTTTCTATCTTATCAAGTAATAGGTTGTGATCTACTTTATCAAATGCCTTATTGAAGTGGAGCTCCCACATCTTTATAATGTCCCATCATTTCCTCCAATGTGCTGTTTTATGTTGGGACAAATCACCAACATTTCTCTTTGTTTTGTATGGGATAAAAAGTCATTACAGGTAGTCCTAGTGAGGCAGAGTTGAAGTCTACAAGTCTTAAAGTTGCTGAGGTTGGTAGAACTCTGTTCTAAAATAATCCCCAATCCCATGTTGTAATTATCAAAAATCTTCAATTCTGAGACTCCTCACTGTCTTCTGAACAGGTGGTCCCCTGCATCATAACTGGGCCTGTACTGTGTCATCATCTTTATTTGTGAATAATAACATTCATTACAGACTGATTGTAGTCTATAAATAAAGCTGGAGCTTGCAGTACGAATGGAGACCAGCCTTCCTTTTCATATTGTATTATCACAGATGGTACTCTACTTAGGAAAATGCCTGAATCATTAGCTAAATTGCCTTTAACAAAACGCAATTACATAACAGAAAAGTATTTGCCTCTCCTTCAGAATCCAGCAGGGATAAAAAGAGGCACAATGGAGCAGGAGCAAGTTAAATGAGTCTTATTTTCTTTGTAGGTCATCAAAGAATTTGTTAACCTTGTTCCTTTCAATTCAAAGAAATTGCATGCTGATATGATTGCATGTGATAAGGAAAGTTGTAGCTGTGCTATTTTTTTAACAGGTTACATCAGGGGTCTTCAAACTTGGCCCTTTTATGACTTGTTAACTTCAACTCCCAGAATTCCTCAGCCAGCCACCTATAATATACCTGTACATTTGGTTTTTCTTGCCTAAATGTAGAACTTTACTTTTTTCACCATTTAATTTCATTTTGTTAGATAGTGCCCAGTGTTCAAGTCTGTCCAGATCGTCCTGTATCTTAAGCCTATCTTCTGGAGTGTTGGCTATTCCTCTCAGCTTGGTGTTGTCTGCAAATTTGATGAGTTCCCCATCTATCCCCTCATTCAAATTGTTGATGAAGATGTTGAAGAGCACTGGGCCCAGAACAGAGCCCTGAGGCACCCCACTACACACTTCCCTCCATATAGATGCTAATATAATAATTGCTAATAGTGATTGTACTGCATTTTTTGTATGTGTGATATGCTTCCTGGAAGTTTTGAATTTGCTGTTGTGAATGACCACATTTACCATTAAAATGTCCTTGTTTTTATGTCGGTACAATCTGTTTTCTTGAGTAGTAGGACTTATGGTGCTTGGCAAAAAAATTAGAAAAGATGCTTCACAGTACATGAGGAAGCAAGAACTAGATCTTCTCCGGAGATCACAGTTTCCTTTTACAGCTGTTTCATGATCCCAACAAAAGGCATGCTCCAGATGCTCCTAAACCCCTATTCAGAATAAAGTCCAAAGTGCTGCATAACCCCATTTTCCAGTATAATCTTCACAGGCAGAAACTTAAGAATTGAGCATTAATACTCAATGTGTAGAATAACATTTTATCCTTTCAGCTCACCTTGAAACAGTTCATCTAACAGCCACAAAATTTGCAAACAATAAGCTAACCCTCTACAGGTAATAAAGGAGAAATTATGTAGATTCTTGATGCTAAACATTACATTTTGCATTGGATTAGCATAAAATTACTGGCACAGGTGTTCTGTAATTGGGAGTCACTTGGAGAATTCAGTCTGTTTAATGACCCTCTGCTGGATTGTTTGCCCAGTTGTGATGGAGGTAATGTGTTAATATTGTGGATTCTGTCATGTAAAATAATGCAGCACTGCTGTCTGGCATCCCTGTCCTGACAGCATTTATGATGATAATTTTATTCTTAGTGAACTTCTGTCCATTAGTTAACTGGATTTCTTTTATAGAGAAACACTAGAGAACTTCATTTTTAAACAAATCATTTTTTGATTGGGACTAACAGAAGGGCAGGTTTATGGCACTGGGAGAGAAGATTCAATTAACCTGAGTATTTATTTCTGACAATGGCTGGTTTTTCTAGTTCGGGTTCAATAGGCCAGGAGAGTTGGAGAATTATTTGAAATGCTGGCTGCATCTATGACTTCTGGCCCTATAAGAAGGCTCATGAAGTTGTCAGGTACAGAAACTTCCACCAAACCTCTAACAGAATTTACCACATGCAGCCTCTACTTCACTTTGAGGAGGTCTGCATTTTTTGTCTATGCCATCTTTACTTTTATAGAAATATATTAATTTTCATTGAAAGGTAAGGTGACAGTGAGACAAAAATAAATAAATAAATACAATTCTGTAAAACCGGTGAACTGCAAAATCAATACAATAGCAGAGAACATATGTAGCCCAGGGTTGATCTGTGGAATCTTTGATGCTGTCCGAGCTTGGTAGTTTGCTTGCAGAGTTTTAATGCCCAACTACAGTACGTAACATCAGTGCTAGTGAATGTGGAGTTTGCTCCTTGTTTATATACACTAGCTTGCCTTGCCAATGTGGGGATGTGGTTTTCTGCTTGGTAGACCTTTGGTTAAGGTATTGTATTGTGCTTGATTGTCAATTTTAATCTCTCCTTATCTGGGTGTTGGCTGGTGGACAGTATGTGTTCTGGTATTTTGTTTTGTTTTTTGTTTCCTTCTTAGATTTTTTATTGCCTTTTTTGAATAGTGTATAAATATGATTTATCTCTAGGTGTTCATAGATGAATGATTTGTCTGAAAGCCAAGCTTCCAGAAATTCTCTAGAGTTTTAGGATTTATTTTGGTCTAAAATACTCAGATTCCCAATTGAAACTATGGTTAAATCTGTCTATGTATTGTAATATTAAGGAGTTTTCATTGTGTCTTCTGATTGCTAGTTGATGTTCATGAATGCACTCTACTATTTTTCTGCCTGCCTGTCTTATATAATGGCTGTGACAGTCCTTATACTATATATTGTAGATGACTGCTGGTTTTATTTTTCCCTTGGGCAACTGCAGGGGTGTTAAACTGCTGGCCCGCAGACCGGTTGCATCATAGGGATACCGCGTCCACCCCAGCTCCGGCAATGCAAAAAAGACACATCACATGATGCGGCGAGTTTGACATCCATGGGCTACTGGGCCTTTTGGTTTACTTAACATGTTTTGAAGGGCTTTAGATAATTTATGTGCTATCGTGATGCTGTGTGGTTATAGTAGTCTACTAGTAGTGTCTGAGATGACAGTATGACAGCATTATCCTTTTCATTGCTTGCACTGGGGTGAATGATCAGATTTTTTTAAAAGATTGCCTGGGTATTCATTTCATTGGGGGATGTTGTATATGCAATCTGGTTCCACTTTTCTCATGTTTTGGATTGCTGCAGTGGATTTGTACCCAATCAATCAATCAATCAGAATAGAGCTGGAAGGGACCTTGGAGGTCTTCTAGTCCAAGCAGGAGACCCTATACCATTTCAGATAGATGGCTGTCCAGTCTTTTTTAAAAAAAAACTTCCAGTGATGAAGCACCTACAACTTCTGAAGGCAAGCTGTTCCATTGGTTACCCATCTGCATAATGTTTTTATACAGCTCCTCTTGTGATAGGTTGTGTTTTTATTTTGGAAATGGAACACTTAGTGTAGGTTGTTTTTCAATAGACTTGTATTTCTACAAACAATGACAGGATAGCCTACCAAGAGACTATCAGAGTAAACAGTGTTTCTGCAACCACTTTTATTTCCAATTGTTAAATAAAATCTTAATTATTTGGAGTTCAGACTATAGCAGGTTTTCTTCAAATATTCAGGACTCCTTTCACAAGATGGTTTAAAATGCTTTGAATTGCATTTTAAAAAATCAACAGGCTCAATATCACTGCCCAACAAGTTCAATAAATGAGAATTGCATGGGACACAAAAAGTTTAAAAGTCTAACTCCTGGTTTCATGTACAGTATGCATCTTCCTATTCTTAACTTTCACATTGATATGATTATTTTAGCTGTGGCTTCTTGTGTCAACCATCATACTTTCTAAATCTCCCAGATTTTAAAAAGCGCACAATTGCATCTGTAATAACATCTAGGCCAATGATGTCTTAGTATGTACTTACTATGCATACCACTTACTATGCATCTTGGTATGTTTTAGTACCTTGTACATACCTCCTATTTGTTGGAAAGCAGAAAATAGTACAGCAGAGGTGGGGAACATGGTTGGCTCAGGAATTCTGGGTATTGAAGTCCACAAGTCAAAAAAGGGTATCATTTCCCACCCCTGCAGTACAGCATGCTAATTAGGCTCCAGGTTAGAAAGATAGTTTGCATAGAATAGGTGAGCACATTTGGAATAAAAGTAAGTTTGGTGTGTTTGTGACATACTGTACTTTATATTGTTGAATACTGTACTTTATACTATTTGAATAAACTGACATACATTTTTTTCTTTATTACTATTCTTTATTTGAACATTGATAAGTGTAAAAGGCACTTGAGAACTCTGAAGTTCATTACTTTGAAAAAGCCATTCATTGCTTTAAATTCAGTACCTATAAATATGAATTATATTTGGACATTTTGTTTTGGAAATTAATTCTAGTCAGGCAATATGAGAACTTCCTTTCCTTTCCTTTCCTTTCCTTTCCTTTCCTTTCCTTTCCTTTCCTTTCCTTTCCTTTCCTTTCCCTTTTGTGTTGATGATGCCAATTGAAGCTCATTATCTAGAATTAGATGCATGTTAGTACCAAGCCATTCAGAATGTGTCATGATATAATAGCATGCCTAAAGAAGATTGAAGGAAAACATACTGTGGTGAAATGTATACTAAAAATAACTCAGGGTAGTTATGAGTTCAGTTGTACTGAGAAAGCAGCTTGGATTTCAAAGATTGGTGTCAATTAACGTTGCTGGATTGCTGTCCCACTGAGGGCTGGTTCCTCTTGTGTTTGGCATGCTAAAATATGTGCTTGTGCTTGGCATGTTGGGGTACCATCACAAAAATAATATCATCTGGCAGGACTCAGGAATATATCTTCTCCAGTAGTGATCCTGTCTATTAGAACTGCATTCCCCTTGAGATTTAATTCGCCTGATCCTGCCTGCCTTTGGAAAAACATTAAAGACCTGCCTTTTCTTTTCTTCTTTCTTTCAGACATGGAATCTGAAGGATATTACCCTATTGGATGAGCTTTTTTCTGACACAGATGTGTTTGTTATTTTGAATTACATTTTTATGTTTCATTTTAGTGTTTGGTTCTTATTGACTCATTACTGTTTATTGGAGATACACCTCAGCCTGACCCATGTGCTGACTAGGGGAGCTATATATATATATATCCATAAATGTTTGCTAATCAGCTCAGACCAGAAACTTCCCAGCATCAGCAGAGAACCTGTGCCTGATTGCCATAATCCCTACAAACTACAGTAGAGTCTGGAGCTATATTTCTCAATCTTGGCATCTTTAAGATGTGTGGACTTTAAATGCTGGCTGCGGAATTCTGGGAGTTGAAGTCCACACATCTTAAAGTTGCCAAGATTGAGAAACATTTTTCTGAGGACAATGTGGTGATGCAATAACTTCCTGTGGTACAAAAAAGACTGTTCTGTTGTGCCTTCCCGTGCCTTTTTTTAGCTAATGGGAAAACCGTATCCTGCATTTTCAAATGCAATAGCAAAATGTTGTGATATTATGCCCTGCTCTTCCATTTACTCACATCTTTTCTGCAGGCATGTCAATTAGCCAAGCATGAAATTGCTGCCATTTTAAAATAATTGATTATGACAGATTATGTGCCATTAAGTTGTTGGCAACCACATAAATAGATTTTCTCCATGGCAATCTATCCCTAACCTTCCAACAATGGTCCAACAGGTCTTCCAACAAAGCACTCATCATACCACTGTAACTGGGACTTCAATGTAACATTCTGTTTTTTTGTGATAAGTCAGAACCACTGCCCAGACTTTGTGTGTCCAACCACCAATTCCTTCAATTAAATAGGCTTCAGAAAAGAAAGCTGGCACTGGTATTTTAACTCTCGTTTCAAGACAAGTGCTGCCTGCTCTGGGGAAACGTCTAGGGTGGCAAAACAAGAAGAACAAAAATGTTGCCTTCTGCAGCAGGGTTTCTATCAATCAAGTATTTATCTTCCAGCTATATCAGTAACTAATAAAATGGTTTCCTTTGGCTCTTCTATCACTGGAGCTGCCACTGTCAATATTCAGTCTCATTGCTGCAGCCAGATGGAAACTGCTAACTGTTTTCATACTGATTGCAATAGAACAGAACAGAACAGAACAGAACAGAACAGAATAGAATAGAATAGAACCTTGGAAGTCTTCTAATCCAACCCCCTGCTTAGACAGGAAACCCTCTACCATTTCAGACAAATGGTTGTCCAATCTATTTTTAAAAACTTCCATTGTTGGAGCATTTGCAACTTCTGGAGGCAAGTTGTTCTAACTGTCAGGAATTTCTAGGTTGCTTCTCTCCTTGATTAGTTTCCATCCATTGCTTCTTGTCCTGCCCTTAGGTGCTTTGGAGAATAGCTTTGGAGGTGCTTTGGAGAATATTTCAAGATTTAAAGAATTTTGGTACCAATCCCTCTCCTTTATTTTCTCCTTGGCAGCATTTTCACACAACTAAGCAAAGTTTTTAAAATTTGTTGTTGGGCTTGTGTTAAATAGTTACCCCTTGTCTTGTGTTAAACAGTTACCCCTTGTCCCAGCAACATGGCCCTTCTATTTTTCCTCAGCTGTGGTGACTCTGAAGCACCACGGTCCCTTTGCATGGCCTCAGGAGTTTTTGCAACTGTTCGCTTTTCTACTTGCCTTTATCATAATAAATATGATTGTGATTAGGGGATTCGAGGGTGGAGGCTGGTTTGTCTAATCTTTGTGAATCAGGTGGAAAAATGACAGGTTGGTTCTGGCAGTACTTGCGATGTCTATAGCAATTTCTCTTGCAGGCATGTGGCCAATTGGCAGGATGACTCTGAGTGTTCGTAGAATGTTAAAGGCATAGGGAAAGTGCTCGTGGAGCTTTCTCCTAATGGTGAGCAGTGGTGCACATGAGATTATTCCCTGATCAATATGTCTCAAAGATAAACATTTGCTGATGAGAGGCTAAAGCCTGCTGAAACCTGGCAAAGTTGTGTGAAAGAGAAAATCTTAGCCAAGCATTTAGTTTTCATCATTAAGTAGCCCTGTCTGGTTTTAACTGAGGGAAGCTTATTTTACTGGAAATACAAAGCTCTGTAATTTGGTAGAAGGAAGGATCACAAATTAATTTAGAAAAATAAAGGTGTAAGATTATTTTTTAAGCCACATGTTTAAAAAGGATCAGTGTTAAAGTGAACTTGTGTATTTGTATACTGTGATACAAAGCCCTGACAACAATGGCTGTGGAGAGGACAGTGCCAAAATAGTGTTTAGAGACTTGCCAAAGAATACCTAGAGTACCTCATCTCCAGCTGGCAAAACAGATGCTATTCTGTGGTCTGTTTGGCTGATCAGAATTTTTCTCAGTTATAAGAAATTTAAGTAGAACACCATGGAAGAACGTAAGATTTGGAACAAACTGGATAACTGAGGAAAACATGGATTTTATATGTTATGCATCATTGTTTGTAAGAACAGTCTGTTCTTTATAGAGCTCTTTCTCTATTACTTTAATCTACTTTTTTTCCCAAACAGCAGCTATGCATGTTCTATAGAAATTATCCCTAGAAGAACTCATTAAATCAGAGCAGCCTTTCAATTTTCTAAAAGCACAAAACTCATATCTATTAAAATGAGTAGGTCAGATGCAAGCTAAGTATCACTAGATTTATCATTCTAAATGTTCCATTAGCATTTGGAATGAGATTCCATAAAAGTTGGCTTTGTTTTGCAAAAATGATAGCAAAAATACAGAATGCTAAATTACTAGAAATAAATCATGATGCTATTAACATTACATGAATAAAAGTAACTGGTATAGCAGAGAAAGAAACCTTAAAATTAAGGGATACTGCATATGAAATCACAACAATCAGAAAATCAGTTTTTAACCAAGCCTAGTCATATAATAAAATTTAAATTAGTTGTTGTTTTTTAATTTGTTAGATGTATATCCCATCATTTATCTAAAATATTAAGGTGACATGTATACTTCATGTTTTTCCACAATTACCTTCTGGGTAGGTTGAGCTGAAAGAAAGTCCCAGCCCAAAATCACACCGTGAATTGTCATGGCTGAGGTAGACTTGAGGCTGAGTCTAAAGGTAAAGGTAAAGGTTTCCCCTGCCCAGTCATGTCTGCTTCTAAGACGGGGGCAGGGGGTTGTGCTCATCTCCGTTTCTTAGCTGAGGGAGCCAACATTGTCTGAAGACACTTCCGTGGTCATGTGGCTGCTATGACTATATGCCAGAACTCTATTACCTTCCCCGAAATAGTATTATCTATTTATCTACTTGTATTTGCATGCTTTCGAGCTGCTAGGTTGGCAGGAGGTAAATCAGGAATGGGAGCTCACCCCATCATGCAGTACTTGGCTCCCGAACTGCCAATCTTCTGGTTGACAAACCCAGTGTCTTAACCGCTAGGCTGCCACACCACACCCCTACTGAGCTTCGGTCTAGCCAGTCATAATTCAGCATCATATCTACTATATCACACTCCCTGTATTCAATAGGCCAGAACTCAGAGTATGATCATATTTTTTTAAAAAATGAAACATTTTAAGTCTGTTTCGAAACAAGTAGCTGCTTTGGCATATTTCATTCGTTTAACCTTTCCAACATTCTCAAACTCATAAAAATGCATTCATACAAGTTCATTTAGAAATAGATGGAAAGCCACTGCTTCCCTAGGCTTTGTTTAACTTCCGCATTTTCTTAGCCTCTCTCTCCATTGGTCATGCTGGCTAAAACTGGTTCAGTAATATCTGTGGAGGCCGGCATGCCTCAGTCCTTTCAAATTAGATTAGATATACTGTTAGATAAATGCAATCTATCTAGACATCTAAGAGATGGAAATTGCATGTTCAAAACAAAAATAAATGCAAGGAAAATGTTTGTGGCGCATTAAAGTTCAACCCATTGATAATTACTTATGATTTTGGGATATATCTTGCAATGCTTCTCTATTTCCTCCCTCCCAACAAATACTTTAGAAAACACCTTTTCTTTTGCTTCAGAGATTTTTTAAATAAACCACCAAAAATCGCTGAAATAATAAAAAAAATATAAGGATTAAGCTCCAATGTTTTGCTGATTCTTTTTACCCTTTCCTTTTCTATTAAATATTCAACTGAGTATCAGGTCTTATTTATATATTTAGTTCAGTTTAGAAAACATCTGACTCCAACTAACTCTGGGAAGTTTACAGATAATAACAGAAAAGCCAATATAAAACAAGATGGGATCTAGGCACAGTATGTAGACAGAAACAAAAATAACACGGGTTTTTTTCATTAACAGTGTGGTAAGTAGCACAGGGAAATTCAGAAGAAATAGGAAATTGCTAAAAAATCACTCTTTATGTAGTAAGAATGCAGATTGTATATATGCTTCTTAGAACTAAGGTAATACTTGGAATACTTGAACATTATTTGATTTTCTAGAATATAGAAAAAACAGATTCTGAGTGCAAAATTTGCAATTTATTACAGTTTAGTCAACATTTCAGTGATTTAGGAAGAAAAAAAAAACAAGACAATAAGAACCTAAAAGTTAAATAGATATTGTTTTTTCCTTTAGCATAACTGCACTAGGAACTATTAGTCAATGATATACAGTATATGAAGTTCTTTAGTACCATATGTTGACAGATATAACCCCACTCAAGTGACTGCTCTGTAAGTAAAACCTTAGTTACAGATACTTGTATAGTAATCATATTGTATATGATAAATGATGATGATGGTGATGATGATGATGAAGATAGAGAGATAGAAAGATAGAGGATAGAGAGATAATCGAAAAGATTATATACAACTTTCTACAATAGCTTTCTGTGCAGGTATAGACAACTTCCTAATATAGGGACATTTATACTAACTACTTCAAACTTTATTCCACATCCTCAAATATATGCATTATATGTGATTTTTGAGCCAAGAAATATTTTAAGACATGTGTTTATGATTTTCCTGCCATTGCAGCCTTGTCAGGTATATTTTATATCCCCAGCATCTACAGATATGATAGACGTATCATCACTTTTGTCCAGTGATTGCAGTAAGGCTAGTTTTCCCCGATTCCTTTCTATAGTATGATGACACTATAATATTCTATTCTATTTTAAATGAAAATATACAGTAAGAACATTCACTTTTTTCTAAAATAAAATAGCTTGTTGGAACTTAACATCCAATAATTTTATGTCAGCTACTATCTGAATGACTATTTTATTCTTTAGAATTGTTGTCTTTCCTACTAGAGATCTCCATTTCAAAGAGACAAATATAATGCTTTGTCTGCACAAATATGTGGCTGCCTTTCTTTTTGGGTGTCATGGCAAAATAGTAACTGGCAAAAAAAGAAATCATAACAGCATAATTTCTGGGTATTTTATTTTTTGTCAAAGAAATGAATGTTAATAAATTCAGAAGTTTTTCCAGCTCAAAGAATTTCTTGTTTGTGTAGATAGCTTCTGAAAGGTTTGTTGGGTAGATTGGCTTAATTTTGAGTGAGAGTTGTTGAGTTTCTGGAATAGATGAACTGTTTTCAGAAAATGTTGGAAAATAATATTTGTGCACTAAAGGAAGTGATAAGCCAATATTATGACAATGTATGGAAATCTTTTGCTCTACTATCCATTCAGAGCAAATATTTATCTCCACTTCATCTGTGCAATCCTTGTTTCCAGGTGCTGAAGTTACTTCTTACTATAAGAAAAATATTGTAATAAATGAATTCCTTTCCATAAAGAGAAATTTACATATTGATTTCCCACTTCAATTTGTACACTGAAACAGCCAATTCAAAAAGACTTTTAGTCTTCTAACTAAGTGAGGAGTCATACAACAATAGACTTTATTTGTTGAAATAATGTCTCACACTATATTCATAAAAAATTCTGACTAAAATTCCTGATTGTTTATAATGCATATCGGGATGGGGTGGGGGAATCACATTTGTGGTAGACAGACAATAATGTTGACATGGCCGAATTCTGGTTTGCCATCGCGGCTGCCGCGGCCACTGGAAGGTGAGCTCCATCTTCCGCATTTGATTTTGCTTCGCTGGGGGACCCTGGAAAGGGTTGAAAGTTGCCCTGTAGGGGCAATGAGCAAGCAGGGGACCCCTGCTTCATCATGGGAGGGTGGCAGCCCTTTCGCTCGATCCGGGGCAGCCCTCCAAACTGGCAGAGGAAAGACCAGCCATAACAATATGGGTTGTCACTAAGCTGCAGACAGCTGAAATCAAACTTACCAACAAGCACTTCTGAAGCAACGTGGATGAAACTGGGTGAGATCTGACCTTCTCTTTAAGATCTTAAGTATTTTTTTTTCCTGTAAAAGCTGCCCAAAGTATCTTTTCCCCCTGTGAGGAGAGAGGGAAGGGAATTTCTACCCCACCCTCTAAGAACAGCAGTGACTGACTACCCAGGGAAGTTAAAGCACTAAAAGAACAATTTTAATCTAATTGGATTTATATGTTTCTGAAACTTGGGGATCAAAAGTTTTCTTATTTTTATTGGAGACTTTTGTTTTTATCTACAAAAAAGAAATAAAACTGGAAAAAGGATTATAAAAAATTTGGACTTAAAAAACTTTAAACAGCATCGGTGACATCTTGTGGCAAAGTTTGGTATTACAACTTGTTATTGCCTAAAAGAGACTTGGTTTGAAGCCCAGACTTTAGATAAAACTCTTTCGACCTTGATAGATACCACCTGTGAGAAACTCAGCTGTAAAGAGAATTTCTGGGTGGCATAACTGACCTGCTTGAACTATGAATGTAAACCTTTACTGACTTTCAGAGCTATATATGGGGAATTGCTTTCCTATATCTTTATCTGAGGAACATTGGTTATTATATGAGATGATGAAATACCTTGGACTATAAAATCTTACTTGACAAATGACTTCTATTATAAAGACAACCTACAATACATGAAATAGAGGTCCCATACCTAGTTATAAAATTATTTTTAACATCTGATTTTAAAGTCCTCAACTTAACACACTATTAAGAGAATATGGATGAAGACCAGGAAAAGATCCTTTCCATGTTGAAAGTAATACATGAAATCATTCTTTCAGCTTGTGACAAAATAAGATGCAACATAAAAGAACAAGATGCCAGCTTAGATATACAAACCCAGATTTTGACTACAACCAAAGAACTAACAACACAGAAGATAACAGAAGAAGTGGAACAATCAAATACTAAGACAGAGGACTCAATTGACCAACAAATACAGTTAATGGAAAATCCAGAAAAGGGAGTGACAACACTGAAAATGGAAAAGACTTTCTATATAAATCAGAAGAAATTTGAGGAGAAAGATGAAGAACAGATTGAATGGGATATAAACATATCAGGACAATCATGGGGAATTGGAATAATAGGGAGATGATCTAATGAATACAAATGGGCACTAGCCCTTCCAAAAAAATGGCAACTAAATGGTCTCTCTTATTTCAAATAATATATATAATAATAGAGGGAGATCTATTTGATGATTTAAAAGCATTGACATGGAAGGCTAGTTGGCAAAGGAAGAAAGCCAGAATAAGGCTGAAGAAAATTGGGGTTGTGATTTATTAGAGGGGATTTCATATTACTAATTAGAGGATTAAAGGGAGAAGTTGAGTTAAGGGGAATTTTGGTCATTAAACTTAAAATATTTGGAAATTGGTTGAAAATAAGGATTCTATTTGTTTAATATTTAAAAAATTAGACCCCAAAGGAAAAAAAAATATGAATATGTTTGATTTATTGATTAACCCAGACAATATATATAATGGTTTTGATTTATTGAAGGGGATATTGTATTATTAATTAGATGATTTAATATGGTGGGAAATAGATAACTTTTAGAAAATAGAACAAGACTATACTCAAATAGATAAGATGTGTATTTTGAATATTAGATTTTGTTATGAATTGAGATAAGGGAAACTTTGGTTACCTAAAGCCTGGAAATTATAAATATCAAATGTTAAATTTGAATATTGATGGGAAACTAAAAATTGAGAAAAAATCAATAACAGGACATTGATTGTCTATAAAGAATGAATGTAAAAGTAATTAAGATATGTATAAGCTAAAAATATTGATAAATGTAATAATGATGTTTTTACTTAGTTGATATAAGAAGAACTATATTAGCTTAAATACGAGATAGTAGATATTGAGGGGAAAAGAGAGGAAATATTTGATGTTGTAACTTGAGATTTGTACTAAAGATTTTTGTATGTTATTGAACTATTGATTAACCCAGCCATCACGTTGCTTTTTAAATACCTAAATGTAAATTAGAAAACTAATAAAATATTATTAAAAAAAATAATGTTGACATGGCCCTGCTTGAAATCCTCCAGTTTAATCTCTAGAGCACATCTTTAGCAAATCATGCATGTAACATGTAGAACCAAGTCCACAGAGAAAACTTAGAGTCAGATGTTTAAGATCCAAAAGGCAGTAAGATTTATTGAGGCCATTACATAAAATGCACACTGTGATTTCAATCCTCACAGTGGGAAAAAGGAAAGAAAAAAGTACTTTTCCTAGGGGTGGCAAACTGAAGAGACTTCCCAGTTACGATCATGTAAATCTAAGACGAGGAGGAGGAGGAGAAGGAGGAGGAGGAACTTTCCACTGCTAACATTTTATTTATTTATTGCATTTTTATGCTACCCATCATCCTGTCAGATGTCTCTGGGCAGCTATCCCTAATAGTATACACAATAAAACTGTTATTGGATTTGCTACTTCAACTTTATTTATTTGGTTTATATTCCATTCCAATCATAACTGACTCAAAGTGGCTTAAAAGACCTCCAAAACAGGAATAGGTCTAAAACTAAGCATAGCAACATAAACATAGTGGTGTAATAAAATAACAATATAATGAATTTACAGGTGGAAGTTACATTCTCATTTATGAGGTGAAGATATAATATGTGATCTGGCTGTGTTTATTAAGGACAGTGTGGACTGAGCTTTGATAGAGAATAAAATGGAACTGAACATGTTGTATGCTGCAAAGCATCACTCCTTATAATATGAGTAGGTCAACTGGTGGTAAATGCTAACTTTTTTACATTCCCTTCTTTCTAAATAAAATCACTGGTGCACTTACTTAGCACCGCTTAGTCTGTTCAGAATGTAATAGCATCTATGGACATTTATTTTTTAAGAAGGATGATGACATTGCAAAACAGATACTATATGTAGAGCATTGTTTATGTCATTTAGACCCTTGTCATCTGCAAAAATCGAGTACCTGATGGCATTTTTTCAAACTAATGCCCTCTTTTTTTTTTTATGAGCAGCCAGCCTGGAATGAATTTTGAGATATAATTTACCATTTCCATGATCCTTTGAATTCCTCCCTGTATGTAGGATATGGCATATCTACAATTGCTTTTACTTTAGTCTTATCTGATTTATGCCACCTTTTTTAGCATTTTTCCCATATGTCATATTAAAAAAGTAGTTTTATTCATTTTAAAATTTGAGGGAATGCTTTTTATTAGTACTAATTTTGATCATGTCCTTCTATGGTGCCCTATATGTAATCTATTGTGCCATGGTTCCTGGAATGCTTTTCATTATTATTGTATGGTGCAGAAACTAAAAGGCATGTATCAGATGTATTAAATGCATAAAAGTACACGCTTGCTTCATTCATTGGTATGTGCTAAAATCCACCTAATGCATTTAGCTTGGAACATATTGTGCATATATATCTAAATGCAATAGTGTTCTCTTTGAATTCATTTGTTTAACATTTTGGGATTCAGGCAAATTCTCAGGCTTTCATTTTTCTTCTGAACTATAAACATTGAATGAATCTATTCAGCTGACTCTTCAGATAACAAATAATTCTTCTTGCTTCTCTTCTGTTTAATTCTATTCATGTTCTCAGTGCTATTTGTATATTCCTCATAGCATGCATCATTATGAGGAAGAAAGTTTAAGTTAATGAGAGACACCTAATACTAGGAAAGACATTCATCATCTGTTTAAACGTTTTTCCCTGTAATAGCTTTACACTGAATTATTATGGATGATGGCTAATACTATAATATAAGGTTGAGTTGTGAGTGAATAGTTTCTGTTGCTTAACATATATCACTAGTGTATTTTAGGTACTAGTTTGCAATCCTGCAGTCTTGATTCTTATGCCCAGAACAACTTTATTTTTAATTAAAGATTCCGTCATAAAAGTTACTCTTTAATTTCAGACCTGTTATAACCTCTTCAACTGTCTCAGTTTCCTTTTGTAGCTTTGCTCTGCAGACAAATCCTTCATATGTTATGTTTTTCATTGCATACAGTAGGCCTCAGATTCCTGCAGTATAGCTTTAAAGCTATTTATTCCTTCATCTATGAAAGTGAATGTATTATAAACATCAAGAGCATCTGCTCTGGCCACTATCAGGAAGAATGTTATTTTCTATTCATCCTCTTATGTGTGGCAGCCAATTGCTCTTGTACAATAAAATCCTTTGTTGAAAGCATCAATATTCATTTTCCGCATTGCTAGGAAGTTTGATTCTGTTGGTGACCTGAGACCATGCTAAGAAAGAAAGAACTAAACTGAGCTTGTTACTTCTCAACCCCCTCCAAAGAGGGTGCTGCTCTCTGACAGAAGAAGGGAATTGACAGAAGAAATATTTATTAATATTAAGTTGGACTCAGTGCTGTTCTAGAACAAAAGGAGCTTTATTGTTGCAAGAAACATTCAATTACTTTTCTTCTTCCACTGTTGCATAAATTTCCATTTCCACATAAGGAAACAGGAATTGAGAACAATCTTTTTTTTAAAACAAATCTGTTATTCAATGAAAAATTATTTGAAGCAGAGGGTACTACTAAAAAAATAAAGCCTTATATTAAACCCTTTCAGAAGTGATTTTTTTCCTCTTATATGCCAACTCAAAGATTTTGTTCTTATGTATGAAACAAGGGGAACGATGGCACAGTAGTTAAAGACACTGAGGTCAGCTGGAAAGCTGACAGCCCAGGTTCAACACCCAAGTGCCATGCAATGGGGTAAGCTCGCATTACCTTTCCCAGCTCCTGACCATCTAGTGCAGACATGTCAAACTCGTGACATCACGTGATGTCGTGCAACATATCGGGATAGTTTTGCCATTGCCGGCAATGGGGTGGGCGCGGCTTCCGCGTGACGCGTCCGGCCCCTGGGCCGGCAGTTTGACACCCTTGATCTAGTGGTTTAAAAGCATGCAAGTGTGAGTAGATACATAGGTACCACTTCAGTGGGAAGGTAACAGTGTTCTGTCCACCTCAGCATATAGTTTTGCTGGCCACATGACTACGGACAATGCTGGCTCCCTCAGCTAAGAAACAGAGAAGAGCACCACCCCCTGAAGTTGGACATGACTGGACAGGAGAAAACTTTACCTTTATGTATGAAGCATCCATACATATAAACCAGGTACAAAACTGACTTTGGCTTTGCATGGCATATCAAGGAGAATATTCCAAAAGTGGGAAATGTGAGACTCATAAGTAGATTTTAAGGAGACCTTTTAACCCTTGCAATTCCTAAAATAGAAAACAATGTTCCACATACATTTCAAAATATATTTCTCACCATCCACTCTGAGAGTCTCTGTTGGCCATGGTCAGAATGTTCTTGGACCATAGTTTTAATATCACTGCTATGTATTTTTGATGGTGGCAAATACGTACATAACAGCGCAAGAGCCCCCAAATGCTAATGTCAACTTTTCCCCTTCAAAGTGTGCTACCATACTTTTATTTCAAGCCGCAAGCACCCCCAATTGATCCATTTAAATAAGTTTGAGCTGGCTAAATTGAAAATGCATGACCAAAAGTAATTTGAAAGTGAGTAATTTAATAGAGAAGGGCCATTTTGGTGAGGCAGTTAAAACACCAGGCTAGAAGTCAGGAGATACGACTTCTAGCCCCACTTTAGGCACAAAGCTATCCATAGAAAGAAGGCAATGGCAAACCATTTCTGAAATCTTGTCAATAAAGCTTTAGGGACTTGTCCAAACAGTTTACAAGTGTCAACAATGACTCCAATATATCTATGTGTGCGCACAGGATACAATCAAAGTACTCTTGATAGAAGGCTCACAATATTTTAATCTGAGATGTCATACTTCCAGGGCCAAAAAAAAAGGGAAAGAAAGCAAAAGAGAGAGAGAGATATCTTTGACAAATTTTGAAACATTTGTTCCATTTATTTGTTAGGAGTGAAATATTTCACCTTTTGATAACATAACACCTTTCTCCCTTTCCTTCCAGTGATGTTCCCATCATTTTAAATCATTACACTGGGCAAATGTTATGAAGAAGGATGTTATTTCAACCGTGATAGTGATGGCTACCTGAATATGCTTTTCTTCTACAGGTCTTATATCAAAATGATGAAAGCTGTACCTTCTTTCAGTGTATGTCCCCCACTCTTGTTTTCTCTTTTATCCATGTGTAAACCACAGTCACAGTCTGGCATCCCTTGAACATCTTCACAACTCTTAGAAAACAAATGCAGTTCAAGAACTAGGCATTCATACAGTCACTAAATTGCACATGTCTTCAATTTACAGTTTCCTTCCTGTGAAAGATAGTATGCAGGAATTATTTCCTCTCAGAAGATACTGTGCAATTGAGAATTTGTATAGAATATCTGTTTGATATTAATTTGACTCTAGAATAGAGAAGAAAAAGAAAGTTGACTTTTTGGAAATGCAAGGATGGTGCTAATCTTGTTTAAACTAAAAATCAGGATACATTTTTAAAGAAAACAATGGGAGAGAGATAGAATTTAATCTTGGTCATAAGTGTGCAATGATGGAAAACTTCCACAAGAACAACCTTCTTTTGCATCTAACAAATATATAGCTGCAATAATTGATTGCTATTCAAATAAAACAATTTTAAAAAAATATTCTAAGCTATATTTAGGATAAATCAACTAGGATAAAACACAGGTTACACCTTGTCTGTTTCAATAAATCAGAACTAAAATTGTGGTTATTAAAAGTGGAATGTTTCAAATTTCTTTCTGCCATCAGCATTGATGAAAAGAAGAGAAGGGATTGAATGAGCTGAAGTTCTGCCAAACCTGTTCCTATAGCTACTAAAAAAACAAGTACTTAAGATTATGACTGATAAGGTACTACACATTTTGAAAATGATTTAGAACAGGGTGTCAAACTGCCGGCCCACAGGCCTGATGCATCACGCAGAAGCCATGCCCACCCCAGCTCCAGCAAGGGGGAAAAGGCGCGTGACACGGCAAGTTTCACACCCCTGATTTAGAATAAATGCATTGGGCTTAATGTGGGCACCGAACAGCAGCCTGTATTCATTAAAGTAGCCCTACTTTCTTCAGGCTTTTTGTTTTCTCTCAAGTGTCATTGCTTTAAGAGATATATAACTTTAATTAATGGCTTCCTTAAAGCAGTGTCATCCTTATTTCAGATTCAGGTAGAAGACTGGGGGGTGGGTGGGAAAGGTGAGCTTATGTTAATAGCAGAAGGGCAAATGAACTTGCATGGCATACAAAATGAATAATTGTCAAGGTGTGCACAAGCCTAATATCTAATTAAGCCTGAAAGCTTTAAGCTAATTTTCACTCAAAAGTAGTTGGAGCATGTTGTTAAACCCAAATTTTTAATTTGTCTTCCCCCTTTGAATCATGGATGTGGGATTATTTCTTGCTTACCTCTTTGAGTGAGTTCTTTAAAATGCAAAGCATTACTATCTGAGTCGTGTGTCAGAAGTATTCTAAGAAGGTAAAATTTACTTTTGGTGAAGAAATAACACACCAATATTAAAGAACATCTCTAACTAGCATTATCCTGCATAGAGATATGGCAGCATTAGACAAGGCAGAGATAATGAAAGACCAAGAAGATTACAATAATGGAAAGGGAAATGCTAAGCAGTTTCCAAAGAAAGGAGAAATAAATGGAAGCAGTTAAAAATTAGGAACCATGCAATGGAACCAGAATGTGCATTATTTACTCCAGCAGTAAATTTGGAAAGCATTTTAGAGAGAAATAATGACCTTGGCTGGCTTTCTGTTTTCAAGTAACATGTTTTTTTAAAATGTGTTTTCATTTTGTACTTACAAACACAAATGGAGTTTTGCTTCATCTGTATAAATTAAATGGACTGCAAATTTAAAACTTGATATTCAGTCAAGCATACTGTAAGAAGATTTCACCTGTCACTCTAATTTTGTAAAACTCATGAGCCAACTTCTGTGTGGTTCCACAAAACTGTCTTTTAGCCTTCAGTTGTTCATTTTAATTTTAAAGATTACAATTAAAAATGTTAGTTACCTAGTGTAGTAACACTCAATAATGGAAATATAGTTCATAGGAGTTAAATATTATTTAAATGTGGGAATATGTTTTAGGTTTGCTTAAAGGAATAAGATAATTTGAATCATTTACACAGGGCAGAGCATATAGGATCAAACCATCTCCTTGACATAGGTGCTTTTCCAACAAGAAATGTTTTTATTAATTATTATGTCATCAACTTATATAAGTGGTGCATAATCTGAACTGTAGCCCCTCCATGTACTTTGAAAGTTGAATTGTAAATATAACTGTGAGTATTGCTTAAAGTTATATTAAAATTAGGGAAAGCATTTTCTCCTTGTAAGGTTTTTTTTAAAAAAGATTGAATCTATATAGAGGATTCATATTATCCCCACAGCAATGAGAAGCAGAGATGGTTAAGCTGACCCTTTCATCCAAAGATGAGAATACATTTAAGCTAGCTTCTATTTTGAAACTGCTTCCAGATTTTGTGTTTACAATGAAAAAGAATATGAAAATTTGATTTTGTTTTTGTTAATCAGATAAGTGTATTGTTATAGAAATGGTTTGTACATACTGTTGTGTAAAAGCAAAAAGTTGTGACTGTAATGTTGTTATCTTCTACTGTGCTAAAGAGAGTCATACATTGGTGCCTTTTTCTTTTCTCTTCTCTTCTTTGACTATATTCTTTTTTTCCCTTTCCCCCTTTTCTAATTCTCTATTATTTTTTTAAATTTCTTTTTGTATTTTATATTTTGATAAACCAATAAAATTATTAAAAAACCAATTATAGTTTTAAGCCAGCATGTGTATGCAGAAAGCTATTATTGGATTTGAATGTGGTGTGTTAGGTCTATATTCCAAAAGTATTACAGGCTAGGCCAGGGATGTCAAACTCGCAATGTCACGTGACGTGTCGCGACGTATTGCGACTTTTTTGCCATTGCCGGCAATGGGGTGGGTGCGGTTTTGCTATGATGCATCTGGCTTGTGGGCCGGCAGTTTGATACCCCTGGGCTAGGCCAAAAATCAAAGAATGTTGGGCCAAAATTTAAGCCTGATTTTGTTTAATATTGTAATCATATAAAATTGTATTAAACATATATAGCTAGTATGACCAAAGATGTGGGAAGTAATCATT
Source organism: Azemiops feae (assembly GCA_023970755.1). Classification (NCBI taxonomy): domain Eukaryota; kingdom Metazoa; phylum Chordata; class Lepidosauria; order Squamata; family Viperidae; genus Azemiops; species Azemiops feae. The sequence goes on along the minus strand of JALGBA010004088.1, from coordinate 799,437 downwards.
TTCCTTTTTGGTATGATATAGGTGCTTTTTCAAGAGGCAACTAAACTTAATGCCTATATGTTTCTGCCCGATTTTTTTCTGGTCCATCATCATGAGTGGCTATGTGAAGCCTTTCCTAAGAAGCGATGTATAGTTTATGTGGCCTATCAATATTTGTTTTTAATAGAAAATGTCAGAAAGTTCATTGCTTTCACTTTCATTTCAATATCGAACAATCAGTTCTATTGTATTCATCATACCTTGTAAACAGATTTTTCCTTTACTCAAAACCCAATTTACTGTAAGTATCAGGAACCTGACAGAGCGATTTTCCAAAGAAGGAATTACTATTACTGATTTCTGTTGTTGTTGTTGTTGTTGTTGTTGTGTCTTAAGTCTGTTTCTTGAGACCAGATGTATCATACTGCCATGTTTCCCTGAATATAAGACCCGGTTATGTATGTATGTATGTATGTATGTATGTATGTATGTATGTATGTATGTATGTATGCTTGACTTCTTCAGCATCCGCTTGGTGCCACTTGCAGCCGGACACCATGTGGGGCATTGCGCTGTTGCTCGGTAGGGCTTATTTTTGGGGTAGGGCTTGTATTAGGCCCACCCCCCAAAATCAAGCTAGGGCTTACTTTCAGGGTAAGTCTTACTTTCGGGGAAACACAGTATCTAGTCAGATATTTATTATTCTAATTGATCATGAAACAAAAAGGCTTTTATGGTAATAGTGGTAAAATTATTACATATATTCTCTCTTTTAAGGAATTCCAATTTCTTAATACATTTTTTTCTTATAAGGAATATTAGTTTCAAAGACCGTAACTAAAAATTCCTTCACTGAATTCTATTAAATGTGGGTGGCTTCCTAATGCTCTAGACTTGCTTGTAAATTTCTTCCAATTTTGTTAGGAAAAAGGGTGAAAAACAGTTGTAGTTTTCTTGTAACAGATAATGTTTTCAACTTTTAGGATTAACATATTCCACTGTGATTTTGTTAAATTCAACCATTTTGGAACTTTAAATCAGATCCCTCCAATCAGATTACGTAATCTCTACACAATTCAAATTATATAGAAAAGTAAATCCTGCTTTCAAAGATGCAAAACTAATATTTTAGAATCAAGCTATCTGTTTGTCATTCTTTAGAATAAAAGACCTTTTGAATGTCAATATTCTTGTACCGGAAGAGTCATAAAACAATAAAAAGAAGCAAGAACCAAGAACATTCTAACCTACAATGTCTTTAAATTATTTATCTAACTCTGTCTTCTCCTTTCTTCTTAGAGTCATTTTAATTAGCTTTGTATTGTTTCATTATGAGAAGAGCGGATTTTGGAGATAAGCTCTCATTTTTAACATTTTAGTTTTAATTGGGTGGGCTTTTCAGGTGCTGAATTATCTACCAAGGAAATAAGTAGCTTTTATCACCTTTCTTCACATTTTATTCTAGTACTTCATAATGCAGGAGGCTCTTAATATTAACTCCTTGCACTACAGTCTTTAGTTACCATCCTTTTCCATTGCATCTGTCAGCTGGAACAAAAGTGGCTTAATGTGCTTTCTTTAAACCAGAATTTGACTCAAACTTTTGCTGATTTTTTTTCACAGCCATCTAGGGTCAAGAAAATATTGAAACCTATTTGCCTACCCACTTATCCTCCTTCTATGCAAGTTTTTTGCACATTCTGTGAACACTTGGTATTGCTTCCCATCTGTGAATGGGTTCATCATTGTCATCATCATAAGTTTTAAGGCTAAAATGAAAGAGTATTGCATTTTGTTAGAAATGCCTAATTCAGCCAAATTTGCCCTTATAAACTGGACTGATTTAGCAAGTGCTAGATATTAACATGGAGCTGATCCAAACTTCTTGCTTGCCTGGGGTGAGAATGGACTACTATTATTTTGAGAGAATAGTTCTTTGGAGTTCTTGGTTCTCTCTGAGCCTGGTAGTTGACTTGCAGATGTTTAATTATCCAATTAAGTAACATCACCATTCTCACCACCCAACTAGGTTACGTGATGACGTTATGTAATTGAGTGATGATATGGAATATATGGATGGGCTTGGGGGACAAGGGAAAAGATGCTATGTAGGAAACAATCAGATTCAGAGAGAGGAGCTTCCAATGGATTAGTGGTCAGATGAAAAAGAATTAAGAAGGTCAGAGGAAAAAGAATTAAGAAGGTCAGAGGAAAAAGAATTAAGAAGGACCTGCCCTGTAATTAAAAGTACCTTCAGAGTTGCAAGATTCTGTAAACAATAAAGTAGAATTAGCTCATTGAGTTGTGTTGCCTGTCTGGTTTAGCCAGGGGAGCTGACAAGTAATGAATACTATATATATATATATATATATATATATATATATATATATATATATATATATATATAGTATCTAATACTATATATATATAGTATCTAATCTATCATATCTATCTATCTATACACACACACACACACACACACACATGTGTGTGTGTATGTATATATATATATATATATATAGAGAGAGAGAGAGAGAGAGAGAGAGGAGACAGAGAGAGAGAGACGGAGAGACTATCTAGTGATAGAGATAGATTCTCTTCCAATGAGCAATAGTTTTCCCCCTTACCCTGCTGTGAAAATTAACTCTGAGTTTTCTTGCTCCACATAAAGAAAGTTTTCTTCCCTTTATGGGCACATCCAGGACAATTGTCCCTAATGTCTGCCTTAGTTCACCATTTCATGTCTATCAGCCAGGAAAGACTAAACCTTTGTGAGTTTGTTTTTTCCCATTAGATTCAGGAGAGGAACTACAAGCTGTTTCTTTGTTCATGCTTCAATAAGATGAAATTGAGAAGAATTCTGCCTTTCTTTCCCAAGTGATGGATAGAACTTGAAAACTGCTTTGTTTTCAGAAAACATATTCTCCACAGAAAGAAAAGAAATTGATGCTTGGTTTCCCGGCAAGAGGAGAGGGGTGGATGGATGAGCAGTTGCAAGGGAATTCACCAATTCAGGGCCATGATAACTGGGATTCCAACAAAAACATTGAAAAAATATCTCAATATGGCCAAAGTGGAGGAAAATGTTGAAATCTAGAAAGTGAGTCATTTGCTGCCAATTTACACATAGGAACCCATGCAGTTGAAGGCTCCAGTGAAGAAAAGCACTTAGGCTGGAAGATAGAAACACATTAATGTATACAGTTTATGACTTGTAGGATACAGATGCACAGAGGACTTTAGCTCTGGACTATCTTACTTTCTCTAAGTCAAACTTTGAAACAAGGAAGCAGAAGCTAATGTAAGTACAGTTGAGAAAGGTACGGAAAGGAAGAACCCAGCTTTTTAAACAGTTAATTTTTGAAGCAAGAATGCTATGAAGAAAAGTTTCTTTCAAAATGCTATAGATCATAAGCTTCTTTTCACTAGGGATAAAAATTAAAATGATATGTGTAACATTAAACAAGTTGTGGATATTTAATATTCTATTATTTGACTCTTTGGAAAACAATAACTTTTCCATCAGTAAATCAGAATCAGAAGCAACCCGTCATTAAGGAAACATCCTAACAGTGAGGACAATTAGCCAGTGGAACAGCTTGCCTTCAGAAGTTGTGGCTGCTTCATCACTGGAGGTTTTTAAGAAAAGACTGGACAGCCATTTGTCTGAAATGGTATAAGGTCTCCTGCTTGACCAGAGGGTTGGACTAGAAGACCTCCAAGGTCCCTTCCAGCTCTATTCTGAATTAATAAAATTAAGTTTCCTTTTAAGATTCCCCCCCCCCACATTTTAGATTCTTCTGAGAAACAGGATCTTACTATTTAGTCTAAAAGTATAAACTTTTTGCACTAGCTGAGCCTAGAAGTAAAGCTATCCTTGGGAATCTGATATTTTTGTCAAATGACAAAAGTAACATTGCAATGCAAGCTGCACCCCTTTCATAAATCTATATAGTACCATAGGGCATTCATAAAATGCACAGATTGTGTTATGATGATGCAATCTGTTTTCATATTTTAATTAATTAATTTGATTCCTATAGCCACCCATCTCAACAAATGATTCTATTATTATTAGTCTCTACCTTGAGCACTCAATGGACTTCTGTTTAGAAGACAAATAATGCAGTATATTTTGCAAAATTACTGACAGCAATGACATAGAAATGGAAGAGGTGAAGAAATTTTGAAAAAAAGCATCCATAGGTGGAAGAGGGGGGCAAAAGGTATTTTTGTTACTACTACAGACATACAAATGTTGTAGGTAAGTTTAACAATGTATAACCTGACTTGAAATCTATGACTCTGTTCTTTTGGGTAGATGTCCATGATAGGCCAAGAAAGTATGGATGGTAGAAACTTTCTAAAGCATTGCTGTCACCTAATAGAAACTATTCAGATCATAGAAAACACTTCCATTCAATATATAGTGTGTTTCTCCTTCCTAATGCAATTCCTGTAACTCATACCAGTCCATACAAGAATGGGATAGGAAGATATCTGGGAGGAAGTTTCCTTCCATTTCTATATCTCAGGAGCAATCCAAAGACATTTTTAAAAAATGTTTGAATGCAAACACTGAATGTTTGAATGCAAAGCTTTATAATAGAACTCCAATTTCCAGGAAGTAAGTGTTCTGAACTGTAATCAGGAAAAAGGTTGACACATGTGTTGTTTATCTTCCAGCAAAGAATTCCTACAGGCAAAGAGACTCCTCAAGTTTCTTCAAAAAAGGTGGATACCGATAAAAACACATCAGAATGCAACTCAAAAGACGTAAGTGCAATCCATTTAGATTGGAAGTCAAGATCTAATCTGTAGTATATGCGAACCATGAAATATATGGATCTATATCTATTTAACTTTAACCATGGAAATATGGCATACAGTTTTATACTAGGTGAATACAGATGTTTGATATTCAGGTGCTACAAAAGAGATGCTTTTTGATGTAATAGATTTTTTTTTCTCTGTGGCTGTACTTGACTAATAGGATTTGCAATATTTTCAGGAGAATGAAGTAACTAGAGAAGAAGTGATCTACCTACAAATTAGCTACAGTCCACTTGGAAAATTCACATGTGAATTCACCACAGCAGATCTGTTTATTTTCAAAATGTGTGCTACCTTTTAACGTACCTTGAAGCTTATGTGTGCTTCAATGTTAGAAAGTGCCTGGTGCAAAGAACAAGCTATAATAGAGCTTTATACTGTAACATTAACAGAAATAATGGTTTGTGTCCTTTCTTGTTTTCCAAATGCACAAAGGGAGATGCGAGAGAAAGTGTAAATTACTAAACTATAGCAATAATTTCTCATGCAAGAAAAAAATTAAGATCTTATAAAGAAAAAAAATGAATTACACATGGAGAACAAAATGACTAATAACAAGACAGGTTTCAGAGAAAGGCATAGAGACACATTGTCAGATAACTAATGTAAGATGGATAACAGAGGCAAAACAATATAAGGAGATTGACCTTTGCTCTGTTAACTGTGAACAGACTTTTGAACCTTCAGATCCTGGCAGAAAATGAAATATATTAAGGTTAATGAGAGTGGCAGAACACTGATTATTTTTCTGGGCAACTTCTATAACTATTCCATAAACTGAATCTGGAGAAATCAAATGATTCAAAATAAGAAAGGGAGTAAGATAAGACTCTGTATTGTCCCCATATCTGTTTACTTATATATAAAGATATTATATTGGTAAAATGGGGAGGGGGGATATACGACAGCTGCAATCAAACTAGGAGGTCCCAAAAATCACCATGTGGTATCACAAGAATTATCTGTGTGTAAGTTGGGAGTTCATATAAATTTGCTAAACAAATAAAATAACACCGTTTTGTTACTGGAAAGTAAAGAAGAGTTGGAAGATTCATTCTCAAAGTTAAAGTGGAAAGTGGAAATTTGGGCATTAATGCTAAATATTAAGAAGGTAAGAGTAATGTTTATTTTATATTTATTTATATTTCCTATTTCTAAACTGCCTATCTCCCTGAAACAGGAGCTCTGAGCAGTGTATAATATACACTATCAGCATATAAAGAAGTGTATAAAATTAACATTAAAATATTAAAATTAATTTACGATTAAAATTTTAAAGTTACAAAAGTTATAAATTTAAAAAATTCAAAGAGACAAAAAAAGTCCAAAAAGGCAATTTAACCCTGTTAAGATTGTACTAAAAGAGACAGGGAGAGGGCTCTCTTGGTGCTAAACAGCCCCATGATTGCATGATCCTTTGAGCCCCCATGCAAGGTTGCAGAGTCATAATTTGAGCCCTTTTTGGAAGGTTAGGAGAGTTGGGGTCCGCCTCCACAGTGCAAGGGCCAACAGCAGTGAAGGGTCTCTTCTTAGACCAATGTTAACCAACATGCTTAGGAAATTTACAGTTCACAGTGAAGAAATGAAAGTGACAATTGGTTTTATTTCCTGAGTTCAAAAATAAAGATGACCTATATGATGGATAAATAAAAAGGAGATATCTGTTAGAGAAAGAAGGCAGTAACAAACTCAGACAAAATCAAGACGAATAGGACATTTTCTGATAATAAAGATCAAAACGATAAAGCAATGGTATTTCCAGTAATTATGTATGGCTGTGAAAGGTAAACACAGAAAGTATGGAAGCTAAATACCTTTGAATTATGGATCCAAATATGATTACTACAAGCACTGTGCACAGCAAAAAAAAAAAAGTGATTAGTTGATATTGAAAAAAAAGATGAACTCACATGCTTTATGCAGGTAGTGCTAATGGACAATGAACTAGGAGAAAAATAGTATTCCTGGCAAGCTGAGGAAGAAGGAAACAATTAGTAAGATGAATGGACAGTATCATGATTACAGGAATACACTTGGAAGAGATAATACTTATTACAATAGACAGATTGAGATGGCAAGCATTTGTCTATGCAGATGACCAGGAAATGAGCTTATTTTGAAAGCATCCAATTAAGTAACTAATTGGGCTAGATATATAAATAAAATAAAATTTTCTCACCTGTGTAAGATAGGCTGTGTTTTCCTGTTCTTCTCTGACCTTTACATTATTTTCTGTGCTTGACACGTTACAAACAAAGTAATAAGAACTCAGTAACATATTCAAATTGAATAATCAAAATAAATTCCATGGAGTTTGATGTGTAAATAAATTACTACTCTTTAGCACCAAGTGTGAATTTCTTAGAGCTATCATTTCTCATTAAGCTTCTGTTTCCAATAATGATCTACAAGGAACTGTGTACAGTGGGGAAAGAAAAAAGAAATAATATGTAATTAATGAGCCCAAACTATATAAAATGATACTCTGCTGAAAATATATGGCTCATTTTATTGCAAAGGAGCAGGTTTGCCCCTGTGTATTTCCTTCCTTTCCATATACATGCTGAAATCCTTCAGTGTCTGAAACTGAGCACATAGTTTTGCAAACTTTGCAAAACTAAAATGTTTTAGTTTTATTTAATGCTTGATTGTTGTTTTAAAGGTTTGTAAATACAAAACAAAAATAATTTTTATGAGACTTTTAAATCTTAAGTTTCCATTATTCTATTCTATTCTATTCTATTCTATTCTATTCTATTCTATTCTATTCTATTCTATTCTATTCTATTCTATTCTATTCTATTCTATTCTATTCTATTATTCTATTCCATATTTTAAAAATCTAATTAAATTATATCCATACAAAACATAATCCGTATTTATTCATTCAAGTAATTGATTGAAATTAATACATTTATCATAACTAAGCTAGCTACAATTTATTGCAATTAGCCTCTTGTCAGCATAATTCTATAGAGAAAATGTGATTAATCTTTTGTTAGATAGGACACATAATCCCTTAAATTAACTAAGGGGTCATTTATTGAGTTTGCACTTCATACTAAGCCTTAGTGATCAGCTTATTTCATTTACACCTGGCATGATGTCCGATCAGCTATTGTGGCTTTTAAATAATGATTTATGGCATAAAACAAAATGTCAGGTATGTGGAATGACCAATGGAGCAGTCAGAGTAGAGACAGCATAGCCAGCAGCTGGACAGTAGGCAAGTCAAGAGGCTCAGAAGAAACCTTCCCTAGTTGCTTGGGTTGTAAAGGAGATGTGGGGGGTGGGGGTGGGGGTGGCAGAGAAGTATGATTTCAGACTTGTAACATTCTGTTACTATAGCTTTGTAATAATCTAGAATTGGCTCATCAGGTTTTGTTTCCTATCTGGTTTGCCCTGCAAGGCTGACACATAGAAGTATTTAAACAAAATATTAATCTGGTGGTTAAGGCACCAGAGACTCACCAGGAAACTGTAGCTTCCAATCCTTAGGTCTGAAAGCCATCTGTGTGACTTTGGGCCAGTAACTCTCCCTCAACCCGACTTGCCTCACAGGGTTGCTGTGGGGAAAATAGAAAGATATGTTTGCCACCTTGACTTATTTATAAAAAACTAATAAAGATATGTATATGTAGTGAAATAGGCCAAGGGAAATCTGAAATTTATCTGAATATGGTGATTTATTTGAAAGTAGCCAAGCAATGTGAAAATTCACTCCAATCAGTCTAAATCGAGGGAATCAATAATCTAAACAAATAATATGGGATAATTGGACATCACGCCTCATATTTTGAGATTATTTTCTCTCAAATTCTCCTAGAGTTTGGCATTTGAGATTACTAGAATATATATTCTAGTACTATATATGTTATTAGAGTTTCAGTGAAAACAATCTCAAAATATTAGGCCTGATGTCCAGTTATCCTATATTATTTGTTTAGATTATTGATTCCCTCAATTTTAGGCTGATTGAGGTAAATTTTCACATTGATTGGCTATTTTCATATAAATCATCATGTTCAGATAAATCAATGCATTTCTCTTGGCTTATTTCACTACTTAGCTTCGAAGGGAAAGATTTAAATAAGCCCAATTCCTGAGTCAAGATTTTTTTTCTCGTTTTTTTTAATCCTATTTATAATGAACTACAACATTCCTACTTGTTACACATATTCCATTTTCATCTAATAGTTATAACTGGTAAAATAAATCAATTGCTGAGATGATCCTTGTCTGTAGCATGCAGTTTTTCTAAACAAAAACTTGCTTCACTGGTTTAGTTGAATATCTTTGTAGTCCCATTGTTACAATTTGAAGCTCCAATTGCACAGTGTAATTGTCAGGAAGCATGTGATTTTACGATTCTGATTTTTTCCCCTCACAAATTCTTTTAATGAAGAGGCATACTTGAGTAATCCACTTTCATAATTTATGGTCCCAGTTGTGTACCTTGCCAGCTTTCCTGTTTAATTCACTGGCTGAGCTATCTCTGGGAATGGTTGAATTTTTACATATTTTACTGATCAAGCTGCATATTTCATCATTTGAGTTTTGCGCACCCAGGTACTTTTGCTGATCAAAGTGCATGGTAAACTGATCAAGGAGGAATTACTTTTAAGCAGAAGCTATGCTCCTGTTTGCTAAAGCTATTTTAATATCTCTCTTTATGATTTTCAGGGTTTTTCTTTTACTCCTTTCTGCATAACAGGAATAATTATATTGCATCATGATTATATTTTATTAAGAAAAGGCTGTTTTGCATAATAAGCAGAGATTCAGCATCAATAAATTTTGCCCACTTAGGTTGTTCTTTTTTAGAGCCAACCTACTGTATTTTAATAATGACTGATAATTAATATTAGCATCATATGCAAAATAAATATAACTGACATTCCTAAGAAATAATTCTGAGTTAGAATGTCATAAAACATAGCACTGAGTTCTGTATCAGATATTACGGAAACTGGAGCCCTACTAATGTTGTTTAAATTATGTTGGAACCTTGTGGAGTTGTTCTTTTTCTCTCCTTCATTGCAGAGGAAAGTCTTCACATCCATGACTGTTTGATTATGGCTTTCATGCATACTAAGACCTTGCATTAACTGGGAGTAGCTGACTAACCTCGATGCTGAATTACAATTAGGAACAATGTTGATCTGCTATTCTATGATCTGGTATTGGAAAAGAGAAATGCTTAATACTATGTAGAACTTTTTTTACAAAATTAGCATGAATTTTAACCAATTTTGAAGGGACAAGCAATGGGAAAGTCTATTTTAAAAATCAGAGCAGGGCTTTGGAACTACACACCTTTAAAATTTGATTGTTAAACTTTGGAACTTTTCATGAGAATGAGATGAAATTGACAGTACAGGTAAATCATTGGTGGGAGATGGAAAGTAGGCCAAAGTTTACAGAAATTAGTGCAGAAGTGTTCAAGTTACATCAGTTGTTGATTGTAAAAATTGCTATGACAGACAATTTGTGAAAGGCTCACAAAGGTACCAGTAATCTTTTGCAAATGCCATTTGACTGAGACCTACCCCTAATATGCTCATACTTGATTTCTTCAGTGACACTATCTAACACACTAGTATGCACATAGACACTATCAATGTAACCAACATGGTACGGTTACAGAAACAAATGACAATAGACAAACACATACACACACACACACTCAATTAATGTAATCCAGTGAGTAACCTTAGACATAGAATATCCAATACAATAAAATAACATATAATTATATTTTATACAGTGAATGCATAGAAACTTATTTATTTCTTAATTTAGAAATGCCACCCTGTGTGGTGTTTCTAAATTAAGAAATAAATAAGTATATTTCGAGCAATAAAATCACACAATGAAAATAATGCAATAGTAAAATCACACCATTAAAACTCACTAGCTATCATCTTTACAGAGAGTGGTTAGGACAGCCGAGAAGATCATAGGAAGCTTGCTCCTGGTATTCAGGATGTTGCTTATAAGTGCTATGTGCTTAGAACTCAAAGCATTGTTAGAGACTCCGCACACCCACTTTACGGTCTGTTTCTGATGTTCCCCTCTGGGGAGTATTTCTAGCAGGACTACCTGATTCTGTAATAGCTTTGTTCCCTATGCCATCTGTCTGGTAAACTCACAAGATTCATTTTTCTCACCATGTACATGTATACATCCGAACTAGACTGTGTTGTTTCTCTGTGTCATATAATATATGTGGCTATATGCATAATTATTTATGTATTTATTTTAGTCATATTAATGTAGTGTATATTGGAGGTGGTGACCCTTTGAGAGCTGTATGCAATGAAATTTCATTTTAATGTATGCCATTTAGTGTACATTCAAAATGACAATAAAGTTATTATTCTATTCTGTTCTTTATGAGATAGACCAGGTCAGAAAATAAGCTCCACAAAGAGTAGTGAAACTCTGTTGTTGCAAAGTATGATAATAGTATTTTTAATGTCTCTCTTCCCTCTTTTTTACACAAGAAAATCAAGGTAGAGTAATCTTGAGTTTCTTTCTCATCCCCTCATCCCTTTCAGGGCTATGTTGGTGTTTATCAAACTATTCTTCCATTCCTTCTTCAAGGAAATCTACATACTCTTCTATACTGACAAACATTTTGCATAGATTCTTCTTTTTTTTCCTCTGCAAGGGCAGAGTCCCTTTCCCCCCCCAGATCAATCAAGCATTGAGCCATTGGTTGCAACAGGAACCGAAAAAACAGCTTGTCAACCAAGCCAGACATAGTGGGCAGAGAGACAGAGTGACTGACCCAAAGTCAACCAGCCAGCTGCATAAATGCCCTCAGTAATTATCCCACATGTCTCCAATGACAGTATAATATCTAAGAGCACCCAAATTATATGTTCTTAATCCTTAGGGTAGTACCATCCCATCAAGCATTGAGGTTAAGGCCATTTCTAGCTATAGAATGCCCAGCAGAGAATTTCTGACTTCTGGAGATTCTATGTAAAGCCATTGGTTCCTTCATTCAGTCTATGCAGCCCAGAAGCACTAATAAAAAATTAATTGCTTTTCCTGGTTCAGATGAAAAGGAGAGATAGAATCAAATGTCATCTAGGTGTGGTTGCCAATTGGACAGATTAGGGCAGCCCAAATCTCTCTCTCTCTCTCTCTCTCTCTCTCTCTCTCTCTCTCTCTCTCTCTCTCTCTCTCTCTCTCTCTCTCTCTCTCTTTCATAGATATATGAGAGAGATGACAGAGAGAGAGAGAGATACACAACTCATTTTATTTGAAACAATTCTGTCATAATAACATGATATGAAGGAAGTATATTATTTGCAGACTGATGCATATGCTACATTACATCACTTGACTCTGTTTTGATCCTAACTCCTTGACATTCATGTCTCAATATGAAAACTGTGGAAAAGTCATGTACGTGTATTTGTGTGTGTATGTTATATTAGATTTCCTTGCTATGCCATTACACATTAAAACTGATAGTTTTATTGATTAATCATCTTCACCCATTCCCCATGATTTTATTGGATAGCATTTCCTGGCAGTCCTGCATTCATTTATGCTGCCCCTATAATCCATTTCATGCTAAAGGACAGAACCATAGCTAGTTTGCTTGCTGTTGAAGAGTAGAATGGTTTGGATTTATACGACAGTGGGAGAATTTGGTTTTAAATTATCCTAATCAATGCTTCAATGAAATTGAGCTGTCTTCCATTTTTTTCTCAGAGAACATAACTCATGTTTAGTACTTTGCTCTTAATGTGGCAGCAATATTCCTTCTTCAGATTAAACAGTTCAAATATATGCTTCACATTGTTCCCTGCCTGCTTAATGAATTGTATTCTCCTTGCTTAATACAGTAGTCTCTCAGGTATACAGCATCTTTCATTTAGTTATTCTCTACCTCCATGTACTTTATTTGTCTGCCAGTCCAAATAGAAATTCTAGGAACAAACACTGCAAAAATATAACTCTGTTTCCAGCATTGATCCTGAAACATTTGCTGAGCTCTGTGGATTTGCAAGAATGAACAGAGCAAGGAAATTATTTAGGGCAGATTGCCCTAATCTTCCACATACTGTAGTTCTCCAAAATTCCTTTTATTATGACGCTCCATACACACACAAAAAATGCTGTGGAAGCAGAGAATCAGTTCACTTTGTAAACCCCAAAAGATCCCCTATATAAGAAAAGTCACTGTTTTTTTCCCAATATGAATTAAGATGAAACTTGAACAATCGATTGATTTTTAAAAGTAGATTTAAAACAGATTCAGAGGGATAGTCACTTGCTTTATTCTTTGACACTGATTAGAAACAATGCATGTTGTGGTTATTAACATTTTTCAGTCTTGATCATAGCTGGAAAGGCATAATGGAGTGGGAGTGATAGTTCTTCATAATAAACTGACATTTGTTTATCAGTTTTATATTGCACTTTTTCATTCAAGAGCTCAACACTTACACAAAGCTCTTTCCACTGATTTCTTTCCCAATGACAAGAACCCTGCTGGGTAGATTTGATTGAAAGAGAATAATTACTACAAAGTTATCCTGTGAATTTCAGCGTCTAAGTGTGGACTAGAACAGAGCTCCCCAACCTTTCCGAGTTGGCAGCCCAGAGAGAAAGGGAAGAGCAGGGAAATATGCGCACATGTGCGTGCATGCGCAAATGATGGCACTCACAGCGGTGGTGCTAACACCATTGTGCATGTGCAAGCCAGTGGTGGCACTGGCACCTGCGCAACTAGAGAGCTAGTGCCCATGCGCATGTGCAAAAGCCATGTGATATGGCGGCAGCACTAGTGCTCCTGTGCATGTGCAAATGGGGCTGCTAGTGGCCAACAGGCTGCAGCCTGGTATTGGGCTGCGGACGACAGGTTGGAGACCCCTAGACTAGAACTTGGGTCTTCCTTATACCAATTTAGTACTTCAATCATTATTTGTTGTATGCTGCCCAGAATCACTTCTTATGAGATAGGCAGCTAATTTGATTAACAAATTAATTAATAAATCATTACACCACACTGGTTTCTGTTCCATGTATTATTCATATTAGAAGGAGAGAGCAAAGCTTTATTTTTTTTTAAAGTCTAGGGCTTTTTTTACTTTGGCATAATACATTCAATCTTGGATAAAGGATAGTGAAGGATCAGTCCATAGTGGAGGAGATGCCAAATCCCAAATTTTAGAAATTTTGGGGATTCTTGGGGATCCAGCGGGGAGTCTGTTCAATGGTTGCACTGTGCTTCGATGGATGCTTTTCTCACAGAACCTTGTTTTTATTTATTTGTTAAGTGTTTAAACACTTGTGGTATTGTTTTAGTTGTTGGTTATATGCTGCCCAGAGTCATGTACAGTAAGACAGCAACCATATAAATTTGTTACATAAATAAACCCCAGATAAAACATTCAAAGTGGAACAATAGTTTATGTAGTTATCTCCAGAGTTCTACATTCTGTCATCTTTTTCTAGATAATATTAATGGCAAGAGAGTGTGATCCAGGACATTCAAAGTTTCTTTTCCCAAAAAGTAACAAGGTAGCAGAGAAATAGTATCTGCTATTGAAAAGCAGACACTTCTGAAAGTCCATCCTTTCTTCCACAGATAGAATAGAATAGAATAGAATAGAATAGAATAGAATAGAATAGAATAGAATAGAATAGAATAGAATAGAATAGAATAACAGAGTTGGAGGTGACCTTATAAGTCATCTAGTCCAACCCCTCCCCCCCCATCCAAGCGAGAGACCTTACACCATTTCTGACAGATGGCAGTCCACTGAAAGCTTATAGTGATGAAGCTCCCAAAACTTCTGAAGGCAATCAATTCCATTGGTTGATTGTTCTCACTCATATCTAGAACTTTAATATCTTGGGGTGAATCCTTTTCAGTATATTTTGTTTGGGATCTTTAATGTAACTAATTGCTGCTTTCACAGATGTTCTATGATAAGCAGTATAAATCCTGTCTATTGGCTTTGTTTATTGTGCATACCATGGATCATAGTATACATAACAATAGATAAGATATTGTATTTTGTACTATCAGCATGTAACAATTGAATTCTTTGTATAACTATTAAAGGTAACTTTCAACGCTCCCCTAAACTATGCTTCTTTCTACTAACGTGCTTATTGTAATAGGGAAATAGATTTATTAATTATTTTATTAAATTATAGTTTCATACCCAATGAAATAGATAATATCTAATAATTCAGGAAAATTTCCAGTTTCAGTTTAGCAGTTTAGTGTCTGATTGTCCCATTAAATCAATGTCATAAATCCACACAATATTAATTAAACATATCTTTGGTCTGTGGGAGGCTTACCTTATTCATTCTTAGAATTATTGTAATATTCACCTAGACACCTACATACAATAGGATGGGGCAATAAAAGTAAATGTAATCTCAGTTGTATGAGTTTCTTGAGCTAGAATAATTGAATCACATTATTATTTTTTGCCATGTATAATAGTAATGCAAAAATCTGTTCCTGTCTATGGTTAATAAATGTGCTCATAAAATTTTACAGCCTTATTCTCAAGCACTAGTTAACTCAAACATTTTTTCCCCTTGTTTCATGTTCTGGGTACAGTGAAGGCATTTTCTCCTTCTTTTGTATATCTGAATTATCATGGCAAAGAGGCAGAATGAAAAATGGCACTACAAATGTTATTAGCATTGTTAGCTATGCTATGCACAATAGATTCATCCAGCTTAAAAGCTCATCCTAAGGCTCAGTTTCCTTCACCAACTTCAGCATGATGTAATACATCCAACTTTGTTTTTAGCATTAAAAGTTTTCCTTTACATTTGGGGTAAAAGGGTTGAGCGTGACGTTAATGGCCATTTTGACCCAATAGTAATAGTAGCACAAAAGAAGCACAGGAAAGAATGCACAGCTAGAAACACGCAATGGTAAATGTGTGAATGAGGGCAGAAAGGAGCTTTGGCACAAAAACAGAGATGAAATGATAGAAGGTGTTGAAGCCACAGGAACCTTGGGAGGAAGTGATCATGCAATATTGGAATTCAACATTATGGAAGCACAAGCAATAGAACACAGTCAAACTAGAGTCTTGGACTTTAAGAGAGCTAATTTCAATAAACTTAGAGAGGGCTTGGGAAGGATTCCATGGATGAGAATCCTCAAGGGGAAAACAAATCAAGAAGCTTGGGAAATGTTGAAAAGTGAGATAATAAAAGCCCAGTCTAGCACAATACCAACAAAGAGGAAAAATAACAGCTCTCAAAAGAAACTAGCATGGCTGCATAAATAACTCTCTGGTAAATTGAAAGATAAAAAGGACAAGTATAGAAAGTGGAAAGAGGGCACATAACTAAGTCAGAATATCAGCAAATAGCCCGAGCCTGCAAAGATGAAGTGAGGAAAGCTAAGGCTCAAAATGAACTAAGGCTTGCGACCAAAGTCAAAAATAACAAAAAAAGCTTCTTTCAACATGTAAAAAACAAGAAAAAAGTGAAGGAAATGATTGGTCCATTAGTGGGTGAAAGTGGCAAGAAGGTGACAAGCAACAGGAGAAAGCAGAACTATTTAACTCGTTTTTTGCATCTGTCTTTACACAAAGGGAAAAAAGACCAACCTACCAAAAATAGTGCCATAAAAAACAGAATAGAAACGCAAGTTAAGATAGGCAAGAAAACGGTAAGTGAGCACCTGTCCAGCCTAGACGAGTTCAAATCACCAGGACCAGATGGATTACACCCCAGGGTTCTCAAGGAACTGGCAGATGTGATCTCAGAACCATTGAACTATATTTTTCAAAGATCCTGGAGCACTGGGGAACTACCGGAGGACTGGAAAAGAGCTAATGTAGTTCCCATCTTCAAAAAAGGGGGGGAAAAGGACCCAGGAAACTACAGACCTATCAGCCTGAACTCAATACCTGGGAAGATTCTGGAAAAGATAATGAAACAACGAATCAGCGAACATCTAGAGGCAAACAAAGTCATTACTAAAAGCCAACATGGGTTTGTCAAAAACAGATAATGCAAAACAAATCTTATTGCATTTTTTGACCAAATGACAAAATTAGTGGATCAGAGGAATGCTGTGGATATAATTTACTTGGACTTCAGTAAGGCATTTGATAAAGTAGATCACAACCTACTACTTGATAAGATAGAAAAATGTGGGTTAGACAGCATCACCACCAGATGGATCCATAGCTGGCTGACCGGCCGTACTCAGCATGTGGTCCTCAATGGAACCGCATCTACATGGAGGGAAGTGTGTAGTGGGGTGCCCCAGTGCTCTGTTCTGGGCCCAGTGCTCTTCAACATCTTCATCAACGATTTGGACAAGGGGATAGATGGGGAAATCATCAAATTTGCAGATGACACCAAGCTGGCAGGAATAGCCAACACTCCAGAAGATAGGCTAAGATACAGGAGGATCTGGACAGACTTGAACACTGGGGCACTATCTAACAAAATGAAATTCAATGGTGAAAAAAGCAAGGTTCTACATTTAGGCAAGAAGAACCAAATGTACAGGTATAGTATAGGGGGTACCTTGCTCAATAGCAGTAACTGTGAGAGGGACCTTGGAGTCCTAGTGGACAATCACTTAAATATGAGCCAGCAGTGTGCTGCAGCTGCCAAAAAAGCCAACACAGTGCTAGGCTGCATTAACAGAGGGATAGAATCAAGATCACGTGAAGTATTAATACCACTTTACGATGCCTTGGTAAGGCCACACTTGGAATACTGCATCCAGTTTTGGTCACCACGATGTAAAAAAGACGTTGAGACTCTGGAAAGAGTGCAGAGAAGAGCAACAAAGATGATTAGGGGACTGGAGGCTAAAGCATATGAGGAACAGTTGCTGGAATTGGGTATGTCTAGTTTAATGAAGAGAAGGACGAGGGGGGACATGATAGCAGTGTTCCAATATCTCAGGGGCTGCCACAAAGAAGAGGGAGTGAAGCTATTTTCCAAGGCGCCTGAAGGCAGGACAAGAAGCAACGGATGGAAACTAATCAAGGAGAGAAGCAACCTAGAACTAAGGAGAAACTTCCTGACAGTTAGAACAATTAACCAGTGGAACAACCTGCCTCCAGAAACGGTGAATTGCTCCAACACTGAAAGTTTTTAAGAAGAGACTGGACAGCCATTTGTCTGAAATGGTATAGGGTTTCCTGCCTGAGCAGCGGGTTGGACTAGATGACCTCCAAGGTCCCTTCCAACTTTATTATTATTATTATTATTATTATTATTGTTATTGTTATTGTTAGCAATATAAGCACATGCAAATGGGCATTTCAGGTTCATATTTGTCAAAGCATTGGGGGAGAAATCTATTTCTAATTGAGATGAAAATAAACTCACCCTGAGAACTGCATTCATTAGAAGGCAAGAAATGATGATGTTAAACTCATGATATGGTTTTGATATTAGGGTTATGGGTTTAGCTTTATAAAAATAAGTCCTAGAAGGTCTGAGTTTAAATACATATCCCCATGGTTCCTACATACCTTGGGGTGAGATTTATTTTCCCATTTGGAATAACCATTTTGTTTCTTGGCAATATTTTGTGAGTTACTTGCCATTGCTTTCTTTCTAGAGCTGAGAAAGATTGACTGGTTAATACATGTGTTTTTGTTGTTTTCTGGAGAGAACTAACAGACATTACTCCAGATGTCCAACCTGCTTTCCATTAATTAGATAAAGCTTATTGTTTTCCTGAGAAGGGCAATGCTTACTGCAGACTGTCCTTCGGTGAAAAGATTTATACTCTTCATTGCACTGCTGATTGCATAAAGAGCTAACATAAAGAGCCAACAGTCACTTCCTCACAAATCATGTTCCTCTCAGTTTATTTTTACCTTTACTAACTGACAGACACACTGATAGAACTACCATTATTCTCAATGCAATCTAGTGTACATGAGAATTAAGTCAATATGTAGGTCAATCATAGTGAAAAGAAGATGTAGTAGATTGAAGCTTATATACAGCATAATCTCCTATTTTCACTGTTGTGGTATTAAAAAAAGGAAATAAATGATCACAAAATGGATGATGAGATATTATGCTAGGAGGGGAAGAGGGCTTCTTAATTGCCAACAGCATATATACAATACCGCAACTTGTTATGCATGTTTATTGTTATTACTTGATTCCACTTATTGTAGAACAAATAAGCTATTATCTCTGTGACAACTACAAGTCCATCTGCATAAGACAAAGAATTGAGTGTTTCTATCCCAGAAATACAGCTGTGCAATTTGTGTTGTTCTCCTTCCTACAATTTCCCTCAGGTCATATTTATATCCTAGGAACAAGTCATAGGAAACCAAATGAGACTTCTTTCTGAGGAGGCCTAAGTAAACTGATAGATATCTTGATGCAATTGGTAAAAAAAAAAAAAAAAAGCTTATAATCACAGCAAAACTCTAGCCCTCTGAACGGTGCTGCACATCACAGCTTGATAAGATTAAAAAAAAAAACTTGTTTTCTCTGGCTATCTAATCAATAACTACAGTAGTCCTAGTAGACCCACCACCCTCCTTGCCTTCAGGAATGCTGCTAAAACCCTGCTCTCTTTCCCCCTCCCCTACATTGGGTCAACAAGGGAGGAAAGCTCACATTTGTCATTTTGTGATGGGGTTGTTGTGGTGTTTGGTATTGTTAAGGGAGTTTTAAATTGGTGTTGTTATTTCTTCATCTGTTGTTAGCTGCCTGGAGTTCTTAGATATAATATAATTTATCAGTCCTGTAGGAGCTTTGCTGGATCAAAATCTTGGCTCACCTTATCCAGCATTTTCTTTTTTCCCAGAACCAATGAGATAGCTCTGGGACATTCACAAGTAAAATCTGCAGAATGTAATCTCCCCATGCTGTTTATGGCAATTGAGAAATCACCAGGGACAGGCAGAAAATGTTTGCATCTTTCCATCACAGATATGTTTCATGCCATTTCAACAACAACCTGCAGTTTAAAAAATATTGCAATAGAAACTTGCCTTATTTTTTTTTAAAAAAAATGTCTTTTGAATGTAATTATATAAAGGTATGTTTTGTCTCCTTTTTATATTGACTTTTATTAAGTCAAATAAAATAATTTGTTCAGATCTCTTTAATCAATACTGTAATTAAATACCGCTTAAATTTTTTGCATCACTATAAAACTACAGAAAATTTATGTGGTTTAATTATGAACTAGGATAGCTTTAAAGAATATGTGTGTGTGTGTGTGTGTGTGTGTGTGTGTGTGTGTGTGTGTGGTGGTTGAATGCATATTTATTTATTGTTCTGTGCATTCACCCCTTTCCTTCAAATCTTAAAAGTAAAAAGATGGACAAACATATTCTCAGACATGAAATCCTAAGTTAGGCAAGTAAGCTTTCAGTCATGGTTCTATGAATCATTCCTACATGCATTTGAAAACACTAGTCAAATTTGTATGAATTATTGATTTCTAAATTAGAGGTGATTGCTTAATACCATTTTTTTCCACTTTTCAGATTGGCAACGCTTGCTTAGGAAACCAGAGTAATGTAACAGATCCTAGCATGCAGGTATAAATCTTGTTCTTTTTATACATTCTGATCACCCAAATTAAATTCCTGCTTTCTCCCTTGTTATGAATCATCAGCTTTGAAAGAACCACCATTCTCTATACAGTGTTATTTTTATTCTCTCAGTTGGTGGTTTTTTGTTTTTGCATTTTGTTTTGTTTTGTCTGAAATCTCATTTCTAATCTACAGCTCTAAATTATCTAAGGCAAATCTATTGATGCAGGAAGATGCATTGGTGTAGGAAGAAGACAATGAAGAAAAATTTATAATTGAGGCCCTCCTATCACAGCTTTTTATTCATTATCCAGATTAGTATTTTTATTTATTGATACTATATCACAGTTTAGCTTGACAACATGTTCCTGTTTTAGTTTGTAGAAGTCAATACTGGATAAAAAATTAGAAACCAGCAGTCAGGGCATTCATAACTACATCTGAATGACTTTGCTGGAGTAACCCTCTTGTACTAAGGGTATTCTACCAGAAGGAGAAGAATGAACAATTTGAACATTAGAACCACCGAGACATAGTGTAGACTTGTGATGGCTCACATGTTGATATGTCTACGTTGTGAAATAGCAGATATCACAACAATCTAGATAGGTTTCTGGAGAGTGTTGGGGAGGAAATAGAGATCATTGTCCACAATGACATCAGTAATATTGTAATCAATCAGTTCTGGAAGACAAATGTAGGCTAATGAGAAGTCCAGGACCACCAGAATATTTTCATTCTCAGAAATTTTATTTATATCCTACGCAGGGTTACAGAGAATGGAATCCAAAATTTCAATATGTGGTTCAAATAATGACACTATTTTAAGATATTTAGAGATAAATTTTATATGTTCTTAAATAGAAAATGAGTGATTTGTCATAGCAGGACATCTTATCTCCAATGTTACTGCAATTTTCATCTTCATTTTCTAGCGAAATAAATTTAGCCTTATATTTGTCCTAACCACTTTTCAACACACTAAGAAATTTGGGAGTACTGTAGCATAATCTAATAGATAATAGGGAAAGCCAAATTTTACAGATGATCATGTTACTTGCAACAAGGTTGTATATTTTTCTTCTCTCTGTTATTTCCTGTTATGAATTTTAGATGGTAAGGGTCTGTCTTCCTTGCCTTGTCTATATTGACAAAAATATAGAGAACATATTGATAATATACTATCACAATTCTATTCCTTCTCTGCTGCACTCCAACAGTCCATCAAGTGATAGGATTATATTGGAAAAAGGGAATCATTTCTAGATTTTCCATCCTAAGTCGTATTTTCCCAAGAAGTTAATAAAACATTTTCTAGAAAAATCTTCCTAATACACAGAAATAAGTGCGTAGTTATTTAATGAGAAGAAAATCTGCATATTTGCTATGTTGCCTTGTTACTGTGGATTCCACTCTATGTGAAGGGATACGAGTTCTCATTGTGCTCCATTTTCAACTGCTCTGTTCTCTATTCACACAAACCATCGATACAATTTCTTGCCTTTAGTCACATATTTCTTTCCCCAAAATAATCAGACTGGGGGGGAAAAGGCAGCAATTCATTATGTTATTTCTGCTATATTAATTATGGCTGGTCAATAGCTGAGCAAGCAAATGTGGAATTATTTTTAGTTAGGAAGGATTGGGCAGCTGATAATTTCTTCTGTTTTTCTCTGTGATTTTTTTCTTACACTTCTTCTCCAAGGGAAATATTCTTTATTGGCAATGGCAGTTTTGTGGTGCAATGTAATCTATTTATTTGCTTTTCAAGGGGACGAAATTCTCCTCATTGGAGAGTTTTCCTTTGAAGCATATCAACCTTATTCTTTGGTGTCCAAACCTATGTTTCCATTCCTTGCAAGTTCCATTGTAACATTTTAATATTGATTGTGTTTTCTTCATTATACCCACAGAAATCGCACAGTCCTCCATGGATTAAACCAGAAAATAACAAATCAACCGAGAGAAAAGGAAACAATGCTGAAGAGTCAGCTAAAATCAATGAAAAGACTCTGTAAATGCCATCTTGCTATCTTTACAATGTTATTCATTTGCTATCGTCTTCATCTTTTTAGTCCAGAGGCATGAAAATGTACCAGGTTTCTAGAGCATGCAATTTTTTCACTATTTTATGGATGTTTGTAAATTAGTCAAGAAATTTCTGAAATAGATTGACTAGTATCTTTCAGCAATAATCCAACACAAATGGATGTTTGGAAAAAAAAATGCTTTGTAATACAGTCCAGTTTTTTGAAATATTATTCTGCCCTGATCTGTAACTTGCTTATTATAAATCACTCTGTTTTGTAAAGAAAAGCTATTATGAAGTTTTATTTTATTAACCAATTCTGTTTTGTAAGTATCTTTATTGTGTACTAAGGTCAAAGCAGAGAAAGAAGTGATTCTACACATATATACATATTCAGTCAGACACAGTAGTGTCTGTATTTCAGAAAAAAAATACCTATTTCAAGTTTTTGATCATTTGGAATTGCTATTTAGTAATCATTTGGTTACAAGCAGAATCCTATGTACATAACAATACTTATTATCCAAACAACTATTGAAAGTTTTGGAGATTACATCTAATCAAATAAAGTAGATTTTATAGCAGATCGGTGTGGAAAACAGCTCAGAAAAAGGTTGTAATGAAATCTTGTTAAAAGTAAATGGGGCTTAAGATGATCACTTCAAGTTTTTATAAAATTGTACAGAAAGCATAGTTGGTTAAAAGGGCTGGTGCAATATATTTAAGAATCGCTCTCTTTGAACTGTAGCCTGTTTTTTAGTTATACTCTTTATAGGGATTTCATGACTTCGAATACATTTTATGTAATTATGTCCAGATATATAATTAGCTATTTTCTACATAATAGATAATTAGATTTCTGGGGAGGAAATGGTGCTCATTTAATGAGACATACTAATTTTCTATTATCAGAAGTTTGCCTTCAAGTAATAATGATCAAATGGTTAACATGAGAAAATTTGGTTGTTTTTTTTTGAAGTTGTATTTTTTCTGTTTTGTATTAATAACAGCTATTGCTAAAAAGAATGATTATGAACAACTTCCTTACACTAACATAGTACATACTATACAACTGGCTCCCAATCTTTAGCAGCATACTGCAAAGAGCTTGTGAAAATTCCTTGTTAATTTGATCGGGGAAAGGAACATCCTTGTCCCTTATTAATCGAGACAGAATCCCATAGAAACATTACATGTCACATGCTCATAGTCTACAATTCTAGTTTTCATTTTATATGAGATTCCTCTTTGCCCATCTGCTCATCCTCATATCCATTCTCTGAAACAAAGAGCTAAAGGTAGCTAAGCACTGGTAGTGAATTCCTGGGCCCTTTAAGGTAGAGTAGAGATACCAAAGGTACCACCTTAAACTCCCATGTCATTAGCATGAGGATGGGGATGGGGATGGTGAAAAAAAAACCTGGCAAAGTTTTACTTACCGCTAGAGTGATTGCTGAACAGACTGTAGTCTTGACAAGGCACTGAAGATGTGTTAGCAATGGGAAAGTCAATACCGTTACTAGTAAGGAAAAAGGAGGAAGCAGTATAGTTCCACCTTCAGTTCCATCCCAAACAACCTAATAATTCTTCTTAGTGCAGCAGCAGAACCTCCCCACACATACTGTGTACTTACATAGGATTATGCATAATGGTATTTAAGCCATAATGGCACAATGGTTAGAGTACAGTGTTGCAAGCTAACTCTGCTCACAGCCAGGAGTTTGTTGCTGACAGGGCTCAAGGTTGACTCAGCCTTTTATCCTTCCAAGGTCAGTAAAATGAGGATCCAGATTGTTGGGGGCAATATGCTGACATTTGTAGACCATTCAGAGAGTGCTGTAAAACACTATGGAGCAGTATATGTCTTTTGCTATTCCTAATTAAACCTTACAGCATTTGGCAAGCAGCATAATCAGCTTTAGCTATTTTAGTTATTTCCAAACCATATATTTAACCCTTATTGTTCTGCCGGCAGCAAGATCTGACTGCTGGCACAGCGACGGATTCTATTGCAAATCAGGGCTGTTTCCAAAGGAGGCAGAGGAGAGGTCTTATGGGTTTATGGAGCAAAGGAACTGGATGAGGCTGTCGGCAGGCCCAGAGGATGGGAGAGAGGCTTTTGGAGGAGTTGGAGGCAGCGGCAGCGTGCTCCAGGGGTAAAAAGGAATGAGGCCCCTTTAAGGAAAAGGTGGAAGAGACAGGATCAGAAAAAGGAAAGGAGGCGAGGTTGTCGTGCAGGAATATAAGCTAATTTGAGGGCTAATCCACATGGAGCTCCATTTCCATCTGTCCTGTTTGCCATCGTTCGCTCCCTAGAGACTAAAATGGACACTCTGAAACTTGAGCTGGCCACGAACAAGGAGTGTATATCGGAGGTGGTGACCCTTTGAGAGCTGTATGCAACAAAATTTCATTTTGATGTATGCCAATTGGTGTACATTCAAAGTGACAATAAAATTATTATTATTAATTATTATTATTATTATTATTATTATTAGTAGTAGTAGTAGTAGTAGTAGTAGTAGTAGTAGTAGTAGTAGTAATAGGTACAAGAATGCTACTTCTAACCTCTTTTAAATGGAGCCCATTCGTTCCGCCTTTCTTCTATGCAAAAGGTAACATTTGAAGAAATAAAAAAATAACTTATTGTATTTATACACAATAGTCCCAGGTAAGTATCATATAGTTTGTTCCTTAGAATGGTTATCATGATCTTGAGTGTAAGTAGCATTGTAAGTAGTAAATGTTCACAGGATTGCATTGTCAGTGACTTCCAACTTGTATCTACTTCTAAAATAATTTTAAAGCCAGAATCACCATCTCTGCTGATGTCATATAAGTACAATGTAAGTACAGAATTATTGTTGATGCACTTTATTCACAGCCAATTCCACATTTTAGAGGACAATTTAAGTTTTAGCACAACCACTGAGAAGGGTAGTTTTTATGCAATAAAAATGCAGCTATTGCTGTAGCTCACAAATGGATTATGCAGCATAACAAGGAACACAAAACATAAATGAGTGAGGATCAGGATAGTCGATACAAAAATATGAAAAAATCATCTGATAGCTGACAATCTCTTTAATCATAAAGGGGTGCATTGTACCCTAATACCATGCTTATCCATCTTCTGATGCATTTTCTTGGTAGAAATCCATGATTATAAGATTATAAAAAAAGCACAAATGTCAGCTGCTTATGTATTTGCCACAGTTACAGTTATACATTTTGAAGCTTTCTTTCACTAGGTATGTTTCTTCATATAATATGTACTGAGAATTTAAATTACCCAGTTAGTCATTTCAAAACAGATTACAAAACATCACTCCTAAAAATAAACCTTGTGGCATCATCCACTATTTGACATTCAATAAGAGAGTAGAGAGTTTTGTAATGGGTCACAGTGATGATCTATACATTCCGTAATTTCAGCCTTTTAGTGCAGAGAGACCTAACTTCTATTAGCTCAAAGATTACATCAGTCTTTTTATATAGATATTGAGAGGTGTACTGCAGAAGTGGATGGTGACAGAATCTCTTCTGGGAGAGAGTTTCAGGCATTTTACAGAGCGAATTGATGTCTTGCAAAAAACAAAACAAAACCCAGCAGTATTTGTTTTGTGTTTGTACGATTTTTGCCCTATCCATTCTAGAAGAGGTTTTGGTAGGCCAAAGTAAGAATGCTTGCAGATAATTACATGGCCACACTTCTTGCCCTCTTGTATTAGAGTCTGGTATAAAGTGGAACAAAATTAGGGTGGCTCTAAACATTCACTTTTCTTTTTCTTCCAGTGCATTGGTTTGTTTTGGGGTGGTTCAGAACATTTGAAGAAAATAGCCACGGAACTGCCTTTCTCAGCTTCTGTAGCATTTGATTTTCTCAGGTGTATTGTTTGCAGGAAGAATAGAGTAACTATTTTAGTTCCCATGACAACTTTATCATCACCCATTGAAACGTCTTTGCCAAAAGTTCCCTTAAGGCAGGCAGTTGCAATTCACTTGGCAATGACAGAGGCAACTCTTTCTTAATGGATTTTGAGTATGAGGAATTATTAAGTTTATATTTATAACTATTAGCAGTATGCTTCCTTTCTAGCAGAAATGGGGGATTTTAGTTTGAACTTTTGAATTAGTACTCAAGCCAACAATCTATTGCCTTCAGAAAAAAAATTCCCCTAGATTCAGAAATATAGTTCTTCTGTATTGGAAGATATGAATACACAAAGAGAAACAATTTTCTGGTTATAATAACTACCTGGACTCTTTCAGTCTGGGTTTAGGCTGGGGCATAGCACTGAAATTGCATTGGTTGAAATTGATGACCTTTGAGGGCTCAGGATAGAGGTGATGTAACAATTCTTGCCCTCCTGTACCTCTCAGAAGCTTCACTACTATCAACCACGTTAGTCTTCCCAACCAACTTCTGGGGCCGGGAGTGGGAAGCACTGTATTACTATAGTTCTCCTTCCTCCATGACTGGTGATGAGATGTCAATCAATAGAATAGAATGGAATGGAATGGAATGGAATAACAAAGTTGGAAGGGATCTTGGAAGTCTTCTAATCCAACCTCCTGCTCAGGCAGGAAACTCTATATCATTTCAGACAAATGGTTGTCCAATCTCTACAGTCCCTATAATGTGGAGTGCCCCAGGATTTGAGTCTTTCATTACTCCTTTTTAACATCTACATGAAACTGCTAGGAAGATCATCTGTTGAGGTCCAGTATCATGTTGATGAAAACTGATTGCATATCTCCAGCCTTAGCTGGTCTGATAGCAGTGCTGCGAGTGCTGGAGGCTATAAGGGTATGGATTGAGAGGAATCAGCTCTCAAGCCTGGCAAGATTGAGTGGCTCTGGGGTTTTGGCCTCCAGGTCCAGGTGATATTTCATCTTTGACTCTGACAGGATAGCACTTCCCCAGACTGAACTGGTGTGTAATTTGGGGGTTTTCCTGTTTTTTTTCCTCCTCAAGGAGTAGGTGGCAACTGACTAGGGGAAATTTGCATTTCTTCATCTAGTGTGCTACTTGCACCCTTTCCTGGATTGGGAGGCCTTGCTCATGAACAGTCATGCCTTGATTACCTCTCATTTGGATTACTGCGATATGGTCTGCATGGGGCTGCTCTTGAAGACCACCCAGAAAGTTCAACTGGTCCAGAACACAGCAGCGCATATAATTATGGGTGACCCTAGGTTTATACCTCTGTTGTGTAAGCTACACTGGCTTCCAATTTTTTCCCCAAATGCAATTCAAGATGCTGATCATCACCTTTAAAGACCTATATGACACAAGGCATATGGGGCTGCCTCAACCTTAGGACATCTCTCTGTCCTACCAGGTTTGATATGGTGCATGTGCTCCTCATCCCTTCCTTTAAACATAGTCATCTTATGGGAGCTAGGAAGGGTATCTTTTCCATGGCAGTCCCTGCCCTAAGGAACAGTCTTCCTCCTTAAGTTCCAGAATTCAGGCCTCTACCCTCCTAGCTTTTTATAAAGCACTGAAGAGCTGAATTCCCTCAAGTACTGGGATAAGTTGAGGTTAATGCATATTGAAAGCTTGACTTGGTGCCAGATTTTTATTTTTATGGTGTTTGGTTTTAAAAGTTTTAATGTGGTTTTTATGTTATTTTAATTTTTGATTGGGAACCACCTAGGGATTGTTATAAGATGGGTAGCTATATAAATGTTTTAAATAAAATAAATAATTTTATGAAAATGTATTGTATCAAGGGAAATTGTCTGCAGAAAATCCACTTTAGGAGGAATTGCAAACAAAAAGGTGCATTTTTAGAGAGATCAGTGCTCTCCTCATATTGTCAATTCAATAATTTCAGAAGAATTTCTTTTTACAGAAATACCAGATGGAAAAGAGGCAAGAGTATCTTGAGTGATTTTGTATTTTAACATTTTTTGATTAATTTTGTCTCTTGGGTTGGCATAATAATTATATACATGCACACATTTTTCAAGCTCTTTCTGATTAATGCACTTTGAGCAGAAGAAAAGTCTTGCATCTTTTG
Source organism: Azemiops feae (assembly GCA_023970755.1). Classification (NCBI taxonomy): domain Eukaryota; kingdom Metazoa; phylum Chordata; class Lepidosauria; order Squamata; family Viperidae; genus Azemiops; species Azemiops feae. The sequence goes on along the minus strand of JALGBA010004088.1, from coordinate 771,019 downwards.
GTTCTTAATCTCACACACTTAATCTAAATGAGACTTTAAAGAAGAAATCTTTCAGCCCAGCCTAACAGCTAATTTAGTATGGAAAAATAGCTGCAAGTGAGTACACACAATGTTCATTTCGATTGTAAAGAAATAGGAACGTCGACCTCTGAGCATTCATCTCTGGGAATGAAGACAACTGGTTTATTATTTAAATGTTAATGCCAAATTTTGGGATAAATGAGACTGTGAATTGAAAGTATGCAAAAAAAGAAGTGTGCTATTTTACAGCTCTAAAACAAGTTGTAGGGCAAACTGGATTAATATTTCTAAATAAGAGGAAAAAACTTGTCTCAGAGCAGTGTCAACTTTTTATAGGAAGAAAGCAGGGCAATCCTCTTTTCTCCTTGAGGGTTTGCCCAGAGGTTTTTATAATGCAGAAGGTTTTACCATGTTGATCACATGGTTAACACAGGAAGGGAGTCAAAGCTGTGACATAAAGGAAGTGAAGCATTTAGCCAAGGGTGGTTTATCAACCAAAGCTCAAACTACACTACAACAGGTTTCCCCAACCCTGAGATCTCCCAGAATTCCTAGCAATGGGCACTAGTCTGAAGAAAGGACTGTGAACCATATATATACTTCTGCTTGAACCTTTTCTCCTTATCGCAGTCTCAGTCTCCCCTGAACTGGCCATAGAGATTGGCTTTCTTTTCAAAAGAAACCTGTTCAAATTAATCCTGTACCTAAAGTCTTGTTTCATGTGGCCTTCAGTTACCCTTATATGAGGTGACCTCCGTCAGCATCCTGCCCTTCACAGTACACAACTTTGCACTCTGTCTGATCTAATCCCACCTTTTACACTCCATGACTTCTAAATAAATTAAATTCAAATACAGTCTTATGGGATAAGAGAATGGGAATATAGCCATATGAAAATGTGTCCCCAAGTGTTCATTCACTACTCCAGTCAGGGTAATTTCTGATTTAGGTCAGGAAACTTCAGGTCAGGAAAATACTCCGTTGATGAAATAAACCTATTTCCACATATAGAAGCTACTAACATTAATAATTTATTGCATCATTGAGCTTTAATTATGGTGCTATATGAACAGGAATGGCTATGTAGTGTTAAAATGATAGGAATAATATTTTTAACAAAAAAATGTAAATGGGAACCAAACTTACTGAAACTTAGCATTCCTCTGTTCTTTTGAAGATAGAACTCTTATTCAGTATCTTAGATTCATTATATCTTATGTTGAAAGAAAAATCTTCATCAGGGTCCAGTCCAAGCCGGGAATAAACAACATGGAGACTGCTTTAGAAAGAAGGTTGTAGTTTATTGAAGAGGAGAACCAGACAGAAAGATGGCTCTGGAAAAAAAAAGACCGCATGGAGCAGAGTGGTGGGCTTTTATACCTTCTGGTTGTTTCCTGTTCCTGTTTGAGGCTTTGTATTTCCTGTGTCGTGTACTTTGACCTGAGTCTGAGTGTGCCCTTTTGGTATTGGTGGGTTAATCCTATTATGTCTTGTTTTAGAGTTTGGGTGGGGTATGTAGATTTTAAGAGTCTTTGTTTTCCTAATCTCTTCAGTTTCTAGCTGGAAGGCTCCAACCTTTCTGAAAAGATTATTACATCTGCATTTCTAAAAGCTGGTTTCTGCTGAGTTGTCTGGCTGGGGGTGGGGGGAGTTTCTGCCTTTTTAAAGATCTTCTCCATTATTCCTGTGGGGAAATATATTCTGCCTTTTTAATATTTCCCAAAACATATTTCCCAACCTAGAACTAAGGAGAAACTTCCTGACAGTTAGAACAATTAACCAGTGGAACAATCTGCCTCCAGAAGTGGTGAATGCTCCAACACTGGAAGTTTTTAAGAAGAGACTGGACAGCCATTTGTCCGAAATGGTATAGGGTTTGCTGCCTGAGCAGGGGGTTGGACTAGATGACCTCCAAGGTCCCTTCCAACTTTTTTTTATTATTATTATTATTATTATTATTATTATTATTATTATTATTATTATTATTATTATTATTATTATTATTATTATTATTATTATTATTATTATTATTATTATTATTATTATTATTATTATTGTTGTTGTTGTTGTTGTTGTTGTTGTTGTTGTTGTTGTTGTTATTTCTTTCTCTGGATTCTTCCCACACTTATTTATTTGGGAAATAACCTCCTTTAATTTTTAAACACTATAAGTTGTGTTTTAAGAAAGGGTCTGGATTTCTTTTCTTGATCTTTTCTCCAATCTTGAACCCTTGATCTATTGCTGCCATCCATGTTTCCCATTTTGCAATCAGTTCGGTCAGAGCCCTGAAGTTTTTCCACAGAATGTCTTATATGCAAAGACTAAAGAGACCATATCTCAGAACACCCACAAAGAGCTGACACCTCTCTTTTCTTACTGCCCATATGGGCTGATCTGCACACCAGATTGCCCCAGCATGAGTAGAGGCCATTGACTATTTCTTGAGAGTGAGAACACAGCATATTATCTTTCACCCATACCCAGACCATAAGGAAGACAAGCTCTGCTGGTCTTTATTTGCTATATAGTGCTTATATTGGTGTTTTCTAACTTGGGCCATCAAATTGGTGCTGTCTGATGTCCTGCTGTGTTTTATGTTGTTGTAGGCAAATACCTCCATCTGGTTACTGTGCAATGTGGCAGAAACACCTTTCCAGGCACTTTTTTTTACTGCAAGTTCACCAGAGGAACTGAGAAAAACTGGGTTTTCTTTTGCTTACCTTGCTTTTTGCCAGCTGAAATTAACAAGATTATTGGGCTTTTCTCTTGTAACTAAAGCAATAGGAAAAAAATGGTAAAATATCTTTATTTCTTTTCATCAGTCCAAGAGGACTAAAGAAATGGGGCAATGTATTCACAGGAGTTGTGATAAATGTGGCCATTCAACTAACCCACAGTCAAAGCAGGGAAAGGAGTTGAAACCTTGAATGGGATTTCTTAACCTGCCTTCATTTGCTGCTCTTGATGCATGGGAAACAAACTGCTAAAGAAGACAGGGCAGAAGAGCCCTGTTACTCTATTCAGTGTCCCTGTTGGGCTTTCAACTTGTTTTTGTCAATTTCTAGGTCTCTTCCTTGGTTTTCAAGTGATATTACCAAATCCGTATAAAAACATTTAGTCTAAATCTCATACCAAAGCTGACAGACAAAAAAAAGCTTTCATTGCAGCCAATGGAAATTTTATTATATAACTGAGAGGGGAAATATATATTTTCCTCATTGTGTACTACTTTTCCAATTAAAATCCCCTTGTGCCAGTAATTAAAGGAAGTTTGATGATGTAATTGCAAGCAATAGTGCCATTTATAGTTGACCCTTACAGCAGGACATGGTCCAGACCTCCTAAAGAAACATTAATGTTAAAGTAACTAGACTAATTAGCAATATAGCAAAAATAGAGGGTTTCTTTTAAAGGAAACAATGCTAATGTTGATTAGCAATTGAAGAGGATTACATCACAGTTCTTGTAAGGAATGAATTTGGATAATTTACTGAAATAAGATAAAAGCTAGCCAGACCAAGTAATAACTGCATATCTCATTCACTAGAAAACTCCATGCAAAGAGAATTGCTCTGCATTATTTCCCACAAATTTATAAGGATTTATAAATTGACTTACTGCAACTTTGGGATTAATAAAAATAGAAACTTCTTTTTTAGCATCTCCAAGTTTGTGAAGTTTACTTATTTATTAAATTTGTGTGCTGCCCATCTCTCTACTCAGAGTGACAAGTTACACAATCAATGTTGCAACAAGCAGGATCTTTATAGCCACTTAGGTCCAATTTTTCTTCATATTGTTTAATTTTTAAAATTGGAACAAGCATTTTCTGGGTCAGAAACCCATTCTCCAAATGAACAGTAGGTTAAGGAAATAATATTTGTATTCTTGAAAAGATCCTTGTCTGGCGCAAAAGAACAGGTCCACATGTAAAGATCCAATTAAACTACTCATGCCTATGAACAGGAATTGTCTCATCTTCTTGGAGTTCAATAAGGGTCAATAGAATTCAAGGGAGGTTGGACTTACTTTGCTTGTGTCTATGTAAGGATTCTAGGCTGATCCCTCTTTTAATTCCACTCCCAGGTTCTGACACTCCTTCTCCTATAATCCTAGTTCTGTGATATGCAATATGTAAGCACTTGATTTGGGCTACTTTTCCTTTTCATTCTCCTCCCATCCCATTCTCAGGAACTGGAAAGATCTGAAGCAATAATATATGAAAATGCTTTGCAAAATATGACATTTAGCAGCTTGAAAACTGTTACATCAATGTAAAGGGTGCTTCTTTATGACGTTTATGGTTCCTGGTACAAAAACAAAGGACAGTTTTGTACAACCTGATAATGAATATTGCGATTTCCTAGGTGCAAGCACTGCAACGAACACTAATTGCAGGAATCAGAAGTTCTTTATTGCCTATCTGCTGAGCAAGATCTGGCAAAGCAAAATGGATGTAAACAAGAGTTGTCTTGAAGGCACACTTTGGTTACTGGTTGTAAATGCAGTGGATCTTGAAAACAAAACCTTCTTACTGTTTGTCTGCTTGATAAAATCTGAATATGATCTTCTTATGTGGCTTGTGTCACATTCAATTCTCTGATTAAAGTTCTCTAGGCATTAATTGTTCCAACTCTTAAAACAAGATAGTAGGCATAAGCAGAAGTGAATATGTGCAGGAAGGGTGTTATAGTTCAAATACTGGAGCTTCTTCCATAGCAGTTTCCAGGTCTTAAAAAGCATATGCCCATACTTCTAATGTGCCCACCAATTTCTGTAATCTTGAAATTTAGCAAAATGTAAAAGGAATAAAATATCCCCATCTTTTTCAATGCCTCCAAATTGCCTCCTTATTTATACTGTATTAAACTGAATACTTTCATCTTTCCATCTTCCATACTTTCTGTCTTGAAGACTCTTTTAGTAGCTTCTACTTATCATTTTCAATTCTTTGATTTTGTTTTAAAATCTATGAACTGCACACAGTAGGATCACTTGTTCCTCCCTTTCTTCTTTTCTTAGATTTATATCTTGCCTTTCAATTAAGAGCTTTTCCTTCTTCTAGAATGGGCTGAGAGATATTTGGCCCATAGTAACTCTATGAAGCTGAACTACAATCTGAACTTTATAGTCCTACAGTTTTACCACTGATTGTATACAATAGAGGGCACCCTAACTTTTAGAGCTCCTCCCGATGGTTGAATTTCTTTCTTAAGACGTTGAAGTGGTTAAAGGAGATGGTGAAAACTAGGCACAGTTAGTTTCATCTGAATACTTCTTGAAGTGTGCTGCAGCTGCCAAAAAAGCCAACAGTCCTAGGCTGCATTAACAGAGGGACAGAATCAATATCATGTGAAGTGTTAATATCATTTTATAATGCCTTGGTAAGACTGAAGTACTGCATCCAGTCTTGATTGTCACAATGTAGAAAAGATGTTGAGACTCTAGAAAGAGCACAGAGAATAGCAACAAAGATGATTAGGGGACTGGAAGCTAAAACATATAAAGAACAGTTGCAGGAATTGGGTATGTCTAGTTTAATGAAAAGAAGAACTAGGAGTGACATGATAGCAGTGTTCCAATATTTGAGGGGCTGCCACAAAGAAGAGGGAGTCAAGCTATTCTCCAAAGCATCTGAAGGCAGGACAAGAAGCAACGGATGGAAACTAATCAAGGAGAGAAGCAACCTAGAACTAAGGAGAAATTTCCTGACAGTTAGAACAATTAATGGGTGGAACAACTTGCCTCCAGAAGCTGTGAATGCTCCAACACTGGACGTTTTTAAGAAGAGACTAGACAGCCATTTGTCTGAAATGGAATAGGGTTTCCTGCCTGATCAGGGGGTTAGATTAGAAGACCTCCAAGGTCCCTTCCAACTCTGTTATTCTGTTAAATGTAATGCGGTATATTCACATATCTTGAATTATAAGAACAGTGCTGAAACCCACAATTTTTCTTCTTTTTTGCAATTCAGTTTGCAATTTAAAAATGCATAAATCCATTAGAATATAGTATGTATGTATGCATGCATGTATGTATGCATGTATGTATATATGTATGCATATATATGGGAACATATTACTTCAGTGGAAATGAGTAGGAAAACATTGTATTCAGAAAAGTGTGCATGAAAAATTAAAGCAAATTAACATAACATGTTTACGTGTGTGTGTGTGTGTGTGTGTGTGTGTGTGTGTGTGTATGAAATTGGAAGCAAATGAAAATACGTTTGACATAGCTACTCACTGCCAAGTATTAGAGCTTTTTGTCTCCTCTGCTTTCTCGTCTTCCAAGCTCTACATTTTGCCATTACAGACTCTTTCCTGGCTCCTGACCCTTTGTTATCAATTTTGGCAATGTGATGTCACATTGATCCTTTGGTAACAATTCTCTTCTTTCATCGTTTTATGGACCACAGGCCTCTGGAAAAGACAAAATTGGGAGATGCAAGTTTTTGAGGCCTGGATCACTCAAAGCCTCTCCAGCTTTACCTTGGACTTGCTATAGAATTATCCCCTTCTCCCACTCTCATCATTAGAGCAGCAAGTGTGTGAAGAAACAAGTTTTGAAGAAGCGATATTTCTCACCAGTTGAGGACCCCTCTGTCCATAAGAGAATAGGATATTCTCATTATTTTGTGGATCAGTCTAGTGAAATTTTGACAGGTAGAAAATATATATCACCTTCTTATATTCCTCTATTTATTTTGGAAAGGATAAATTAACTCCTTTAGCCAACAATGGATACTGCAGCTTTAATGGATCATCAAATACAACTTTTTTTTTTGAACCTTTATGATAACTATCTTAATTGCTTACAGGGAGATGCTGCAAAAATAATTGCTGGTATTTAAATAATGACAATATAGATATGTACTGAATATATTATTTCCCCCACATCTTTTAGTATTAGAATAACCCTTAGTAGGATTCCCAAGATTAAATTTTAAGAAATTGAATGTTTGATGGCTCTGGATCTACATATATCCATCCCAAAAGAAGTAAATGCTGAATTATTATTTTTTTCAAAATGCTTTCACATTTTATAAGATTTATCCTAATTGTTTGAAGGATTGAGTCATACAGCAATGCCATGTAAATCAAGACAAAAAGTTGGCACTTTGGTGGAAACAAAGAGGAGGGATCCAATATTATCCACTTAACAACTGTCATATAGGCCTGATGACTCATTTTCATTTTCTTTTGCAACGGAATTTTGGAGACAGAAGACAAAAAGTAACACATTCAGCATCAAACCAAATGACAGGTTGCCTCTGAATACTGGTGGCTATTCAGTTTAAAACTATGTAACCATCAGGTTTCCAGAGATAAATGTGAGAAACCTAACTCTGAATGCCTTATAGTTCAGCTTTATTAAACCCTTTTAGTTTCTCATAGTTTTTCCTTAAAACTTGGTCTGAGGTGGAATCTCCATTTTATTTGGTTGTTGGTTTAGATTTATAATAAATACTTCTACCATCCCTTTAGAAATTTAAAATTATTCCTGATCTTCACAACTCCTCTGTGGATATAGCTCATTAAAAACCACATTGGAAGATAATTTTTGATTTATTATTTTTAATCTTAACACATTGAAGTTAATAGCCAAGTGTTAATAGGCATGTGTGAAGTACATTTCGATAGAAGGACTATGAATATTGCTCTGATAAGTGGCGATACATCTAGCCAGAGCACAACCCTCTGGCTAAATTTACCTTATCTTTGCTGGTGAGGGTAAAATAAGTCTCCAGTAGAGATATACAAAATCTAACTTTTTGACCCAAAGATTTTAGAATTTTAATCAAAATCAGGGCATAGAATTATTTCCAAGACTAATTCTTATATTTTATCAATGAAGTATTGTGAGTTTTACACAATATGATCACAGTTTGATATATATTGGCCATATAGATTAAAGTCACATCATCAAAAGATGATAAAAAAGACACAGGGAGAGTCAAAAATGATAGATAGATAGATAGATAGATAGATAGATAGATAGATAGATAGATAGATAGATAGATAGATAGATAGATAGATAGATAGATAGATAGATAGATAGATAGATAGATAGATAGATAGATAGATAGATAGATAGATAGATAGATAGATAGATAGATAGATAGATAGATAGATAGATAGATAGATAGATAGATAGATATCTGAGTCTGCTACCCAAATTTTTAGTGCTAAGGACAACTTCAAGAACCACGATTCTCCTTCTGGTGATTCATTATCATTAAACTGCACCTAGACTGGTTGTTTTCAAACAGGTATGTGAAGGGCTGTCAGAGAACAACAAAAGACACTTCTTTGTAAAAATATGACATGCAGCTACCCCACTCATTCTTTTAGCCAAGAAATATCTAGTTAAGGAGCTGTGTCAAATAATCAAGCATCAACATGATGCCTGATCTAATCAAACTATAAATAAAATTGGACATTTTTCAATTTCCATGTTTGAGAACTGACTACTATTCAACAAAGAGTGACTGGCAGAATCACTTCCTACAGGACCAAACTATATATTATAGTAACTTTGGAAAGAAATAGCCATAAGGATGGGGGCTAATTTTAGGAGAACATTGGCATGGAGTTTCAATTTGATAGGGGACGATTTTCCAAATTGTGGCCCATTGCTAGTTGGTAATTAAAGCTTATAGCTCTATAGAAAACTAAGGTACTATTAGCAAGCTGGAGAGTATTTCTCTCCCTTCAATTTGCTACCTTTTCATTCTGATAGCTATTAAATTTCCAGGCTTGGTTTGATTGCATTCATTTAACATTTAGAGGTCTTCAAAAAAATAGTAGATAAGTAAGTATGGCCAGGACAGGTTGGTATGCAAAGTATGGCCAGGACAGGTTGGTATGCAAAGTTGGCTGAAAAGCATAAAGGCCTATGCTTTACATACTAAAATCAAATGTTGTCAACCTCTTAATTAAACATCCCATAGAAAACCAACTGACAATAACAGGAACAGATGCTTTTGCAATTTAATAGCTTCTTTATCTATAGAATATTAATCTGTTGATTTTTTGTGCTATTTCCTAGAGTTTGATATCTAATGTCTAGTCCAAGCCTATGTCATAAAAAACCAAAGGCTAATTCACATGAGAAAATGTTTGTGGGATGCTACTCTGGCATAAGGACAAAGTGGTGACAAAAATAGCGATATGGCAATATTTGCACAACACACTGATTCATAAAGCATCTAAACACACATTAACCTAGTGCAGCCAGTAGGGTTAACTTACAGATTAGTGTGTCATCCACACCAGAACACTGTGAGAATTGAGCCAATCAAATTAACTCAAGCAAGTCTAAATTAAGCAAGCATAGATGCAGAATAAATTATCCTTCAAATACCATCATTTAGTTCAAAGAATAATATAATATTTAAAAAAACATAACAGTCATCTAGGGTTCAAAATTAAACAGAAGTCACTGGAATTTAAAAATACAATTTACTTAGGTCAAAACCTATTTCCTTTCTTTGCATTCAATTTGCTACATATTTCATTTTTGTCACTTTTATCCCCCATGGGACACAAATAGAAAATTGTCATATATTATTTGTTTTTGTCTTTTAAAATCTATACACTTTAGACTATAAAGTCTAAAAGTTACATAAAGTGATAATTTCTCTCCCAAAATATAAGCTGGATTGCTCCAGTTTTTCTTACAGAAATTTCTTACAGAAATTTTGACTCAACAGCTCTTTTCTGAAAAACAAAAAATCTAAATGAAAAATGACTTTAAATCACTTTGTGGCATCAAAAATATATATTATATTTATTTGTTTGTTTGTTTGTTTGTTTGTTTGTTTGTTTGTTTATTTATTTGTTTATTTAAAATATATTAAAAGCATAAAGAATCAAAGAAAATAGATATCACATTCTTGAATTCCTTTCCATGTATCCTTGGCTTTCTCTGAAGTTGTGTTCATACAAAGCAGAAACACTTGAATATGTCTTCCAATTTTAATGATGGGTAGGAAAGTTTTTGAAGTTTTAGGCAATTATCAAATTACCTTTGGGGGGAAAACCTCAAAGAAAGACACTAACCTGGAATGTTAAATAGTTTCCTTGTTTATAAAAAAAGGGGGGTAAGTTAAAATAGTGTTCCACTTTGTCATCATCCTATGTCAGAAGAAGGGCAATGACATTTTGAGGCCCTTCTATCCAAGGAAATGAACATTTTCATTTCTATAGTGAAACCATTATAGAAGTATGATCCTTCAGATTTGGAAAGTAATGAATGGTTCTGATGATGCAGGATGAAGGGTTAAGGGAGCTCGGTCCATGCATGAAGTGTTCAGTTTTTCTGCTTTATTGCAGGCACTTTTGGAATGTCAGTGCTTATTTGATGTCACTGTTTTTTCAGAAGTGGTAAGCCGAGGAAAGGAGTTGGAAACTAAGCTAACATCTCCAGTAATAGTATACACTGTGTCTTTAGCATTTTGGATAAATTCCAACTTGTTTCTCTGTCCAAGACACCTTTCTTGGTTCCTTTATCCTTCATAATCCCTTTTGGTTGGCATCTCTTCTTGGTCATGTTGCCATATACTTCCCATCACTCCTAAGTAATTGAGGAAGCAGCTTGGCTCACCTAAGTTGTTTCTCCTTGATAATCTGCAGACTCTATCTATGACCTTATCCTGTATCCCTATGGCAATATTGTATATTGTCGATTGATATATTGATGTATTCTCCTTTCACTTGGCTGGAAACCAAATATAAGCAAGTGGTAAATCTAAGGAACAGTAGCTATTACAGAATTAAAAAATAGAGCATAAGTAAGATAACTGGAATTTATCATTCTGATAAAGAAGAGTGTTCCTCAAGTTTATCAAGTACAATTCTATAAAAGCCACAGATTCAAATTCAAAATTTCTAAAGGAGTGCAGCAATGGATTTTTATTCAGAGCATTTGCTTTCCAAATCAATGTACCACTTCTAGGTTAGTTTAGGTTCAGTGGGTTCATTCTGGCATGATGAGAATTCAACACGTGGGAGAGAGATACATTACCCATGCCACTTTTTGAAGCTACCATCTTTAATTTTTTCTAATTCCACTGTGTTCCTGTTATAGTTCCTTGAAACCTGACAAACTTTATGGCATTTAATTTAACACTGAGCTCTGCCTTCTGCTGCTCAATAGTTCAGTAATCAAGTGAAATGGAATTCAGAAATGTCACCATTCATACGATTTGGCCCTTAGGGAAATTTCTGTTGGAGATGCTAGTTGGCTGCCAAATTTCAGTTGCCAAAATCTGGACTACTGCAAGATGAAAGAATTTTCTCTATCATCTTCATGCAAAATAGTTTTCTGAGTTTAGTAGAAGAAAATGCAACAGTATAGAAGAGCTCAGGAAATAAACTCATGAAATAAATCTGTTCCAGCATCCAGCTTCTTGAAACAGATTGATTAATGCATTGATTATGTTCCATCCAGTCATTTGGGATCCCTTTAAAATTAACAATCTGTCCAAGATTTGGTTATGGGTGATCAGAAAGGTTTTTTTTTTTAGAGTGTTCTATTAAACTGCAGAGTCTTATTTAGAGAAAATCAATTACAAAGGAAAATTTCAATTTGTACCATGTGCTGCTTACATTCTATACAACTACGTATTGGGTGATTTACTATCCCTATCAGAAAAACTCCATATATTCTGAGAAGACAAGCCTTAAAATATTTTTTTCTTTCCAAAAAAGGACAGATGCCCATAGGTCTCAAAATTTGTGACAACAATGTTATCCTCAGTGCTTTTTAGCTCAAGAAGCTTTATCTCTTATTCTGAAAAAGACATTCTTGAGCTGGATAATTAAAAAATAATATAAATATAATTCTATGTGAAAATTTGATAATTGCATTTTTGGAACCAGAGAAACACACCTACCCTAGCTAGATTTCAGTATTTTTTTTTAATTCCGATGTCCTATCATCTTGCAGGCATATTGAAAAAGCTATTAATATACACACTCATTGCAGAATCCATCAGGTTGCTGAACAAGGCTGTTATACTTCTTCATTGAATTAATTAATTCACTTCAGCTATAAATGTTGTTAATATTTAATCCACGGACTTTCACACTTTGACAATAAAGAAGCCTTTTTCTAACATCCCGGAGTTCATTATTTTATTATATATATATATATATATAATATATATATATAATTATATATATATATATATAGAATATATATATAGATATATATTATATATGATATTTATAGATATATATATATTATTAATATATTATATATATATTATATATATATATATTTATATATATATATATATATATGTATGTCTTTGGTAATTCGGGTTTCTCACCGTGTAAAATTGGAGTGTCTTTGCGACGTTTCGACGAATGTCTCTTCGTCATCTTCAGGCTGGTTCTCTTTCGGCCTCGTGCTTCTAGAAGTCACGGGCCTAAGAGATCACCAGCCTTGAGAATGACGACTGAGACCTCGTCGAAACGTCGCCAAGACACTTCCATATTTTACAACGGGAGAAAACCCGAATTACCACGGGAGAAAACCCGAATTACCAAAGACCTACATACAAACACCCGTGAAAACCTCAGAAAACAAATATATATATATATATATATATATATATATATATATATATATATAAATATGTCCTTAATGACTGTAAAAATAAGTTATATATATATAAAACTTCTTAATTCTTGAGGTTTCTTGAAATGATACCAAATGTGTAGATGGTATGTAGGATTAAACTCTGTCCAGCCACATTTTCCCTAATGGGTAGCTATTATTTAGGAATCTCAATTCCAAAACTACAGTTACCAAGGTTTCTTGAGAGATTTCTTTTTATGTGAAAATTACTGTTGAAACTTTCAACAAAGCTGTTAATTCTCAAGCCATTTACTAAAAAAAAAAAATGTGATAGCATTCATCAGACAATTGAAGCTTTTAAAATTAAATGGCTACAGATTAGGACATTAAAAACTCTATAATTTAGGTCCTCTGTTCTTCAAGAAAAAAGTAATAATAATGCTTAATACACAATGATCTCCTTCAAACTAACGATCTCCTTCAAACTAATCCTAAAGGAAGCTAAAGGGTGCATCACGTGAAAGCAGGCACATGTTCTATATTGGAGTTTACAGATTTCCTAAATCATGGGTGTCAAACTCGATCGTGTCATGTAACATCGTGAGGTATCACGATGTTTTTTGCCTTGGTGGAACCGTGGTGGGCGTGGCCTATGCATGACACATTCAGCCTGTAGGCCGCCAGTTTTAACACCCATGTCCTAAATTAACAGAAACCAGCAGCTGGGGCAGGGAGCATTTCTTATTTGAGGAGTATTTATCAAAGAATTTAATGTGCCTTCTCTAGGGTGCAACTGCTTAGTATCATACTGAAACTCAATACAAGGAACTAAATTACGTTGCTTTTATTTTATTTTTTTTCCTATGCAAGTGAAATGACAAATGTCTACAAGAATTTCCCACAAGTTGTAGCATAAAATTAAATTTAGCAGATCTTTTTCTAAGGGTCTTATAGCCTTAATATTGCAATATTACTTTTAAGGGGGCAAACATCCAGCAATAGCAAAGAGTTGTTCACAGCCTGTAACATGGATGACAATTCTTTTATCAGAAGAAAACTGATGCTTTCTTATTAGACACTGATTTATCAAAAACCTATAACTTTATTTTAACTTTTTAATTTTCCCATTTACCAATGAATGAAAGAATGCCATTGTGTGGGACCAAGAAAGAGCCTCTTTTGTTTCACTGATGATTTCTAGAACATTTATCCCTTCCATCCCCATAGATCACACTCATCCAGATAACCAAGCCATCTTAGTTTCAGTCATCTTCAAGAGATCTACCTCAAGGCCAAAATCCAGCTTGGCGTGATTCCATTCAACTTTATTCAATAAACAAATAGCATGCTCTTCACAATCCCCCTTTAAGTGAATCTCTATTTCCATCTGGGTGAATTTAATTCAGAGGACCATCAGGTATACTACTGCGGGCAAGAATCCCTCAGAAGAAATGGAGTAGCCTTCATAGTCAATAAAAGAGTAGGAAAAGCAATACTGGGATACAATCCCCCAAATGACAGAATGATCTCAGTGCAAATCCAAGGCAAACCATTCAATTTCACAGTAGTCCAAATCTATGCCCCAACCACTGGTGCTGAAGAGGATGAAATTGACTGGTTCTCTGGAGCCCTACAGCACCTTATAGAATCAACACCAAAAAATGATGTCCTTATCATCATGGGGGATTGGAATGCTAAAGTAGGAAGCCAAAAGATAACTGGAATAACAGGCAAGTTTGGCCTTGGAGGACAAAATGAAGCAGGGCACAGGCTGATAGAATTTTGTCAAGAGAATACGATGGTCATAGCAAACACTCTTTTCCAACAACCCAAGAGACGGCTCTACACATGGACATCACCAGACAGTCAACACAGAAATCAGATTGACCATGTACTCTGCAGCCAAAGATGGAGAAGCTCTATACAGTCAGTAAAAACAAGACCAGGAGCTGACTGTGGCTCAGATCATGAGCTTCTCGTTGCAAAATTTAGGCTTAAATTGAAGAAAGTAGGGGAAAACACTAGGCCACTCAGGTATGAATATACAGTAGAGGTGACAAATAGATTTAAGGAATTAGATCTGATAGAGTGCCTGAAGAACTATGGACAGAGGTTCGCAACATTGTACAAGAGGTAGCAACTAAAACCATCCCAAAGAAAAGAAATGCAAGAAAGCAAAATGGCTGTCTGAGGAAGCTTTGCAAATAGCTGAGGAAAGAAGGGAAGCGAAAGGCAAGGGAGAAAGAGAAAGATACACCCAATTGAATGCAGAATTCCAGAGAATAGCTAGAAGAGATAAGAATGCCCTCTTAAATGAACAGTGCAAAGAAATAGAAGAGAACAATAGAATAGGGAGAACCAGAGATCTCTTCAAGAAAATTGGAGATATGAAGGGAAAGTTTCATGCAAAGATGGGCATGATAAAGGACCAAAATGGCAGGGACCTAACAGAGGCAGAAGAGATTAAAAAGAGGTGGCAAAATTATACAGAAAAACTATACAAGAATGAGCTTCGTGTCCCTGATAACCACGATGGGGTGGTCACTGACCTCGAGCCAGACATCCTAGAATGTGAAGTGAAATGGGCCTTAGGAAAGCTGAGCAACAACAAAGCTAGTGGAGGTGACAGTATTCCAGCTGAGCTATTCAAAATATTAAAAGACGATGCAGTAAAAGTGCTACACTCAATTTGCCAGCAAATTTGGAAAACTCAACAGTGGCCACAGGATTGGAAAAGGTCAGTTTACATTCCAATTCCAAAGAAAGGCAATGCCAAAGAATGTTCAAACTATCGCACCATTGCACTCATTTCACATGCAAGTAAAGTTATGCTTAAAATACTACAAGCTAGACTCCAGCAGTATCTGGATCGAGAACTTCTAGAAGTACAGGCAGGATTTCGAAGAGGAAGAAGAACTAGAGATCATATTGCCAACATACGCTGGATCATGGAGAAAGCTAGGGAGTTCCAGAAAAACATCTACTTCTGCTTCATTGACTATGCTAAAGCCTTTGATTGTGTGGATCACAACAAATTGTGGCAAGTTCTTAAAGAGATGGGAGTACAGACCATCTTATTTGTCTCTTGAGAAACCTATATGCGGATCAAGAAGCAACAGTGAGAACTGGATACAGAACCACTGATTGGTTCAAAATTGGGAAAGGAGTCCGGCAAGGCTGTATTCTGTCGCCCTGCCTATTTAACTTATATGCAGAGCACATCATGAGAAAGGCAGGGCTAGATGAATCAAAAGTTGGAATTAAGATTGCCGGGAGAAATATCAACAACCTAAGATATGCAGATGATACCACTCTAATGGCAGAAAGTGAAGAGGAACTAAAGAGCCTCTTGATGCGGGTGAAGAAGGAGAGTGCAAATGTTGGCTTGAAACTCAACATTAAGAAAACCAAGATCATGGCATCTGGCCCTCTCAATTCTTGGCAAATAGATGGGGAAGAAATGGAGGTAGTGACAGATTTTATCTTCCTGGGCTCCAAGATCTCCACAGATGGGGACTGCAGCCAAGAAATTAAAAGACGCTTGCTCCTGGGGAGGAAAGCTATGGCAAATTTAGACAGTATACTAAAAAGCAGAGACATCACCCTGCCAACAATAGTACGTATAGTCAAGGCTATGGTTTTCCCAGTTGCAATGTATGGCTGTGAAAGCTGGACCATAAGAAAGGCTGAGCACAAAAGAATTGAGGCCTTTGAACTATGGTGCTGGAGAAGACTCCTGCGAGTCCCTTGGACTGCAAGGCGATCAAACCGGTCAGTCCTAGAGGAGATCAACCCTGACTGCTCTTTAGAAGGCCAGATCCTGAAGTTGAAACTCAAGTACTTTGGCCACCTAATGAGAAGGAAGGACTCACTGGAGAAGAGCCTAATGCTGGGAAAGATTGAGGGCAATAGAAGAAGGGGACGACAGAGAATGAGGTGGCTGGATGGAGTCACTGAAGCAGTAGGCATGAGCTTAAATGGACTCCAGAAGATGGTAGAGGACAGGAAGGCCTGGAGGAACATTGTCCATGGGGTCGCGATGGGTCGGACACGACTTCGCAACTAACAACAACATTTCCATCTTTCCCAGGAAGATCCAGTTCATTCTAAATAGGCTATAATATGGGAAGATAAATACTGACATTTTCACCCACTTTACCAGGAAGGACAACAGTCTGGGTTTTGTTATGTGCCTCCATTCCAGGATCACAGTTTCAGTCTCTTCCCATGAAAAACTATTTTAAATTATCAAATTAAACTTCCACAGTATCTACTTACTCCATTAGATGTTTTTCCTTTTCGATTTTGATTATTTTCATGATAATTTAAAAGTCCCTTGGTTTCTCTAATTTTCTTTTTTTATATAATCATCTTATTAGAGAGTATAATTGGGAAGCAAAATAAAAGTAAAGAATTGAAAAGAAAAAAAAGGAATTGAAAAAAGGAAATATATGAAGAAGCAACTCCCCGTCCCATCACAAGTATAAACAATTTTAATAACTATCTCTTAAAATACAGTTATTCTTTTCTTCTCATATCTCATCTCTTAATTATAAAGAAAATTCAAAAGCCTCATCATTCAGTGCTTATCAGCAACAGTCCATTAAGGGTTATCAGAGATAACTTCATATCTATTTTAACCTTGATCAAATGTCAACTCTATATACTTTCCCTGTAGATCTTTTTTCTTAATCCTTTCAAATAATGTCATGGAACTAGATTTCTTTTCATTTTTTTCTTTGTTCTCAGAAAATCCTTTAATACATATCTTTTGTAGTCTTTCTTGTAGAGTAAAATGTACAAATATTGTACATTTTAATACTTATTTGTCTCTTTAATATTTAATGTTAATATTTGTATATCCCTTTCAAACATTAAGACATCAACTGGTTTCGTTTGTACGTTCACTACTTCTTTTTCCATATTATTCTTGTAACCTATTATATTTAAATCCACATTCAGTTTCAGTCTTATGTAGTGTAGCTTGTTCTTCTTCTATGACATCATTAGCACAGCATCTACCTATTCTTCAAATTAATTTCCAAGTCCATTGTTTAAAAATATCTTTCAAAACATTCAGTGTTTTGTTCTATTCTTTGTTAATAAAATGAAGTATTCTTCTCCTTTAATTGAATCTTTAGTTTCTTCTAGTTCCCTCTAGTGTCCAATCTTCAAAATCCCATCTTATCCTATAGTTGTTGTTTTCCCAAAGAACCCAAACAATAATAGTTTCCTACATAAAAAAAGATATTGTATAATTTCATTCTTTTATTCCAAAGCCATCTGGACCCTTTAACTTTCAAAAAATAAAGAAGAACAATGTGGTTTTTTTGCCCTTTTCTATCAAATTTATATTAGATTTGAACAGAGTAGGCATTCCTTGACAAACATTTCATATATTTGTCACCTTATACATGTGCTGTGAATCAGATAGGATATTTTCCTAGCAGTTAAAGGTGATAGAATTAAATTAGCAACATGGTTACAACTCCCCTGGGAGACATTAAATGATAGGGTCAAAGGGGTGAGATACTTGTTTGCCTGGTAAAATTAAAATGTGAATACATTATCAGAGGATTTAAATAAAGGAGAACAAATTCCTCGGGTTGCATTGATTTTCCAGCAATATAGATGTATATAGATATGTATGTATAATTTTGACTTATATCCCACTCAATTTCTGAAGATCCCAAGTGGCTTGCAAATAAGTAAATGTGACTTACAAATAAATGACATTAACAGCAAGCAGGCTCCGATGTAACAAACAAGATCTTCAAACATCTTCAAATGCCTTTCTAAAGACCCCCCCCCCCTTTTTTTTTTTTACAGCTATTTGAAAGTATAATAGAAACAAGATGACCTGACTGTCTGGGGATAGGCTGTTCCAGGTGCAGGAGACAATCATTGAGAAGGCTTGAGATGGGGGTACCCAGTAGATAGCATCCCTCAAATTTGGGACCATAAGCAAGCAACACCTGTAGTTCAGTTTTTCCCATTCACTTTTTGCTGCCCAATGTCGGGCAGCTCTGTTGTTTCTTTGAACCTTCTGCTGATATGAAATAAAGGGTTAGAGTCTGGGCAGCTAAGATTTACAGCTTTGTGAAGAATAACAGAGTGTAAGGAGGAAATAGAAGAGGTGGTATAAGTCTGGGTGAGGCAGGATGCACCCACTCCCTGGCTTAAAAAGACCATAAAGTAAAATAAATCTGCTCATAAGACCATCAGGTGACCATCATGTCCTCTGCTTGATCTTACTCCCACATCTGAGTATCCATTAACCCTGAAAGACAAGAAGAAAAAGTTGAGTTTGAACTCTGGAGAATATATATATATATATTCTATAAAGGTTCCAGAATACCTTTGTTCTGCAATCGGCAATGAACTATTATGTTAAGAGTTTATTTGTATCTGCAATTAAGATTCTGATCTAAGTCACATTTGAGAGTCTTCTGCAAAGTCAAGCCATGAACACTAAAGAGAAAGTTGTGATTTCTTGTCCAGATGTGGGTGAAAGTTGACAATTGGATTAACAGCTGCCTTATTTATGGAAAAGACTGCTGAAGTCACCCTTTAGATTCCTGCTGCAACCCACAATGATTAGCTCACCTGCATTTAGGAACAGCATCATTCCTTTTAAATACCCATTTTCACAAACCCTTCTAAATATATCTATCTGAAACTTGTTAAGAATACAGAGTGTTATTAGAGCTGCAGATTTCATCACATTCTGTTTCAAATCCCTATAGTGTTTTTTAAAAAAATTGATTAGATTTAGCTCACAAAATGCTGTTAAAAAATAAAGACATTTTAGCCATCTGTGTCTTTATGTGCTAAATTGGAAGAGCTCTCTTTTGCTGATCACATTCCAGAACCAGGACCTGAATAGACCAAAGGAATCTCAGAGAGACTGGATTGTGCCATTTTCAGTAATCTACTGATGATCATTGCCCTCTGCATGCTCTTAATGCAGTCCAAGTTATACCTTGACTGAAATACATCAAAGCCACTCTTCTGGATGAAACCCAGAGCATCTAGGAGCATATCAGTTAGATGGCAACCAAAGATGAGTTGCTGGGAGAATGCCTATGGCAGCAGCAGATGTGGGAGTAAGATCAAGCAGAGAACAAGCCATGGCAAGACAAGACCCTGCATGGGATGTACCATAGACAGAGCTGAGATGACATACCTTGGGAAATCCTACCAGTGGCTAAAAAGGGTCCAGACTAAAAGACAGCACTTGAGGCACTGATAACAGCAGCATAAGAACAGGCCCTAAGTATCAGATCCATAGAAGCAGGAGTCTACCATGTTAGACAGGATCTGAGGTGTAAACTATGCAGAGAGGCCTCAGAGACAGTCCAACACATAGTGGCAGGGTTTAAGATACAGGCAAAAACTGTTCTGTTCGCAACACAGACATGAAGACGAGGCAGTTGGTGCAAAAGATGTTCTTTATTGTGCACATGCACTTGCGCATGCGCACGAGGCTGGAGACAGCCTGTCTGGGTCCCGGGCAGACATATGGGCTGCCCGGGTATATACAACCGGTCCCGGGCAAACACGTGGTCTGCCCGGGTCTCTGCAGTTGTCCTGCAGGTTCCCTGAGCCTTGCTGATTTGCTCAGCAAGGCCCAGGACACAACAAAAACAGCATACATTGAATGGCAAAATCTAGTAGAGGACATTGTGCATACGAACATCTGCACAGAATATGGGTTAGACCCTCCTAAGCCCAGATGAGAGATCTCAAAGAAACTTGTGGAGAATAAAAAGATTAGGATTCTGTGGGACTTCCAGATCCAGACAGACAGGTAGGTACTAGACAATCAACCAGACATTGTGAGAATAGACAAGGACCAGAAGACAGCAGTGGTGATAGATTTAGTGACGCCAAATGACAGCAACATCAGGAAGAAGGTGTATGAAAGCATGGTGAAGTATTAGCACCTGAAAAAGGAACTGAAAAGGTTGTGGAACATAAAGGTCAAAATGGTTCCAATAGTGGTAGGAGCATTTAGGGCAGGGGTCTTCAAACTTGGCCCTTTTATGACTTGTGGACTTCAACTCCCAGAATTCCTCAGCCAGGCACGCTGGCTGAGGAATTCTGGGAGTTGAAGTCCAGAAGTCATAAAAGGGCCAAGTTTGAAGACCCCTGTTTTAGGGCTATGACTCCGAAACTGAGAGAGTACCTCCAACAGATCCCAGGAATGACATCAGAGCTCTCTTGTCCAGAAGACTGCAGTGCTAAGAAGAGCTAAGATACTACAGAGACTCCTCAAATTCCAGGCCTGTGGTAGAGATTGAAGAAAACAGACCACCGATAAGGGTAAGAAGACCACACTGTTGGAAAAATCTAGATATATATATACACATGCCATACAGTACATACATACTTACACAAATGCACACACACACATACACACACACATATATACATTTATACAAACACACACACACACACATACCGTGTTTTCCCCAAAATAAGACCCTCTCTCTCTATATATATATATATATACTCTCTCTCTCTCTCTCTCTCTCTCTCTCTCTCTCTCTCTCTCTCTCTCTCTCTCTCTCTCTCTGAATTAAAATACATGCCAAATATGCCACTTCCACTGTTTACTTTCAGAACTACAGTGGAATTTGATGTTGCTGACTTTTGATTCAGTCTTCATTGCTTTTTCATTGTCTCAAGATAAGACAAGATGCTTTATCTTGAAGAAAAAAAATGTGGGTTTTAAAGTTAATAGGCAATTGATTATTATTCTTAAATTAGGAGCATCTCTTCCTTCTGCCCTGACTTTCTATATAAAAAAATGATTTTGATTAAAGAAAAGATATATTTCATTTATGAACTGTGCAGCACTTCAGGTTCAAAGGCAAAATGGAGCCTGCTTGTACAACAGCTGTCTGCAACTCTTTAAAGCAGCTGAGTCTTTTCCTAGCATCATCTCTACAACTGCAGCATTACTGTAACTCAGGAAAAAAAACTAAGGTATTGCAGGTGGTTGCAGCACGTACACTCATAAGTGCTCCAAAGCACTTTTTAGTCTTTCACAGCCCTAATAAACATGTATGTTGCTAAATGATTCTGAGGCCCTTCTTAATGTAGCATTTCTATTGTCCCATTTTTGTACTCATCATCTTAAAATGCACTCAGACTTGCAAGTTTCATTATTTCTTCTATCAAGCAACGGAAAGAAAATATAAATGAAGCATGCATACATAATTATTGCATAAAAGAAATAATACATTCATCTATTTCCAACTGATTAGACCAGTCCACATTTTCTGCATTGTATCTTGCGAAAGGACTAAGCTTTTATCATTTTGTGTGACAGTTCTGATTCTATTACATTCATTCTAGTCATTAAAAATAAAATGGAAACTTGGCTAAAGAGAATTATGCTTCACCGTGCATTTGGCTTGGTCTCATCTGGTAATGATGTTTCAGCAGGTCATCAATGTACAGGCTTCTTAATTTTGGGATCATGACAGCAAAAGCTATTAGGAAGCAGATTTATGACAAAAATAATAACAGGCTTTGACAGTTAAGTATTGGGCAAGAGGAAGTCAGATCACTTATTAAATACTATGTAGCTCTTGCAGGGACTAAGTGCAGAAAATTACAGCTGGGAAGGATAGTCAGCACCTGTCAGGTCCCCAAAGAAATGTATTTTAACCCTCTCCCTTTTTTCTACCTTTCTGTAGCTTTTCTTTGTGGCCTACCATTCTGTTGGGAGGGAAGAGTTTTTGGGATTGCTTCACACTGTCTGCAGGATGCCCTTCCCACAGAAGGAGCTGGTTGTGATTCAAAAGAACAGAACATGGCATTTTCCAGATCTATCTGACCATTGATGCCAGGCTCTCTGTTGACTTTAGCAAGCTGTTGAACCCATCACCAAGCAAGAGGGGGGAGCGGGTCTGTATCTGTTATCCTCACCAACCTGCCTTGCCCATCTTTGCACATGTGATTAAAAAGTGGTAGAAAGGAAATTAAAGCCGACTTTGGGTAAGGAATGAATGAGTTATTAAGGAGGCATAGATATACGATTAAGATAATTGAAAAAATCATGGGAAACAAACTCAGAATAACCCCATTCTATTTTTATATAATATTAGATAGGACAGAGAGAAATTTGGATAGATTTCAAGGTGTTATAACGTAGAAATCCTGGACTCCTTGCAATGTTTGTTTCTTGACCTGACTAATTTCAAAGGGCTGACAGATTGGTCTTCCCAAAGGACCAATGGAGCTTGTTTTTCCTTGAGGTGATGGTAGGAAGCTCAACTAAGTTCAACCTGGAATCAGTATGTGATAAGGGGAAAATCAAGTACAAATTGAACTGCAGGATACCATGGAGCACAAAATTCTCACATTCCATTTGAACATGCTTACTGATGCTTAAATATGTCTTGAAGATCTGGGTCTTCCTTCAGACTTTGGGCTAGGATGTGTTGAGATCCCTTTGTGAGTCTTCCATCAACCAACCATTTCCTTCCTTCCTTCTTTCCTTTCTTCCTTCCTTCCTTCTTTCCTTCCTTCTTTCCTTTCTTTCTTCCTTCCTTCTTTCCTTTCTTCCTTCCTTCTTTCCTTCCTTCTTTCCTTTCCTTCCTTCCTTCCTTCCTTCCTTCCTTCCTTCCTTCCTTCCTTCCCACCTACCTACCTACCTACCTACCTTCCTGTTGTTGTATTTCTTTAGTTTTCAATTTGTACACCATTCAGAATAATTGAGAAACTGGGCAATTTTAGAAATGTGAAGGATAAATAAATAAATAGAGCAAATAAGTCAATCAGTCCTAAGAGTTTTTCTTTGTCTGGAAGAATTGGAGAAAGACTGCAGGCTGAAAACCACACTGAGGCAAACCATACTGAATTCCTTAAGCATCTGCTGATCTATAATATTCAATACTCTAATAGACATGCATTTCTGTGTTAAAGGAAGAAAATACCCATGTGGAAAATATCAAGCAAATTTTCTCTATAAAGGTATTTCACATAGGCCGCCCTGCTAAAGATCAGAATTCACAACAGATTTATCCTTTTCAGTTCTTTTTAATAGTAGAGCTTTGGTGTAAAGAAAGTTCATAATAATCTTTTATTTCTTCCTATAAACTCTAAAGTCCAACCTATTTCCTTTGGGGATGAGTCAAATGATGCATTAGAGTTCATGGAAAATCTGTTAGCAACATTGAATATTATTACAGTAGGATTTTTTCATGAGACGATGGGGATAAAATTAAGTTAGCTATTGCTTTGTGATGGAAATACATAATTGATTCCTACTTTCTCTAACAGCTTGTGAAATAGCAAAATAAATTGTAAATAGGAGGAAAGGAAGGGAGGGAAGAATTGCAGGATAATTCTAGAATTTCACATGTCTATTAATTAATGGACATATTTTATGGCTGAAAAATGTATACATTATGAAACCATTTATTTGTCCAGATAGCAAAACCTAGGTCTGGTATCATGGAGTAATTCAAGACAGTAATAAATAGAATCAACAAACAATTATATGACACAGTGGCACAATGGCACAGCAGCTAATATGAATTTAAGTTCTTTTTTCACATTTTATAGATGTATGATATGACAAACTGCTGCAGTCTGAAAACTGCAGTCTCAGAACTTTTTTTGACCATTTAGCAGCACATTATGGAAAAGTTTAAAGCATATCAAAGGGAACCATTATTTATTTTTCTTCTCACATCAAATTTCCTGGTTCACGTTATAGTGTAAAAAATTTGCTTAACTTTATACACGCAAGGTTAATTTGTAAGCTCATAAAAAGGGAGAGAGAAAGAGATAAATACAATACTATTTCAAAGACATCCTTGAAATAGAGTAGGGGATATAGTAAACCCCCCCCCAAAAAATGCATATAATTTTTCTAAGTTATGATAAAGGCAGGTATTCAGAAACAGCCCAAACAGTTTGTATCTAAGTTTAATTGTGAATAATATTTCATTGACTATTTGTGTTTCCTGCTTGAGCAGCAGGTTAGACTAGAAGACCTCAAAGGTCCCTTCCAACTTGCTTATTCTGTTATTCTCTTATACTATAATATACTTTGGAGTCCTTTCTGAACTTGGTTTGCTTGCAGACATTTTATTACCCATCTAGTGTAATGTAGGGAGTATGAAGTTTGCTTGTTTATATATAGTAGCTTGCCCTGCCAGTTGGTGGGGGTGTGGTTTTCTCCTTGGTAGTACCTTGATTAGGATACTGTTTTCTGCTGGGTTGTTTGTTTGTCTGGTGCTAATCCCTCGTTACCTAGATGTAAGCTGTTGGAGAGAATGTGTGTTTACTTCTTAGCTTATTATTGTCACTTTGCAATGATATGTAAATATGGTTTATCTCTAAATGTCTATTGATGGTTGATTTATCTGAATGTTTAGGGGATAGGGAATGGGGATAATGAAACATCTGCAAGCAAACTACCAAGCTCAGAGAACACCAGGGATTCCATTGTTTAACCCTGAGCTACATATATTCTGTTCTATTGGATAACATGCTTTGCTAGAATGATCTGCAGTCCGATGTAAGCATTGAGCTACAGATCCTTGTAAAGAGATGGAAACATTGATTAATGTTCCACCTACTAATAATGTTCCAGGAAAAGAGTCCTAGGAGAAGCATTTAACTGCATTGTTAATGGGTAAAGGTTATTAATAATACTCAGGGCTGTTTTGTCATAAAACACACCGGACGGAGTTCTGACACCTTTTTTCGATGGATTTTCCAGAGTTGCGTTCTTTTCCTATTGTTTCCCTTCTTATCCTCGTTTGTTTTTGAAAATGCCCCGCTGGCAGTACGGTGCGAGTGGGGTCCCCTCCAGCGCTGTCTGGCACCTCTAGGAGGAGCTATGAGGCACTGGAGCACCACAGCCAGAGCATGGCTTGATTGGCTGGGTCGGACCATGTGATGTGGAAGCCGATGGTGGCGGTGGGAGACACATAAATATGGAGGCCATCTATCACGAGAGGGTGAGTGAGCCTTTTGCCTTCCCTTACAGAAGGTGGGGTGTGAGATTAAAAAGAGGCGAAGCGAGGACTTCCGGTTCCGGTTGCAGTGCCTGCAGTCGGGCAAAGAGTATGTTCTCTTTGCCGACCGGTTTCCCCCCGCTGGTAGACCCTGGACAGGGTTGAAAGTCGCCCCGGAGAGGCGACCACCGTGGAGGTCCACTCCCTCCGCGATCTGAGAAATCACCTTTGGGCCAACAGGGAAAAGATCAGCCAGTAACATGGCCGATCACTTAGCTGCTCCAGCCGAAAGTCACAGCAACATCTAAGCATAAAGAACCACCATGGAAGATCTGGGTGAGACCTTTCTTTCCCTCTTGTTATCTTATTTACTTCCCTGTGAAAAGCTTCTAGAAAGTATTCCCTCCCTTGAAAAAGCAGCGTTCGAATACTTGGGGAACGAGCTTTGGAAAAAAAAATAATAACTAATTTTTATTGTGTCTTTGAACTGTTGGAATTCGGGGGATCCTGGAAAAAAGAAGAAGAAGAAGAAGAAAAAGCCTTACTGTGACTCTCTCTCTCTCTGCCTGCTTGTTTTCAGCTTAAGTGGAAAATTTTAGGGAGGGGGGTGGAGTGTTTCTTTTCCTCCCCCCCCCCTTCTGAACATTTTTATCTACTTTAAAAAGAAAAAAAACCTCTTTGGCTGTCTGGGTGGATCTATGTGGATTGTATGGTTACAATGTAGCTCGGAACGTGGCGTGAAGCCCAGAAAGCCTTATCGTAACAATGTAACCATTTGCAGCTGAACTGTTGAACTTGGCGTCACGCCCAGACACTGGTATATCTTTTGGAACTTACTTAATCTTCTACTTCTAGTTCATTTGACTTTATAATATAAAATATACCTACTAGAAAAATGGACTTTCTTTCGTTTGAGGATTACATTATAATAATTGACTTTTAGACATCCTTTTATATTATCACTTTGGATTATAAACTAGATACTCACAACACTGACTGGGACTATTGTTGTCTTTATCTTTCTGCTGGGTTTGATTGTTTGTTTTCCTTTTTTCTTTTTCTATTTCTGTTTGGATTTTATATTTTATAATATTCTAATCTATTTTTTAAGCTGAACTTTCACTATAAAAAAAAGAAGAAGAATGGAATCCCACTCACAGCTTAACTATGGACTCATACTAGAAAATTTTTTGGAAATGAAAGAGGAATTAAGAGAGCATTGCAGGACGCTCAGGAAAGAGGATGTTTCAGAGTTAAAAATTGAATCTCAAACTTTAACTGATCATGACACACAACTAGATTTACAACTTAATGAGATGGAGGATTTATATCTACAACCTACTGAAGAGGAAGATGTTACACCTTATATACAAATGATGGAGATTTCTGAGGACCAATGGCAGAATTCAACTAAAACATCTATAACTTTAAAAACAACAGAAATAGACTTTCAAACACGAGACATTAAAAATGCTGACAATATATACAAACAACGAATAATCACCATACTGACTAAGACTGATTACATAGTGCAGACAATATTGGGAAAAAGAGAAGAAGACTATGATCAGATGCAACTGTGGGATAATGTGTATAGTCAAATATTAAGATGGGAGGAGCTAAAGGCCCTATTGTGGAAACCTGCTTGGCATAAAAAGAAAGCTAGAATTAGGTTTAAAAATGAGTGTTAAAACTTTATTTGATGGATAAAATGGTTTTTAGAGACTTCAAGTGAGCTAATATTTTTGAGATTTCTAAGGTCTAAGATTTTAGTCTGAGTTAATATTGATGTGAATTATGAATTTGATTATGGTCTGGAATGGCAAATTATGGAAAATTGGAAAAGTTAAAACTAAAGGAGTTGTATTGAGATTGGTGAAATATTACTGATATTTTTACTTGCAATGATTGAAGATTGGACTGATTTATAAAAATGTTTGATAGAGTATAGGAGATAGAATATAGTGGAGAAATATTAATATATATATATATATATATATATATATATATAATAGTTACATTATATGTTTATTTTAGAAATAATTAGAAAAAAATTAGGCTAATGTAAAATGGTTTAAAAAAAAAACTTAAAGTTATGCTCATTTATAAAATATGTATGTGAAATAGAATAGAATAAGAGATAGAATTTAACTGAGAAGTATAAAGTGAATAATTGAAGTAATATGCATAGGTTAGGAATAATTTATATTATATGGATACCCGAATTGTATACTATATGTTTATGTAATGCCAAATTGGAATATGTTAATAGTTAATTAAGCTCGAAAACGGGTGGAAATATTATTGGTAATTTTGTTTTTGTTTTTTTGTTTCTTTTTCTTGATTGATAAAATAGAGAGGGAAATTTTAAAGAAGTAACTTAAATTGTTCATGTATGATTATATTTTCTATTTTGTTCTATGGAGTGCCCTATCTCCACGATGAGTCCTAAGCACTTGGTTGTAAAACAAAAAAAATCAATAAAACTTGTTATATATATATAAAAAAAGAGGCGAAGCAAGAGGAAAGAAAGGCGGCTGGTGTGGAAGCTTGCCCGACAGCGAAACTTTGCTGTTTCGGTTCCTTGGGTAGTTCAAAGGCTGGGATGTCTATGAAAATCTCTTTTTAGTCTTTTATACTTTATATTCAAACTGCACAGGGGAAGAATAAGAATAAAGCCAATGTCTTATGATTTGGATATATATTAATATATATTAATAATAATATATATTAATTATGTATTGGTCAGATGTAAAGGTAGACCTACAGTATGAGGTTTAATCAGATCCATTTATTAAATTGTATTTAACTTAAAGGTAAATTAAAAGTTATCTGTTCACTGACAAGGTTTCAACTTTAATTTGTTTCAAGTCAATATCCATATTAAACTCCAAATGTAAATTTTTCCACCTTGTTTGACAACTTCTTAAAAATAATTCAATCTTTTACAAGCAACCAAATTTTGTTTTATTGGGCCAATTTCATTTCACATAGAAAGCTGACATTTCCACTCATTAAACTAAATGGATATGCCAATGGTAAATGTCCCAAAAGATTAATAAAATGCCTTTTTGTAATTTAAAGCCATACAGTGCATGGAAACATTAATAGTATTAACTTACCTTGAACAAAATCCTAGTCTTTTAGATTCACTAAAAATTGAAGGTGTTTTTTTTTCAACTACAAAGGTAAACCTTGTAAGGTAGGCAAGGCAGGTTGTATGACGTGTGTGAGTTCCGGCACCTTTTTTTTTTTTTTTACAAAAAAAGCACTGATAATACTAACCAATCTGGCTAATTCTTCCAAACAGAACACAAATGAAGTTATTTCCATTTTTTTAAAAAAAAAGATATAATTTAGATTCAGATACAATGAATGATGCAACAGATGTAAAAAGAACAATTGTCATTGTGGGATTTATTTGTTTGTTTGTTTGTTTGTTTATTTTAGCCTAGTTTCTATTTTAAAAAAAAAAAGCACTGAAAGGTGCTACTTCATCTCTTTAATCTTAGCAGTATCCATTTGTGGCCTAAAAATGGGGAATTTTTTTTTGTAATATAAATATATAGATTTTATTTTCTTTTGTATTTAAATAACCTTGCATCCAGTAACAATATACACAAGAGCATAACATGATATGTATTTCCTTACTGGATTGGACCCTGGGCCCACCTAGTCCAGCAGTCTGTTATTACAACAGCAACCAACTACACAGGGAAGCCTGCTTGAACCCCAGCATATGATCTTCAGAGGCATTCATACTATGTCAAGGCTAATAGTTATTGATCCCCATGATTTTCATGAATCGGTCCAACCCTTTTTGGAAGCCAACCCTGTTTTGTTATACATCTCATGGCAAGGGATTTCAAAGTTTAATTATGCATTGTGTTAAAAAAAAATCCTTTTGTCTGTCCTCATCCTTCTAGGATTCCATTTTCCTGGCTGACCTCTGATTTTACTATTTTGGGAAAGGAAAGACAGCTTCTCCTTTCCCACTTATTCATACCATGCATAGTTTCGTACCCTTCAGTTACCTCCCCTCTCGTTTGCCTCCTTTCTAAATTAAAAAGCCCCATATCACAACCTTTCCTCATAAGGAAATTGCTCCAGTCCCGAGATCATTTTAATTGCTCTCATCTGGACCAACTCTGGTGCCATTATCGTATTTTTGAGGTGCAGCAGTCAGAACTGCCCACAATATTCTAGATGAAATTGCACCATTGATTTATATAAAGACATTATGATATTGAAATCTCTATTTTCAGTACCATGTCTGATTATCTTTAACAGTCTATTGACCTTTTTTTTTTAACCATTGATACACAATGTTGACACTTCCACTTTTCCTCTAGCTCTCATTCCATTAGTTTGGGAGTGCTTAGGATTTTTGGTGCCAATGTGCATCACTTTATACTTGCTCAAATTGAATGACATATGCCATTTTGACACCCATTCTACTAATGTGCAGAGATTCCTTTCACAATCCCTTATGGTTTTAACCACTCTAAACAATTTAAAGTCATCAGCAAACTTGGCTATTCTACCAGTCATGCCCAACAGTAGTTAATACTGCCTGTTCTAATGTGATAAATTGTGGATTTATGTTTCTTTATAGGTCAGAGCTAAGACTCAATGATTTGATGATCTGTATATTAGTTGCAGTGTTAACTTGTACAAATAGCCCTATAATTTACTCTTGATGTTAAATTAGATGCATGTATATAATATTTACTTGAATTAATACTATCATGATACAATTTATACTTCATAGCTGGAAAATAATTATTTTAAACTACAACATTAAAAAGGATGGAACAATATGGAAACATTCTCTTTTATGTTCTATATTAAGGCTCTATTGAATATGAGATAATTCCAGGAATAAATTAATATTTTACCTATGATAGTGAGAGTATGTACCACGAAACCTACAGATACTGTAAATACTTTCCATATATTATCATAATTATCAATTATCAAGTTGATTATGGGTTGTATTGTCTGTCCTGAAACAATAGAGCTTGTTAATGATATTAGCAGTATTGTATGCTTTTTTAAAAAAAAGTCTATAAAGAATATTAATTATTGTGATGATTTTTCATCCTTTTATTATAAACTTTATTTATCCACTTATGGACATGCATTTATATCCTCTACCACTTATACTAACTTTAAACTAAATACATTTATTTTATTTTATCAGTGTGTTTGGGTGTGTGTGTGTGCAACTCACTGATTCATTACATTTTAACAAATGTATTAAATTTCAAAATTATTTTATGTGACAAGATATAATACTTTTTATTGAAAAATATAATTTTATGCTCACATATGTATCAGCCGGATTCTATCACATTCTACAGAATCAGTTGCTCATCTGTTTAAAATTGAGCTGTATCATTAAGGATGATGATTAAAATATTGTCCTGCTGTTTTCCTTTATAGACTCACATAGCTATGTTTTTATGTTTACTATTCAGTTTCCACAGCTAAAGTATACTTCTTAAAGTGAAAAAAGACAGACTAACTTTAATCATATGCAAGGAAAATAATAGTGTAGGTATTCTTGGAATAGATTAATTAGCTTTAGACGTATTGAGAGAGTTCATTACATTTGTCAATCATGGGGAAAATCAACATATCAATAATTCTGTATTAAGGAAAAGAGCTTCATCAAGGTCAGAAGGAAACAAGGAAAAGCTATATTGTCAATGCTTTTTCCCTCATCACTTTCTTTGCAACATTAGTTTGGTGCTTTGAAAGCAGAAAAAATACTTCATCTCTTTCACTGAGAGCCAGATGATATACTACCGACTGTTCTTACATGTATCTGTTGTGGAGCTAATTCTCTTTGTGAAACATTGCACTGACAGATTTGAAACACCCAAGCCCTAGTACCATAGATAATGAATAGTTACCACAGTTGAGAGAATAGCATTGTTAATTAGCACTTTTTTCCTTCTGCAGAAAAGTTTAAAGAAAAAAAAAATCTCCTAAGAAGAGAAGAACAGGGGGTTCTTGAGGTTGCTCACTAATCAGTAAGCAAATTTCTTAACTGAATATCATTTTAAGACCATATTATTTTAAGAGATTAATAAATTTGATTTATTCTACTAGATCCTGACGTTGTCATATTCAGAGCAGATCCGTTGGAATCACTCACGCTGTGACATTAATTTCTATAAGTCTTTTCTAAACACAATTGACTAATTGGATAGTAGATAGCTTTATATAGTGGAAACTATGCTGGAAAGAGAAATACTAAAGTTAGCAGGGTAACTTCAGTAAGAAAGTATTCTTGAGGCTGGTGCTTGTGTGAAAGAAAAATGAATGCAAGCTTTATTTGGGTAAGAGCATGATAATAGGGAAGTCTGAGATGCGTAAGCTTTTCTACAGCAAAGAACCAGCATTGTGCTCACTGTTAAGTAAGAAAGTGAAACAGATAAATCTCTGAACTGCAGAGGACAAAGAAGAATGAACTCAGAGACGAAGTAAATGATAAAAGCCTTGAGAGGAACATCCTAACTAAGAGAAGACACTTTTCACAGAGGCATGCAAAGTCAGCCCTTCAGACAAGTAAAGATATAAAAGGGCAGAGTCCTTCTGCTAATTGTTTCTTTATTAATTGCTTCTATTGGTCGATAGGTTTATAGGGGCATATAGCTGGTGCATGCAAAGTTGAATTCCAGGATGACTTGGAACCTAACCCGTGCATGTACAGTTAATAGATACAATTAGCAAACTCCCTAACCATTTAAATGGGAGTTTATGCCATATTAAAACTGTCAATATAGCTACGTCCCCTAACACCTTTTGAAACAATTCTAATTTGCCAGCAGTTCCAAATGAATAGGCTGATTTCAAGAAGTGCTGTAGCTAGTATATTGTTAAATTAATCTGTTCCTTCACGTTTCCACAGAAAACATTAAAGTGTCCCCAGTTCTGCAATTTCATATTGTGATGTAGGTAATGATACTTGTAACATGATTTACTTAATTGTGAAATGAGGCTCTTAAGTGTATTCAGTTTAGAGATATTTTTTTCCCACTCTAATTTCATGCCCATTCTTTTGCCAGTGTCTGAATGAGTCTCTTTGATATAATGAACAGCCGTGCAGAACGAGCAAAGCTTCTCCTGCAAAATAAGGAAATGATCTGGATTCAATCTCATACAGCAAAGATTTCCACTGAGATTGCTCCAGCTGTTTTCAGGAGAATTTGAAATAAACAGCCCTTCTTTGCGTGCTGAGAGGGATGCAAAATAACAGTTCTGCTAAAGCAAAATTGGCATTTCTAAAGCCATAAAATTTTAGTCTTCTGAGCTAGTCCACAGACAATACTTCAGATATTTTCAATCCATATTTATAAAATCATAGGAAAAGCTCATTAAAAAAATAACCATATATACTTGATTTGGTTACCCCATTCATCAATCCACATTGAAAATAATTCAGTAAAGGACAAGAAATGCTCAGGTTCAATTTTGTCAGTTCATTTCTGGCAGTATCATTGGATTACATAGCTTGTTCATTTCAAATGCACGGGTGCATAGCCTTCCTCCAGGCTGGTAACTCCAGATGTCTCAACTGCAATTCTGATAATTTCTAGGGATTATGATATTAAAGCCCTGGTATACCTTTTATCAGACTTAGTCAGTATCATGGCAACCACATTGTGGGAACAATCCAGAGAAAAGAAATATTTTTGGGAATATTAAAAAAGCAGAAACTTCTCCACACAACCCCCCATCCAGACAACTCAGCAGAAACCAGTTTATAGAAATGCAGATGTAATAATCCATTCAGGAAGGTTGGAGCCCTCCAGCTAGAAGCTGAAGAGATCAGGAAGACAAAGACCCTTAAAATCTATATACCCCACCCAAACTCTAAGACAGGACATAATAGGATTAACCCACCACCATCAGAATACCAGAAAGGCACACTCAAACTCAGGTCAAAGTTCATGACACAGGAACAACTCCAAACAAAAGCCCAAGAAGATATTAAAAAAACCTACTCCCTACTACATGTGCTTTTTCCAGAGTCATCTTTCTGTCTGGCTCTCCTCTTCAATAAACTACAGCCTTCTTTCTAAAGCAGTCGCCATGTTGTTTATTCCCAGCTTGGACTGGACCCTGATGAAGACTTTTCCTTCTACAACATCCAGTAATGATCTTTGCATTTTGTAATAAATAGAGATTTAAAAACTGCAAAGAGTTAAAACCAAGGCTTTCTGGTTAGAGTGTGGATCGATTATTGACACAATATTATTGATATTATTGACACAACTGTATCATTTCTTCTTTTTTTCACTTTTTTCCCTTTACTCTTTTTTTATTTTCTCCCTGACACTGCAAATGGGTATAATAACAATTGCACCTTGAACAATATCTCAAATTGATAGTTGCTATCTTGAGTTTAGGAGAGGACACGATACTGAAATACATGGAAATAAAGTTGAATGAATTTTGGTGTTGTTGTTTTTTTTGAGAAAGTTCACAAAAACAAACATCTCAGAAAGGTACTCAGAAAACTTATTTGAATAAAGTTTGTCTTTGTTTTGTTTAGTAATCATCTAGTGGTCATCTGGATTTTGCAGTCCAAGTAGGATGGCTCTAGTATCAAATGAGAAGAGAATGGGAGAATAATTTCAAGTTATACTGTATGTGACCATGAAAATCCAAATAGGATATCACTTAAGTCAATCGGTAATAAATATACTTACAAAGAAATCATGCCTGAGTCTAAAAATAAGTATTTTGCCACCCTAAGCTGCAAGGTGAGGGGCAGACCGATATAGTGATATAGTAAATAAGTAAGTAAATAAGTAAAAACAGTATGTGGAACAATAAATAACACTGATAATTTTAGCAATATGTGCATAGAATATTAGTAATTAGGGTAGAGATTTTAGAGTCATTATATCTTCAACTGAATATGTGCTGTGCTGGTGATAAAAACACAGTTTAGTGATTATTGGGAGAGAGAAATAAAATGGCTTGCAATATGATGTATTTATAAAAATCTAAGTTGTCGCTTAGCAACCATATTTGTAGAATATTATGTCCTGTTCTTGTTGCTGCGTTTAGAAAAGAAAAACACAGAGTTGAAAAAGCTTGAAAAGTCTGTTCAAATGAGGTGGTGTGTTGTTTCAAAGGGTTTTTGTTTGTTTGTTTGTTTTTTGTTTTGGCAGGAAGGAGAATGATGGGGACCAGATATTAGGCTGTTTTGCCATAATTTTAGGCAGTAATCCCTCTAAAATTGGGGCTAACATGACTAGGAACTAAATCTTGATTATAATGCTGCAATGTCAGAAAGTCTGCAGTCTTTGTATAAGAGAGAAAAATGGTTAAAATTTTATATCTAGCTTACTTTGAATTCAGCATGCTCTTCTCCCATTTTCTTCCTTTACAAAGAAGGCTTAGTTTTTCCTTTTCTCAGATGTCCAAGGTTTGTCCTTTGAAGTCAGTTTCCCATTGTTTGCATTTGTGATCTCCTGATCACTTATTTCCTCCCGGTGGTCCACCTATCACTCACAGAACCCTAGCCCCAGGTACAATTAAATCCAGCATTATCCATGAGCAAAGTTCCACTTCTGCTGGGAGGAATGCGTTTTAACACTCCTTCCCCTACAGACTCTAGTACCCACCTAAAGCTGCATTTTCAGGTGCAGGTGGTCAAAAATCATCTCTCTTTTTTCCTCAACGTTTTCAAATAAATAACAAATTCAAACCAATTATAAATGCATAGCAATACCTTCTTTCATGGAAAGAGTACTCTGGATGTGAATCTTGCTTTTAAAATTATGCCCATGATGAAAAAAAAGGGAAAGAGTCTATGGGGATTCTGTCATCCAGGTCATGGTGGTACGAAAGGTGATTTTTCAAAAGGCAACTGAACTTTGTTTTTCTTTGAAGATGTTTTGCTTCTCATCTAGGAAGCTTTTTCAGTTCTGACTGAATGGTGGAGGATGGAAGGATTTATATTCCTTGCAGTCATCTGGTTGTTAGCATTCTTTCTGAGAGTCATTGAGCCCACTTGGATGTTTATCTGTGCCCTCGGGGCCACCTGAATAGTGCAAATGGGTGTGGAACCTTCTTGGAACTGCTGAAAGGACTGTGTTGTAAACAGGAGATAGGTGGTATCATATCCCTCCTCCTCTGTTGAGAGAGCGCTGCTAAATATCAATGTAGATGGCCTCTTTGACCACTCTTTCAAACCAGCAATCCTCTTTGTCCAGAATATGGAATTTGCTGTCTTCAAAAGAGTGAGCCTCAACAACTCTCAGAAAGCCTGCCAGATAACTGCAAGGAATATAAATACTTCCATTCTCTACCATTCAGTCAGAACTGAAGAAATTTCTTGGATGAGAAGCAAAACATCTTCAAGGAAAAACAAAATCCACTTCCCTTTTGAAAAAACACCCTTTGGGGCAAGAAGGAAAAATATATTTTACTCTTCTTCTCAGAATGCTAAGGTTCCAAGTTACCCAGTGAAATTTCTTGTTACTTAAATCAACCTGAACAAATATAACATTACTTCTTATAGTTCAACTTCTGGAATTCTCTGATTAGGGTTTATTAGCCATGATACATACATGGTGCCAGAGTCAGAAGGACTATATGATTGAGTATCATTCAAGTGAGTAAGTCTATTTACTTCTGTGCTAGCTTTGTGGCAATCACAAGTTTGTGGCTGTTGACAAGAACTTAGTATTAGAAAGACTATGAATTAGATGGCCTTTTGTTATTGTTTTCATGTTCTGGAGTTGCAAAAAAAAAAATAAGTTCACTGATGTGCTTTGTTTCTTGCTCCTTTTTTTGAAAATTTAACAAATATCTAAGACCTTCTTTCTAGAAGAAGCTATTTTAAAGAGAGATAATTTGACTGTAGAACAGGAGTTCCCAACCAGGGGTGCGAGACGATATTCCAGGGGGTGCAAAAACTTGGGGTTTTCAAAATTATAGTGTATATGCATAATTCATTGCCGTTATTTTGAACTTTTGTAAGGGGTGCGAGAATATATCAGAAGCGTTCTAGGGGTGCGGGCTATAGAAAAGGTTGGGAACCACTGCTGTAGAAGCATTGAGTAGAGGGTTAAGCTTAGGTTTAGGCTTAAAGTGTTCTGAATGGGATTTACTGCTGTCAGGGAGAAAATAATGTTTCCTTCCTGTCAGGATAAAGAAAAGAAGAACCCAGATAAAAAATTAGGGAACTATGTATAACACAGAAAATGTCAGACCCGTTGAATGTATTTGACTTTCTTAATATTTGCATTTGTTGATTCCACCTCATTTCTGCTTAAGTTTGTCAGAGTTTTCATATTCTTTTCCCTAAACATACGCATGTTTTCCTAAAGCATGCTTTATACAGTAGACAATTTCTCTAATGAAGCATATTGTGTGCATATTTCAGCTCTGAAAACTACTTCATAAAAAATCAGGAAAGTGTAGAAAATTAACTCTGGTAGGTACATTAATTCAGGAAGTGAGGATTAGGTCAGCTCACATTACAATATGAAACACACCATGCTCTCTGATTTCTCTCTACAGATGATATTTTACTATATGCACAGAGTTATATTTCCTTCTATTAAAAATACTGTTGTTTTGACTGTTTTCATTATGTGATCATTGGCCATGTATGAAAGAAAATGTATTTTTGTTCCAAGAATCTAACTCAAGAAAAGCAGTAGAGGAAAGAAGTAAATAAGAAAGTGACAAATTAAGCATTGCTGTGACACTTATATATAATAGATCAAGGGCTAGGTAGATTGATTTACTAATAGTTTTATACCGCCATGCATCATATATCTTATAGATATAAAGATATAATATATATGACAGTACAAAATACAAGAAAATCAATCAATAAATCAATAAATCTACAAATCACTCTATATACAATATATATGTATCCCATCTTTATATCCCATCTTTCTCAGAGAAACTCCAAGTAGCTTGTTGTACATGGGATCATCACTAATTTATTTTGTGTTATGAGAAAATGACTGACTGCAAATCACCCAGTGAGCTGGATATTTGAACAATGTTCTGCAAGAACGTCTATGGAGATTCTCAGTCATCCAGGTCATGGTTGTCCCAAAGGTGCTTTTCTCAAAAGGCAACTGGACTTCTTGCTTTTGTTTGAAGACATTTGGCTTCTCATCCAAGAGGGTTTTGAAAAAGCACCTTTGGGTTCTGCAAGGACAGTTTAGAAAGGATCAGCAAGCATTTTCTTAAAAAAACAAAAACACCCTACATCATATTTAAAAACTCTGCATTCCGAGCAGATTTGTAATTTGAAATGGCAACCATCAACACTTCACAGAAGAAGGTTGAATCTTACTAAAAACTAACAGAATGAAAATAAATTAATGGGAAATGACAGTGAAAGGGAAGGTACTGGTCATTGAGAAATAACATTCAATGAGAACACACTGTTTAAAATAATGAACAGTGTTGACATAATAGAAATTATTTGTATAATGAACCCCCATGGGAAAAGCAACAGCAACTGGAAAATGACAATTAAGAAGGCAGGAGCAACAACTGGGGAAATAGTATTCAATTAAAAAATAAGTCTTTAAGTGGTATTGAGGGGAAAGCAGGGAACAATCCCAGGAGGCTAGCATATTTTGGAGAATACAGCAAGTGCAGTATATGCTCTGTACAAGCCCTTTTCTTTGTTAGAGAGAGAGCAGAGAACAGGGAGCTTTCAATGGTTTGGTTGAAGATAGAGGAGAGATGTGTGTGAAAAACTAGCCTGTATGTAACGAATAAATAGAGTACAGAAAGGACAGGGAAGAAAGAAAGAGTTGAAAAGCTAGATGATAAATGGAGGAGGGAGTGAGAAAAGATGGATTCTATGATTGCCATAGTCCTGGCTTTCAAAATAATAGTGGTAGGCAAGAAGTTAGAAGAGGGGGTAGAAGGTAAGAGATACCTACATTATTAAAAATTGCTCAGAGTGCTCAGCAGCTCCCTGAAGCCATAGTTCCCCTGGAGCTGGATACTCACATCAGTTTAGAGAGTGGACATTGATACATGATTCTTTGCCTGAACTGGACTGGTTGATCAAGTAAGAACTTGGATGGTTCCAGGTTGTGAAACCCAAATCAGTAGGAGATGCTGCTCCAAGAATTCAAGAAGGCTGTCCTTTAGAAATCTAAGGGGGCAATGTTTGAAGCCCAACAATTTACTTGAGCTAAGGGAATAAATCCAACTTTGACTCCAACAGGCCTCTACCTATTTCTTAGTTGGGTTCAAGTCCAATCTTCAAAGAAAACCTGTTCTTAGGTGGTCCTAAGAGGTTTCTGTCTGGAATAAGCAAAGACTTGCAAGTATGTAGAAAGAATTTGGTTTGTTCTCAGCAATACTTCTTGAGTAATGTCAACTGCTGATGGGTATTAATACTCAAAATGATGTTTTTCTTGTCACAACAGCTTGCCAGAAACTCTGGCTTTCTGTATAGTCTCTTCCCAATATGGGTAATTCATAGACTTTCCTCAGCCATATTCAGAACTTGCAGATTTCATGAGAATTAGGATTGACACCATTTTGGGACAAAAATGTGTGTTATTTACATCTGAATGACAACCAAAATCTTAATGCAAAAAGTTACTTGAGATTTGATAAGTTAAGTAGGAAAACTGAAAAGCTGCCTACTTACAAATATCAAAAGACAATGTAATTCTGTGCAAGTGAATACCTGAACCCACATTTTTATGAGAAGAGAGGCTTCCAATTTTGTTTACCGGATACAAATACATTGATCATCTCTTCTCCCTTTTTAAGATTACATCATAATTCCCCTTTCCCATATTTTATCCTTTCTAATTATTAAATCTGTAAGTGGCCAGTTCATTTTTTTCTCATTGTTAGCAAAAAGTCCATAAAGGGTTTTTCATTCTCTAATCAATTATTTGTTGTCTTCTCCCCACTCTAGTCTAGCAAAATAATGTTGCCTCTTCTGTAAATTCTGCCATCTTCCCCAACCATTCCTCCATCGTGGATATTTTGGAATCTTTCCATCTTTGTGCATATTGTGGTCTCACCGCAGTTACCATGTCCAAAACAATTTTCCATGAGTCCTTCCCACATTAATTTCTGGAGCAGTTTACATGTATGTGGAGTAAAGGATTGGGAACAATGAATTTAATGAGCTCATTGAAGAGAGTCTTTGGGCAAAATAAATTTTATAAGAAATAAATTAACCAAATATGAAGTCAGCAAGGGTAAAGAGTGATAATTCACCGCTGTGCTTTTCTTTTTTCTTTTAAGAGAAGCAGCTTTGTACTGTTCAGAGTCTTCTCACCTTTGACTGGAAAATTGTTTCCAGAGAATATGAACTATTTGTAATGTAATTCACTGTGTCCTA
The DNA here is from genome assembly GCA_023970755.1 of Azemiops feae. Classification (NCBI taxonomy): domain Eukaryota; kingdom Metazoa; phylum Chordata; class Lepidosauria; order Squamata; family Viperidae; genus Azemiops; species Azemiops feae. The sequence continues at coordinate 731,050 of JALGBA010004088.1, read as the reverse complement.
GTTTGGTAAGGGTTAGAAAAGATCAAAAGAGTCATATTGAAAAAAGATATGTTCAATCAAGAAGAGAGCTACTTAAGAGTATAATAATTATTTAAAATATTTTTCCCCAAACCCCAACACTGGAATATGAACCATCATACATAGGAGGTCATTTGGACAAAATTGCCTTGAGAAACATCTTTAAATATCACATAATGCTTACCCATTTCTTGGAGAAGCCTTTTTTTAAAAAAAATTCTCGCCCTTCAGTGGTTCTTAAATAGTACATTCTGTCCCCAGGTTAGAAATAAACTTGAGCTGCTATTATCTCATTTGTTCATTCCCTGTTTATAGTCAAAACTGCAAAGCACTGTTCTAGCTGCTATTACTTCCTAGTTAAAGCAGCCAGCCACTCATAGAACTTTTTCTTCCTTAATGTTGCTAGTTCTTCTGCGCCAGGAGTGAATTAAATTAGCAGGAATATAATTTCGCCTTAAGGCTTCACAAGCACCTGCCATTAAGGTTAATTGGCGTTACATGCTCCAATTGCATTAATGAAATAATGAACATTCCTAGCACGAAGCCATTTACACATGTTTGGGAGAAAGGATAAGGCACAGCCAAATGTGTCCAGGGAAGATTATATAATACATGTGTATGTTTAAAGGATTAGATTGTCTTGGGGGGGGGGGTGTTCCTCTTGGACTCACAGCTACTACTCAAAGACCAGGTGGCAGCAATGGCCAGGAGGGCCTTTTCACAGATTCATCTTATGTGCCAGTTGTGACTTTTTTTCCAACTTGGAAGCCTTCAAAAAGTGACTCACATCTTAGTCACTCACAACTGGACAACTGCAATGTGTACTATGCTGCTGCCCTGGAAGCTACAACTGCTTCAAAATACATCTGTGTGAGCAGTTAACAGGCACTCTTTCTTATACACATGTGTCACCATTGCTCCTTATAATAAAATGTGTTGATGACCTTTGGGGACAATGGAAAAAGATATTGCCTAAGTAACAACCAGACATGAGAGAGAGGAGCCCTCAAGGATTTACTAGTCATAGAAAGAAACTTAGGAAAGCCCCATCTTAATTGTTCAGAAACTTAAATGTATGTAATGGCAGGAAGTTTGTACCTTCAGACTATCAAGATGGATGTCATCCCTCCTGGGTAAACCAGACAGGAAACACGACAAAGTGCTAAATCTACTTTATGGTAAGGCTACTTAAAAAGAATTCTGTGAAATGAAACTAGCTAGCCACTTTAAAAACTATGCAAAGAATCTACAAAAAGCTCACTAAGCACTGAGGAGTTGTTGGAATTGCAGTGGCTATGCTCAGCAGCAGAGGCAATGATCTGAATTTGCATGCCAGTATGCTAGTCAGCATTCAGAGCTTGGCTCTTGTTATCCAAGTTCAGAGTTTGGGGACTTTCTTTAAGTAAGTACTATCTCTAAAAGCACAAGTGATCCCAGTGGGCCCTTGTGCCTGCCGAAAGATGAAGATGACAAATAGCTTCGGCTTTTCCCTTGAAAAAAGTAGGTTTAGCCTTTATTGTGCATTTGCTTGTTGTCTCTAAAATAGACTGTTGTGTTACTTTCCTCAAGAGGCTGCTTTTGAAGATCGGTTTGGAAGCTCTGGAATTTCAGCCTTTGTAGATGCAATTACAATTCAGTTGTAGAATGAAAATAGAAAATTCACACTCAGGCCAGATAATCAAAATACCCTGGCTTTATTTAGGCAAATCTTAAAAACCTGGCTGTATCCCCAGACCGGGATTAGCCCTGTTTAAATTATTTCATGCAGATGCTAGGTTGGAATAGCTTTCAACCAGCTGAAGGTTGGTTAGATAGCTTTGTAGCTTGGCAGTGGGGAAAAACCCAATAATGTCTTAATTTGAAAAATGCCTTACTAATTTCTGGTTTCACAATGTTGTACACACATTTTTTTAAAAAAAGTTTATTAATATTTCTGAATGATAAATTGAGTTAACCTATGCTCCCTATCTTTTTTGAAATATATAATGGTGTTATCATATTACAATAATATGAGATTTTATTTTACTTTAGATTCACTTAATCAGGCATAATAAATGCATTAGGGTAAAGAGTAGCAATCTGTTTTGCATTTTTGAAATATATATTTTCTTTTTGAAATAACTTATAGGACATGAATAAATGATTAATTTGCATGGAGGATATAATAAATCAATAGAAGTAAAAATGTGCTTTCTGTCAAACATTAGAAATCATTTATTTTGGGGTAAAACAGTAGTGCTTAAATTTATGAGCGAAAAGACATTTCAGGCAAATTGAAAAAGAGGAGATAGATTCTGTATAACAAAGACATCTGAGAGCATATTAATTCTAAAAAATATTTTTTAAAAAACAGTCTCAACATTTATTGGTCATTTTTCCTCTTCAGTAGAGAAGTAAGTAAAAATTATAACATAGAAGGAGACAGTGTTGGCATATCAAATGTAAAGGCTGTCTGAAGGAAAAGAAAACTTTAAGCATGTTTAAAAAACACATTCAAATTTAAATTTCAAAATAAAAAAAAATATTTTAAGAATATTGATTGTTAATACATATTATAATAATTACAGATAGATATAGTGCACCTTGTTCATGAAAACAGCTTTATGACTCCAAATATACATTATTTTTATGTATGCTCACATACATGCATCTCTTTAGCTCACATAATTTTGCCAACACAAATCATCAATTTTACGCTGATTTTCTTTTAAAGAAAATGCACTATGGATGCGTCCCATTCTAAGATAAATCAGGTGTCTCCCCTTTCCCTTTTCCTCTTTCTTTCCTTTACCTAGCCATAGTATACACTGAGCAAGCAAATGTTTTCTTTTTCTCTGCAATTTTGTGAATCCATATGGAAAAATAGTATACAAAAATATGGAATTTAGAGAACTATCCATGTATGATGACTATCAAAAAACAAAGCAAAGCAAAAACAAAAAACCCTCTACAGGAAAAAAAATAAGTTAATGCAATATTTCTATTTCTTAATTCCTAAATGCAGCCTCTCACAGTTATCATACTATGATGTTTGGAATTTGGAATTGTGTGTTGTATAAAATTTCATAAAATTCTTGAGACATAGAAACAAGAATTAACAAAATATATATTTAAAAATATGCATTTAAGCTGATGAGCAACATAAATAAATGGAGTTTTTTGTACAGACTAAGTAAACAATCAAAACATAGATTCAAAGGAACTTCAGAAGAGAGAGAACTATTTTCAACACCTTCCCCAGAAGAAAAACATTCCATGGTTATTTTTTCCCTTCAAGAAAGTATTTTTAATGGGGGGGAAATCCCATCTAACTCTCTCTCCACATATCAACTGCATAATCTTAATAATGTTTATCTCCTTGTCAGCGTTAATATTTATTAATTTTCACTGATCCATGTGGGAGTTAACATCATAATTTTCTCCTAAGCTCCTTTGATAATTGGCATCTTGATCTTTTTTAAAAAATAAAAATCTGATTTGGGTTCTGTATTTTTAGTATTCCAAGAATGCTTTCCATATTTTTTTACTGCACTATTTATTTTCATGATGTAATCTTACCATATGTTTACTATCTATTTTAGTGTATCATCTATTTTTTTACCCTTTCTCTCTGAGTGTCTTTCCTACTTGGCATTCATTACAAGCAAGAAAATTGCCCCAGCATGTTAGCTTGGTGTTACACACCACTCGGCTCCCTCCTGGAGTGTCCACAAAGACCTCCTCCCTCTAGGGAGGAAGGGGGCTTGCTCATTGACCAGCAGCATCCCATAGCCAACTCTATCTCACCAGTAGGTATTGGAGTTGCTTTCTCATTCTGCCTCACCACCCATTAAGAAATTTCAAATTTCAGCCTTGTTTCCAAAGCAGCCAATTGACAGTTACCCGCTGGGCCTTGCCACCAACTGAATGGGTGCCATGGTCAAAGACGGGTGGAAAAAAGGACAAGGATACACTCCTTCTATCTTCCTTCGAGCCATACAACCTACACGTTTCTGGAAAGTGTAGTCAGAAGGGGCTGTGATGCTGAAGCAGCCATTACTTCCCCAAATTTCAGTCCAATGAGAATCATGGGTCTTGGCATTCTACAAGTGAGCCCATTATGAGCTATCTTGGTACAGTGGTGAGAATGCAGTATTGCAGGCTGACTCTGCCCATTGCCAGAAATTGGATCTTGACCAGCTCAAGGTTGAATCAGCCTTCCATCCTTCCGAGGTTGGTAAAATGAGGACTCAGATTGTTGGGGCAATATGCTGACTCTGTAAACCACCTACAGAGGGCTGTAAAACATTATGAAGTGGTATATAAGTCTAAGTACTATGGCTATTGCTTTTGAGTTTCTTTGGTTAAAAATTTCTTTCTCTATTTCACCCAGTAGAAGGTTACAAACAAATAGACAAGAGAGTTTTAGTAGTATCAATATATCATGTACATAATACTCTATTAGAGATTCCTATTTATATAAGAATGTTATTGGATTTCCAACATGCCTGTGATGTATAGTTTTGTTTTTCCAGTGTTCTCAACTCTGTAATGAGAGGAAGATGTATTCAGGACACAATTACATTCAAGACAAGTAAGACAGTTGAGAATAAGAACACGTACCTCATCCTAATATGCAGAGCATATGTAAGTGCTAGGAATGGAGAGAAGTAAAGGAACATTCATTTTGATTTCATGATCCAAAACTGTGACTTGGTTACTTAGGTAAGTACTGGAGTTTATATCATAACATTGCACATTTGTCATTGTTTTACTATAATCTTGTCTGGCTGTGCGTATCTGTGATAGCATGCAAGGACTTACAAAGATGGAATAAAGGTTACATGATCCCTAAATAAATGGATCACTTATGTGTCTAATGCAGAGAAAGAAAAGGTAAATAACTGTGAAATGGTGCTGAACAGAAATAGCAACACCTAACTTGATTTTTTAAAAGATAATGGCTGTAGCAACTGGTTTGGGGGAAATCATCCTACTCTACTCATATCAAATCAGTGTTCTTTAACTTCAAAACTGGACAATATCAGCTATAACCTGGATTTTCATATGATATGTACTATTATAAGTAGTGAAAATATTTAAGACTAACCTTTAATATTTTTAACTGCTTCTTAGTTGTCAGATGCTAAATGCAAGTAGGGGTTAGAGCAGTATCACTGTCTTCTACTACCACAGCTGAGAAACAATTTGTTTCTCAGCTGAAGTTTAATAAGCTTTATATTTCAACAGTCATGAAGCCATGATAATAAAACATCTGTCTATTACCCTTCAATGTTTGATCCAATCTAAAGTGATTTTAGTCTGTAAGGATATTCAGTTTATATATGTTCACTGATGTATCTTCACAAATGGTTCTGATACAATGATAGTCGACAACTTTTTCCATTAGAACATTAGATGTGGTGGCTATTTTGAACGATAAATATTTGGGATAGTAGTATAATTTGAAAGAGTTCACAAATTCTAGGTGTCTACAGATGGCCTGAATATTTCCTGCTGAGCAATAATTCTGCTAGGCTTCTTGACAAAATTCTGAGTTTTTTTATCAGCATTCTGTGTCCATGACATGTTTTTGACAATCATAATTGAACAAATGATGGTGGAAGAGTCTGTGAAAATAGAGCTTGACATCCAGATTGAAGGTACTTTTCTGGCAGGTAGCAAATTCTATTTTAGATGTGAAAATTGAATCAATTTACCATGATATTCACTACAGAAAATACCCTTTGCAGTTCTGTGTTTGAATAACGGAGGTAATGACATTTATTTTCCCACACTGCTTCCTGAAGTTACAAATATTTATTTGCATTTAGGCAATCTAGATTGTGTGATTCACTAAGGAGGACCTAGACAATTTTGAAAAAAGGGGGGACATGCAGACTGTCTAATTCCAAATGTGCAGACTTAAATATAGTGCCAGTCTATTCAGGGAACTAACATCAGGTGCAAGCAACCAGAACTACTTATGGATAGGCCCAAGTAACTATTTTATTGTTGATCACCTCTGTTACAAGAATCTCACCAGACTTTCTGCCCTCCCTTGGGAAACTTAGGGGTTTGACCTCAGATGGTTCCTCTCCCAAAAAGATTGTAACTTCAAATGTCTGTTTACTCTCCCCAGAGGAGCCCCCTCCCCTTCAGCCAGAGATCCCACCATATCTACAGTGCCAGTATCAGAATAGGCTACTTATGATGCCCTTGGGTTAAACCACTTCACAGGTGTCTTGAAATAGGAAAGCATAAAATAAGGTGGATTTCCTTCTGCTTTAAGTTTGAATTATGTGTAGGAGTCATATCCATCATCTATAGAACTTGTCTGTGTCATATTATTTTATCACATTTGAAATATGTAATGGAATTTACTTCTTTATCTATTAAAATTGGATGCTATCTAATCTGTTCAGACATAAGTGTCTGAACAGATTAACTTGCAAAATATTGGGACCAATGACTCCCATGGAAATGAAATCTGGGAAAATTGTGGCCGCTTCATTGCCACCGCACCTTCTGACTATACTTCCCAGAAACGCATATGTTGTAAGGTGTAAGGGAATAGGGGAGGGGCATATCCCCACTTTCTTTCTCATCTTCTCTGGTCTCTGCACACAACAGCTGGTGGAAAAGCTCAATGCAAGTCGTGATTGGCTACTTTGGAACCGAGGCAGTGGGTTGTGAGGGGAGGATGAGGGAGCAACTTGGATATTTACTGGTGAGGTAGGACTAATTGAGTTTGTCAGAGATCAACAAGCAAGCTCTCTTCCTTCCTGGAAGAGGGAAGCAGCCCTTGGGAATGTGCCAAGATGGAGAATATGGGTGGTCTTCCATGTGATCATTTGCTCCCTCTGTTCCACCTTCAAAATGGCCTATACATAAAGATGGAATTTGGTAATTTTGGATTGCTGAAAAAAACTGGATCAATGATGATTCAAATCACCAAAGGGGATTTGGCTATGTAAGAGAGAGAACGAAATAATGTTTGTCTAACTATAGTAATAACATTTAGGCTTATATACCTCCTCATAGTGCTTTACAGTACTCTCTTTGGATGGTTTACAATGCAGAAGCATTATTTGCATATTGCCCCCAACAAGCAGGGTCCTCATTTTACCAACCTCAGAAGGATGGAAAGCTGAGTCAACCTTGAGCCCTGTCAGGATCAAACTCCAGGCTACCCAACAGAGATCTTAAAACAGAGTTTTAAATTAAGTCTTTGACTAACACTTTAGAGAATTTATTAATAGCTACATTACACACCAACCTAGAGCTTAGGTTATGCACCATCTCATATTAGAATGTTAAACAATATTACTGCAGGCAGGCACTGGCATCTCAGAGAGAGAGAAATGAGAAACAAGTCATGCACGCAGTGTCCTAGATCGTGGTTTAAGCCCTGTCTGTTTTCTAGGTATGTTGTAACATCACAAACATGCCAAAAGGCATAAGGTTGCAGCACAATACTGTCATGCTGCTCTTATTATTTTGATGAAAGTAGGGAGACTTTGGAGATGCTGCTGAAGCAGAGAAAAAGTTTGTCTCAAAATGATAGCATAATTAGGCCACAAAGTCACCTATTTTCTTTGGAACAAAGGCAGAATACAGAAGAGAGGGAGGAGGGGGGGGGACCTGAAGCTGTATTTGTATGCCGAATTCCCTTTGCATAATCATTTGACTAATAATTACAGAAACTAATGTCTCTCTGTCTTTAATATGGTATGAATTAAAAAAAAAACAGACCCTGTTCACAAGAGACTTCTTGCCTGCTGCGTCTTACCTAATCAATCTTGAGATTTTAGAGCACAGAGACATGGACAGACAAGAATGGAATGTCATTATGGCAAGTCACTATGTTTCCATTCTTTTCTCCTGCGTTTATTGAGTAATTTCTAAAAACAGTGTATCCAAGGTCATTTTGAAGACCATTTGGTAAGCCAGATTTAAAGATAAAAATTAAAAACAAGGGTAGAAAAAAATATCGAAGGCAATAATTTTCTTGGTGTAGAGATTATTTTTCCCATTAGGAAATAAAAATGGACTTTTTTTCTGGAATAAAAGTAAAGTTTTTAAAGCGAAGTTTCTTTTCTCCGAATCAAGGGCATTGTGTTGTAATCCAAGTTATAGAACTAAATAAAGTAGTTCCTGTATCTAACAAGTCTGCTAGGCATTTCCACACCAAAAAAACCTGAAAACACCCTGCCCTCCTTGCTTATAAATTGCTGCTTGGCAACTTCTGTTGACCTTAAGGTCACAGAGATCCTTGATTAAGTATCTTGTTTCCTTTGGGCTTGAATTTTCTCTTTTGGTCAGCTTTTCTGTTTCTCCTTTTTCTTTCTCAACTTCGGAGATGGTTATGAATAATCAGTCTAGGGAACCTTGAATATTAACATAGCATTACCCACTATTTGGTGAAAATAGCACAATTGGAAGAAGGGGAAACAGAAGCTGAAAAAGAACTGTTAAGTACAGAACTCCTGGGGGTGGAATAAAAACCTGAAATTTGAGTGGAAATCAAGTTAGATTAGAACCAAAGTATCATCAACACCCACTCATGTGAAATGTAAAAACGTAAAAGCAGTATGATTTTACAAAACTCAGTAATAGCAGCAGTAAGTTATACCTCAAGAAGAGGGAGGGTAAAGTGGAATTACCACCAGCTGAGACCTTGCCTTAAGCATCATAGGAAAATCAGCATTCACATAGTGTAGGCAAGTATGAAAAAGTGCAAGACTCAGAACATGCTAAGTTTTCTTCCTTCACACTATTCACATACCTTTGTTGTTGTTGTTGTTGTTGTTGTTAGTTGCGAAGTCGTGTCCGACCCATCGCGACCCCATGGACAACGTTCCTCCAGGCCTTCCTGCCCTCTACCATCTTCTGGAGTCCATTTAAGCTCACGCCTACTGCTTCAGTGACTCCATCCAGCCACCTCATTCTCTGTCGTCCCCTTCTTCTGTTGCCCTCAATCTTTCCCAGCATTAGGCTCTTCTCCAGTGAGTCCTTCCTTCTCCATGATCCAGCGTATGTTGGCAATTTGATCTCTAGTTCCTCTGCCTCTTTGAAATCCTGCCTGTACTTCTCGAAGTTCTCGATCCACATACTGCTGGAGTCTAGCTTGTAGTATTTTAAGCATAACTTTACTTGCATGTGAAATGAGTGCAATGGTGTGATAGTTTGAACATACCTTACTGATTATTAAAGGTAGGTGTTGTAACAGAAATCATGATTGTATAAAATGTTTTTATTCCACTTCTCCCTTTATTTATCACTAATCATTTGGTTACTGTGTGAGTCATTATAGACTTAAGGAATGATTCTGCTTTAACAATTCCAAATGAGAAAAAAAAATGCCTTCCTCCTTCTCAGTCAATATAATTGTAATATGTCTTGGCATCCAAATAAATACTTAGATCAATGTGAAAGATTTAGGGGACATCAAGGAGAGTATATCATATATCATTTGGACAAATTGTCACTAGGGCTTTTAACTAGAGCAAAATAAAAAATATATAGAGTTCTTTTATGAATAGTTATTGCAATCGATACTCTTTTTTAAAAAAATGACTGCAATAATTAATTTCTGAATAGGAAGAATTTTTTTTTGTTTTATTCGTCAGTTTTACAATGTTTGTTGTTACTTCAGTTTTCTTTTTTTGTTTCCATTCTATCACCTTGTAGCCCAAAGAAATTGATTATGCAGCACAGTGGTAATATTCTTTTCAAAATATATCTAATTAAGGTAGTCCAAAAGGGGAAAGAAGCAACAACTAGAAAAGAAACTACTTCAGAGTATGGCAGGTGGGAAAAACAATGATCTCATGTCAGGGGGGGGAAATCAGAAAATGTTTTTAATTAAAATTGTTCAGCCCATTATAATCTTTCATTTTGTCTTGAAAATTGTCTTGAAAATTGAGATGCATTGATATGGCAATTTGACCCCTTATTCTTATTCAATTCACATGACTTTTTAAATATATGCTTTCAATTCCATTCTATAACTAGCTTTTATAGACATGATTTTGATCTTTTTCTACTAGTGGAAAACGTCTTGTTAACTTCTGCAGCATTTGCCCAAGGCTGATCTTGCCAACTCTGTTTGTGATATTCAGTCACTCAGGCCCTATTAGGATGAATGAAAGATCCAAGAACAAAAGCTTTTTGAGCAGAATAGAAATTAGAAGGAATGCAAACGAGCATCTTATAATTTATACAGAGGGGACAAGGTAATGTCCCCTCTGCTTCTTACAAACTGATTTTATTTTGATGAAAATTTAGCAATCAACCGGTCTTCTCACTATCAGCAGTTTTTGAAGCTGTGAGTAAAAGGATTACAATCTAATGTTCCACAAGGGGTCGAAACATACCTGCAATTTTGCATCTTCTTTCATTGTAGGCATAAACTTGGAGCAGAAATGGAAGCAGATTTCCTACTCTATGTTTAAAAATTCAGTGAATAGAACTGCTACTGAATTCGGAAAATAACAGAATAAACAGAAAAAAATAGAGACTACTGGAAATATCTTTGCAATACTCTAATAATTCATAGTAATGTAGGATCATTACGAAGAATATATTTTCCACACTCTTATTTTGATGCTTTGAAGAAGCTGACTAGTGAAAATGAAGATGTAGTCTCTATTTTCTACCTGGGGCTTCGTGGCTTAGTCCTTTTGTCATTGGACATTCATAACACTGCCTTCAGGAGCTGACAACTTAAACCAAAGAGAAATGGAATAGGAAAAAAAAGAACATCCTGGGACTGAGATAACTTGAGTTCTTCTTGGAGAGTGTAAAGAAAGAATCAATACTGCAGTGAGGATAATAAAAGCATCTGAGACAGCAAGAAATTGCCTGGCTTTAATAGGTTATTGGAAGTCTTGTTAAAAACTTTTTTTTTTTCTGCAGTAGACCTCATAAATGTTCTCCATTGTCCACAGGTTTGTTTGGTGAAATGTCTCATTTTACAATTGTAATCCAGTAAAATGTAATTTGGTTTAAACACCTTGTTTTAAATGTATTTTGGACCATTGCTGTAGAAGTCAGAGGGGATCAGCTATTTGGAAATGAAAAGAAAGATTCACATGAATCCTGAATAATAAATTGAAATGGCTACTGTAACTGTACAGAGCAAAGTGGGAGAAAAAAACTACCAGGTAAATCTGACTAAACTTGAAAGATTCATAAATTAACCAGGACTTCATAAGACTTCAAAAAGCAAATAAGGTTCCTGCAAAAAATGACTGCATAATTATCCATTGCTCCCTACTTTGTTGGTTGGACTAGAGGCTATCAGGCACCTGCTTCCTCCTTTCCCTCTCATCAACCACCGAGCTTGTGATCTTCCACAATTTAACAGATAATATATATTTGTATCCTTCCTACCTACAGTACATCCTACAATAATCTGAAATAATTCTCTTTAAACAAAAACATCCTCCTTATTGTATTTGTGCATTCAGTACAGTGTATCCCCACTGTAAGTGGTATTTGAGATGGTACTTATTTCTTAAACAAAGTGACAATGTAGCCCCTCTTTTATTTGGACAAGGAGCTTTAGAGACTTTTAGAAGTTCTTAGGAAAAATGGATGTATTTTAGCCTTCATTTGACCAAATAGGAGTAGTCATCCTGGCACTGAATGGATAAGATATACCAAGTGAAAGACTTTATTGATCTTCCTGTACTGATTAATATAGCTTTGAATATCATTTTAATACCTTTCATTTTGGTCCTTATTTCTGGTCCTAGTTTGGTGAAATGTCTCACTTTACAACTGTAAAATGTAAAATTTTACAGCTTCTCATTCAAACTTTTCAGTTTTATTCAGTCAAAAAATGATTTATTCAAGCTTTGGGATCTTATTTATCAGGTTCAGTATAATGGAGATAATGGAATTTTTGTTGAGCTGATGTCATAGATTTTTTTTTCTTGAGATCCATTACTATAGGGCAAGTTGAAAATAATTGAATAAATATATAAATAGAAAAGGTACAATATAGATGTCTCAGATAGCTTATTTGCTTTACAGGGACATCAACAATTCAACAAAAATGTTGAAAGCATTCACAAATGTTTGTCTTCGAAATTGTGGCTGATTATTACAGTATATTATTGTAAATCTATTATGTGAGTAGAATTCAGCTAAGAATGTAATGGCAAGAAGTTTCCTTAGTCACATAATGCTATATTTAAGCTGTCTGACATTAAAAAAAAATCTGCTTCGATGGATCAGTCTTGTTCTGTTTTGTTACCAAGGACATCTAAAAGATGGTCCTGGGAAGTTCAGAAGCACCGTAAAATAGAGATTCCCTACTGGATAATCAAAAACATATTAAGCCTAAAAATAGAGGCTATATTGTTTATCACAGAAAATACTTATTGAACTATTTTCATGATTTTTTCTAGATGGAAATACGGGAGAAAATATCTAGAATTTTTTTGGTTATGATTTTTGCAATTCTTGTTCCCACCATCTTGCTGATTGCCCTCTTTTATGTCCAGAATTGTTATAAATCACATATAGGTAATTATCATAATTGGTCTAATACAGACAAAAAGCCAAAAGAAAGCGCCTAGAAAAACTGAGAATAAATCTAGCAAGAAGAGACAACTACAAAAGGGTGCTCAGCTCAACTATGTGCATATTGAGACATTACAAGACAATTTAGAAAAATTCTCTATGGAAAGCAACACTGATGGATTCAAAAATCACAGAACAAGATATCTGCCGAACAAGGTATCACCTCAGCTTCTACCGATTTAGTCTTCTGATTTGGTCATGCCTGAATTTCAGATGCTTACTCCATCCTTCTTCAAGTCACCTCCTTCTTTTCCTCATGTCTCCATTCATTCAGTCTCATTTCTCCCCATTAAAATGGACTTGAAACAATTATTAGATTTTATAAATACATCATTTCCATCTATATCCCCTTTAGAAGATGTGGTTGCTTGATGTTGCATGGTGATTCACTGGGATGCCCATTGACATTAAAGAGATATTAAATCTTCCTTACTAGACATAAATGTATAGTTGATATATAAAATCAAATTTTGCTCCTGTGCATACAAAAAATAGGTGGATGTGGATATTAGCAATATCACCTCCTTGGGTGTCATATATTCAATACAAAGCACATTATTCTAATACTATGTCTCCTAGATCTAAAGGGTTTTTTTCTTTCTAGCAGTCATAAACTATATGTTTATAAACTGTATTTTTAAAAGCCCAATCAATACCATAATCCATCAATTGGTAGGGCTAAATAGAAACCCTTGATCACTCTTTGTTCTGTGACATGCTGCATGGTATAGTTACTAAGAATTATAAAGGGAAGGAGGCTAAATTCATTAAGAAAATACCCATAAACATGATTAAAGATGTCACTTTATTCTTACTATTGGCTTTCCATTTTTTCTTCTCTTGTTTGCAACAGTAGTAATAAAAACAGCTGAGGCAATGCAATAGCAAGCTCGAACTATTATTAAAGGGTATTTATCTACTAATAAAAACCTTTTAATAGTCTACCAATCTCAATAACCTCATCAACAAAATGACTAAGAAGTAGGACAAGTCTTTGTTAGGGTTTTAATGAAGAGGAAAAACAAGATTTCAGCTTCTACTCTAATAATTACACTTTGCCTTCATAAGGCAAATTTGTGACTGAAAAGCTCGTCTAGGTATTAGTTGAATTTTAGAATCACTATTTGAGCTCTAGTTTAATTTGTGCTTTTGCATTTTTTTTCTATTAAAGAGGATTTCCATTAAATACGTTTTTACCCATTTAATACAAAACCTTTTTATAAATGTCACTGGATTATTACTTACTTCTACTCCATAAAGAGGCAGGTTTTAGCTTTAATACTATACTAAGGTTCATGATTGAACAATATAAGTCATTTGTTTTTACTTTAGCTAGTATTACACTTTACAAAACAAAAATTATATGGAATGGGTGGATGGAAGGAAAGAGGGGGGAAAGATGAATATATAATTAGATTTCATTTTGTTTTGTTTTATTAGGTCACAATAAAGTTTGACCATTTTTAAAATTATTTATTTATTTGTATTAAGGTTGACTCAGCCTTCTATCATTCCGAGGTTGGTAAAATAAGGACCCAGATTGCTGGAGGCAATATGCTGACTCTGTAAACCGCTTAGAAAGGGCTGTAAAGCACCATGAGGCAGTATGTAATTCTAAGGGCTATTGCTATTAAAAAATATCTAAACAATGGATTGAATAAAATAAAATTGAATAAAATAAAATGAAATGAAATGAAATGAAAGAGCTGGCAAATGTTATCTCAAAACCGTTGCACCATATCTTTCATAAATCCTGGAGCACTGGGGAAGTACCTAAGGATTGGAAAAGGGCTGATGTGGTCCCAGGAAACTACAGACCAATCAGTTTAACATCAATACCTGGGAAGATCCTAGGGGAAAAAAAAACAGATCTGCGAACAGCTAGAAACAAACAAAGTTATAACTAGTAGCCAGCACGGGTTTGTTAAAAACAGATCATGCTAAACCAATCTTATTTCATTCTTTGATAAAGTGACTAAACTAGTAGACCAGCAAAATTATGTGGACGTAGTATACTTAGAGTTCAGTAAGGCATTTGATAAAGTAGACCACAACCTACTCCTTGGTAAGCTAGAAAAAGGTGGAATAGACAACATCACCACCAGATGGATCTGTAGTTGGCTGGCAAACCATACTCAACGAGTAGTCCTCAATGGCACTACATCCACATGGAGAGAAGTAAGCAGTGAGGTACCACAAGGTTCCGTCTTAGGCCCAGTATTCTTCAATATCTTCATAAATGACTTAGATGAGGGAATTGAAGGGGAACTCATCAAATCTGCCGATGACACCAAACTGGCAACAATAGCCAACACCCCAGAAGACAAACTCAGGATACAAAAAGATCTTGAAAAACTTGAACAATGGGCCCTATCCAACAAAATGAGTTTCAATGTGGAGAAAAGCAAAGTCTTACATTTAGGCAGGAAAAATCAAAGGTACAAGTACAGATTAGGCGAAACCTGGCTTAAAAACAGTAACTGTGAGAGGGGCCTTGGAGTCCTAGTGGACGATCACTTGACTGTGAGCCAGCACTGTGCAGCAGCAGCCAAAAAAGCTAATACAATCCTGGGTTGTATAAATAGAGGCATAGAATCAAGAACACGCGAAGTATTAGTTCCACTTTATAAAACCCTAGCAAGACCACATCTGGAATACTGCAGCCAATTTTGATCACCATATCACAAAAAATATGTTGAGAGTCTGGAAAAAATTCAGAGAAGAGCAACTAAGATGATTAAAAACCTGGAGATTAAAACATATGAAGAACGGCTGCAGGACTTGGGTTTGACTAGTCTAAAGAAAAGAAGAAATAGCGGAGACATGATAGCAATGTTCCAGTATCTGAGGGGCTATCACAAGGCAGAGGGGGCCAGGTTATTCAACAAAGCACCAGAGGACAAGACAAGAAACAATGGTTGGAAACTGGTCAAACAGAGAAGCAACCTGGAATTAATGAGAAAATACCTGACAGTGAGGACAATTAACCAGTGGAACAGCTTCCCTCCAGAAATCATGGGCACTCCATCACTGGAGATTTTCAAGAAGAGGCTAGACAGTCACTTGTCTGAGATGATATAGGTTCTCCTGCTTGAGCAGGGGGCTAGACTAGAAGACCTCCAAGGTCCCTTCCAGCTTCTATTCTATTCTATTCTATTCTATTCTATTCTATTCTATTCTATTCTATTCTAAATAAAATCAAGAAATAAAATGAAACAATTGCAATAAAATGGATAATAAATGAGATTGTAATACAGTTTTTATTAATATATCTGGAAACAAATCAATACATCAGAATCAGAGAAAAATGTGAGTGAAGAGACAGGTCTTCAACAAAGGTTGTTTCATAATAGAGCACTAACGCACAATGATCCATTCAGTACACCTCTTTTTTTTTTTTAGAGTGATCCTTTAACTCCCATCCCATATATTTTTTGTTTTATAAAGTGTAATGTTACAGTGCATATTTCTTAGGGCTCTTCAAAATTGAAGTGAAATAAGTGTTTCAATTCTCACAGGAACAAGGCAATTCTCTGCTGGACATAAAACACCCCTTCTGTTTTCAGGCTTTCATGAGAATCTAGAAATAAAAGGTTTTTTGTGTGTGCTGTTTTAACATTTGCATTCATTTCGATGAATGAACTCCTTAAAATGGTCTCATCTTTTTTCAGGTGCTTCAGCTGTTTGCCCCACAGCCTGATAAAAAGGAGATCATTTTAATAAATGGCAGATAGGTCTGGTGCTCATGCTACTATAAAATCCAAAGCAATATTTTGTAGGGAGTTGGACTAGATGACCTCCAAGGTCCCTTCCAACTTCATTATTATTATTGTTGTTGTTGTTATTGTTATTGTTATTATGTTTGATACACACACAGTTCTAATAGATGTGTCAAAGTAGTTTTATCATCAGCAATAAAGAAATGGTTTGCTATTATCTTTTAAAGAATTTTTGGATTTTTTAAATTTTATTCTAGTCTACAGCCATGGGATTTCCTAGTTTTTGGTGGTGCAAAGCAACTGAAATCTTTGACTGTTTGCAACAAACAGAATTAGATTCTATGTCATATTAATAGGAATGCTTTTCAGAATAGGCTTGGAGTTTTCACTTCATAGTAATATTCATACTACAGGAAAGTGTATTCCATAGTGTAGAGACAAAAATTAAATAGGTATTCGTTTGTTTATCAAATATCATCTGATATTGCTATATATTAGTATAACTCCTCTAGGAAACTGTGTCATATCAAATTGGAATTCTAAGCCAGCCCTTTAACTAGAAGTGACCATTGTAATCATATCCTCATTTCTTAGAAAGTTGCCCTAGATACCTTTATCCTTGAAAAAATATTATGTAGTTCCTTAAAGGATATTTATTACCATAATGTAATGATGCTTAGTTGGATTTTATGGGTTTGCCTGTAGCTTGACTATAGAGCAGGGGTGTCAAACTGTCAGCCCACGGCCGGATGCGTCATGGCGAAACCGCGCCCACCCCATTGCCGGCAATGGCAAAAAAGTCACGATACATCGCGACACGTCACGTGACCTTGCAAGTTTGACACCCCTGCTATAGAGGGAGTAAATTATCAACACACAAGATTACAATATTCATTGTGAAACAACCTATTTGTCATTTATTGCCTTTCCATCTCTCTTTCAGTAGTTTTCATAATTCCAAGAAGAGGGTGAGGAAGATCAGCAGACAGCACAAGTTACTGATTTATACAATGGCATCTGTTGTCCTGTAGAAGAGGTAGGGGAAAAAATGAAACTAGAGCATCACGTGCAGGACAAGGGGTCACTGTAGAAAAAGCTAATTATATCAATTCTATATCAATCTCTTTCTTTGCAAAAATTAATGCTTCATGTACTTAATGCTGCACTAAAGTGCACCACTATTAGTCTGTCCACAGAGAAACAATATGATAACCAATGCTATCATTTCTTATCATTACCCTTCCTATAGAACAGGATGGTTCATTGCTGCTTATAGAAAGAAATGAAACATTTATGTAAATATTTCAGTATGTGTTAGATAAGCACAGTTCCCCCTGTACTGGGAGAGAAAAGTAGGTGCCTTTTTAGGCTATAATTTCCAGAAGCTCAAATCAATATATAGGTCAGTAATTATTGAGATTGTATTACCAAACATCTGGAATTCAAGCTTCATAGCCAAGAAATGATAATTGCCTCTTTATTTTCTTATTACTAACTAATAAATTACTTTATTAGTTTGGGATTTTAAAAAACACAACAGTTTATACCAGCTGTTTTGAGTAAAATTTCTTCAAAATCTGGTTATACCTGAATACACCTAACTTGACTTCATTGAATCTCTGCTCTGCTGGGCACCATTCAAGGACGTTTAGCTCTTTAAATGGTAAACACTGGTCTGTCAGTAGACTATAGTCACACTGATTGAAAAGTAAAGAGCCTATTTTATACTTGTACTTATTTTATATATACTTATACTTGTATGTTATACATATTTTATACAGGAGAAACCTAGCCTGTAATTAACCTTTATGTAAAAAAAGAACTTTAATGTGATTAAATGGATTGTCTAATCTTAAGGGCAGAATCTCCACCCTCCATCTTTGGATGACTGGATAGCATACTTAATGCATATACAATGATGCAACTATTTGAATGGATGCTCTTAATGAAGCTTGTGCTTTGACTGTAATTGTTAATTGAAACAGATGATCACAAAAGCAATACATCATGAAGCTGTTAAGAAAGCCAACAAAAGATGGAATGCTTTACCATCATATGACCATTAGTACAGAGACTATCAGTAAAACCATCATTGCTATAGTGCTGCTAATAGTAATGGCTATATTTCACCTCTACTATCAGTAGAAATCTCCTCTGAATACCAATTACAGGGTGTATGGCCAGGAGGATACTCTTGTCTTAATGTCTTCCTTGTGGCTTTCAACTGAGCATGAATCGACTTTGAAAGAATAGAATGCTGACCTAATTAGCCATTATTCTGAACCTTCATTGGTCTTATGTTCTTACCATTACAGCTCTATAATGCCAGACATGAATATCACAGCCAGGCCATTTGTTCCAAGATGACCTGTTCTACATTAATCTTCCAAAGAAAAGCACATATTCTATATGTAAAGGAATGCTGGTTCAGTTCCCAGAAGCTACAAGTAGGGAGATAAAAGATTTTCATCCACTTTAAAATAAGAATGAATTGCCTAGGTTAATATAAAAAAAAAAATCAAACAAAGGTATATGTAGTTCTTACTTAATGATCAGTCACTTAGTGACAATTCAAAGTTATGACAAACTGCCTTACAACCCAGTTCCAGAGTTCTGATTGCCACACAAGTCCTACAATTATGTGATTGCATTTTGGGTATTTCGCACACATTTATGGCTGTTTGCAATTTCCCACTGTCACATAACCATGATTTTTTGATATTTGTTTTCTGGTTTCCAATGTTTACTTTTCGTTTCTGGCAAAAAAAATGCTCATTGGGTAAAACAGGTTTGCTTAACAAACACTTGTTTGCCTAATGACTAAGGCAGACATGTCAAACTCATGATGTCATGTGATGTCGTGCAACATATCGGAGCTTTTTCCCCATTGCCGGCAATGGGGTGGGCGCGGTTTCCCGGTGACACATCCAACCCGCGGGCGGCAGTTTGACACCCCTGGACTAAGGTGTTCACTTAAGAACCACCACAAAAAACATCATAAAATCAGGCATGGTCCTATGGTGACCAGCTTAATGACAGCCATAACTTATGACTATAATTGTGGGCTCAATTATAGTTATCAATCAAGGACTACTTGTAAAACCCACAAAGTGATGGTTTTGCTTGAAAACCTTGGCTAATATTTTCTGAATTTTTAAAAACTTTCTTGTTTCTTTCATTTGAACACAAATGAGTTATTCATAGCTTGGCAATTTATTCTGATTTCCCAGGGCAGCTATCTGGAATAATATATAGTGTTCTACTTTATTTCATATCTTGAAATTTTGAATATGCAAAGAAGATATAGTTCTATTGTTATTAATAATGAAATAAATGGCATTCCTGAACAAAACTATGCTTGAAGCTCTTAGCAGCCAAATAATATTTATGATTGTTTTGTATTATTTTATTTTAACATACAATGCTATGTTTCAGTCATTTACTGTTGAGAAACAGAAACAGTAGCAGAGAATATTGAGGGATCATATGCCGGCTTGGAAATTCTGGCAGTTGAAGTCCACACATCTTAATGTTGCCTAGGTTGAGAAACTTTGGTATAGATTGGTCTCTCCTTAATTCTCTATCCTGCAATTTAGTCTTGGGAAATACACTAATGTCATATGTCATGTGGGTAGTGGACATAGGAACCTTTCAATCATATTCTCAGCATATGGAGAGGATTCTACAAGCTTTTTTTAAAAAAAAACCCTACTTTTTGATTCTATTCTTTGCAATTTCACAAATATCTGCCACATTTGCTCCTCTGTAGTTAATGTTCCTATTGTAAACAGGGGGATACATTCTGTGGGAGCAGATTGGGGAAACCTAGAATTAAACTGTACCCTGCCATTTTCCTGACATGTCTTCAAAACAAGGATAAGGGATATACACCAGCTGCCTTGAAATTTTAATAGTTGAAATGTCAAAGGTCTTCTATTTGGCATTACCCATGGGAGTGTCCTGTCTACTCATCATACATATCAATATAAGCTTCCTTTCCTTTCTTTGGAATCATGAGTGGGGACACTGTTTTTCACTGGAGTCATAATGCATAGAAAGGGATGTTCATTTTCACAGCCGATTATGATCCTTTCCAAAATTGCTTCCCAGCATAGCTATTTGTGTTAGGAAAAAGTCCCATGGAACCAATGAGATTTTTTTGTTGGCTCAGAAAGGGAAAAAAAGGGGGTCTACCATTTTTTCTCCATGTATTCTGCTCCTTTCAAAAATTCCCTGTCTCAAGGATATATGTTATTTTCATTTTTTAAAAAAAAATGAAACCTTTGTTATCATCAAATTTATTCTATCTACAAGGGATTCCTAAATAAGAAAGGGTACATAACATTGTAATAAACCAAGTAAACGTAATAAGAGAAGTTCACTGAAGATGGGCTCTAGCACGAGTCCAAAAGTTCAGAAAAGAAAACCTCTAGTCTCGGTGACCAACCCAGATTGGATCCTGCAACATTATCCTTGGACACCTTCATTCATAAATGTAATAACATTAATAAACAGAAATTAAGATAAATTAAACTTTCAATATTTTTTTAATGAAAACCTAAATATTTACAGTACTTAGGGGGAAAATGAATATTTGCTTGGCATTGAAAACAGACCCCATTGTTATCTCTTTTGTAAGTCTATCATCACACACCAAACTCTCCTTTGTAAATGCAGAGAATATTTCTCTAGTCACGGTGCTCAGGCCACTAGTGATACCTTCGGGGGGGGGGGTGTTGTTAAATCATTCTAGCGTTCCAAAATGCCAAGGTGAAAATAATAGTTGCAAAGGTGGCCTCGTGATAGCTTAGTCCTTCATGCTGACTACCTGTGACACTTCATGATGATTGTGCCAGCCATGCAACAACACTGATGTGATAAGACAGCCATGTGGCAATTTTTCATGTTTCACATGCCAGTTTTGAGAAACATTTATTTTACAGATTAGAAATGCTAGGTAACATGAAATAGAAGTGTGGTTATTCAGAGATCACTTGTAATGGTTGTGAAGCACACCTACATGACACAGAATGGATGTTGCAGGGTATTAAATCAATTGGTTCTCTGAGCAGTTGCCACAAGTTTAGACTTTATCTGATTTATATGCCTTCCTTGGAATTTGATCTCTATTTATATAGCCGTAAATTGGATGGCATCTCTTTATGACCAGTAATTACTTTAGATTTTCTTATGATGGTTTATACCAGGGCTGGCTACTAAGATAGCAACCACAGGAAAGTAAAACAGCCTAATGAAAATGGGATAGTTAAATAAATATGGAGTAAAAAGTGATAATGAGGTTAAGAGAAAAAACAAGAAAATATCTAAAAAAGATACCTGAACCACAGATGAATTCCAGATATTCAACTTAAAACAGGAGAAATGCTATAGCCAAGTGAAGTGAGTTGTATCCCTTTATTTCCCTTAACAATGAGTTCTCATCCCTGGAAGATGAGATACAATAGGAAAAAAAATGGGATGCAAAATAAGTTACTCCTCCCACCCTTCTGACCCTCAGTAAGGACCTGAAGACCTGCCACTGCCAATTTCTTGGAGCCCCAGCAGGAGTGGACCTTGCTGGAGATGGTTGATAGAGCAAGAGAAGATCCCACCTCCCACTGGTGCATCCTGCTCTCTTCATCCACATCTTTTTCAATGTAAGTTTTATTATTACTAGAAGTATTTACTCTTTTGTTTTATTGGCTTTTAATGGTGTAAGCCTTCCAGAGTCACCTCAAGCAAATAAATCTAATAAATAAATGCCTACCTGGACTCACACTTGGTCTTGGTGGTAAAATAGTGTTTACTAACAATACAAGCAGTAATTTCAAATATATGAGTCACTAATGGCTGCTAAGAAAAAGTAGATGAGTTGAAAAAGTTTATTGTGCAGTATAAGCCGAGATCATCACAAGGAAAATTGGAGACTAAGTCATTGGAGAGACAAAGGGATAAGAATGATGTTTAAAATTACTGGTAGAGTAAAACCACAAATGTAATCATAATGGAAGTTGGGAAAAGAAAGGAGACAATAAAACAGAATGGAAGAATTTCCTCTCTCCGTCACGGACTGAGGGACATCCAAAAATTCTGTATCTTACGAACAACCCAAATGATATTGTAGATTGTTTTGAATGAGATCCATAAAGATATATGGCATAATATAAAGACATGCTCTGGGTCCCGTCAGCCCGATTATTCCGGCTAGCAGGCTCCAGGAGGAGTACCTGCTCTGCTGTTTCTCCTGCCTTCTGGAACATCTTAGCCCCCTATGTGAGGTTGGCCCCAATCCTCCTATCCTTTCATAAGATCTGGTTATGCCAGTTGGCTTGGGGTCCCAACAGGGGAACAACACAGTGGAGGTGGTTGATTGAGTAACAACAGATCCCACCTCCCTCCATTCTGACCCCGCCCACCCCATGTGTCATTAGGTTTTAATGTTTGGTTTTAATTTATTTATGTTTTAATGTACATGTATAAATATACTTTTTATGACTGTAAGCTGCCCAGAGTTACCCTGTGGTAAGATGGGCAGCCAATAAATTGTATTTTATAAATAAATACAATTAATAAATTAATGTTAAGCAATTTAGCTTCCCCCCCCCTCAGCTTCAGGTTTATTCTACCAATCTAAAAAGATATTGTATGCCTTCCCATTTATTTTGGAAATAAAATAAATGAATTGCTTTTAGGTACATCACTTTGCTTTAATGATTCTTAGAATGAGAGGCTATATGAGGAGTTTTCAAATTATTCTTGTTTGGATTTTCAGAGAGGATTATATTTGTACCATGCTAAAACACAATGCAAGAAATTGCCAGAGCTCATAATTAATTCACTTGAGATACAAAAAAATGGATTGTTCCATCACTCTCAAAACCAAAATGATATGAAATACAGTTCTTCTGAGCAAAAAAAAGAAGGGGCAGAAGGCATTCACAGAAGAAATAGAAATGTTAGAAATGGACCCTGAAGGAAATTTGTTCCTCTAAAATCTTCTACCACACTGAATAAAACAAAAATATTATATAGCCCAAAGGCATTACAAATGATGTTGATAGCAAATGCAGCCGCCACAGAATTACTGAATGCTTTAAACACCAATAAAAAAATTGAGAGCAACAAGCATCATTTGATTTATTGAACAATATAACAGATTCAGAGTGGACCAAGTTTAAGGCCACCAATTTTTTAAAAAATAATAATAATAATTCAATTCCAAGTCTCAGGAATAAAGGTAACAATCAGGAGATTGCGGCACAAGATGAGGGCAACAATGACAAAAGTTATTCAAGAGAAGCAACAAACCGTAGTGCTTGTGAATTTGACATAATAATAATAATAATAATAATAATAATAATAATAATAATAATAATAATAATAATAATAATAATAATAATAATAATAATAATAATAATAATAATAATAATAATAATAATAATAATAATAAAAAAAAAAAAGTTGGAAGGGGCCTTGGAGGTCATCAAGTCCAACCCCCTGCTCAGGCAGGTAGCCCTATACCATTTCAGACAAATGGCTGTCCAGTCTCTTCTTAAAAACTTCCAGTGTTGGAGCATTCACAGCTTCTGGAGGCAGGTTGTTCTACTGGTTAACTGTTCTAACTGTCAGGAAGTTTCTCCTTAGTTCTAGGTTGCTTCTCTCCTTGATTAGTTTCCATCCATTGCTTCTTGTCCTGCCTTCAGGCGCTTTGGAGAAAAGCTTGACTCCCTCTTCTTTGTGGCAGCCCCTGAGATATTGGAACACTGCTATCATGTCCCCCCTCATCCTTCTCTTCGTTAAACTAGACATACCCAATTCCAGCAACCGTTCCTGTTTTAGCCTCCAGTCCCCTAATCATCTTTGTTGCTCTTCTCTGTACTCTTTCTAGAGTCTCAACATCTTTTTTTACATCGTGGTGACCAAAACTGGATGCAGTATTCCAAGTGTGGCCTTAACAAGGCATTGTAAAGTGGTATTAATACTTCACATGAGCTTGATTCTATCCCTCTGTTAATGCAGCCCAGCACTGTGTTGGCTTTTTTGGCAGCTGCAGCACACTGCTGGCTCATATTTAAGTGATTGTCCACTAGGACTCCGAGATCCCTCTCACAGTTACTACTATTGAGCAAGGTACCCCCTATAATATACCTGTACATTTGGTTTTTCTTGCCTAAATGTAGAACCTTACTTTTTTCACCATTGAATTTCATTTTGTTAGATAGCGCCCAGTGTTCAAGTCTGTCCAGGTCCTCCTGTATCTTAAGCCTGTCTTCTGGAGTGTTGGCTATTCCTGCCAGCTTGGTGTCATCTGCAAATTTGATGAGTTCCCCATCTATCCCCTCGTCCAAATCGTTGATGAAGATGTTGAAGAGCACTGGGCCCAAAACAGAGCCCTGGGGCACCCCACTACACACTTCCCTCCATGTAGATGCGGTTCCATTGAGGACCACACGCTGAGTACGGCCGGTCAGCCAGCTACGAATCCATCTGGTGGTGATGCTGTCTAACCCACATTTTCCTATCTTGTCAAGTAGTAGGTTGTGATCTACT
The DNA here is from genome assembly GCA_023970755.1 of Azemiops feae. Lineage (NCBI taxonomy): Eukaryota > Metazoa > Chordata > Lepidosauria > Squamata > Viperidae > Azemiops > Azemiops feae. Next base: position 706,190 of record JALGBA010004088.1, on the reverse strand, counting down.
TTATCAAATGCCTTACTGAAGTCCAAGTAAATTATATCCACAGCATTCCTCTGATCCACTAATTTTGTCACTTGGTCAAAGAATGCAATAAGGTTTGTCTGGCATGATTTGTTTTCTTTTAGTAGTGATTTTGTTTGCCTCTAGGTGTTCGCTGATTTGTTGTTTGATTATCTTTTCCAGAATTTTCCCAGGTATTGAGATCAGGCTGATAGGTCTGTAATTTCCTGGATCCATTTCTTTCCTTTTTTGAAGATGGGAACTACATCAGCTCTTTTCCAGTCCTCTGGTAGTTCCCCAGTGCTCCAGGATCTTTGAAAAATATAGTTCAGTGGTTCTGAGATCACATCTGCCAGTTCCTTGAGAACCTTGGGGTGTAATCTATCTGGTCCTGGTGATTTGAACTCGTCTAGGCTGGACAGGTGCTCACTTACCATTTTCTTGCCTATCTTAACTTGTGTTTCTATTCTGTTTTTTATGGCACTATTTTTGATAGGTTGGTCTGTTTTTTCCTTTTGTGTAAAGAAGATGCAAAAAACGAGTTAAATAGTTCTGCTTTCTCCCTATTGCTTGTCACCTTCTTGCCACTTTCACCCACTAATGGACCAATCATTTTCTTCACTTTTTTCTTGTTTTTTACATGTTGAAAGAAGCTTTTTTTGTTATTTTTGACTTTGGTCGCAAGCCTTAGTTCATTATGAGCCTTAGCTTTCCTCACTTCATCATTGCAGGCTCGGGCTATTTGCTGATATTCTGACTTAGTTATGTGCCTCTCTTTCCACTTTCTATACTTGTCCTTTTTATCTTTCAATTTATCAGAGAGTTATTTATGCAGCCATGCTGGTTTCTTTTGAGAGCTGTTATTTTTCCTCTTTGTTGGTATTGTGCTAGACTGGGCTTTTATTATCTCGCTTTTCAGAATTCCCCAAGCTTCTTGAGTTGTTTTCCTCTTGAGGATTCTCATCCATGGAGTCCTTCCCAAGCCCTCTCTAAGTTTATTGAAATTAGCTCTCTTGAAGTCCAAGACTCTAGTTTGACTGTGTTCTATTGCTTATGCTTCCATAATGTTGAATTCCAATATTGCATGATCACTTCCTCCCAAGGTTCCTGTGGCTTCAACACCTTCTATCATTTCATCTCTGTTAGTGAGAATTAGATCCAAAATGGCTAATCCCCTAGTTCCCTTCTCTACTTTTTGGGAGACAAAGTTGTCTGCTAGATTTGTCTGGAATCTGTTTGATCTTCCACTTGGTGCAGAGTTTGTCTCCAAGTTGATGTCAGGGTAGTTAAAGTCTCCCATTACTATTGTGATGTGCTTCCTACATAGTTAGCTGACTAGCAAAAAATTCATCTATTTCCTCTGTTTGGTTGGGTGGCCTATAGTATACACCTATGGCAATGTCATTTTTTCTCCCTTTTATATTGACCCAAATGCATTCAAGACAGTTTTCATCATTGTTGTGCTCTATTTCTGTAGAGATGTAGTTATTTCTTATAGAGAGAGCAACTCCACCTCCTCTTTTATTTGGTCTGTTTCTTTTAAATAATTTAAATCCCTCTAGCTGTGTGTTCCATTTGTGGGTTTCATCCCACCATGTTTCCGTAATGGCAACAATATCATATCTGCCCTCATTAACCTGAATTTCTAGTTCACCCTGTTTGCTGTTTATACTCTGTGCATTGGTGTATAGACATTTGAGTCTTTTATGACTGACCCTGTGTTTACTTTCTACATAACCTGTGTGGTGCCTGAGTTCCCCTATTGTCTTACCACTTATTTGGTTAGTGCACTTTGTGTGGCACTCTCTATTGAAAGCTTGATTTTGCTTGACAGCAAGGTTGATATTCTTGTCCACACACACACACATCTATGTTACATGCACTGGTAGCCCTATAGTTTTTAGATTGCCGGGGACAGGGATGTTCTGTATCAATTAACTCACTGTCCTTGCTATTTAGTTTAAATATTCTTCCAGAAAATCTGTGAATTTATAGCCGAGTAACTCAGTCCCTTTCTTTGATGGATGCAAACCATCTCTTTTGTACATTTTTTCATTGGACCAGCTACTGACATCATCACTAATATATCCAAAGCCTTCCCCTTTACACCACTCCTTTAGCCACATATTAAATTGTGCTATATGCTGGCCTTTTCCATTTTGCTCCTTATACACTGGTAAAACCTCTGAAAAAGTAAGCCTACAGCCTATTCTGCTCAGTTCCTGCCCCAAGCTCTGGAAATCATTCTGCACAGAGAGTACATCTTTTTGGGACAGATCGTTAGTGCCAAGATGTACAATAGCCTCCACATCACAGTCCTTGCTGGCATTCTTGATTATTTTATAAATATGCTTCTTGTCCCTACTGGCAGTAGCACCTGGGAGACACCTGACCTCTTTTGAAACCTCTGTGTCCTTTCCTAAATTTACGTCCCTTATAATTGAATCATCAACCAGAAGGTGGCTTCTCTTTTTGGATGCCTTTCTGTTCTTGCATGACTGATGTGTAATACCTGATTCGCACTTCTCCCTGTTGAAAACAAGTTCTTCATCTCGGTCCATGATCCCCTGCTTATTCGAGTTATCATCACAAATACCTTTACCTGTCTCCTTAATGTCCCTATTAAGGTCAGCAAGGGCACTGGACCAAACATCACTATGGAGGAGGTTGAACATGCAATAAAAATAGCAAAAACAAGAAAAGCCACAGGACCTGATGATATCCCAGTAGAAATTTTAAAATTTTAAAATTGCTGGAAGACAATGGGAATTTTTTTTTACTGCAGCTCTTCAATCAGATATACGAAACAGGAAAGATACCAAATGATTGGCTAAAATCAACCTTTGTGACAATCCCCCAAAAAATAAATGCAAAGAAGTGTACCAAATACAATAAGCTTAATGAGTCATGCCCTGAAAATATTCCTGAGAATAATTCACAAAAGAATATATAACAAAATTGAAGAGCATCTAGGTAACACACAATTTGATTTCAGAAACAATCTTGGTACACGAGATGCGCTATTCAGCATTCAAGTTCTTGTACAGCGTTGTAGAGATGTCAATCACAGTGTTTACATGTGCTTCATTGATTTTGAAAAAGCTTTTGATAAAATAAGACACAGCAAACTATTAGAAATCCTGAAACAAGGGGGCCTAGATGACAAAGACATCCAAATAATAAAGAATCTGTATTGGCATCAGGTAGCAAATGTGAGACTAGGCCAAAAATACTCAGCTGATGCAGAAATAAGAAGAGGGGTCAGACAGGGATGTATTCTGTCTCCACTGTTGTTCAATATCTACTCTGAGTCAATCTTCAACGAGGCACTGGAGAACATCGATGCTGGCATCAAAGTAAACGGTGTTTGGATCAACAACTTAAGATATGCTGATGATACAGTTCTGCTTGCCAGTAAGTATGAAGACCTTCAGCTCCTCATCAACAGAGTCACCAAAATATCTGGAAAATACGGCTTGAAGCTTAACACCTCAAAAACCAAGATCATGGTCGTCAGCAAACAACCCATTAATTTACCACCAATAAATTCTGAAGGAATACCACTAGAAAAAGTTGAAAGGATCACGCACCTCGGTTCTAATTTACATGAAAGCTGGGACATGACCACTGAAGTAAAGACAAGGATAGAGAAAGCTCGAACTGCATTCTTCAAAATGAAAAAGGTCTTCTGCAGTCACGACATAAGCCTAAGACTGAAAATCAGGCTTGTCAGATGCTATATTTTTTCTATCCTGCTCTATGGAGTAGAGAGTTGGTCTCTGACAGAAGGCCACCTGAAGAGACTAGAAGCATTTAAAATGTGGATTTACAGGTGGCTGTTACGTATAAGCTGGGTGGACAAGATCAGAAATGAGGAGGTTTTAAGCCGCCTGGGAAAGCCAAGGGAAATCATCAAAACAATAAAAAAACGAAAGTTAGAATATTTCGGACATGTGATGCGACACCCAGAAAAATACGGCATACTCCATTTAATCCTCCAGGGAAAGATTGAAGGCAAATGAGGTCCAGGCAGAAGAAGAACATCATGGCTTCAAAATCTAAGGGACTGGTTTGGACAAAACTCAGCAGCACTTTTTTGTGTGGCCGCTGATAAAAACAGGATCGCCAACATGATCGCCAACGTCCGATAACGGATATGGCACAAGAAGAAGAAGAAGAAGAAGGGCACTGTATCTGTTGTGCAGGGACACAGCAAAAGCTTTGTGTTTATGGTTCACAGCTCTCACCCTGCCAGATCCCATAGTTGTCCACACTGCCCTTCTCCTGCAGGATCTTTGTGGTAGAGGGGGCTGATAGCACGGAGGCTCAATAGAGTAGAAGGGCTGAACTGGACACCTAATTTCTGCCTGAAGAGCACAGATTACAGACCCAGATAGATAATCAACAGAACTTTCTGGTAGGCAATAGATAAATGCTGTGAATTCGATGATCAACATAAAAGAGTAGAACCACTCGCAATTAAGAATGAGCTATTGGAGGGTAGCACTGAAACTCAAGGGGAAAAATGTTTTAGAAAAAAAATGGTCTGTAATTTCTCAGGATCCCTATGATCAATCCTTCATCTGACTCTGTATTTACTAAATTACAGGATGAAGTTTAAAAGATTTCCCTGCTATGTTAGGTGAGAAAATTCCTTCTTAATCTTCATTTCAAAATATGATAATCAAAATTGTTGTGAAACTCTGGATATTAATTGAGCTTATAATTAATGGTTTTAATTCACATACTTTCAGAACAGAAGATAGCATTCAATGGGGCACTTGGTCTCTAAAAGCTTCGCCATCACTGACTTAGTTGCTTTACGCTACCAAAAAGAAAAAAAAGCAAGAATGATAAGTAAAATAACAAAGAGATGTGTATCCAGAGAAAGAAAAACCATGCCAAGCAACACCAAATCTTTCAGAGACTCATCACCATCCTATCTGAAGATCTGGGAAAATAATTAAGTTTTCAATGCTTTCTGGAATATCTATGGGGAGGAGTCACATGGATGGAAATTAAATCATTCTCCCTGCTGGGAAGGCAATAGCACAACTATTATCTTCCAGAATGATTTTATTATATCTTGATTTTTTTTAATATCTGAAGAGTATCTCAAGTTAATCTTAGTCATGTGAAAAACAATTGTGCAGGATTTATAAAAAAAAATATTAATTCATAAAAATATTGACCAATATAGGAAAAAGTAATGTTACTATAAGCTATAAGTTGATAAAGAATATGTGGACACCAAACAAACCTCATATTTATTGCCATCAATATAGTTCATAAAGCTAGCTAATATGGGTATAATGTTAGTGCAGGAACTTAAGCAAAAGTGGCTCTTTAAACAAATTCTCAAAGATAAGAAATGTATCACAGTGGAATGTATCATAGTCATCCAGAGATGGTTGGAAGATGAGCAGCTACATAAAAATATTGCATACATGCATACATGCATACATGCATAGGCATGTCTTATACAAGTTGTAAATAATAACAAGTCAGCTTTATTTTGGTACATCATTGTAGATTACCGGGAAAATGGCCAGCTTCCTATAACTTCTAACTCAGACATGGGAGTGTTATTCTTGACAATTAGTGTATACAACAATGATGCAGTGGATTGAAACAGATCTTGGTACTCTGTAGAGGACCTGCTGATTTGGCCTCCAGTAATGGTTGCAGATGTTAAGGATTTAATTACCCACTTAAGATAATAGAAAGTCTCAGGCAATAATTTGATAACTCTTAAATTAATTAAGAATAACCAAGCCTGGTGGGCACTTCTCTTTGCTGTTTTCAGCCATAGATAGGCATAGTTGCATCCCTAAAGATTTCAGCCCTCATTTTTAAAAAATGGAGGAAAGACCCCTCAACAAATGATAGAAATATTAGATTGCTGGAATGAATGTATATGTATATCTATAGGTATAGGTATATGTACACATATATACTTATATACATACATGCACGCACACACACACACAAACACACACACATATATGTATATATGTGTGTGTATGATTATATATATATATGATTAGGGGACTGGAGGCTAAAACATATAAGGAAAGGTTGCTGGAATTGGATATGTCTAGTTTAATGAAGAGAAGGACGAGGGGGGACATGATAGCAGTGTTCCAATATCTCAGGGGCTGCCACAAAGAAGAGGGAGTCAAGCTATTCTCCAAAGTGCCTGAAGGCAGGACAAGAAGCAACGGATGGAAACTAATCAAAGAGAGAAGCAACCTAGAACTAAGGAGAAATTTCCTGACAGTTAGAACAATTAATCAGTGGAACAACCTGCCTCCAGAAGCCCAACACTGAAAGTTTTTAAGAAGAGACTGGAAAGCCATTTGTCTGAAATGGTATAGGGTTTCCTGCCTGAGCAGGGGGTTGGACTAGATGACCTCCAAGGTCCCTTCCAACTTTAATATATACATATACATATATATATATATATATATATATATATATCTTTAATGACTGCAAAAATACGAAGAGAGAGAGCGAGAGAGAGAGAAAGAGCGCAAAGGGATTAGCTAGAACAGATGAATCATTTGGAGGAGAAAAGACCTGACTAACATCTAATCCTCCAGTACATAATAGAGAAATATTCTACCTGTTCTAAACTGGATGCCTCTTCAATTGACCATTGCCAGCTACTTCTAATTCATAATTGAAAACACAAAGCTTAAGGTCAAATGTAATCTCCAGGGTCATTTAACATCTGTTCTACCAACAAAATGGAAACTAAACTAAACTGCATCCAAGTCCTTATTGTTTAACTTTATCATTTGTCTACAGAAACAATTTGGTAGTTGTTGGCTACCTAACAAATTTGGATTTTCATTCTTCTAAATTAAGAAAGAGAAAATTTGTTTCCACTCTGTCAGTTTCAGATGAGATAGTTATTTCATCAATGACTTCTTGATTCAAGGAGGATAAGTTAGAAATGTACTGTCAAGAGATCAAAACCATAACTTTTGAGACCTGCCATGTAGATGGATACACAACTGAACAGGTAACATCTTTTTAAGTTTTTGGTAGTGTTTTTTCATATATCTGGTAGTATGAAATTCTATGCCTTCTATTCTGTCCAGAGTGCTCAAATAAATATATCTGCCATCCTTAACTGCTTGCCAACAAAAGGGGTGGATATATACCTGTTGTTTCCAAATTATTTAAAGCAAAAACAAAGTTGTTCTGTAAGAGCAAGTCTAATCTACATTTTTTAAGATTGCATTGCAGATGTCTCATTATATCACAAATGCTGGCCTACATCTAGACCAGGCATGTCAAAGTCGCGACATCACGTGTTGTCACGTGACGTATCATGACTTTTTCCCCATTGCCGGCAATGGGGTGGACACGGTTTCGGTGTGACGCATCCGGCCCGTAGGCCGGCAGTTTGACATACCTGATCTAGACTATAATGTAGTGAAAATAGAAGCTGGAGAATGGAAAACTATAGTATAGGTAATCCTTGACTTGCAACCATAATTGAATCCACAATTACAGGCATAAGAAAGTTGTTGAGCAGGTCAACACACGATCACACTCAATTTTACAACCTTTTTGTAGCAATCATTAACCAGAAGGTTATACCCAAACTTAAACTTTTATATCTGCAAGCTACTCTAAATCATCTAAGCTTTAATACTCATTGCTAATAATGTTTATATGACAGCTGTTAGTCTTAGTATTGATATTAATTTAAACTACTGTTTTTAAAATAAAATTAGTAATGCAAAGTTCTAGTAATTTCCTTTATTTTACAACTCAGACCAAAAGTGTACAGCAGTCACTTTTTAAGTTATTTTACACATTTACTAATATTTAGAACACAATTTTCTATCTACAAAAGATATTTTGTACCTTTTATTTGTATAGTCTTAATATTGAATAGTAGGCATTACTACCACTGCTGCTAATATTCTAAGTTTTTTTTAACATTTTACAGTCTAGACTGAAAAAGTATGCATACAGTATTTATAGTAATTATAGTAACTATATTCTTTAATAGTTTAGAAGGCATCATAGAATAATGAAACTAGTCCATATTGTAAAACCAAAGAAAGACGATTTCTTAATTGATGCTTCTATTGCCACATACATGTAACATAACTGCAAGTTGCCACAAATTATACAGGTTGTCTTTACTTAATGACTCTAAATGGAACCAGTATTTCTGTTGTTAAGTGAGGCAGTCTTTGGATGAAACATTATATGACTGCATTACTTAGCAATAACAGTTCCTGTAATTCAGGTTGTAGTTGTGTGCTCTTCTGCTCACACTCTCCCATACACCACAGGTGTATCTTTATTAAGGCTTCCAAGCCTGAATTAGTATCCCCCAGCAATTCCCTGTGCCAGCAGCAGCTCCACTCCAATGAGTTCCACAGGCTACTCAAAAGAAGCCAACACTAGTCCTCAAGGCAAAGGCAAGTCCAGTCCACTAGGCAAAAGCAACTCCCAAAGGCAAATCAACAAGGGCAAGACCACAGTTGAAGAGAAACAATCCGAGATTCAAGTCAAGAACAGACAGCAAGGAAACAGACACGGTCTCAGCATCAGTTCCCTCCCTTGCTGAGCTAAATAACTGCTTCCTGGTGCAGCTCATCAAGAGAGGTGAGGTTGCCTCCTCACAAGTAGTCTGGCTGACCTTTTTGTGCCTGCCTCTTCTCAGACTTACGTGCTCTCAGATCTGGAGGAGGAGGCAGTTCTTTTCATCTCCCTGGCCACCTGCAGCTGTGTGCCCTTTCCATCTGAAGCCTCTGACCTTCCCAGATGCATCTGTGCCTCTCTCATCTCTAGTAAAGTTGGCTGCTCAGCCAGTTGCTCCCCTGTGCTCAGCCTCTCCACTTCTGCCTTTGTTAGGCAATTATATCATCCTTTTCCTGTCCTGCTGGCCTCTGCTTTAACTTCTCCTCCTCCTATCTTCCCCTTATGTTGTCTTTTTGGGTGCCATGCACCCTACTGCTACTACCCTGCACCTCCAGCATATATACATATCTACCCTAGCAACCTTCACCATCTTCCCCCATGTCACTGATGAGGTGAGCCTGGTAAAGGACCATCAGCTGCCTTGGCTGGGCATAACTTGTCATCAGCTGGAGGAAGATGTTAATGAAGATCGGCTGAGGGGGAAAAAGGGTAGGCAATGGGGGCAGAGCACCCAAAAGGACAGAGATGGGGGGGGGGGATAGGCAGGTGGGGTGAGTTGAAGTGCACACTACAATCATAAAAGCAGGAGTGCTGCCAAGAGCTCTAAGCTTGATTGTAAATAAATAATTATTCTGAATAACACTGAATAAATACAACAGGCACCATTTAAATAACACACATGGAAAAGCACACACTCTGCTAGAGAGAAGTTCCGTGAAGATGGGCTCCAGCACAAGTACAAAAGCTTGGAAGACAAAACCTTTGGTCCTGGTGACCGACCCAGATTGGATCCTGGAATAAATAGCTGTTAAGCAAGGAATACCCTATGAGCCTCAGATGTCCTCTATGATACTTAACTAACTCATAAACTTTCTATGGACTGATTCTTGGCATAAAGGAAAGCATGTATTAGCGTTGTTGGGAAAATGGCAGTGAAACAGATATGCCTTCAAATTTATTAATGCTCTAGTCCAGCTAGTAAAAAAACAGGAAAACAGCTAAAACAACATTTATCACCTTGGTGGGTCTCTCTAAGGAAGTAATTACTTCTATATTTACAGACTGTATGTCATAAATACCTAATAAGCAATATTATAAAAAACACTACATGGCAGCAAACCTATAATTTTTAGCTATGGGTGAAATTTAATGAAATATTTTGCATGACTTTTATATTCCAATTAAGAATTCAGCTGTCAGAAGAAGAGAGTATTTTATCTGTAGAAAACCAAATAGTGTTAAAATTGGATTTAATAACTAGACTTAATTTCCTGCATCTCCCCCTTCTTTTTGCAACCTTGAAAAAAGAGCAAGTTTCATTCTCTCCATTTTGAACTCTCAAAATGAATATATTAATTGGCTACTTTTGTTTCCATTATAGACTCTCTCTGCTTTTCCATTTACTTGCATAAAATTTCCTGTCCTCTATTTATAACAGTGTGAAAGATGGAGAATGGGATTCCATTCAAAGTTCTACTTCCAACTTCCATTAGATTCAGTTAAAATATGCAAACATTCTATGAATGGAGATTATAGAGCATAAATGTTAGATGACTGTGCAGGTATTACTCCACATTCCCCCCAGGAATTTATTCTCCCAAATGTCCTGTAAACAAAGTTACTGACAAAGGCAGAATTTGGACCAGCCATAAAAAACTCCAAGACAATCCTTCAAAATCCAGAAATTCAAGAGAAGAAGAAAAAAAAGCTCTTGTTAAAATGGTTTTCTCTTGAACTTGCTTGAATATCTTGCTTAAAGAACTATATAATTCCCATCACTTGTTCAGTTAAAAGTAAGAAAGCCCGAAAGAGAAATGCAAATTTAGACTGTGTCAGTACATGAACATTCCTATAGAATTATATACCAATTCCTCTTTCCTGTTCAAAAGTATTGGAAATCTCAGTGGATGAGCATATATAAGGGACATGGAAGGTTAGACCACTGTGCAGAGGTCTATACAGTTTCATTTTCATGCATTCTCATGTGTTGTTATTCTGTCCTTCACCCTTATCAGATATGTTAATAGCAACCTTCATTTCTGTAACAGGAGAACTGTATGCCCCACTATCTTTATTGTAGGAAGGACATGTCACATAACTTACTATGAGATTCCTAACAAGTTAGAGAATTTTACCAAAAGGTTCTGGAAGGATCCATTCCTGTCAAATAGAACCATACAATCCAGAATGTTGATACATGTGTAGTCTTTGATTTACAGCCACAATTGAGCCCAAAATTTCTGTTGCTAAGTGAGACATTTGTTAAGTGAATTTTGCCCGATTTTATGACCTTTCTTGCCACAGTTGTTAAGTGAATCATTGCAGTTGTTAAATTAATAACATAGTTGTAAAGTGAATCTGGCTTCCCCATTGACTTTGCTTGTCAGAGGTTCGCAAAATCTGATCTTGTGACTTCAGAACACTGCAACTATCACAAATATGAACCAGTTGCCGAGCATCTGAATTTTGATCATATGACCAAGGGGATGCTGAAACAGTTGTAAGTGTGAATAACAATCATAAGACACTTTTTTCAGTGTAACTTTGTACAATCACTAAATGAACTGTTGTAAGTCAAGGACTACCTGTATATGCTTGCCATTAGAATAATACTAACTAATATTAAAACAAGTTAAGTATTATGCTGCTCCTATTAGATATATTTTGAATTTTCCATTAGACTGTGTGTGTGTGTTTGTGTGTGTGTGTGTGTGTGTGTGTGTGTGTGAGACAGAGAGAGAGAGAGAGAGAAAGAAAAAGGAGGTGAAAGAGAAAGAGGGGAACCATGGGGTATATCTTTATAGTAGAGTTTTTAATGATTTTCTGTTATTCGTGTTTCATTATAATTAAATGCTTTGGCCCAACAAGTAAGGATAACAGGAATTGTGTTCACCTTTCTGTGACATAAAAATCAAGCTCTTTAAAAAAAAATGCAACACATCTAAAAAAATGAAGAACTAGAAATATACAGGGAAAGAAAACTGTAAAAAATTGGTTAGGGATTTGGAGTGGAATATTTTATTTTCTCTGGGGCGGAAAAAAACATTTTTTTTCTCTCTCACACACACTTACACACAAAATACCCTGGAAAATTCAATATAGCTTGAATGAAAAAGAGCCGAGCTTCAAAATAAATGCATGTGCTGACTGTATAATATTATTAGAGACAGGCTATGATCATTATAAGCAGAAATTATTTATATTATCTAAGGACAAAATTGTTAGTGAACTTTGAATCATAGTGTGCATATTTCACTCTGATGCTCTTTTTCTTAAGCTGATTCAGTTAATTATTCGTACCTAGGAATCAATTATATATTTCAGAAGTACCCGACCAAAATTACTACACCGTGACTTCTGAACTAGCAGTGTAAGATTGGAAAAAAACAGGTGGCTTCTTGAATGATACAACAATAGATGCTTCTTTCATGTTCCCTCTCATTCTGAAGCACCTCTGTAGAAAGATTTGCACAGCTTTAATATATAGAGTATTTCTTAGAAACATACAATGTATGTCATCAGCTTTCAGGCTACCCTCACCCTAATGATGGATTAAAAAATGATCTTATCGGCTTCCGGTTTGTGATCACAGCGCCGGCAGGCGTGCGAAGAGGCTGCTCTCTCCGCCGTCCGGTTTTTCTCCGTCGGAAGACCCTGCAAAGGGTCAAAAGTCGCCCTGGAGGGGCGACCACCGCTGAGGAGGACCCTCGACTGACCGTGGAAGGGTGGCAGCCCTTCCGTTGGATCTGAGGCAGCTCCTTTGGACTGACAAGAAAAGATCACCAAGCCGTTCCTGCCGAAAGCCCAAAGCACTACTAAGCACGATGAAAGCAACCTGGAGGAGTTGGGTGAGACCTTACTTTACCTTTCCTGCTTCCCAATTATTTTCCTGCAAAAGCCTTTGAAAATACCTTTTTCCCCCTTCTCAATTCTGCGGCTCCTACCTACTTTGGGAATATAAAGCTAAAGAAAAAAAAATGGAACAACTAGACTAAACGACTAAATATTTGGACTTGTAATTCCTGGATACCTGGGCTCCCAAAAAGTTATTTATTCTTACAGAGAGTTATTGTTTCGTTTGTTTGCTAAGCTGGGGAAAAAAAGGAATGTTTCTTTCTTTCTTCTTTGAATCGGATAATAGCTTAACTGTGCATGCCACTAGGGACGTCTTGTGGCGAAACTTGGTACAGCAAGTGAATTTTTTTTTTTTGACTGAGAGACTTCTGAGACTAAAATTTGTCCTTGACATTATCAAAAAAGATAAGAACTTGAAACAGCTGGGTGGTGAAAATAATTCTTTATAGTGGAGGTGGATTCTTATTGACTTTTATTAAAAATAGCCTCCACTAAAGGACTATTTGCAAATACCACAGAAATGGAGGAACACCACCCACAGCTTAACTTCAAATTTATACTTGAAAAAATCTTAGAGGCTACTGAGCTAATGAATTTCAGACTGCAAGATATACGTGCCACTTTAAACCTATAAAATGCAGCCCTGACTTCAATAGATGAACTTACAACCCAAAAAGCAACAGAAGAAGAAGGAATTAACAGTAAGGTGGATTTCAAAGAATGCCACCTACAATCTACTCAGAACTCTGATACCCAAACTTTGATTTCATCTAAAAAATCTGCAATTTCAACAGCAACAGAAACTGAAGAAAACAACACTAAGACGGAAGGTGCTGAAGACTTACATACACAATACACAGACAATTCAGATAACCCAGATGACCAAAAAAAAATGATCTTATCCAGTAATACTATCTGTGGAAAACAAAGTAATCTGAGAGGGAAAAGAAAACTAATCTGTTTTCAAAGGACAGATAAAAATTTAACAAGTTTTCTTATCTGTTTGTTAACCTTACAGTATCTATTATTTAGCTCCAAACCTTTTGATCCAGTAGGTGCTGCCTTCCCCTTTACTTTATATAGGAGTATTGATCATCATTATAGAACCTTTGCAGGATGCATAGGGACCTTAATATCTGCTCCACTTATGTCACAGATGGTCACTGAGCAGGGCTCAAATAATCATTAGAATTCACACATATACATTTCTTGCAAATCAGATGCCATGATTAATAACCAGTGGAATAAATCATAGGGCTGTGCAAACTTTTGATGCAGTGAATAAAGTTCAATGGTGATTTAGTGAAATTACTCCAACTGAAGCAGAAATGTTTCCAGTAGCTGCAGAGGCTTCTAACAGACTTGAATAAAAAATCAAGGCTGCAAAGTAACAGGAGGTCTCTTATTAAGAGAAGTCGTGTTTCCTCAAGAAGAAAAACTGTGTAGTCTCTGAGCTACAAAGTATATATGTATTCCCTCTTTTGTTTGGGGAAAAAATGTCAACAATCAGTTCTAAAGACATCTGAATCTTTGGGCAGTTCGTTTTATATCCCAACCTTAATATTGTTTGGGTGATCAAGCTCCTGTCCGTTTTTACATGGGATTGTTCTTTCATGGTGTGGCCACCATCCTGACTTATTTGACACATTTGGGATCCCCCTGGGCTCAGAATTGTATAGCCTTTAAATTTATGCTAAACAGCAGAGTTGCATGTATAGGAAACTAGTTTCTAATGATTTAAGATTGAGAGATAAACTGTTGCATTGCTGGGTACTGAATACTGAATACTCATGACAAGAAACCATTTACAATAAACTATCTAAGAAAGTGCCATTAATCACTATAGACAAGGAAAGATAATTTTAAGAATAAATTGTTAGGGATGAGTAAATCTATCATATTCAAGCTAACTCTTTTTTTATATACCATCTTAATGCTATTTAGCCTTGTTTCTTCAGGAATTTATGACTACTTATCTTCTAAAACTTTCATTTTCTTTAACACTTTTTTTTGTATGACTCTGGATCATAAAAACAGTCTAAGAACCTGTAATGGGCATTGGACAGTGCTAATGTTTCAAAATATTATATCTAAATTTAGGGCAAGAGGTATTGTAAATCCACAAAATTTTATTTTGAATAAAGGATATATAAAATTAGAAAAAGTGCCAACCCCAAAACACTGCAAAGCTTCTTTTTTTTTTTAAAAAATGTGATATTGAATATTTTTTGACATTTTATTTTAATTAACAGCTTCACACATTTTGTTAGAAAGGTACCCCTATATAATATAATAATATCTTTTCTTCTGGAAATATACAGATAAATTCTGAAGCCATCAAAGATGCATATAGTAAATGTTTTTTTTTTTGGGGGGGGGAGAAACAAATGGGTATGCTTTGATCAAGGGCTGGTTCTATGTTTGAACTTCAATTCACTTTTTAAACTTATATTATTAAAAGCCAAAAGCATGATTTGAATATGTATGGAACACTGGAGTAGAACATTTTTGTATACAATTGCACATTTTAAAAAGTTCAGTTGACAGATGTTTTCATTTAAATGTCAATGTACTGTGTTTGAAACATTTTACAGTAAGAATACTTTAACTTGCCTGACAGTGCAGCATGAACATACTCTCAAAACATTGCTTTTATCTCAGGTCTAACCCATAAAGAGACAGCTTAACATAAGTGTTGGCTGTTTAATTCTTAAAGCAATTTAAAGCAGGCTATTTTGCTGTGAATATGATTTAGAACAGGCATGTCAAACTGCCGGCCCATGGGCCGGATGCGTCATGCCGAAATCGTGCCCACCCCATTGCTGGCAATGGGGGAAAAGGCGCAATATGTCACGTGACTTTTATAATGATATTTTTATAATAATAATGATATTATTAATATCATTTTCCATGTCCTCCCCCCATAAATATGATATTTAGGTGATTAGTCTATATGCTTATATTAATATTACTTACATATCTTCTACCAGATAGTTCTGGCTGGATCTGGTTCTTTGGTTATTTGAAGCTGTTTTTGTAACTGATGAGTTGAGATTCTATCCATTTCTATTGCATACAAATGTCCTCATACTTGACAAAGAGTGATAATAGCAAACTTCAAGAAATGAGGATAGAAAGTTCAAAGGTTTATTCTATTTATTATTCTTTGAAAAGTGAGATTGGTTAGTGAGAAATGCACTGGGAATGAATTCTTTTCTATTTAATATTAAGACTTTTTTTTTTTTTGAAAGAGCAATTGAACTTGGAAAGATTCATGTAATCCAGTACTCGTGAGAAAGAAAAAGGTATCCCTTTGAAGCATCCCTTTTGCAAAGGAGATTACAAGAACTGAACTTTATCATAAAGATATAATGTTATATCTTAAATATGGATGAGCATGTACAGAGCAGTTTCTTCTGTACATGACTAATGGATGAATTTGGCTTGCAGAGACATAGTTTTTATCCATCTGGGCTTCTTTAATACAAGCAATTGTAATAATTTCTGGATACATAAGTTTCCTATCTTGCAAATCTGTACTTAGAAAAAGCAGAAAAGTTAGTACATGGGGGGGGATGACAATTGCAGTGTAACAGCTGGATGATGGTTATTCCCAATTAAATTTCTAGTTGCTACATTCAAAATATAAAAAGATGGAGACTGCATTTTCTTTACCCTTCAGTTATTGCATATTCTAAAAGAAAGAACATTATTCTTTTAGAAATAAGAAAATAGGTGCAAGGATCAGTGAACTATTTTAAATAGCTTCTCTCTTTCTTTTTAGAATTAAAATCAGAATTCTCCTTATCACTATGGGAATAGAAATAAAAATACTAAATGTTCAAAGGACAATGATAATTTCCTTCTTAGTGGGTAATAAGGTCAAATTAAAGTCAATTGATAAATGATTCTCTTTTGAAGTTTAGCACAAGTAATATTTTGAAGGGCACAAACAAAGACATGTTCTCTAAAGAGCACCTTGCTGAATAATCATAGTGATACTAATGGGAAATAAGAGCATTAAGTCATATTATCAATAAAAAGAAATGTTTTTGGGTAATTATTTTAGTTGTAGTGCAGGCCATCAATGTGTTCTTGAGCCATTCTCTTTAACTATCTTTTTAAAAATTTGAATCTTAAATAGTGAAGGGCTCTCTTCCATTAGAATGCAACTCTCTTTTCTGTGTTCAGCTCAATACTGGAGTGACAGAAATGAATAAAAATAAATAGCAGGATCAATCTTACTTTAACAAATGAGAACAGATGTATGGAGGTAGGAAAATATGATTAATATTACATTCAAAAGAAATCTTCATCTCTACAGAATGTTAAACACAATATTTTATATTTACGACAGACCTTGCTCTTAATTATATATCACCATTGGCAAGGTCTCAGTTCATCTATCAATGAGTTAATGTATGCTAAACATTTCCTGATATTATAAACTAACAGAAACTAATGCATATTGTTAAGAAATGAAAATTCTTCTGGAAAGTTGTCAGTTTAAATCAGTTTCTCAAGCTTGGCAACTTTAAGATGTGTAGATTCCAACTGCCTTGCTCGCTGGGGTATTCTGCAAGTTGAAGTCCACATATCTTCAAGTAGCCAAGGTTGAGAACACCGGTTTAGATGGTGTTACTATCACAGTTCCACTCATAGTTGGACAACTGATTCTAATAGGTAGTGTTGGAGAATATTATTTCATCTGATGGTATTTCTCCACCACATCCCTGGGGTTCAACCTCTACTTGAAAGTGCTAAGTGGAATCATTTGTAGATTTCAGTGCCATATATTAATAGCATGTGGCCCCCTCTCTCTCTTATCAGTTGCAGGTGAGAAAGTAGAAGTGGCCAGTGAATGCCTGGCTAAACAGTGGACTGAATAACATCCACAGACTGATTCTCAATCAAGAGGGGGGGAAAACAAGACAAAATCCTGACTGAACTGTGTAAAATCTGTAAAATGGTGGGGAGGTTGGATCCTACTTGCTTGTCTCTGCAGATTCATCTTTGTCTTTATAGAATAAAAATGCTATATGCATGGATTTCATTTCACTAGCTGCAAAATTACTTGGACAGATTTTCAATATCTATACCTTAGTAATGAATTTAGATTATAGGTGGTCTTCATTTAAACGACCACTCATTCGGTGAGCTCTGAAATTTATGACAGCACTTAACATGGCAATTATGATGGATCCTCGTACTTATGGCTGTCACAGTGTTCCCATGGTCATGTGACCATGATCTAGATGCTTGATGCTCAGCTTGTGATTACATCACACAGTTCCACAGTCAGGTGACAAAATCAATGCAGAAGGTGGCAGGAAGTTACAGTCATGTGAGATCCTCATATAATGACCTACACAGTTCTTGCTTAATGATGGCAACTGGAACTATGAAACTGCTGTCCTTAGGGGCACAGTCACATAGTTTTTTGCCTTACAAATGTATCATTTAATGACAGAGTTTTTAGTTCTAATTAGCATATTAAGTGAGTACTGCTTGTACTATTGCATGCTAGATTTGGGTTTTCCTTCAAAATCAGTTGGTGCAAGATATAGCAATCTGAAAAAACATCTGATAGGAGATTTTAGATTATATATCTACTCTAGGTGCCCTCTGTGGGGGAAAAACCAGCTACTTATTTGTTCTACAAAAGCTGATTTGATTGAAGAAAAAAATGTTAAACAACCTATCATTAAACTTAATTCAAAATCCATTAGCCTTTTGCAGTTTTGCTAAAAAAAATTATGCTGTAAGTGATAAATGATCTTTATATGCTATATAAAAAGATTAATGCTAACAAAACCACAACTCAAGAATTTTTGTTTTAATTGCAACCTAGCCAAAACAAACCAGATTCTACTAAAGGGCTAACTGGTTTAAATCCATTGTGATATATTTCTCTCCCAAGATTTTATATTGCTGCTGGCCATATTTTAATTATATTTCCTAGCTTGTAAATTAAAATGAATTGTTAGTAGCAAAAACAAAGTAAAACAAAACACAAATATTGCAGCACAGCCCTGAAGCAACTTTGAGTAGTGGTGCAATTGTTTCTAATGAAAATCCGTATTACCACTATGTTGCTAATTTGGTCTTTCTACTATTGTTGTTTCTTTCTTATATCTATCGAGCTGAGAATTCATCTCCCTTTCTAAAACTGAACTGAAGTATTGCCAGCCTGAGGATCAGATCCTCCTACTTCACCCTCTCTCCTGATTTGAATATAGGGATTTTTCTCACTAAACGTAATTGACAAAAGGGAGCCAATCTTGGGGGGGGGGAAACACAGCTGTCTGCTCAGCAATAATTAGGCTGAAAAAAAATGCTCCCACTTTAGACTATGGATAGCATTCCTCAAGGACATGTGGTAAGTCTACATTTTATATAATGATTAATGAGTTGCCAAGAATTACCTCATCAAGTATGGAGGTGAGTTTATATATCAATGACTGCACTTTGGAGAAATATTTAATTTGCTGGAAGAGAAATAAAATGAAGCTGTGAGTAACTTAATGACATGGAATATAAAGGCCCTATGTTTTTCACTAACTAGAACTATTGGTCACTATTTAGTGGAATTCTTATTTGAATCCTTACTGAACACAAATTCAAATATTACAATTTTTATTTTGGGGAAACAGTATTTCATGATAACTTGACACAAAGGAAGCATAATTGATATAAGGTTTTAAATAGTGTAAAAATATTGTTAAACTGGCTAAGTAGCAGACCAGGTAGTGGTTTTTCTTCATCATTAGCTTTCTTCATTCAATTCTGTCCGATTTTCAGAGACTGTGTGGACAAGTCTATGCAGTTTTCTTCACAAGGTTTTTCAGAAGTGGTTTGCCATTGTCTCCTCAAGAACTGACAGAAAGTGACTCACTCAAGGGTCATCAGTTGGCTTTGTGCCTAGGGAAGAACTAGAACTCACGGTCTCCTGCTTTGTAGCCTGATGCCTTAATCACTACACCAAACTAGCTCGGTAATGTAATAATAAATAAGAATGAGGGCTGTGCAGTGCTTTGGATCTGAAAACAAACTAGTCTGCTTGAACTGAAGAAGCTTCTTGGATGAGAAGAGAAATGTCTTCAAGGAAAAGCAAACAAAGTCTGGTTGCCTTTTGAAAAGAAAGCACCTTTGGGACAACCATGATCTGGATGACTGAGAATCTCCATAGACGTTGCCTGCAACTCCTTAAATCAAGCATATCTTTCTTTGGGATCATGTTGCAGCTGCAAAACACAACCCTGTGATCCAGTATGCTCCAAAGAACCTACTTGCCTTTAAAACTTAAACATTATCCAGCCTGAATAAGAATAAATAATAAACATTAAACACTGTCAGTTCTATACCCAGGTATTACTAAACTTAGGAAATGGCATGTATTAAATTTGTTGATGTATGAATTTATTAACTCTAATCGGGCTAGTTTCAAGTTTCATTATAAGAAAGATGGAATTGCAAATGTTCAAAGGAATATTTCACTTTAAATGAAAGTTTGAAGCTGCTTTGTGGAACATTTCCCCTTCTGAAAGTAAATAAAACAATCGCATTGCTTTGCTTTTGCTCTGTTTTGCAGCTCCTTCGCTCTTCTGGCTTTGACAAGTGTTTCTGGAGAACTTGGAGAGCAGAACAGAAAGCTTCAAAGCAGTGCTCTCCTGTGACCTGCTTCATCTGCACAAAAGCTGCTTCTGGCTTTTGCAAAAAAAAAAGAGATAGGAGACATTGTATTGTGCCATTTTGCTTCAGTGAAGAGAATCACACCACCTCCAGAGCACAGAATCAAATCTAGTTGCCCTGCATCTTGCTTTTGCTCCTGATAAGGACTGCAATCTCAAATGCTTATCTACTAGGATTTGAAGAACATAGATGTCATCTCTTCAGGCTGAAAGACTGACTCTTGAATATTAATAAAAATTATATCAAACTGTTTGAACATCATTGTCACCCAGAGTATAGGTAGTTTGTGTTTAACAATTTCTTCATTTAGCAATTGCTTCATTTAGTGGCTGTTCACATTTGTGAAGGTAATGAAAAAGTAATTTAGCAACAAAACCTTCTATTTAAGAACTTCACAAGTCTCTAAAGCAAAGGAAAGCTAAAGTAAATTCATAAGCAAAGTTGTGGTTTGACTTAATGACTTCTTTACTTTACAACTAAGTTGCTGATCCCAACTGTGGTCACTAAATAAGGTCTATTTGTATTTCTGTTCTCACCATAAAATTAAATGGAAATGGAATCACACCATAATAATATAATTTTGTTAAATTGTATCTGGGGAACTGACCGTAAGGATTTGAATTAAAGAACTATTTTAAGAATAATTACTTCTGCTGAAAACAGTAAGAAAAGACTTAATTCTCCCACTTAAGAATTGGATGTGTGCCAACTCAATTTAAAATAATTACTTTGGACCACAGCAGCTTTTTTGAAGAGTTTAAAATGAAAACTAGGCCTTACAAAATAAGCAAAGCATTTCACTGTTATAGCAATATAGAAAAATATGTTAGCTAATGCTACATGACAAACAGCACTGTTTTAAACATGTTTCTCACAAAGTACACTATATAGTATTTGTTTTAGTAATGCTTGAATATTTTCCACAAAACTTACCAACTTTATCTTATTTTTGTTATAGTAGAAAACTGCTCAATATAGCTGTTAAACTATATTGTTTCTCTACCCTGAAGTAAGAAAATTGAATTAAGTTGGGTATGCTTGAGGTAATTGTGTACATGATTGCTGCTACAATTTAAAAAAAGAATCTACAGTTAACTATGAGATTAAGAAAAGTTGTTTTTGTGTAAATATGTCCATTGTTTAATTTTTATAAGGAGATTATGTCACACTTTTATAGGACAGGTGATTTATGTATTCTCAAAGAATGAAACAACAAAAAACCTGGCTTTAAATAAGATCATATGGAATTGGTTTACTGCAGATTATAGTTGAGGTCTTCTTGAAAACATTATGGATTTATTATACCACAGACTGTAGAAGGATCTTTTTACTTCCTAATTTCATTAAACTGATGTTCTGTTTGAGGGGCAGAATTATGGAATGACAGAAAAATTAGCTGCTAGAGATGTGCAGTGCTGCACATAGGTATGTCCTGTTTACAACTCTCTAAAGCAGCTTCATCTTTTCCTGGATCAGGCTGGAGATGGTGTGTATGTAAGTTTGCTAACATTTTATTTTACTACTCTTTCTCCTGTGGTTTTTATGCAGACTGACATGCAGAAATTAATATTTTCCTAGCATGGAAAGATACATAATAGATTCTCAATAAATATGCAGGAGCAATAAATAATAAGACACTTTATTGAACAGCCTTTCCATCAATTCCCTGATGTATAAAGAAATATTAGGCTTTGGTAATTTATAGGATTTTTAAGTGCTCCTAATGATACAGTACTCTGTGCAACTCTTTTTAAACCTTTAAAAATGTCATTTGAAGGAGAAAACACAAACAACCTCACCTATTAAATAAATATTTTCAACAAGTAACTCTTTAGGTAAGGCAATATTTTCCATATTAAATAAGGAAAGAAAAGACTTTGAAAGAATTTGTCAGGTTAATGAACTCAACTGGATATAGAGATAGATATAGAGATACACACACACATACATATAGTGCTTTTTTTGTAAAAAAAAAAAAAAAAAGGTGCCGGAACTCACACATGTCATACAACCCACCTTGCCTACCCTACAAGGTTCCATCCAAAAAAGGTGCTGGAACTCCGTTCTGAGCGTTGTATGAGAAAAAAAGCCCTGGTTACTGTAAACGCAGGGGTGTCAAACTGGCGGCCCGCAGGCCGGATGTGTCACGGGCAGGCCACGCCCACCCCAGCTCCACAAAGGGAAAAAACATCACGAGATGTCATGATACATCACGTGATGCAATCGAGTTTGACACCCATGCTGTAAGGGAAATTTATAGATGAAGTGATAAAAATAGAGACAAAAAGAACTAATAAAACAGACATCCATTATCTGAAATGGAATGAATTAAATATTTTAAAGGGTGGCTTAAGGGAGGGAGGGGGCAATCTGAAACAGGAATCCCAGAGAAAATAAATAATTCAAAATTGTAGTATAAATTGTGATTGATCTATAGTTTGTCCACACATAAATAAAAAAGAGTAGCATTAGGATTTTCATGGAATACCTTCATATTACAGGCTGCCATGGCTAAAACCATTGCAAAGTAATACAGAATTAATTATAATTATGAAGAAGTGAGACAGGACAAAAAAAAAAGCAAGTCACACTATTGCAATGGCGTGACTTGCTTTTTTTTTAATCTATCCTATGTCTTCATAATTGCAATGTAATTCAATGGCGATACTGCCCAATTATAGAAGAGTTTATGTGATATTTCAGCAGAAATTAATAAAGCCGTTAATAATCCCATCCCTTCAATACAGCATTAGTAACTAACTACCAAAAGGATCACTCATCATAGACAATAGCAGAACAAGAAAGCAGTCTTCATCATTCCCAGTGCCACCATAACAATCCATTATGAATAGCTTTCCTCCAAGTGATTAAAGAAGAGTTTAAAATGCTTCCATGTAAGAAGTATGTTACTAGCACATTCCCTTTCTCGCTACTTTAGATTGAAGATTGAGCTTGTTTTCCAGCCAAAATATATCACAAAGCAATCCAACTATTTCAGTGGCTTCTTTTTCCTGCACCCAGCTCCAGTCCAATGCTCAGGTCTATGCAAAAGCCTTGTGTACTCAGATATGCTATGCTATTAACATTTTTCTATGTTCTAGAAAAGCTATTATCTTTTACATAATTACACAGCTTATATGGATTTGGGAAAGCAAGATACAGACTGCAAAAATAAACAAGTGAATAAATAAATCATTTTCTTTATAGGAGAAAACAGTAGCATTGTTTTCACAATCATTTACATGATTACATAAGGAAGCTTGTACTAGCAGCTCACACTGTCAACTTAAATTGCAATTCTTCATCCACTCATTCAAGAATCAATCCCATTGGACTTAACAAAATTACTTTTGATTAGGCATGTATAAAACTCTGCTACTGGATGAGTCAGTTTGTAGTATCTGTGAGCAAATCTCCATCTGAAATTATTGTAATTCATGTCAGAGTTTGATTAAGGTTTAGCTTCAGTAAAGAAGATACTTTGTTGTCTCATACAGTTTTTCTGATAAGGGAACATAAAAGTGAGAAATATTTTAATGAAACCATAGAAAGCTGTTCTCACATCAAATTTCTGTTTGTAATTTAAAAAGCAAGAGTATATGAAAAGCCTCAGGTTACCAGAGATTCTGTGGAAATAGGGACAGTTCCATACCATCTCTTGACATAAACAGAACCAGCAATTTAATGATATTATTTACTTACTGGGTTTTATGACAAAAATAAGCATAGGACTTGTTAATATCACCTCTATTTACCAGTAATATATAATTCTATTTAATTATAAATATGTGTGAATTCCAAAGACCATAAAAAACTTCACAAGAGTTGTGAGATCCTTCTTCAAAGTTTTCTTCATGAAAAAGATTTAGAGACTTGTGAATTGAGACCTCAAGTATAGTATGAGTTGATTGACTGTGTATAGAACTATAGATTTATCAAGGATTGGTATCTAGGTTGAAATTATTTTCTTAAATCTAAAATATACATCTTTAAAATTCAATAAATCTCCTTCTGTAATCTAAACATTTATGGCATGTAATATTGGGTTCAATTCAACATTTCTTTCCAGACTAAAGAAATTCAGTATCTTCAAGTTATATATATCCCTATATATCTACTTTTGTCATTTCCATCTGTTCTCAATATCTCTTTCATTTTTGATAGCTGTTGTCGTTGATGAATTTTCTTCCTGCTGACTTATTTCTCTTCAAATAATTCAGACAGCAACATATGTGCAAATAAAAATGCTATGACTGTTTCTCTTTAAGTCTTTACAATGGCTCCCCATCAGGATTGAGTTGAGTGTTACAGACCACGTGCAGAGACCATCAAAATAGATTTACACAAATCTGTGTTCTATGTGGTAACTGAACTAGGCTCTCTCCACATACATGGTTTCTACAATCTGAAATTGGTGTCACCCTCATATCTCCATGATATCACAAGACTTCTGAGCAATTGCAAAGTTAAGTCAACAATCACTTTCCATTCCACAGGAAATATTCTTTTGCAGTGTTTCCCATGAGGCTGCGGAGTGAGCAGTTTCCACTGGTGGTAAAGTGTTCCTTGTCCTGCCTTCAACTTCCTAAGAAATGGTAAAATGCTATTATTTCTTGTTGCCATAACCCAACAATCACAGCTGCACTGTAGGAAGCTTCATTTCCCTTTCTGTAGTTTTTTTTTTCCCTTGCTGGAAAAAAAATGATGAGGGTGAAGGTTCGTTCTCTGAACCTGTGGGTTGGTTTCCAAACATTCCATTACCAGGCTAGGTAACTTCTTCAGCAGCATTTAAGGGATGTTTGTGTCAGGGCTCATCTGTTTATAAGGGCTTCGGGTGTGGGTGTGTCAAGTGAGGGTCTTGTGATGGGACATGTGTGAGTCATCAGAGAGAGGCTTGTGATGGATCTTGTGATCATCACCAGCCTCTCACTGATGATTCACACCTGACCCACTGATAATTCACACCCTCTAATGACCCTGGCCTGAAGTAACCTCCCCATCACAAGACCCTACATAAGTATCTCTGATTACTCACACCTGACTCATCACAAGACCCTCACTTAACACAACCACACCTGAATCTCTTATAAACAGAAGAGCACTGACACAGACATCCCCTAAATGCTGCTGAAGATATTACCTAGCCTGGTAAAAAAAAATGTTCGGAAACCAACCCACAAGCTCGGAAAACAAACCTTCACCTTCACCTTCTACCTGATCTACAGTATTTGCCACTATAGCAAAAAATAAACCCCGAAAAAAAGAGTCTGAGGATAGAGTGCTGACTGGCTGCCATTGTTCATTCTTTTCCCATGGCCAGTTGGATGAAATTCTGATTGGCAACAAGAAGGGATGGAAATCACCAATGTAGACACTCAGTGATGCAAAACTGCTGTTAAGTAGGGCTGCCAGCTTTCTATAGCCCAGTAAATGCTAGCCAAGATATACAGAAAACCTCAGACTTTTTTTCTGCCATTAGTTGCTCTCCATATTTTTGCAGTTCACATCAGATAATCTTAATACAGAAGTTATGTTAACAATAGAAGGACTATATCAAGCTTCATATCAGGACTCATCAGTAAGTCATATCTCTCCAGATACTTGCCTTTATTCATTCCTTGTCTTGACATGGCAGAAATCTGTACAAAGCCTTAATTGCCTAAATGTTCAGCAAATAATTTAGAGCCTTCATATATTTATGCTTCTGTCAACATTTCAGCACCTGCTTCTAATTGAAAGTAGATTCTTATGAGCCTTCTTTAACAAGATTAATTGAGATGAAAGGGATAAAGTTACAAGAATTTAAACAACTGAACTATTTCCAATTTAGGAGAAATTTATTCCCCAATATGTTATGTGAAGTCTATCTTAACTCCTTTCAGCAGTTTTCTTGAAAACTGGTAAAAAGAGGTTCTTTTCGTTCATAACAGAGGAATATGCAGATTGCTGCTTACAAAACCATATCCTAAATCCTATCTGTCTATGGATATTACAGTTCCAGAATTTAAGTTCCCATTTCTTTGTGCTTTTCCAGATTAACAGGTATTTTGATGGTTTCCTTGATGACTTTAGATAGCCAAAATATAATTAGATAATGATTCTTTCTAGCCTGGGAACTACTATTTTCCATATCACCAGCTTTAGCCTGTCAAGGCTGGTGGTTGTGTATCTTTAGAGTGCAAAGTGAATTAGAAATTATCCTTTACTTCCTCTATTCACTTAGGATCTATCTTCTAAGTCTAAAACCCCCAGAAGTAGGAAGAAACAGCCTCTCATTATCCACATTTATCTTGAAAATTGAACTTTTAAGGAGTCACTCTGGTTAATTTACTGATTAGATTTATATCTTACCTTATCTCCAGGAGCTCAAGATGTTTATAGGGCAATTTCCTTCATATTATTCCCACATCAATGCTTTGAGGTAGAATTATGTGAGAGGGATTAATTGGTCCAAAATCATTCAGTAAATTTCCCTGTTTTGTAAAGAACTACCATATATAAATTTGGAATTGTTGAAAATACCATTAAGATTCTTCCAACACAATATCAGCTCTTCCAGTTTTTCTCTTCCTGTTTTATATGCTCTAGACAAGTTTACTGTTCTCTCCCTCCCAACCAGTTCATTATCTGTTCCCTATGACTTTTTCTGCATTCCAGAACATGCAACCTTCCAAGTAGCAATATTTCTTTATTTCTTTCTTGAACAAAGAGAGTTCTTTAGAAAAAAGGTATTTTATTTGCTGTTACAAGAAGCTCTAGAAGATGAAGTCAGATCAGCACTTTGGTTATTTCCAAGTCAGAAGGAACTCATGGAATACCAACAGAACTATAGAAGAAAATAGAAGAATCAGTAAAAGTTCTAACTAAGCTATGCCAGCAAATCTGGAGAACGATACAGTAGCCAATCGATTGGAAGAGTTCAAGCACATTCTAATACCCAAAAAGGGGACTTTACAGAGTATGAAAACCATCATACAATATTATTAATTTCATCTGGTAGCAAAATAATGGTTAGCATCATCCAAGGCAGCTTAGAGTCATACATGAAAAAGACATGGTGAATGTTCAAGTTTTAATGGAACATTATTTCTGATGCATGCTTGATACATGAGAAAGCCAAAGAACTTCAGCAGGAAGTCAATATATGTCCTTAACAGATTTTAGAAAAACCTTCAGTTGTGCTTACCATGTCATGCTATGGACTATGCTTAGAAAAATGGGAATCCCTGAATATCTTGTCCTCTTGTGAAACTTATTTATGGTACAGGTCAGAAAGCCACAATACAGACTCAACATGGCAAAAAAGGTTAGCTCCATGTTGGCAAAGGAGTGACACAAGGCTGTATTCTCTCCTTAATTTTTTAGCCTATATGATGAATATATATTAAGGGAAGCCAGATTGAAAGAAGATGAATGAAGTTTTAAAATTAAAGGAGGAAACATCAGTAGCCTGTGCTATGTTGATGATGCTATCCAGAGAGCCAAAAATGCCAAGATTCTGTGTAAAAAAAAACATAGTGAAAAATGGGAAATATAAATATAAAGAAAACCTAAGTAATTACAATAGATACAGAAACCAGCTTTAGAACTGACAAGATATAAAAGTGATGGACAGCTTTTTTTCCTCTAGGAGCAACCATCAACAGTAAAGGAACAGACAATCAAGAAATATGCTGCAAATTAGCAAATGGTATGGGGTAGCCATGAAGGTCTTGAAAAAAAGATAATTAGCTGCTAGATTATGTCTATATCTACAAGGATTAGAAAAACGCAAGTAATAGTTTTCACTAAAACACTGTATGGAAGCAAAAGTTGGGCTTCAAAGAAGTAGAATAGAATATTGATGCTTTTGAACTTTGGCGTATGAGAAAGATTGTATATATTTAATTTTACACGTACTAACTGCAGCAAGAATTGTATTTGCCCAACATTGGAAAAATGAAAATTTACCAACTGAAGAAGAATTAAGAAAATTTTAGAGTGTGCAGAAATGGATAGATTGACTTTAAAGATAAAAGAGAAAGAAGACTCAGTCTATTTTTAAAAAATGGTATAATTTCTATCAATGGCTAGAAAAATGAGTTAGAGAGAATATATTAGCAAGAAGAAGACTATCGAGTGATTAATTAACATATTGTTTATGATGATTAATTATTGTCTATTATTTTTGTTAAACACACGAACCTCAATATTATGCTGTTTGCTAAATATTGAGAATGTTATTTGAAAAAATCCTAATCCCAACCCCAACCCTAATCCTAACCCTAACCCAAATCCCAACCCCAATCCCCACCCTACCTCATTCTAATCCTATAAAAACTAATAAAATATATAAAGAAAAGCGCAAGCAATAGTTTTCACTAAAACACTGTATGGAAGCAAAAGTTGGACTTCGAAGTAGTAGAATAGAATATTGATGCTTTTGAAATAATAATAATAATAATAATAATAATAATAATAATAATAATAATAATAATAATAATAATAATAATAATAATAATAATAATAATAATAATAATAATAATAATAATAATAATAATAATAAAATAATAATAAAGTTGGAAGGGACCTTGGAGGTCATCTAGTC
This sequence comes from Azemiops feae, assembly GCA_023970755.1. NCBI lineage: Eukaryota > Metazoa > Chordata > Lepidosauria > Squamata > Viperidae > Azemiops > Azemiops feae. The sequence goes on along the minus strand of JALGBA010004088.1, from coordinate 677,389 downwards.
CAACCCCTGCTCAGGCAGGAAACCCTATACCCTTTCAGACAAATGGCTGTCCAGTCTCTTCTTAAAAACTTCCAGTGTCGGAGCATTGGTTCCACTGGTTAATTGTTCTAATTGTCAGCAAGTTTCTCCTTAGTTCTAGATTGCTTCTCTCCTTGATTAGTTTCCATCCGTTGCTTCTTGTCCTGCCTTCAGGCGCCTTGGAAAATAGCTTGACTCCCTCTTCTTTGTGGCAGCCCTGAGATATTGGAACACTGCTATCATGTCCCCCCTCGTCCTTCTCTTCATTAAACTAGACATACCCAATTCCAGCAACTGTTCCTTATATGCTTTAGCCTCCAGTCCCCTAATCATCTTTGCTGCTCTTCTCTGTACTCTTTCTAGAGTCTCAACGTCTTTTTTACATCGTGGTGACCAAAACTGGATGCAGTATTCCAAGGGTGGCCTTACCAAGGCATTGTAAAGTTGTATTAATACTTCACGTGATCTTGATTCTATCCCTCTGTTAATGCAGCCTAGCACTGTGTTGGCCTTTTTGGCAACTGCAGCACACTGCTGGCTCATATTTAAGTGATTGTCCACTAGGACTCTGAGGTCCCTCTCACAGTTACTGCTATTGAGCAAGGTACCCCTTATACTATACCTGTACATTTGATTTTTCTTGCCTAAATGTAGAACCTTGCTTTTTTCACCATTTAATTTCATTTCGTTAGATAGTGCCCAGTGTTCAAGTCTGTCCAGATCCTCCTGTATCTTAAGCCTGTCTTCTGGAGTGTTGGCTGTTCCTGCCAGCTTGGTGTCGTCTGCAGATTTGATGATTTCCCCTTTGGCATTGGAGAAGATTCCTGAAAATATTATGGACAGTCAAGAAAACAAACAAATGGATCATTGAACAAAACCAATCCAAAGTTCTCACTTTTGGTACAAATGATCAGGCTCAAATTATTATAACTTGCACGCATTACATAAAGATCTACCTCTCTGGAAAAGATTCTAATGCTTGAAAAGGTAGAAGGAAAGAAAAGTGGAAGAAAAGTAGTAAGATGGATAGATTCAGTTACAGTGGCAATTGGTATACCATTGGAACAACCAAAAGATAAGGTCAGGTTGTGTTGGAGAAAATCTATATAGTCACTAAGAATTGACACCAATCTAGTGGCAAATAATCAATCAAAATAAAACCTTCTAAGCAGTTTTATTCTTTTCTTCCTTGAAAAAAGAGAGTCCTTTAGAGAGAGATATTTCTGAAGACTCCATTTTTTCTATTTTTATTTGATCTTCTAAATCACTCATTTCCTCATTTGCATGTATGTTAACATTACAGGACAACAAAAAGTCTAACAATAACAGGAACAAGACAAACATGTTTATTTGAGTCAGGACCTACTTGAAATAGATCATTTGAAGGGAAGATGAAGGATAGGACAAGGGTAGAAACCATGATTTGCATTCATAATGTATATTCTCACTTTTTATATGTATCAATCAACTGTACCTCACTTTTCCTTTTCCCTAGAGTAAACTCATACTGAGGGGTCCTTGGTGCTTTCTGAGCTTGCTTGTTTTCTTGCAGACGTTTCATTACCCTAACTAAGTAACATCATCAGTGTTAGTAAGGAGTGCTGTTTGCTGTCAGTTTATATTCTGGTGTCTTGCCTGTCTGTCTCTGTGGGTGAGGGATTATGCAAAAGAGACAATCAACCAGCCCAAAAGAGAAAAAGACTCCAGCACCTCTCCACCAATAATCAGCACTCAGATCAGCATAGATTAACTCCTAGATCACCCTCAGACCAACAATCAAATAAGCAGTTCTCCAATCAAGAAACTGCCAAAGAGCCATTAGTAAACAGTCCAACCAAAGAATCCCTAAGACCACCCCCACCACACAGACAGGCAAGACACCAGAATATAAACTGACAGCAAACAGCACTCCTTACTAGCACTGATGATGTTACCTAGTTAGGTAATGAAACGTCTGCAAGAAAACAAGCAAGCTCAGAGAGCACCAAGAGCCCCTCATTCCAACCCTGAGCTACAAATATTCTCCTTAATTTGTAAACTCATAGTGGCCCATTCCACATTTGAATCATAGTATATGAAAAAGAGAAAACCCTAATCATTTTTTTTCCAGCTTCCTCATTCAAAAAAAGCCATACATACTAACGGGAAAGCATGCATAAAGCATGGAGAGAGACAAACATTCACAATTCTATCAGCACAGATATCACACATATCAGCATCCTTTCTGAACATCCTCATTGAGAAAAAAATTAAGTTTTCCCTTCATTGCGCAGTTATTTTAGACTTCAAATAATATATAGCTGCACTGTATACATGAAGATATTGTATAGTTGCTTCTTGAAACTGCTAATCAAATATGCATTTCCCAATATATTTATTACAGTAATGCATTCTGCTTTGAATATGACAGAAATCAGCCTAAATAATGCAGTTCATAAATGAATGTCTGTGGGCTAGAAAGATACTACTTTGCATTTGACTGCCTGCCAAGTCGGGATGCATTTTAGTGATGCATGGATCCACCTGAGATTAGATCTCACTAATCTAATTCTTTTTTTTTAACACTTGAAAAATCATAGCAACACTTCCTGAAGCAGAAGCCTTCAAAACAGCCTACAAATTCAGGGGCAAATGAGACATGTAAAAACATTATAGCATTTTTCATGAGTCCTACAGTTTTCCTCAAAACTTTTTAGATGTAGTAGGTTTACCTAGATTTTTGTATCGGACAAAACATTTGTGACATGACAGTAATATCTTGAGTGATAAATTAACAGCATGTGATCTGCATGAGAGCCTGGATTTTAATAATAATAATAAAGTTGGAAGGGATCTTGGAGGTCATCTAGTCCAACCCTCTGCTCAGGCAGGAAACCCTATACCATTTCAGACAAATGGCTGTCCAGTCTCTTCTTAAAAACTTCCAGTGTTGGAGCATTCACAGCTTCTAGAGGCAGGTTGTTCCACTGATTAATTGTTCTAACTGTCAGGAAGTTTCTCCTTAGTTCTAGGTTGCTTCTCTCTTTGGTTAGTTTCCATCTGTTGCTTCGTGTCCTGCCTTCAGGTGCTTTGAAGAATAGCTTGACTCCCTCTTCTATGTGGCAGCCCCTGAGATATTGGAACACTGCTATCATGTCACCTCTCGTCCTTCTCTTCATTAAACTAGAAATATCCAATTCCAGCAACCGTTCCTTATATGTTTTAGCCAGTTGTGGGATTCAGCTGGTTTGCACCAGTTTGGCAGAACCGGTAGCTAAATCTGGAAGTCTGTTCTAAGCCTCAGAGGCCCAGGCCTGCATCCAATAAGAGAACCGGTTGTTCAGGTATTTCAATCTCACCACTGGTTTTAGCCTCCAGTCCCCTAATCATCTTTGTTGCTCTTCTCTGTACTATTTCTAGAGTCTCGATATCTTTTTTACATCATGGTGGCCAAAACTGGATGCAGTATTCCAAGTGTGGCCTTACCAAGGCATTGTAAAGTGGTATTAACACTTCACGTGATCTTGATTCTATCACTCTGTTAATGCAGCCTAGCACTGTGTTGGCTTTTTTGGCAGCTGCAGCACACTGCTGGCTCATATTTAAGTGATTGTCCACTAGGACTCCAAGATCCCTCTCACAGTTGCTATTATTGAGCAAGGTACCACCTATACTATACCTGTGCATTTGGTTTTTGTTGCCTACTTTTTGTTGCCTACTTGTTGCCTGCTTACTTTTTTCATTATTGAATTTTATTTTGTTAGCGCCCAATGTTCAAATCTGTCAAGATCCTCCTGTATCTTAAGCCTATCTTCTGGAGTGTTGGCTATTCATGCCAGCTTGGTGTCGTCTGCAAATTTGATGAGTTCCCCATCTATCCCCTCATCCAAATCATTGAGGAAGATGTTGAAGAGCATTGGGCCCAGAACAGAGCCCTGTGGTATCCCACTACACACTCTCCTCCATGTAGATGCAGTTTCATTGAGGACCACACACTGAGTACGGCCGGTTAGCCAGCTATGAATTTTATATACATATACATATACATATACAAGTTTTTTTAAAAAAAAAATTCTAGAAAGTTACCTCATAAAAATGTAGTAAACATTTGAGAGAGAGTGAGATCGAGAGATCGAGAGATCTTCCTAACAAAATAATGGCAATAGTGACAATTCATTCTTCAAAAATCTTTTACAATCTCTCTGTATTTTAGGAAGACAAAGACACCACTTTAATCTGCAGTTGGACTGCATTGTATGGTGTAAAATGTAAATATATCTTAGTGAAGGGGTGGATAAGGAGGAGAAACAACAGCTTAGTTCTGACAAAGGGTAAAGCTTGAGAAACAATCTTAAAATAAGTTGGCCTTTTTTTTTTTGGATTTGGGGCAGAGAGAACTTCTGACAGGCTTTCCAGAGTCTGCTACTATAACAGTAAAATGGAATTCCTGGAATCCTTGCAGTGGCTGTTTCTTGATCTGGACTACCTTGAAGGGCCGACATATGGTGATTGCAAAAGAAAAACATTGCCTGCAAACCCTGGCTTCCTTCACTTCATCTACTTGGTGACCATTAATAGATCTTGATAATAAGTTCACATTGGAGGAACTGAGTGAGCCATTTTTGCACAAAGGAGGCAATGTGCCAAATCACATAGGTCAAAGCCAGAACTTGAATTGTACCAAATAACAGATATATCATAAAACAAATGTTATACAATTATAATGGCTGATTTGGTAATATACAGGTAGCCACATTTTGTACTAATTGTGGTCCAAATTGACCTCAAAGCAATTTACAGACTCATTGTAATCTAAGTGAGTGAAGTTAGCCCAGTCCACCATGCTTTAGAGAGGGCTGCAACTGATGCATCAACCCAACTGGGCAGACAGACACACACATTAGTTATGGCTTCTACCTACCTATCAAGCAATAGCTGTGAATCAGGAAGAGCCCATAGCAACAGACCTATTCTTCCAATGCAGACTGTCACCCCAATAAGAATTTATTACTGGAGCCAATAGAGATTACTTATGGAGAAACAGCAGTTCTGTCTTGCTTGAGTTCAAATTCATCCTGAATTAACTCTGTATCACAAATACACATTTTGGAGGCAAAGTCATACATAATATTGAAGAGTAAATGTTGCCATAATATTTACATTTGATTAAAGACCTTTGCATTAATACATAAGTATTTATTAGGATTGAGGTTTGGTTGCCTTCTGAGTATACTAGAGGAACTCTGGATCATCCATAGATGCAAAAGATAAATTAATAGAATAATATACAAGCTCACGTTGAGCTGGGCTATAATGTGGACCACTGTATCTTAGACACAGACACAGAAATGAAAATACAGTTCAGATTTATTGTAGGCCTCTGCTGTATATATTGATACCTGCTATATATTTGAGATTTTGATAGCAAAAATCCATTTTCCTGTTACATTTTTTTTCCAGAGTAGAAAATAAGAGAACTAATTAGCAGATAAGTTCCTGTAGCGTAACTTTCCTTTTTCCAACCTTTCAAATCTCAGAAGGTGTTAAAAGGATACATTCTACAAGTGTATTCTGCTCTCCATTAATAACTGCAGAATTAGTTATATAATTATACCAAAGAGACACTTTCTGAGGTGGTCCTATATAATTAAACTCATTTTGCTTAATTCATAAAAGGCCAGTTTCATAACTATAAAAATTATGAGCAACATAAACTTTTTAGAAAGAAATTTGGCTTGTCACAGTTGGACATTTGAAAGTGTAACTAATTTGTGTGAGCTTTTGTATGTGTATGTGTGTGTGGGTGTGGGTGAGAGAGAACATTACTTATGAGTAATTATTCTGAAAGTATGTTTTCAAAATTCAGTTCCTTCATAGCTATCTGAACTGAGTGATGCCTCATATTGTAGGATCAAAAATTCTCCTTAGTAGAGTTCTGTTTGAGTTAAATTTCATTTCCCAACCAAAGCCTTGTGCAATTCTCTGCACGCACATTGTAATATTGATCAGTGTGATTTGTATGAACTGAATTACAAATGAGTTTGGGGTTCATGCAAAATACAGAATCTGCAAGAAAGAACTTTACTGATGTATAACCAAGCAGCTACCACAATCGATAGATTTGAAAGACTTGGTTTTTGTACCCCTCTCCTGTATATTAATTAATTCCATTACAAAAAAAATTGATTTGTGCCTTACTCTCTTATTGTTTGCCCAATAAAAGCAGCTTCTATCTTAGCTGAAAAATCAAAAACATACAATTAGGTCACTGAAATTCTGTTCATGGTACCAGAATTGTTCAAATTTAATTCAATAATTTAGTATCTACATCTGCACACATACTCCGGTATTTCCCTGTTTCTTACTTTTATTAATGTTCTCAGGGCCATTCCAATTTACAAAAGTCTGGTATAGATATAATATTATTTATGTGTGTGTACACATTTCTTATTTAGTAAAACTAGGTCGGTATTTCATGTGGTTTTTAATGGAGGCTAAGTGAGAATAGACCAATAGTTTGAATTGTAGTGATCCCTAAAGCCCTTCAAATTAGAGAAAATACAATGAACCCCATTCTTCATTACAAAAACTGATATTACTCTTAAAAGAAACCTGAGCTGGGTTCAGATGATGAACATAATTGTATTCTGGGTTGGAAATTTCAGAGAAAGTTTTTCGATTTGTTTTAAAGTTAATTGATTTGATTTACACTTTCCATTTTCTATGGAAATCAGAAGATAGTCATCCTCAGACTGAACAGTTGTGTAAAAAAAATGTTGTGATTATCAGTTCAAAAAGAGCCAGTTTGGTGTGGTGGTTAAAAGCACTTGGCTAGAGACCAGAAGACTTTGAGTTCTAGTCCCACCTTAGGCATGAAGCTAGCTGGGTGACCTTGGTCAATCTCTCTTTCTCAGCTCTAGAAAGGAGGCAGTGGCAAATCACTTCTGAAAATGTTGCCAAGAAAATTATTGGGACATATCCAGACAGTTGCCGGAGTCAAAACTGACTGTAAGTTACAAAATTATTGCAACCCTAAGCATTCCCCCATATTAAACATTTGATTGTCAGTCTTCTAGGTAAACTAGACAGGAAACATATATAGATGAGCTAAATCTACTTTATTGTAAAGCTATATTAACATACCTTTTAGAATTCAGGTCTGAAACCTAAACCTTCCTGCTGCCTGCCACTATTACTTGATGCATTAGGATGTGTTATTTCTAAGGGTTTTTTTTTCCCAGTGTTAAGCAATTGCAGGCTCTTGTGCCTCTTCTCTGATTGTTTCCTAGGCAGGATCTCTTCTCCACTTTCCTCAAGGTTACCCATGCACTTCATTACATTGGCAATATTGATGCTACTTGGGGTCATCTGGAAAGGCACCTGTTACCATCTATTGTATATATGGATACTTAGTACTCAGCGAGGTTTATTTTGGACTAGATACATGAATATATCAAATATCAGAAACATCATAATAAGCAATAAATAAAATCCATTTGGGCAGTTTTCAGTCCATATTTCAACCGCAAGCAGTTTTGATATATCAACAGGTTATTTTTTTATTGTTGCTAATTAGCATTAAAAGAATTAGACTATATTTTATAACTTTTAATAGGAGCTCTGTGCATTTAAAATTCTTACAAGGTTACAACTTCAATTAGTTAATGTTTGTAAAGTGCTTAAGTAGGGGAATTCACCAATGAATTCCAAATATTGTTCTATTCTGTCTCTACTCAAACTTTGATCCTTTAAGAGTTAGTTCATCTCTAATTAATTCGTTCATATTTATAAATCACTTCATTATACTCTACAGTACATTTGATATGGGATATGTTCATTAACAGATAGTAAAAATGTATTATCCATGTCTTTTAGCATAATGGTCAGATTCCATGTTGTACTAAAGCTTTTCCAGAACACAATGGCTGACTTACAAAAAAGGAAAACCACCCTTAGGAAGAATATAATAGAAATGTTATCCACATTCTCAGTCTAGGCAATGTAAAATGCTCCAACATTAGCCTTTAAGGTCAGTCTCTGAAAAAGGAATAAAATTGGACTATGCAGATTCTTTAGCTTGCACTTGATAGTGTTAATAATAACAATGACTTTACATTAGTTATCTGAATTCTGATTTTTCTTTTGTATTATCTCTTAGTATAATCACTATGTATTTTAAATGGTTTTCCCTTTTATAAACAATATTAATTTTAATACATAAACTTGTTTGCTTTTATGCAAGTACACAGAGTTCTCATTCCTTAATACTGATTCTGACAAATTGGGCACATGTGATTTGAATATATTCCCTATTAATTAAAAAAATTCTAGGATGTTTAGATAGGTTATCACAAAGTATTAATCAACTATTCATTTTAATCCAGGTACATCCTGGAATTAAATACAAGTTGCATGATTATTCAGATAAGTTTAAAAAGCTACATTTGAGGAGGGGAAATAAATTTTCTTGAATGAATATCCAACACTGGAACAATCAAATTATAAGGTCACAATGATATTGGTTTCTAGGAATCAGTTAGCAGCTCTAACACACACAGACCTTCTGATATTTTTTTTTTCTTTTTATTTGAACATAAATAAAAATCCAATCAGACATAAAAATGATAGCTCCTGATACATTGGCACCTGTACCAATTTTTATATTCTTCCTGTGTCCAAGGTTGTTTTGTCCTTGCTATCTGAATATTTAATGACTATTGTGTTTTGATCTTTAGATTATATATTTGGGGGAAGGGAGTGTTATTAGTGAGTGGATGATAACTGTTTTCCCTTGAATGATAGTAAAGACTGCAGGATTGCACCCTGAATTAATCCCATTCTTTTGGAGTTTTTAGCTTCCAACACACACATACTCCACTGCCTAGTAATGAAAGGTAAGTGGGCATGGTGCGGTATGAATTGGTGTATTGTTAAAGAAGATGGGGGAAGGGTTAGCTGGTAATCTAGATCTAGACTAAGGAGTTGCTGAATTCATGACAGAAGCATTCCTGAAACTGGCACCAACTACTTCACTATGTAGTTGGAAGTTTGGATGATAATAAGCCCATTGGCCTTGAAGGAAGAAAATAAACGAGGCTGGTATAGCTGGAGGAGAGAGAGCAGGCAAGGATATTATGATGCTGATGGGCAGAGGGAGATATGAAATGAGACAGATATCAGTCACTTGCAGGGATGGCAAAGATAATTTCCATACCTGGATCCAGTATACCAGGTCTCATCTTGTAATGTTTCTCTCCCAGAATACCTTCATATCTGCCCTTTAATCTTGATCTATTTTTCCAATTTTCTCTTTCATCTCTCACTGGTGGTGCAGTGGTTAGAAAGCAGTACTGCAGACTACTTCTGCTGACTGCCAGCTGCCTGCAGTTCAGCAGTTTGATTCTCATGGGCTCAAGGTTGACTCAGCCTTCCATTCTTCTGAGGTTGGTAAAATGAGGGCCCAGATTGTTGGGGGCAATATGCTGACTCTGTAAACTGCTTAAAGCAGTGCTATAAAGCACTGTGAAGTGGTATATAAGTCTAAGTACTATTGCTATTGCTATTTCACTTGCTGTTCTGTTTTCTCACCTCATGACTCAATAATCATGATACTGACATTTTGTCTCACTGCGTTATTCTTACAGTTACATCACTTCAGGTAGTCCTCAGCTTATGACCACAACGGAGTCCAAACTTTCCATTGCTAAGCAAAACAGATAAGTGAGTTTTGCCCATTTTACGACTTTTTTGGCCACAGTTGTTACATAAATCACTGCAGTTGTTAAATTAGTAACACGGTTGTTAAGTCATTGACTTTGCTTGTCAGAAGGTCACAAAAGGTGAGGACCATCACAAATGCATACCAGTTGCCAAGTGTCTGAATTTTGCTCACATGACCATGGGGATGCTGGACAGTCATAAGTGAGAAAAACAGTCATAAGTCACTTTTTTCTCAGCTATTTAGATGCCAGCTCTTTAGAAAGTGTCAGGCTGCCCCAGCCTGGTCTACTAGGAAAAATATATGTTCATTTCCATGTGTAGCAAAAAGAATTCTTTTACTAAAAAGCCAGGTGATTACAGTAAAGCAAAGCCAGGACTGAGTTTTTGTGTGTGAAAGTCTCCTAGTTAACTTTACCCTTCTCATTCCTCCCCTCTCTTATCTCCCAGTTGTCCAGTTACATTTGAAGAAGGTGTTTTGGTAACTGTCCTTGCAAAGGCAGGCTGGATAGCTAGCCATTACATTCCATTTCCCAGCCTGTGGCCTTGGAGTGACGGGCCAACATCTCAGGACTGCATGGTGCTTAGTTTTGGTTTCCCCCTTTCTCCCAGCTCCCCCCCCCCATAGTTCATGGCAGACTGGCATTTAGCGAAGCAAAGCTGGATGGCAGTCCTGATAGACAGGCTCTTCTCTAATGCATGGCTAAAATATGGACTTTTCCAATCTGAGGCTGCATCTAAACAATACTTTGCTATAGTTGCTAGGAATCAAGAATGAGCTGAAAGCACAACAGACAAACAAACAAAACACCCTAATGTTATTTCAGCTAAACATACAATGCAGTCTTCCACATAATTATGCTAGACACTCACTAAATCCTCTTCCCTGTAGAAAATGTAATCCCAGCTCTAATGCTGAAGCCGTTCCTGAATTTAAAAATTGAATCCCTGAGATTTGCCAGCTCTTCCAGTTCCTATAGAATTTATTCCTCTCAAGCCTGCTAACCTGCTAATCTGCACGAACAGAGGGAACTCCAAAAGGATTTCCTCTCTCTTGGCACATCCAATAAGAAAATAATAACCCATCTCTACATGAATGTCATGGTTCCGACAGATGAAACTCTTCAAAAGAACTTTCAGGCATTGTTTTAGCTTAAAGAATCTTTATTTTGAGTAGCATAATATCGACACTGCATAATCGAAGCCAAAAACTGAATTCCCCTCCCCTGAGCACATAGTATCAAAGCATAATTCCCTCCTCCAATTAACAGTCATAAATCACATTCCCCAATTAGCTTGAAGTGCGGGCTTCCTCTCCAGTTCTCCAGCCCGCCAATTCCTTATCAGCTCTGGTTACAATAACCTTGTTTCTCACGCTAGGTTTAGTGTTGTTATGTCTAGCTGGACTCTCGTTCACATGCCCCCTCCCAGCATCATCTAACTCTAAAAAGCAAAAGGTAAAAGATGGCTACATTTCCATCTGTTGTCAATGCAAAAACATCCAATGTTAGCAGCGTTGACAGTGAACATTTTACAGCTTTTATTTATATCAGGGGAAACAATATACACACACAACCAGCATGTACACTACTATAATAAGAACTTTAAAACATTCTAAGCTACTGAATGAGCAGTCCATTATCCGAAAAGATTTCCTCTTCTTCCCAATTCATCTAAATAAGTTCACTCCAATGTGTTTAGTATAATAGATTGGAGAGCCAAATTGGTGCGGTGATTAAGATACAAGACTACTGAGAAATCAGGAGACTGAGAGTTCTAGTCCTATCTTAGAAGATGAAGCCAGCTGGATGACTTTAGGCCTGGTACTATCTCTCTCTGTCTTAGGAAAAAGGAGGCAACAGCAAAATGCTTCTGAAATCTGGCCATGGAAACTGCAGGGACTTGTCCAGGTGTTGCCAAGAGTCCACACTGACTCAAAGGTTCCAACAGAAATTTTTATATATATATATATATTCTATGTACAGAACTATTTATACTGCAGCATTCTATACCAGATAATGCTTCCAGACATCCCCACCCCCATTCCTTTAAATCCAAGAATCTCCAAAAAAATCCTAGCTCTGCCATTCAACTAAACTACCGACTATAGTTTTCAAATAATCCAATCAGATACAATGTTCTGTCCTTAAAAGGCCTAATATATTTAGTTATATAGCTATTAAATTAGAATGGTTAAATTCTGTTTAAAGAGCATTTGAAATAAACTCATAATATTATGAACATGTTCGTGCGGCTTGATACTTCTATTAAATACGTTCTTCATTTCTGAAATTCAATATTTGTTCTGGATTTAAAATATAGCTTCTCCATTTAACATCTTTGGAAAGCTTTGCTCAAAGCAAAAATATCCTTTTTTTTTCAAATCTTGATAGCTGTTGTTCTTATTAGCAATATTATTCAAAGGTAAGATCTAAAATTAACTGATATTTCCAAATCTCTGTATAATATGTGATGTGTCAAAAAATTTCATTACTCCATGACTATATATTTTTAATTTAATAGCTTTGCAAACTCTATTATCATTGTTTGACAATACAAAAGGTGTTTTATTTTTCATATAGGAATCTAAAAATCAAAACAAATCTTCACTTTTGCAACTTCCAGGCACTTAGAAATAGTTATAGTGGCACTGCAAAATTCTAGGGGAAGATGAGAAACAGCAGAGGTTTGCAACTTCCATGGGCTAAAGAACTATCGTACTTCCCCCAAAATAAGACCAGGTCATATATTAATTTTTGCTCCAACATTTAAATGAGGCGATTATTACATATTTTACTTCGTTATTTTTATTCTAACACTTAATGTTAATATTTGTGCAGCTAGAATTGCACTATTTAGTGACCACAATTGGAACCAGCAACTTGGATGTTAAACAAAACAGTCCCTAAGTGAAACATCTTCCTTTCTTTTGCTTTTCAGATCTGCAAAGGTCATAAATGTGAAGATTGGTCATAAAGTTACTTTTGTATCATTTTTGTCACTGCGAATGGTCACTGATACTATGTGGTATTATTTCCAGCACTGTTCTCCACCCCATACACAAACATCTAGCCCCCATAGCATTGTAGGGTAAGATCTATTAGCTCATTATGAACAATGCATTTTATGTATTAAGATTCTTTTTATGCGAATGATCCCCAGAGATTTAAAAACACTGAAATCTTTTGAAAATATGTAACTATAGTCCCATAACTGCTGGGATGCTGCCTTACAATGTTCACTGCAATTTAATTTGAAGAGCTCTATCTAACATTTTTCATCTATGCTCCTACACACTGTTAATTTCCTGAAACAGTCTTTGTGTATCACAAAATAAAATAGATGTGCTGGCTCATAAGCACTGGTGTTTTTTTTATCTTTTGCAGATGTATTTTTTGAAGATTCATGTGTACAGTCAATACTACAATGTTTACAACTACATGTGTATGCTTGCTTCTCAGCTTAACCAACTTCAGTGGGTTGTGTTATGTAAGTAAGTACAAGAATACTGATACATTAAAGAATATTGAAAAAGGCTTTGTTTACATACTACAGTAAACTCTGGGTTATTTCACACATATTGTACATCATTAAATTCAGTATTCCCTTTAGAGACGGGACAACATTAAGCTTCCCAAGATGGAAAAATCCATTAGATTTTTAAAATTAATTCTCAATTGTCTATGTTCAACTTTATAAATTTTGAAAGATTTCTATAAAAATATGCAAAGTAATAAAATTCTTCTCATGATGGATTCTAGGATATCTTCAGGGGTAAGGGAAGTTAATGTTGCTGTTTAGCAAACCCATCTATGCTTATTATATGCAGGCAAAACAGACACACAATTTTTTAATGATTTTCATTTTTAGTTGTACTCATATTTCTGTGTAACGCTCGATGGCTTATTTCTAACTGATTAATTTATAGAATTAGGTCACCTATAATAATAAAAAAAGAAAAATCTCATATGCTTGATTTTACATCTACCGCCTTAAAATCTGAAGTGTGCGTTCATATGTATCTTTTCTTATATGATGCCTATTTTTAATTTCTCCCTTCCAGCTGAGGCAAAAATCACTCATACAGAGATGTTATATCTAAAAAGCAAAAAAACAAAAACAAAGCCACAAGTTCTTCTCACTTCCAATATTTAAACAAACTTGTTTTGCATGATCTGATTTTTTTATGCTATCTACTGCTATTTCTATGGTGCCAAATCTATATTTATAAGTACAATTCAACAATTCATGATGGGCAGTAGCTAGTAATCTCCCAAATGGTGTCGGAGCCAGGTTATAGGTTAGACTTATCAAATGCTGCTTAGAAAACTTCAGTTGAGTCCACAATAACTCTGAGGTATAAGATGAAGCCATAGATTTTGCTGTTAAAAATAAAATTTAAGGTATTGAAATCCTATGTCGTATAGTGTATAAAATGAAGAACAAATTTTAATAACTTTTTAGCCACAATGTAGACAAAATATGCCAGTAATAAGAAGCTAGACATATTTATAAATGGAAATCAGCAAAGGATGGAAAGCACAAGATTAGCACCATGCAATTAATCTCTTCAGATGAAATATGCAAAGTGGAATTTGGTTCCTCCGTTATACAAATGCAGGTCTGTATGCTCAGTGGTGGGATTCAAATATGTGAACAACCGGTTCTCTGTGTGGATGCCGCTTCCGGAAGTCCGTTCTGGGCCTGGGCAACAAAAAATTAGCTACCGGTTCTGCTGAATCCCACCACTGTGTATGCTCCAATGTATGCATTGGAGAAAATTTAAAATTGTATCCTTATGCAACACATGCAAATCACAATAAAGGACTAGAGCATAGTGAACTTTAAAGGCTGCTCTCAATTTTCCCATAGTTTTGGCATGAACATGTCCCAGTAAAATCTTTTTCATGACATGGCCTCAGGTTCATTCTCTAGTGTCTAGTCCATATCGGAGACAGCTTAAAATCAATCTTCGCTATTCTGGTGTTAAAATAATGTCCTCCTCTTTATGATAAAAAATACTCTATGATAGTTTTGGTGGAGTAACTGAGAAACTTTAACAATCACTCAAACAACATGGCGATCAAGTGACATGAGTGTAATTTTTCTCCAGGGACACTGTCTTCCAAAGTCATTCTGCCTTGGACAAGGAGGGGCTTTGCTTTTTTCCAAACCAGGCTCTCCCCTTATATTCGCCAATCCCAACTTGGAGACCAACATAAGCCTCATCAGCATCTGAACAGTGGTGACTAAAGTGGACAGTCTGCTCTTCACAGCACAGCTTCCTTTACACCTAATAGCTGAATAACAGTTTAAACTCCTTTGGAATGCAGATTTAGCACTATTTCAGAACAGCAGGAATGTGATATTCAAAAGGAGCTGATCAGCTAACAGTTGGGCTCCTTCTCAAAACATCTCTGCAAAACCTTTGCTCAAAACCAATTAGCATCCATCAGAACTCATCTCCCCACCCCTGTCCCACGTTAACAGTGATATTTTCCTAAAAGCTGACAACATTTGATGGGAATAGAACAAAACAACACTTACAGTAGGTAACACAGCAATTCCTGTTTTAATGTCTGCTGTACACTGGAAATAAAGTGAGCACCCTTTTGGCACAGTGCTTATGGCAGAATAGGATCGCCAAGGGGGAACAGCAAATTTTATGCTGTTACACTTTGCTAGCTCAAGGATTAGTAAATAACACTTGGGAAGAAGTCTCTATTGTTCATGGGCTTTTTTTCCCCTTCCAAACTCACAAAATTGTAGCATTTCTTACAAATATATTGGTTGAAATTACTAATATACTGCTGTAGCATGAGCCATGCAAATTGTTAACGTGCTAAGCACAAGAGAGTAAAAATTACATATTTGCCTCAGTCTGAAATCTGATAACATTTTAAATAAAAGCAAAACATTTCAAAATGCCACCAGGAGAGATGATCCTAGATTACTATTTTTTTTTCTAATTCAAATATGGCTTTTGTGAATGCCAGTAAATAATATAAAAAGATAAATCTATTGGGTGAAATGTTAGAGAGGCAATTGGCAGTGGATGAGTAAGGAAAGAAGTGATTAATTTATAATTGGCTCTTTTGTCACATTTAGGATAGTGAAAACTTTGTCTAAAGGCATTTTTTTGTTTCACTGTATGCCAGTCAAGCATTTTGTTAGGTGTTTGAAAAGCCTTCATTTGCATACGTTTCAAAAGGTAGTCTCTGCACAGAGCAATCATTCCCAAAGCAACCTTCAAAATATATTTAGGAAAACTGAAGAAAAAGAAGAAAGAATGGTTACTTCTTCTGCTTCTGAATTTCAATACAAGCACCTGATCATGCAAACAACTTTATTCATAACTAGAAGGAAAGAAAGATTGTCACTGCACACAAACAGAGCTTTTTCACCCTTGACATTGGGCTTAAGATATTGCAAAGTAGAGTTTCAGACCTTATTCTTGGATGTCAAAACAATGAGGACAACATTTTTAAATGGAAGAACTGAAGCTGTTTTCAATCTATTGTTATCTCAATTGCTGCCTGGCAAATTGCTCAAATGATTAAAATAATGATACTGTTTGTCAGTCCTTTAAGATAGATAAGGTCAGGAAACAAGAATTTCTAAGAGTCTTAAATGGTCTTTAATGTGGTTAGATATGGCAGCCTATCAAATTCCCTCTCTACTTCAACTTATACATATAATAATAATGACTTATACATATCATAAACATGTTTCAAGTTTCTTTCTTACATTTTCTCCTTCTTTTCAGGACTCATATCTTTTTGTAATGGCTTGACATTCCTCTCTGCCTTCCTCAAATCCACAATATAAAAAGTTTTATATATTAGTGAGGTACTTTTTCTATACACCTTATTTCTCCATCATGAAAAAAGTAAAATTTCTTTCAAGTTGTGCTTGATCCATGACATCTTGGCAACAATACAGCAATTGTTTACTAATTGACTTCTTCTAGGATTTTTTTTTTAAAAAAATTCTGCTTTTGTCTTCAGAATTTCCTGGTGGTTTTCCATTCAATCCAAACCTACTTAACTTTTCTAGGTCAATCAAAGTTGGCTAGATGCTAGTTTGTAATACACTATAACCAAAGTGGATGAATGTACTAATTGAGGTAAAAATAGGTTGGGGTGCTATTTTACCTCTCTGTTGGGTCACCCAAATGTGTGTGATCCACATACATAACTTTCTCCCTCTTCTAGCAGAATTTACAGTCTAAGTATGTATTTATTTATATAATAATTTCTATTCCACATATTCAATCCAAACAGGTTCTTTACAATCGCTTGGGGACTAAATTTTAAAAAGTGTAAAAAGACACTTGCAATTTTAAACAAATAACTAATTAACTAAAGGAACCTAAACTCCTATGTAGTTATAGCACCCAAACCTACCTAGACAAACAAGGCAAGTCTGCAAATCGGTACCACTAGAAGCATGTTTACATAAAAGATTTCACTTCTATTGATACAAACCTATAGAGTTCCTACAAACAAATCAGATCGGGATTGCACAGAGTTGTTTCTTGTGGAATCAGCCTTATTTATATATATTATCTGTGGAAAGCCAATCAGAATGTACAGAGGATGGGGAACCACAACACTCACTCTTATACCCTTTTGTTGTGCAAGCATACACTAGACCAGAGGTCTTCAGACTTGGCCCTTTTATGACTTGTGGACTTCAAGTCCCAGAATTCCTCAGCCAGCTTGCCACATTGGGTTTGGGATTGTATCAACCAGGCATCTTACAGACGGAAAGAAAAACAAATTTGGGAGATTAATGTAACTTTACACTTTTCAGATACTTGCCAGGCAGAACAACAGAGACAGAGATAAGACTCTTTTCTATTTCCCATGTCAGGACACATAGATGACAGGTTTCACAGACACTCAAAGACTTCTAAGCCAAAATTACTTTATATTTATCTTTCAACACAGTTATCCAGGAGGAGAATTACAATGGCAACAGAGGCAGTTGTGTTTTAATAGGCTGTTTAAATTCTTCCATAGCAATTAAGTTTGGCTCTTTTGTCAGCTATTTCTCCAGAAAAAAACAAAGTTATTTTCATAATTATAGAGATCTCAAAGAATACCTTCTAAATTCTAAAAGCAAAATGGGAAGAGAAGTCTCCTTATTGATACTCAAAAAATAAAAAGAGGCTAAAAGCAAGGCCTCCTTGTATAGGATATTTACCTTCCAAAGAATGAAGAACGAATAATGTAATATATGTTATTTCAAATACAGTAACCAACTAATTATGAGACATTCTGCCTGGCTTAAGTTCATCCTCCAAAGTCAAAAAGATTAGCTACAAGAAAGGTGGGCAAAATTGGTGGTTCCCAGGTTCATGATAAATAGCAACAGAGAAAAGATAAAATTGTTTCTTGCACCTGGACAACACAGTTCTGTTCAGTGGTTTATTCTCTGCTAAATCCATAAATAAAAATGAGAAAAGTGCAGCCACAATCAATGAATAGGCACTTACGATTGAATCACATCTGTGTGACAAAGTGCTATGAGAAATCAGCAGAAGAAAGTCAGCTGGGCTGGAGAGATATTTTCTAGCGACGTGGAACATCCAAGTGATCATATGGCAAGCTGATTTCTAGATCCACATTAGAACTACAATAACGTATCAGCAAATTTGGAAGAAGCATAGATGTCGTTGTTATAATTGGTAGTTTGCATTGGGAGTGGATCAAGATTAAAATGAGGTCTCAATGGATATATTAAACTATTGGCCTAACTATTTACTTCCTAACTATCCGATGAGACAATCATTCAAAGCGTTGTGTATATTTGTTAAAGCCACACCCAGATTTTCTAAAATTTATACAATCCTCACCCTGGCTGAGGATTTGGTGGGACATTTCCCACACAGCAGGAAATTAGCACACAGACAAGATTTTTAAGGGTAATGATCTAAATGATAACATTAATACAGAGAAGATAGAGAAGCCAATAGGTCTATCCTTCACTTGGAGGAAATTGATCAGAAATTAAGTTTAAACAATAGACTTGTAGTCTACAGGCTTTTCCCCACACTTCCAGCAATGTGCTTTCCTCCCATCCTCAAGGTGGGTAAAATATGGTGTTTTGAAAAGTGTGCTCCCACAATGCTCTTCTTGCTGTGCCTCCAAATTAAGTTGCTTCCCTCATAGGAGGGCAAGGGCTACTTGGGCTGCCAGAAGGTTCTGTGGTAGAATCACATAAATCGCCGGTGAAGCAAAGGGAGAGGAACAAGGAGGGTGAAGTGCTTGCTGGAGAGGAGAAAAAAATAGAGAGATAAAGACTACCTGTTAAGATGCAGCTGCAAGTTTACTGGTAAGAAAAGTAATCCTTATAGTTGTTATTCCTAACTAAGCATTTTTAAAAAAGAAGGGAGAAGAAAACTTTGGAGGCCAGGGGGTTTTTGTTCTCTCGGTTAAAACTGAAATGGCCATAGAAGTACAGAGACATGATGGGCTGGATGCCAAAACAAAGCAAGATTAGGCATACACTTCAAAAGAGACCAGGAAGGCTTCCGGTCCCGGTCCCGGCGCTGGCGGATGCGCGGTGAGGTCGCTCTCCCTGCCGTCTGGTTTTTCTTCCTCGGGAGACCCTGGGAAGGGTCGAAAGTCACCCTGGAGGGGCGACCACCGTTGGGGAGGACTTCGTAAGATCGCAGAGGGGTGGCAGCCTCTCTGTTTGAGCTGTGGCAACTCCTCAGGACATTAACATGGCCGCTCACTTAGTCGCACCAGCCGAAAGCCCAAAGCACTAATAAGCCTGATGAAGCAACTGGAGGAGTTGGGTGAGAACCTGCCTTTCCTTCTCTCTTTCCCAACTACTTTCCTGTAAAAATCCTTAAAATATCCTTTCCCCCAGCTTAATTTCACGGCGTTTGCTTACTCCGGGAACACAAAGCCAAGAAACAGGAAAAAAAAAAACGAACAATAAGATCAAATGTCCACATACCTGGACTTGTAATATCTGGATACCTGGGCTCCCTAAAAACTCTGTACCTCTATGGAAACTTATTGTTTTACTCTTCTGCTAAGCTGGGGGGAAAAGAAAAGAAAGGGGAATATTCTTTTTCCTCTTTTTTTCCTCTCTTGAACAGGATAAAAGCTACTGGGGACATCTTGTGGTGAAATTTGGTACAGCAAGTGAAAAAAATATATTTTTTTTCTGACTGGGAGATTTCTGAGACTAAAACTTGTCTTTGACAGCAACAAAAGATAAGAACTTGAAACAGTTGGGTGGAGAAAATATCTCTTTATAGTGGAGGTAAACAGTTATTGACTCTTATTAAAAATAGCCCCCACTAAAAGACCATTTGTAAACATCACAGAAATGGAGGAATACCACCCACAGTTTAATGTCAAACGTATAATTGAAAAACTCCGAGAAGTCGCTGAGCTAGTGAATTCTAGACTGAAACATTTACGTGCCACTTTAAAGCCACAAAACGTAGCTTTAACCTTATTAGATGAATCTACATCCCAAAAAGCAACAGAAGAAGATGGAACTAATAACAAAGTGGACTTTAAAGATTGCCAGCTACAATTTACCCAGAATTTTGACACTCAAATTTTGACTTCACTTAAAGACGTTACAATTACAACAACAACAGAAACTCAACAAAGCATTGCTAAGATGGAATCTGCAGAGGAATTATATATACAATATACTGAGATTCTAGACCACGGGTCGGCAACCCGCGGCTCCGGAGCCGCATGCGGCTCTTTGAGGCCTTACCTGCGGCTCCGGAGCCTCCTCCGCCATTTTGGCGAGCGCATGCGCGCATGCGCGGGTGGGGGCGGGGGGTGCGCGCGCGCAGGTGCGCATGCGCGAACAGCGCGCGCGCATGCGCGAATGGCGCGCGCGCATGCGCGGGTGCGCGGCTCCCAGCGTTTTTTTTTTTTAAGCTAAATGGGTCCGTGCGGCTCATCCGACGTTTCGGATGGCCGACCCATGTTCTAGACAACCCAGATGATCCAAAAACAATGACAATACTGAACATGACCTTTCATTCAAATCAGCTGAAACTAAAAGAACAAGAAGATCAGCCTGAATGTATGATAAATGCATTAACTCAAATATGGAGACTTAAACCATTTGGCCAACAATTCAATGATTGTGAAGGGACTGGCTTCCTTCATAGGCTGATCATTGGATGGTCTCCCCTGATTCAAATGATATATGCAGGAATGAAGGGAGAACCACCTGAGGATCTAAAAGCTTTTTTATGGAAGCCGGCTTGGCACAAAAGGAAGGCCAGAGTTAGACTTAAAATGGCTTTCTTTATGTGATATTTAATGGAAGAGCTTTAAACTCTATGTAATGGGATATGGAGATTTTAAAAGTTTGTTATTTGATTTAACATTTAGGATTTATATCTATAAGGGAAACAAATTAGTTATTCAAATAATTGTTTTGAATTATAAATAGAAAATGGATTTAGAGGATAAAGGTTATTTTATGACTAAGCAATGATATTAGAATGAGAATTAGAATATGACTGTGAAATAAATTAAGAATCTACTGGAATAAATAATAAATGTATTTTAGATATGATATTATTTTGCATGAACTAGGGAACCGTGGGTTATCTGAAACTTCAACATTATTGGACACTAAGACAACTGAAATATTGTAATTGAAACCAGACAAAAATTAAAAACAGGAGCTGGAGACATATAATTTAAAAGTTGTTTATAAATGTTTTAAATGATTGAGTTATAACTAGCAATTTAGTAATTTGAATTTGGTACAATAATTAAGGGAAACAGAGAGGAAACTTTTGATGATGTAAACTGATATATGCATGGATAAGCAAGTTATTGGACTATGTATTACCCAACCACCATGTTGCTTCCTTAAATACCTGAAGTTTTGTAAAAATGGAAAATTAATAAAACTTGTTTAAAAAAAGAGAGAGAGAGACCAGGAAGCCTGTAATTGGGGAGTTTGTCTGGCAAGAACAAAGAATGTTTATTCACAGGGAATACGCACATGTAAAGCTTGTAACAATTCTGTGTGGTTAAAAAGCTGATAAAAGTAACAGAAGACTTAGGCATCTTGCAAGCTCAGTTAAAAGTTAGGAATAGAGATGGCCTGGAGCAAATAGGATGTGTATTAGATAACTCCTGAAGCATTCATTAGCCAAGGCTTAGGAATAGTGACAGCTAGAGACCAATAGAATAATTGTTAGATTATTATTGAAATGTTTATTAGATTATATTTCTTATATATCCCACCTTCTACTTTACAGAAAATGTATAAAGCTTTATTAATTCTGTGGTTCGAGGTTCCTTGGCATTTTGGCCAGGATCCTTTTTCTTGGAGCGCTTCAATAAAAGACAACAAAACCTGCACCTCAGGTCTGGTGTTCTCATCAGCCTCTGCACCAGGCTCAGACCCAAATTGGGGACAACAGACCCATGGTGGGAGAAGATATGGTCCTATAGCTGGGCCAGTTGCAGACTTGCAGATTATCAAAGTCCCTCAAGATCCTCTTTTGCTCAAATCAGAAAGTTTACACAGGAGGTATGTTGTATTTTTTAAATAGAAAACCTTATTTTCCTGTCAATCACTTTAATATTATTTCAGCCACCCTTCTGAGCTGCTCCTGAGATGAAAGATCTGTTATAAGGACAAATCCTCAACAAATGGTTAGCGTGTCAAGTCAATGCTAAAACAAGGTGGGGTGTCTGGAGGACATCTTTCATAAAATCAGAATACATCAGGCATAGTGTCTAATGAAGATGAGTCTTGTTAATGATACTAGATATATGGAAATAATTTGCTCCTACTCTACAGTCATAATAGCTCCAACAAGAAGAATGTGAATAAATTCTCACTAAGCCATTTCTGAAAATTGAGGACTAAGTAAACAAAACATGGTAGGCAGGTGTGCTGTCCCACCTAAGCACACACACCACAGGTATAAAGAGTTTTTATTGAGGCTTCCAACCTGAATTGGTATTCCCCAGCAATTCCATATGCCAGCACCAGCTCAACCCCAATAAGTTCCACAGGCTACTCAAATGAAGCCAACACTAGTCCTAAAGGCAAAGGCAACTTCCAAGAAAAAGGCAAATCCACAGGGCAAGGCAAAGGCAAGAGCTGAAGAGACACAATCTGAAGATCAAGGCAGGAACACACAGCAAGGAAATGAACACGTTATTCCCAACATCATCTCCATCTGTCTACTGTGCTAAGTACCCAACTTCTGGTGCAGCCCATCAAGAGGGGTGGAGGCTACCTCCTCACAAGTAATCTGACTGACCTTCGCTGCTCCTGCTTTTCTCTGCCCTACGTATTCTTGGATCAGGTGCAGAAGGCAGTTTCTCTTCCTCATCCCTGACCGGCTGCAGCTGCATGCTTTCTCCATCTTGAAGCCTCAGGGCTGTCCTGCTGCATCTGTGCTTCAGCCAGATCACACTCAGATGGCTGCTTGGAGCCATTGACCAACTCCCCTCCTGATATGCCTGGAACAGGTTCATCTTCCTCCAGCTGACATCTGGAAGAGATATCTGAGGAAGCATCCGGGGGAGTCATCATAGCAGGCCAGCTATAAGAACAAGAAACAAACTGCAGAAACATTGATATATGCTAATGTTATAATAACTTGAAAGGGGAAAAAACATAACTCTACACTCTATTTGTAGGAGATAAACTTTGGAGATAAACAGAGGTCTAATGGAATCACACATGCTGAAACACACATTGCATCTGCAAATTGGGTGAACCATTTCTACAATAGCTTTGTAGATCAGGCAGTGATTGGCCAAAGACGAGGAAATGATGACCAATTAATATGAATGTCCCCCCAGTGGCTCCTGAGGAATCATGATCAAGTATTAGCATAGATCAATGTTTCTCATGATGATGGGGGAATTCTGGGAGCTGAAGTCCACACATCTTAATGTTGTCAATGTTGAAAAACATTGGCATATTTGTCTTTTACCAATTAAAACTAATATTTAGATAGACAGTGAAAAACACTGGCATATTTTTGCCTTTATACCAATTAAAACCAATATTTAGATAAGATACAGCACCATCATAAATATTTAATTTTTTTCTTAGAGTAATGCAACTTCTGCTAGGAATTGTTTACCTATATCAGTTCCATGGGGTGGGCCTTTCAAGGATAGCTACTCTGTTTAGTGATGCCTATATACAAAGAGGAGAACAAAACAAATCCAGCAAATTACCAAGCCATCACTTTAATGGATAGCAGTAGCAGATTGTATGCAAGTTATTCTTTGCATAAACCTCTGGATCAGGAAGAGTTAAATCCTATTTTCCACTGGTTCAGGCTGGATTTAAGAAAGGTTTCAGTACATTGGATCAATGCTTTATTTGATTTGGGAGCTATTTGAAAGGCCACCTAGGAAGCCTTTATGCAGCATTTGTCATTCCATCCTCAGCTTCTGATTATCTGAACACAGACAGACTGTAGGGAAAACTGCAAACCTTAGACAGGGACATTGCTATGTTATATACACGTTATAAAGACATATCTATGCTAATATATGTAGATGGAGCTTAAGATACACAAAATATAGCAGAACAAGGTAAGAGATGTAACTTGGCACCAATTGTTTTGCTTTAATATTCATAATATATGTACAGAGTTTACCCCCTCCCCCCAGTTGTTTCCACTGTCTACTAGCAAATCTAAAATCCTTTCTTTACAAATGCCATATACAGATGACATGGCATTCCTTTTAACTTTCAAACCTAGTTTACATTATCCACTGTGCAAATTCTGCAATTCAAATCATTTAGAATGAACTACGTGTAGTCCTCAACTTACAACAGTTCGTTTAGTGTCTGTTCGAAGTTACAATGTCACTGAAAAAAGTGACTTATGACATTGCGGCATCTCCATGGTCACATGATCAAAATTCATTTGCTTGGCAACTGGTTCATATTTATGACGGTTGCACTGTCCCGGGGTCACACAATCCCCTTTTGTAAACTTCTGATAAGCAAAGTCAATGGGGAAGCCAGATTCACTTAATAACCATTTAACTAACTTAATAACTGCAGTGAGAAAGGTAATAAAATGGGGCAAAACTCACAACAAATGTTTCACTTAGCAACAGAAATATTGGGCTCAGTTGTGGTGGTAAGTCAAGGACTACCTGTAGTCTATTTTTTTTTTCCAAATGACAAGGAAAACATAAATGGTTGAGGCTATTGGAACAGATGGATCCTTTCGTGTATCTTGGTATTTACTTTTCACACTCATAGTCATGATGTTTGCACTTGATGAATTCTAAAACGATAGCTCCCTGATCTGCAAAAGCATGCTCCTCCTTTATTATCTTGAAAGGAGGTAAGTTAGTCCCCCTCAATCTTTGAAGGGAAAGTACCCATTGCTTTATTGTTATTTATGGCAAAGTATGGGGAATGGGCAAGACCATTTTAAAGATCAACTTTTGCACCATGAATTGTATCCAAAACCAAACTGGTAACCAACACAGCTTGTGAAGCAGAAATCTGATCTGTGTTCTACCAAAAAAACCACATAATTATTCACATCACTGCATTTTGCATGATACTTTTCAAGGGCAGCCCATGTACTGCACAGTGCATTGCAGTAGTCTAAATGGGAGGTGACCAGGCATGAGTGGTCATGTGTAGATCTCCTGATCTTGAAATAGGCGCAATTAATGCACAATATAAAGTTGTGCAAAGGACTTCCTAGCCATGGTTACCACCATCTCTTTGAGCAAGAGTAATAAGTTCAGAAGGACCCCAGATTGTGGACAGGGTCTGTTTGGGGCAGTGTGACTCCATTCAATACTAAAGATAATAAAGTCCCAGAACCAGAGGGGCTCAAAACCTAAAGCCACTCAGTGCCAGGGTTCAATTGAAGCTTGTTGTTCCCCATCCAGATCCTCACAGACTGCAGACATCAGTTTAGGACACGGGTGTCAAACTCGATTGCGTCATGTGATGTATCATGACGTATCGTGATGTTTTTTGCCTGGTGTGGGCGTGGCCTGCATGTGATGCATCCGGCCCGTGGGCCACCAGTTTAACACCCCTGGTTTAGGACATCCACAGTATTACTTTCAAAGCTTCTGGAGGCAGGTTGTTCCACTGATTAATTGTTCTAACTGTCAGGAAGTTTCTCTTTAGTTCTAGATTGCTTCTCTCTTTGGTTAGTTTCCATCCATTGCTTCTTGTGCTGCCTTCAGGTGCTTTGGAGAATAGCTTGACTCCCTCTTCTTTGTGGCAACCCCTGAGATACTGGAACACTGCTATCATGTCCCCCCTCGTCCTTCTCTTCATTAAACTAGACATACCCAATTCCAGCAACCGTTCCTTGTATGTTTTAGCCTCCAGTCCCCTAATCATCTTTGTTGCTCTTCTCTGTACTCTTTCTAGAGTCTCAACGTCTTTTATACATCGTGGTGACCAAAACTGGATGCAGTATCCAACTGTGGCCTTACCAAGGCATTTTAAAGTGGTATTAACACTTCACGTGATCTTCATTCTATCCCTCTGTTAATGCAGCCTAACACTGTGTTGGCTTTTTTGGCAGCTGCAGCACACTGCTGGCTCATATTTAAGTGATTGTCCACTAGGACTCCGAGATCCCTCTCACAGTTACTACTATTGAGAAAGGTACCTCCTATACTATACCTGTGCATTTGGTTTTTCTTGCCTAAATGTAGAACCTTACTTTTTTCACCATGGAATTTCATTTTGTTAGATAGTGCATAGTGTTCAAGTGTCAACGCTGTTAATATAGGATATTATTGCTTTGACAAGATATGCAGTACTGCCTTTTTTTTTAGAGTTAATTCAGATGACATAGAAAGGGAGGACATTGATGAGGAAAGCGCGGGATAGGAACGGAAGTGAATCTTTGGCCTCCAGCCTAATTGGAAGATATGACTCATGACTGTAAAATAAGGGAGGAATTTAGTAAGATAAGATAGACGCAAGCCAGAGAAATTCAGATTCTGGCATCTGCTTTGTATGTGCCGAAGCTATGTTGCAAAATAAAGATTCTTAAAGGAAAACAATGTCTCAGGTTTCTTTGAAAAAGCATCTTCCTTTGGAACCATAACATCAAGTCTGTCAAGATCCTTCTGTATCTTAAGCCTGTCTTCTGGAGTGTTGGCTATTCCTGCCAGCTTGGTATAATCTGCAAATTTGATGAGTTCCCCATCTATACCCTCATCCAAATCATTGATGAAGATGTTGAAGAACACTGGGCCCAGGACAGAGCCCTGGGGCACCCCACTACTCACTTCCCTCCATGTAGATGCAGTTCTACAGTTCTATGCTGAGTATGGCCGGTCAGCCAGCTACAAATCCATCTGGTGGTTATGCTGTCTAACACACATTTTTCTATCTTATCAAGTAGTAGGTTGTGATCTACTTTATCAAATGCCTTACTGAAGTCCAAATAAATTATATCTACAGCATTCCTCTGGTCCACTAATTTTGTCACTTGATCAAAGAACGCGATAAGGTTTGTTCTGGCATGATCTTTTTTTTGACAAACCCATGTTGGCTTTTGGTAATGCCTTTGTTTGCCTCTAGGTGTTCGCTGATTTGTTGTTTGATTATCTTTTCCAGAATCTTCCCAGGTATTGAGGTCAGGCTGATAGGTCTGTAATTTCCTGGATCCATTTCTTTTCCTTTTTTGAAGATTCATGATTCATGCTAAAGATACTTGACTCATGCTAAAGACCAAAACATTGGCAGTTACCCAACTGACCACATAATCCTGAAGGAACTATACACAAAAGATAGCTGAACTCAATATATCACCCATTTTTCAAAGGTATTCCATAGCTGTGGAAAATTTGTCTCAACCAGAGCGGAAGGAATAATGTAGGGACTGGTTAGCTTCTGTGGACTCTGTATCAAACTGTTCTTCAGTATAGAGTTTCTATTTGGTTTTATGTGGTAAAATTGTATAATGGCATATTTTTGCATCTGTATTCCTTGATAAGCTCCTCTCTGGGGTGAACTTTTACAGAAGAGCATTTTCAGACTCTGCCTTCAGCATACAATGAAAGGAAGAACAGACGGGGTCCTGCAGCTCAGAGCTTATTTATTTGTGGAGAACCTCCAATGGAAAATTTAATTCACTACATGCTGTACTGCCATCCCTAGAATCAGATTTATCTACTCACTTCTACGGAGACTTACTTGGACTTCACGGAGCAAATTACTTGCTTCCTGCTGGCAGATTTGGGTCTTTTTGAAATGCACCAAGCTGGGTGATTTGCACTAGCTGCAAAAATGTGAAGAAAAAAGAATGTGCAGCTACAGCAGTAAATTGTGCAGGATCTGAGCATTGTTCATGATATGCAAATTCTGTGTTAAAGGGTAGCTGATTGTGTAATAGGTTGACGATTCTGGTTGGTGAGCCTTTATAAATAATCATTTTATTATGAAAGTCCTTTTATTTTGGAATTGGTAAATCCAAAGATTTCAATAAAGAATGGTAATAAATGTACTTTTATCTGCCTTGCGGTCTTTATTTGGTTTATACAGCAGTTTTCCTCCAAGAGCTCAAAATATCATATTGTATATATCTTTTCTTCTCCATTCCCTCCCCTCTGCAACAGCAATCTTATGGGATAAGTAGCATTGCCGATTAGCCCCAAATCAACCTCTGTGCTGAGAGTGGATCTAAATTTGTGCCTTCCGTCCAGTCCAGTCCTACATTCTAACCATGTAGCACATTTTTCCTGGAGTACATCAATAGTGAAACTGTGATCAAACAAGATACCGAAAGATTTACCGTAAATGAAATAATACGAGATGAGTTATTTCACTGCTCAGCCACCTTCGTAACTGTAACTGTAACTGCTTCCCTATCTATAGTGAATATAAAATGGATGAACAATAACAATAAAAAATGTACAATACCGGGGTTGCATAAATGTTCACACCCTTCTATAACTAGAGGTGTGGCTGTGTTCAAAATTAACCAATCACATTCAAAATGATGGTAAATAGTAGTCAGTACATGCCTGCCATTAATTAAAGTGACTCTGATCAAGCCTGTGTACACTTCAGCTGTTTTGGTAGGATTTCTTCTGATATTTACTCAGTTGCCTCTTACTGCAAAAGCCATGCTCTGCAAAGAGCTTGCAAAGCACCAAAGGGATCTCATTGTTGAAAGTCATCAGTCAGGAGAAGGGTACAAAAAAAAAATAGATGTCCCTGCAAAGTTGAAAACAAAAAGGAAAAGGAAACTGGTCAGAGAGGCTGCCAAGAGGTTTACAGTAACGTTAAAGGAGCTGTGGAAAATTCTGGCAAGCACTGGGTATGTACTATATGTGATAACAACCTCCCATATTCTTCATTTGTCTGGGCTGTGGGTTGGGGTGACAAGATACTGTAGAAGTATTATTTTTAACAAAGAAAAGCATCCAAGCCCGGGTACATTTTGTAAACACTTACATCAAATCTGACGAAAGCATGTGGGAAAAGGTGATGAGACCAGGGTTCAAACTTTTTGGCCATAATTACAAAAAGGATGTTTGGTGCAAAAACAACACTGCGTATTACCAAAAGTATGCCATACCCACGGTGAAGCACGGTGATGGCAGCATTATGTTCTGGGGCTGCTTTTCTTCAGCTGGAATTGGGGCTTTAGTCAAGGTGGAGGGAATTAGTAGGAACAATTCCAAATATCAGTCGATTTTGGCCTAAGAACTTCAGGCCTCTGCTAAACGTCCAAAAATGGAAAGGAATTTCACCTTTCAGTACAATAAGAATCCCAAGCATACCTCCAAACTAACAAAAGAATGGTTTCACCGGAAGAAGAACAAAGTTTTGGAATGGCCCAGCCAGAGCCTGGACCTGAATCCAATTGAAAATCTGTAGGGTGACCCAAAGAGGGCTGTGCACAGGAGATGCCCTCGCAATCTGACAGGTTTGGAGTGCTTTTGCGAAGAAAAGTGGGCAAAGATGCTCAAGGCAAGACATGCCATGCTGATAGGCTCCTACCACATAAGATAAAATGCTGTCATAAAATGAAAAGATGCTTCAACAAAGCACCCTTTTAAAGGTGTGCTTCTGTATGCAGCCACATTATTCTAAGTTTTTTACTGTTATTTTACCCCCTAAAGCAGGGGTCCTCAACCTTGGCAATTTTAAGACTTGTGGACTTGTGCCTGAGGAATTCTGGGAGTTGAAGTCCACAAGTCTTAAAGTTGCCAAGGTTGAGGACCCCTGCCCTAAAGGATGCCAGTTTGTTTTTCAATTGAATTGTATGGTTTATATGTTACATTAAAGGTGGAAAAAATTCTGAAGTGATTTATCTTGGTCTGATATTTTTTTTTACATCTCAAAAACCTTTTAACAGGGTGTGTAAACTTTTTGTATCCACTGTACTTCTTCAGCACAAGCTATGTTACCTAACTCAGTTTCAATGTTAAAATATTCAGCACTGTTCATTTGGCTAGTCTTTCCTTCTGCCAGCTGCTAAAGGAGGTAATACTGGTAATAGTTATAGAGGGAAGATATGTTAGCATTCTGAGTTTGATTGGCCGTATTGCAATGTCCCTGTTTGATCAGCAAACTGGTACAGTGGATTCTACAGTGATCAAGGCAAGAGATTGTGCTCCAGAATGGATGTATAATATATAAATCTGGCTGATAGACAGAAATGGAAAGCATGTGTACATTTAGAAGGTTGGCTGTAACTAAAATATAAACAGATTGCTTTGGCTGATACTCTACATATATACACATCGAAAGACAAACACAATTTTTTGTGTTTTGTGTTTTATTTTATTAGCACAGTGCTTATTTTGTAATCTAAATCTAAGCATATCCAGTTTTGTTATATATTTGGCTTCCTCACAAATAAAACCTTGAAAAGATTTTTTGGGGGGAAAAACCTGAAAGGACTAAAAAGATCAAATCAGATTTATTTACATTGTCAAACTTTTTCATGCCCCTAATTTATCAATTTAAAACCATTATAAAATATCATTTAAATTAAAAAGACAATTAAAAAGACAAACTAATAATGGGCAGGAAAAACCAACATAAATTCATTTGGTTTTAAGACTAACACATGCCAACAACAGAGCCTTAAATGAAGACAGTCAATACAGATGAAATCAAATGCAATGTTCTCATTGGGTTTCCTTTTTAATAACTGTCTGGCCAACCTCAGAGCAAAATCATTATATTATGGCTTGATATTGCCTGTATACCCTTGGATACTAACAAACCTGCCAGTTCAGTGGGGAAAAAGGGAAAGTGTGATAATGCCAGGACTTCATCTACAAAATACTAGAACCAGTTTGAGACAACTGCAAAGAGTTATTATTAGGTATTAACAATACCTAATCTGTGCCAATACTTCTAATGGCTGAGTTTGTGTTAATTCCTTGTTTTAAGGAATCTCCCTTATCTCAAAGGCTCCCTAAGCCAAGTTTAGCACATCCTTCTTAGGACATTCACATCATCAGTATTCCTGATTTGTAAATGTCCCAATTAGAATATATTTACAAAGGGTGCAGTAACTAAGGTGTGCTTAATAGGGCTTTGCAGAGTTTAAAGGGCTGTTTCAATTTCACAACGCTTTAGTCAACCACCCCAACCAGGTAGATTTATGGAAACCAAGGGAAATGTGCATAAAAGCTGCAGATCAGAGCAGATGGTTTTGAACCTTTTTAAAAGCCTTTCAATATTTTACACAGATTCAATGAAAGAGAATGGCTTTCTAGCACTGACCTGAGTAGCTAGTCAAAGAATTTTATCATCTCATAAATTTTTTGCTCTTTAGTAATGGCCAGGATAAGATTGCTTTGAGTTTCATTCACTTTATCAGTTCTCAATTTTTTTTAATATGGCTTGCTGTAAGCCTTGACTTTGCTTTCTCATTTGCTGATGAAATATTAAACTTATGCACTGATCTTGCCAGCAGAACTGGGAGTTCAGTACAGCTCTTAGCCCTCTGAGCTTGGGCTCAAGTCTGATTAATCCAGTCAATACTCTAGGACCAAAACAATATGCAGTCTTTTATAGACTGCATGATTGTGGCAGATTCTCAAAATGGCTACAAATGCCTGTTTAAATTTGTGGTATTGTTATCTCCTGGGGCTAGCCTTCTTCAGCTGCTCTATTAATTGTTTCCAAGAAACCTCAGGCGGAAAGAAACAAGTCTTGCCAGTGATATAGGAATGTTTTTTTAGAAGAGACCAAGTTTGCCAATCATCTATGCCAATCTTCAAAGAACCATATGGCAACATAGCAAAACAATGCCACCCATGAAGCAAAGCACTAGGTAAAAATCAGTGTCATGTCAAGCCTAGCATTCAGAATAGGAAGTGAAAAAAATCAGATTTTGGGAGGGTAGTTTCTGCATTGAATCATCTGCCTAAATTTGAATTTTTTTCCTGATTAATTGGGATGCTACCATGCTGTTATTTTGTCATTTTGTTCCTGTCTTAAAGATGGTACAGGGAAATAGTTTTGAAAAAGAGTAATGAAACCCTTGAAGATATCCGTATGAAACCTGGCAGATTAATGTCTACTAAAGGACATTATGTCCACTAATATTATTGCTATTTCCATCTCATTTTGTCAGAAATATGAGCAGTAGCTGCTGCAGCTATTTTGATGCTTCCTCATGATACCGTTTGGATGAATTACTTTGCAAATCCAATTTTAAGACTCAAGGTGGCTCAGATTGAACTGATTTGCCCTCAAATCTTGAATTGCATACCCAAAATAAATCTTTCTTCATTGCTCTAATTGTATGTTTTACAACTGAAATTCCTATGTACTAGATAAGGGGTGTCTAATTGCCGGCCCGCAGGCTGGATGCGTCATGGCGAAACCATGCCCACCCCATTGCCGGCAATGGAAAAAAAGTCACGATACGTCGTGACACGTCATGTGACATTGCGAATTTGACACCCCTGTACTAGAGTCTCCAGTAAAAGAGCTATCTAAACAGTGTAAGTTCTTTTACGATATACTGCCATGCCAGCAGATATTGGCTAAGTATGCATCATAGCTCATTTACTTTTCTACTAACTTCTCAGTATCTGACAATAGAGCTAATTTGGTGCAAAAAGTGATAAATGACTCATCTCCTTTATCATATATCACTGATTCTCCAGAATGTTCTCTATAATGAGTAGAGCATGACAATTCCTTTTTTCCCTTTTAAGATCACTCTTTGTAGAGGCATAAAACACTTTCATTGCTATAAAAAGTATCAGATGGTTGCAAAATGTCACTGTAAGTTATTTCAAAAGAGGAAGGGGAAAATCATACATTTGGAATAAGAAATAATTCATATTGTCAAATGGTATTCAATTTGCCTTTTTCTCACAGAAGTCAACACTTCTTTAGCAATCTTTTTAGACTAATGTGAAGAAAGTTACAAGCTTTTGTTTAACAATGAATAAGAATCATTGGCCAATCAGCAAGACTACTGTATCCATATGGCTATCTTTATCTGTTAAATTTGGGAGAAAACTATCAGACCATGTGGTAAAAAGTACACTATGTTCAAATTAACTAAGCAAACATTATTGGAGATCAACCACCACTTTATTTCTCTTTGTTCTTTATCCTCCATCTTATCCATTTACCTTTCCTCATTATAACTGCTACAATTTTATCACAAATGCCTGCTCAAGTTTTAAAGGTAATAGCAAGCCTATTCACTTCCTACTTGCCATGGCACAAAACATCTTTATTCACTACCCATTTTCAGGGATATGTCCTCATGATGTTAGCACCTTGTCACCCATCTAGGAGTGACTTCAACACATTATATATTCAATATGAAGTCAGGGAAACAGACTGTCTCACTTTCCTTTGCTGCTCAGGATTCAAAAAGATCTTGACAGACTTGAACAATAGGCCCTATCCAACAAAATGAAATTTAATGTGAGAAAGGCAAGGTTTTACACCTGAGGAAAAACCAAAGGTACAAGTACAGATTAGGTGAAATCTGGCTCAAAAATAGTAACTGTGAGAGGGAGCTTGGAGTCCTAGTGGACAATCACTTGACTATGAGCCAACTGTGTGCAGCAGTGGCCAAAAAAGCTAATACAATCCTGGGTTGTATAAACAGAGACATAGAATCAAAATCATGTGAAGTATTAGTACCGCTTTATAAATCCTTAATGAGACCACACCTGGAATACTGCATCCAGTTTTGGTCATCACATCACAAAAAAGATGTTGAGACTTTGGAAAAAGTGCAAAGAAGAGCAACTAAAATGATTAAAGGTCTGGAGACTAAAACATATGAAGAACAGTTGCAGGATTTGGGTTTGGCTAGTCTAGAGAAAAGAAGGACTAGGGGAACATGATAGCAGTATTCTAGTATTCGAGAGGATGCCACAAAGAGAAGGAGGTCAAATTATTTTCCAAAGCAGCAGAGGGCAGGACAAGAAACAATGGATGGAAACTAATCAAGGAGAGAAGCAACCTGGAATTAAGGACAAACTTCCTAACAGTGAGGAGAATTAACCAGTGCCTTCAGCAGTAGTGGGATTCAAATATGTGAACAATTGGTTCTCTGTGTGGACACCACTTCCAGAAGTCTGGGGGAGGCCTCCGAGGCCCAGAACGGACCTACGGAAGTGGCATCCACACACTTCCTGTGGACTGTTCTGGGTCTGGGAAGCCTCCCCGGGGCCTCTGAGGCTCAGAACTGACTTCTGGAAATGGTGTCCCTGAACTTCCGGTGGGCCGTTCTGGCCTTGCGAAAAGGGCTAGGGCGTCAGCCAGTTTGCTGAAGTCAACAAAAAATTAGCTACGGGCTGAATCCCATCACTGGCCTTCAGACATTGTGGGTGCTTCATCACTGAAGGTTTTTAAGAAGAGACTGGACAGTCACTTGTCTGAAATGGTATATGATCTCCTGCTTGAGCAGGGGGCTAAACTAGAAAACCTCCAATGTCCTTTCCAGCTCTGTTCTGATTCTGATTATCAATAAACTATAGATAATATACAGTAACTGGACCAATACACATTATCTATTTATAAAATTTATTTATTTATTTATTTTTAAATTTATTTGCTACCCAGCTTGCATTTCAAGGAGACTGAGCTATTGGTAGAAGTGCAAGTCAATCAACAAAATATATTTACATTTTGGATACATTTGTTTAGATACAATCCTCAACAATCCTTCTCATCCATATGAGTTATTTTAAAAACTGATAGATTTTACTTTGGCCTCAAAATCTCAAAAGTCTCAATGAGTTTATCTAACTCAATAACTTGTTTACTTAACCTAAAAATGTCTCTGTCTCAGTTAGTAATCATGGTTTATTCAGACACCCAGATGGATTTAAGCCTAAAATCCTTTACATCTCCAATCTGCTGCTGGAGCATCTCTGATTGTTCCAGTTTAGAGCAGGTATTTTCTTCTTGTCCTGCTATACATCTCAAATGGACAATCTAAGGTATCTTGGAGTCCTGGGCTATATCTAACAAAATGAAATTGAATGTAGATAGAAGTAAGATTCTACACTTAGGCAAAGAAAATCAACTGTACTGCATCCAGTTTTGGTCATCACAATATAAAGGAGATGTTGAGACTCTGGAAAGAGTACAGAGTAGAACAACAAAGATGATTAGGCGGCTAGAGGCTAAAACATATGAAGAACGTTTGCAGGAATTCAGTATGTCTAGTCTAGTGAAAAGACGGACTAGGAGAGATATGATAGCAGTATTCCAGTATTTGAGCGGCTGTCACAAAGATGGGGGGGGGGACTATTTTCCAAAGCTCCAGCAGGCAGGCAAGAACCAATGGATTGAAACTAATCAAGGAAAGAAGCAGCCTAGAACTAAGCAGAAATTTCTTAACAGTAAGATTAATCAACCAGTAGAATGGCTTGCCTTCAGAAGTTATGGGTGCCCCATCACTCCAGGATTTCAAGAAGAGATTGGACAGCCATTTGTCTGAAATGGTATAATGTAGACTCTCCTGCTCGAGTGGGGAGTTGGACTAGATGACCTCCAAGGTCCTTTCCTACTCTGTTATTCTACGTTCTTTCCTAGTGGTCGTGGATAGCAATCCACTTAGCTGCAATTGATTCAAAGTGTCCATTGAGATAAACACCTCATTTTCTGGTTATTAGATGCTTTGTTTCCAAGAACATTTTGGTTTTGGGTTCCAGAGACTCAGATACCCCCACACACACCTTTTCTCTTTTAACTGGATTATCAAACTCCCAGGACATTAATACATTTGTCAGGTGAAAATACTGCTATTTTAGTGTGCATATATCTCTGTGTAAGTGTGTTTGCTGGAAAAATTATAAAATAGGGAAAGTGCATGACACACATAAAAATAAATGTCAAATGAGGATTGTGAGAGAGAAAAGACTCTTTGCTAAAGGTTTTTAGGGGATTTTGATTCCAAGAGTGAAAAAAAAATAGAGATCTAGAACCACAATAATACTTTGAAGGTCCCTGGTTCAGGTTTCTCTGCTTTGTATTTCAAACCTGTACTTCTGATCAGTCAGGGAGACTTTGAAGGGGAAGAGAAGTTGGCATAAATATCCTGATCTTTTATTTCTCTCCTCGGGAGATAAATGGCTTTACGAAACTATATCATAGCTTTCGTCTAGAGGTCATTCAGATTACAGCAGATAAAAATCAGAAATTTAAATTGGCTGTTCATTTCCTATAATTGACCCTGGGAGAATAGGGAAAGAACAGCAAGGAATTCCCCCACTCAAACTACCCAGCATTAAGTTATGTGTGGGCATCAACCTTGCTTGGCCTGATTGCTAGAATGCTGTAAAAGCAGATTGTGAGATCCTTGTCTCAGCTGCAAAATCAAATTCGGTGTGATGGCTGCTGTTTTCATGGCTTGTTCCATTTGTTGTTAAAGATAATGGTTCTTTAAAGACCTTGTGAAGAGAATGGGAATGTTAACTGTGAGGAAACAAGAAGTCATACATATAACTGTTTAATTTTGCAATATATTTTCCTACCTAGAGTTAATAATATGCCACTCAGGCAACCTCTCTGGAAAGGAGAAATACTGTACAGGTATATGCTGACACCGGAAACAAAGAGATGAAAGGATGATATCTGGGCTTTTACCTTTGTCAAGGAAAACTGGTTTATCCCAGGCAAGCAGGGAAAAGGGAAACTATACAGGTGCCTAAAAATAAGATACCACTTTTTACTCCAGTTAAATACAGTGATTTATTATTCTCTTCATATAGGTGGTTCTAGCCCCACTGAGCTTTCATGTTCTGCTTCAAGCTAATTATAAGCTTTTCACATTAGAACATTGTACGTTTTTCATGTACCAGTCTCCCTTTGTTCTATCCACATCAGAGACCATGGCATAATTTGGGAAAACATGAAGCTCTTATCAGCAACTATTCCTGATAATTTTGTGGTGGATCCCTTTATCTATCAAAAGTAAATCATTCCTTTAGTTTATTTTTTTTCCCACTCGGTGTTGTGATAATGATGTTTTAATACTCTACAGAACCATACAAGTATGCTAATTGCAAAAAAGTTCAATTTTAACTCTGTTTATGTATGACCTTAATTAAGCATATTCTGATGGTCTTCTAGGATCTCAAGGAACTGCAGTGTAGATAACATTTTGTATTCTTAATTTTTGTCATCAGAACATTTTGAAGTAAGTCAGACAGAAATATCCTGAAGTCTATTACTCAAGGATTATATCATGTATAATCCACTATATTAATGTACCTATCTTCCATACCAGGGTCCCTATCCTGGCTTCATCTAGTTGGAGTTAAATATTACATTGCTCTCCAACAACTATTCAAATATGTCAGAATTAAAATGGTGGTCTTCAGGTAATTTCCCACAAGGGACCTCCAAGGTCTCTTCCAACTTTATTATTATTGTTGTTGTTTTGTTGTTGTTGTTACTTGTATGGTAGTAAATACAATTGTCCAAGACACAAATTACTGTTCGAAAGAAGATTAAGAAATAATTAGGTTCTACCAGAGTTTGAAATTTAGACCAAAATATTTCCTAATCAAGACTTTAGATTTCCAAACTGGAACAGCCGATAATATTGTAGTAGTAAACTACTAAAAAACAAATCATAAACTAACTTAGAAGCTGAAAGAAATGAAGAGAAAGGTTCTGCAGTTGTAAAAAAATATGTTTTATGTTAAATCACTTTATACAACAAGTGTAAGCATATTTCACCAAAGACCAGAAGACAGCAAAGCTAATAGCTACAATGCTCTAAATAACTTTTATGAGCAGTATGAATTGCCCACAAAATTCTATAACAAATTCATTTCTGATTCAGATTTAGTTTTGAGCTATTACATGTGTAATATGTAATAAATAATTATATATATATAGGTAAATGTTTCCCTGTCCAGTTGTGTCCAACTCTAGGGGTGGTGTTCATCTCCATTTCTTAGCTAATGCTAAACTTAGCATTATCCAAAGACATTTTCCATGGTCATGTGTCCAGCATGACTATATGCTAAAGGTGCATGGAATGTTATTAGCTTCCCACCAAAGTGGTACATATTTATCTACTTGCATTGCTTGCTTTCAAACTGTTAGATTGGCAGGTTCTGGAGCAAGTTACAGGAGCTCAAACCTGGGCTTTCAGCTTTCCAGCTGATAAGCTGAGCGTCTTTAACCACTGAGCCATTTCACTCCATGTGTGTGTACACACACACACACACACACATATATATACATATTCAAATTTGTATACTGAAAGATCTTCATTAAATTAATCCAGAAATATCATTATATCAAAACTTCATTAAGGCCCTGAGGAACAATAACAACAAGGACATTATTTTTATATAATAATAATATTTCAGGATTAAATCAAAGAAGACCTTTCAGTACACAGATTTGAATCTGAAGGCTACAGAATTCTCATTTGAACTTTATATAGAAATATGGCGAGACCTTATAGATTTATTTCCTCATCTTTGGAAATTGGCAACATAATGTTTCCAGAGTCTATTGTTTATTGGGAATGTTTATCCCTATCCTTTGTCAAATGTCTGTATGTTTTTATAGCCAATGTAAAGAATTCCCAACTCAAACATGGGCATTTGAGTTAAAGGAATCATATGGAATAAGATCTAATATCATTGGAGATCATTAATAAATTCCAAGGAAACCAGTGAGGTATTTCATACATCTACAAAGACAGAGTCATGACAGTTAAATTCCAAATTTAGGTTGCAGGGTTTTTTTCAATTCGCCAGATTTGGAATCCATATTAATAAGAATAGAATAGAATAGAGCTGGAAGGGACCATGAAGGTCTTCTAGTCCAGCCCCCCGCTTAAGCAGGGGAACCTATAACATCTCAGACAAGTGACTGTCTAGCCTCTTTTAAAAATCTCCAGTAATGGAGAGTCCACGATTTCTGGAGGCAAGCTGTTCCACTGATTAATTGTCCTCACTGTTGGGAAGTTTCTCCTTAATTCCAGGTTGCTTCTCTCTTTGTTCAGTTTCCAACTATTGTTTCTTGTCCTGCCCTCTGCTGCTTTGGAGAATAACGTGACCGCCTTGTCTTTGTGGCAGCCCCTCAAATACTGCAATACTGCTATCATGTCACCCCTGTTTCTTCTTTTCTTTATACTAGCCAAACCCAAATCCTGCAACCTTTCTTCGTATGTTTTAGTCTCCAGGCCTTTGATCATCTTAGTTACTCTTCTCTGAATTTTTTCCAAACTCTCAACATCTTTTTTGTGATATGGTGACCAAAAGTAGCTGCAGTATTCCAGGTGTGGTCTTACTAGGGTTTTATAAAGCAGTACTAATACTTCACATGATCTTGATTCTATGCCTCTGTTTATACAACCCAGGATTGTATTAGCTTTTTTGGCTTCTGCTGCACACTGCTGGCTCATAGTCAAGTGATCGTCCACTAGGACTCCAAGGTCCCTCTCACAGTTACTGTTTTTAAGCCAGGTCTCGCCTAATCTGTACTTGTACCTTTGATTTTTCCTGCCTAAATGTAAAACTTTGCTTTTCTCCACATTGAAGCTCATTTTGTTGGATAGGACCCATTGTTCAAGTTTGTCAAGATCTTTTTGGATCCCGAGTTTGTCTTCTGGGGTGTTGGCTACTCCTGCCAGTTTAGTGTCATCTGCAAATTTGATGAGTTCCCCTTCAATTACCACATCTAAGTCATTTATGAAGATATTGAAGAGTACTGGGCCTAAGACAGAACCTTGTGGTACCCCACTGCTTACTTCTCTCCATGTGGATGTAGTGCTGTTGAGGACTACTCGTTGAGTACGGTTTGCCATCCAGCTACAGATCCATCTGGTGGTGATGTTGTCTATTCCACCTTTTTCTAGCTTACGAAGGAGTAGGTTGTGGTCTACCTTATCAAATGCCTTACTGAAGTCTAAGTATACTACATCCACAGTATTTCACTGGTCTATTAGTTTAGTCACTTTATCGAAGAATGAAATAAGATTGGTTTGACATGATCTGTTTTTGACAAACCCGTGCTGGCTACTGGGTATAACTTTGT
Organism: Azemiops feae; assembly: GCA_023970755.1. Taxonomy (NCBI): domain Eukaryota; kingdom Metazoa; phylum Chordata; class Lepidosauria; order Squamata; family Viperidae; genus Azemiops; species Azemiops feae. The sequence goes on along the minus strand of JALGBA010004088.1, from coordinate 637,165 downwards.
TTGCTTCTACTTGTTCGCAGATCTGTTTTTTGATTATATTTTTCCGGGATCTTCCCAGGTATCGATTTTAGACTGATTAATCTATAGTTTCCTCGGTCTGTTTTTTTTCCTTTTCTAATACATACATATCTATACATTATTATGGTTGGTCATACAGTCAGCCAGATGTTTAGACTGGATTTGGCATTTTTTTCCACCTATCAAGTCCTTCCCAAGGACTGGGACAAAGAAATGTTATTGTTTCATGGTGTTAAAAGTATTGTTGTAGGATATAAGCTGTTTCAAGTAAAGCTGCATTTTGCAATTGACCTATGGGGATTTTGTCGATGCCAATGTTGTTGTTCATTTCTAACCTTCTTCTTGATTTTACTGTTGTCGGCTTAAAGGATGCCCAGGTACTTGTAGTGATCATTTTCACCCAGACTATTGTTGTTGTTTCCAAAGGGAATCTTGATTCTTTCACTTTTCACTATTTTTCCCAGTTGATGGTGAGGGTGGCACATTTGTCTAGTCCAAACTAAATAGCAATATCTTAGCTCTACATATGGACAGTATGGAGAAGCAATTCTATTTCAGATGATGTTTTTCCATACAGCTTCAGATCATCCATGTATAGGAACCAAGATAGCCTGGCAGATGTTGTTAATGTTTGATAGCCATGGCATTATTGGAAACAGTGCAATAATATACAGTAGTGGAGATAGGGAGTATCTTTGAAAGATTCCTCTGTTAATATTAACCTCTTTCAGTCAATCACCACTGACCAGCAGCTGTGTCTTCTATTGTGCCATTGAACTTTGCACATAGCTTCTATATTTCTAGATATTTGATTATCCAGGGAGTCAAATGCCTTCTTCTATTCACTCCAAGCTACATTCAAGTTGGTCTTCCTTCTCTTTTAGTTTTCCAAAATTATCTTGTCAATTAGGAACTGATCTTTTGTTCCTCTCCTGTTTGGACAGTTTCCTTTCTGCTCAGGTGGAACTAGATGCTGTTGGAGTGCATCAGCTGCCACACTAGTGAGCAATTTGAGAGTTGTTGGTAAGCAGGTAATTGGCTTTATTTTGTGCCTTCAACTCAGTGTTGACTGTTGGCAACTGCCAGGACCAGTCCATGCAGTTTTCTTGACATGATTTCAGAAGTGGTTTGACAATAAATACTGCCTGCCAGACTCATTGAGAATCATGTAGCATATAAATTTGATAAATTGTGATTATATTAATATAGTATAATGTTTAAAATTTAACTACTTAAAAGCATAGAATTTGTAGGCTGTTTTTGAGATGATATTATTTTAGAAGGGGAATGTATGAACTATTAGGTTTAGCCCAGTAAATGTAGAGTCACTAGACAGGAGAAAATTGGGGAATTTATTTAATGAACTTATTTATTGCTGAGAGTAGTATATGCTTCTGAGTTTGTATCACCTTGCGTAAAGGATAAAAATGTATGGCTACAACAACTTGATGGCACATAATCGATCAGTCAATATTATAAGTAGATGAGAAATCAATTTCTATGTTCCTTGTATTAACTTCCCTTCCCCATTATTGCAAACTCCTAACTACATGCTGCAAGACCTAATTTTACCAGTTGTTAAAGCGTTATCTATTCCATTAACAAAAATCAGCAAAAAGTGTCATTTTAGCACTAATAAAATGGTTTCTACTGCATGGATTATAATGCATATATACTGACTATGGCAATTTCACTTTTCTAGTGTGTTAAAATTCTAGTTTTTAAAAGAGACTGAAGAGTGCTTCTACCTCTGAAGCTGATACTGTATTTCTTAAACTACTCACACTTTCTGCCTTCTGAGAAAAATGGAAAGAATCAAAGTAAAATACAGGATGATAATTGCAATTTGATGAAGCAATATGGAAACTCCCACGTTAACTGCCTAGTGTGAAAGCAATGTGGCAGAATGCAAGTGGGTTACCAGAGTTTTCTCAGAAACTACCAATAGTTCTGCCAATATGCTCAGTTTATCACAGTAAAGAATAAAATTAATTCACAATTCGCTTTTCTACTTCTATTGGTATTAACTTGTCATAATATGTTTCTCTTGCTAAGTCATGCTGACATAATCATTTGCTTTGGTTTCAGCTGAAATATGTGGCATTGGTAAACAGAATAGTCACTTTTGTTTCTTTGCTAGATTTAAATGTTACTTTTTCGCTAGGGTTTACATGGGAATCACTTCTATTTTTGTCCCTGCAATCCCAGTTTTATGAGGTTGGCTAGGCTGAGAGAAAATGATCAGCTCAGTTAACATTATGGACAAAGACACAAAAATTATCATAAATATTTTTTAGAAAAGCTAATGTTCATCTAGAATCTTCTGAAGCTGAATAAAATTGTGGAGTAGCTCAAATCCATTAATTTGGATTTACACATCTGACATATTCTACTTGCAATTACAGAGTGCAGCCACAGAAACCTGGTTTGTGAACTAGAATATATTGTACATTTTAATTAAGACGTGAGTCATGCACAGGTAGACTGACATGGACCATCTTTTTTCCATTGCATCTAGAGCATGAAACTGAAGGATTTAAAGGCAGACTTTGCACATTTAAAAGTAATAAACAATGTTTCAGTTTAGTATTTTTCAATTTTTACTGTCACATATGGATGCCATGTTGGAGACTTAGGCATGAATCCATATATAAAGAGTAGATACACATTTATTGCAAGAGGAGAATCTACCTATTCCTCTAATTTGGAAAGTTATATGTAATAGCTTTGAGAAAAAGGACAAGGTGCAGCTTTGAGAGGAATATAGCAAATGGAAGAAAAGAAATAACTATGAAATGGCAGTTCTGTACTTAAAGGAAAGATACAATGCATTATAAAGTTTCCCATAATTTTCATAGATAAGTGTAAAGAAGTTGCCAGGTATGTCCATTAGATTTACATCCCACCTATATTTTGTACAAGAAGTCATATTTTCCCTACAATAGCAACTCTAAGAGTTGGGATGGGTGAGAGAGACTGATTGGGCAAAAGTCACACAATTGTTTTCAGGCTTACATGTGTGTGCAGGAGGGGGGAAGAGACTAGAAATCACAGTCTCATGGCCTCCAGTACAGCACCTTAGATACCACATCAATGCCATATGCTAAATAAATAAGTCACTACACCAGACTAACTCTCATTTCATTTTGAGCTTGGTTGCGCAGGAGCTCTGATTTTATGTTACTTTTTTTTTTAAATCACCAAATGAAAATCCTTTTATAAAAGTACATAAAATTACTCAAAGAGGAAAGTTGCATGGTTTTGTTAGTCATGACTTTCCAAAATGCTAGATAATGTGCTCATGTGACATTTGTGCACTTATGTTCCAAGCAGTTTTTACCAATCCAGTGGAAACATTCATTGACTAATCTCTTTTACCCAACCACCTGTTTGCCCAGAAGACAGCTCTACATACACTATACGATAAGAAGACAAAACCTGAGATGGTAAAATGAACAATTTTGCCTCAGACCGCAAGGTACAATGCTTCCATTTTGGATTATACCCCTATGTGTCTGGGGAGGACTTACATCAAGGAGTCCATATCCTGATATGCTGATTTTTTGCTTCTGGAGAACACTAGAAAAACAGAATTCTCCTTCTTTAGGCTGAAATGACGATGGCTACATCATGTGTTATTTCAGTACCTTTCTCTAATACAGTGTCCTGCTGCTGCTGCTGTTGTCTGTATAGATCTTAGAGACAAAACACTGCAGTTTGAATGTTAGGAAAGCTGCAGTTTCTGTGCCTTGGAACTGGTGAGCCGATATCTGTACACAATCGAGTAACAATTGCACCATCTATCTTCTATCAGTTCTAGCCAAGGCAGAGAATAATATCTTTTCTGGTTGGTAAGAATTAAAGTTTCTTCTCCTGGCATTTAGTTTATTACTTCTCCTGTCTTTGTTCCTCCCTTAGCAGAGGAAGTGCCCGTCTTATAAAAATGACTTTGCCCTACATTTTTGAATACGCATACAATTATGCAGATGAATATGGATCACATCATTTTTGCACTAGTCTATGAAAAGGGCAAGCTGACTTATTGGATTTCACCTCCTTTGTTTGTTTTAAAATAACCTGATTCAGCAAGTAATTTATTCAGAAAAAAATGCTTTCTTGATGTGCTTCAGTGACTGGGATAAAAACAAAGAAAGAAAAATACCCTAACAACAGCTTCCCCAAAAGAACAGATTTTTCACATTTTAAGCACTTGGGGAAGGGACCATTAGTAGTTTGCTTTGTGCTATCTTTTAATTCATGCTACATTGACCAACAACTGTACCATTAGGAGTCCCAAAGGTGCTTTTTCAAGAGGCAACTGGACTTTCTTGTTTTTCTTTGAAGACAATTCACTTTTCATGCAAGAAGTTTCTTCAGCTCTGACTGGATGGTGGGGAATGGAAGGATTTAAGGAATATAAATCCTTCCATTTCCCACCATCAGTCAGAGCTGAAGAAGCTTCTTGGTTGATAAGTGAAATGTCTTCAAAAAAAAAAGTTATATGTAATAGCTTTGAGAAAAAGGACAAGGTGCAGCTTTGAGAGGAATATAGCAAATGGAAGAAAAGAAATAACTATGAAATGGCAGTTCTGTACTTAAAGGAAAGATACAATGCATTATAAAGTTTCCCATAATTTTCATAGATAAGTGTAAAGAAGTTGCCAGGTATGTCCATTAGATTTACATCCCACCTATATTTTGTACAAGAAGTCATATTTTCCCTACAATAGCAACTCTAAGAGTTGGGATGGGTGAGAGAGACTGATTGGGCAAAAGTCACACAATTGTTTTCAGGCTTACATGTGTGTGCAGGAGGGGGGAAGAGACTAGAAATCACAGTCTCATGGCCTCCAGTACAGCACCTTAGATACCACATCAATGCCATATGCTAAATAAATAAGTCACTACACCAGACTAACTCTCATTTCATTTTGAGCTTGGTTGCGCAGGAGCTCTGATTTTATGTTACTTTTTTTTTTAAATCACCAAATGAAAATCCTTTTATAAAAGTACATAAAATTACTCAAAGAGGAAAGTTGCATGGTTTTGTTAGTCATGACTTTCCAAAGTGCTAGATAATGTGCTCATGTGACATTTGTGCACTTATGTTCCAAGCAGTTTTTACCAATCCAGTGGAAACATTCATTGACTAATCTCTTTTACCCAACCACCTGTTTGTCCAGAAGACAGCTCTACATACACTATACGATAAGAAGACAAAACCTGAGATGGTAAAATGAACAATTTTGCCTCAGACCGCAAGGTACAATGCTTTCATTTTGGATTATACCCCTATGTGTCCAGTTGCTTCTTGAAAAAGCACCTTTGGGACAACCATGACCTGGATGACTGAGAATCTTCATAGACATGTACTATTAGCAATTAACCACCGTGAAGGTGTCCTATAACTTCAGGTAGAAGGCCTTGCTAGACTGATGATACCAATTGAGGAGAGGGAGAAAAATTATTTTTCATTCCAGTTAAAATGATCATGTCATCCCTGTTGATTTACCAGCAAAATACCAAATTATTTGTGGGTGGGTGGAGGAAATTAGAAAGAATTAGCCTTGTCTATATAAATCTTATTTGCACCTTCTCACAAAAGGCATCTCCTTTTACCCCAAACACAACTTTGTCAGTTTAAGTTTATGGACAAGGCTGAACCCTTTCAGAAAGAAATATGGATTGCGGCGGGGGGGGGGGGTGTTAAGAGAAAAAAAGAACAACAAGATGACACTGGGATGACAATGATGGATCTGAGGAGACAGTGAGAGACAGAGGGGCATGGAGAGTGCTGACCCAGACAGTGGCCATGGATCGGACATGACTGAATGGCAGAGAACGACAACTTCTGTTGCTGCCACCAATTGGATTTCTCATAATTACCCACAAATTCTAATTTCCTTCAGAAGCTCAGGATTGTCACTTTCTATTTTCTCTCATTATCAGGTGTTACAGAAATGCCACCAGTGGCTGGTTTCTTTTTTTGTTCCTGTGAAAAATCTCATTTCAGCAAGCTCTGGCCTAGAATTTGGCTTCTTCAAACAGCAAAAAACAAAAACAAAAAAAACCCTTAAAGGGTGTGTTTTTTCCCCCTACATGTTTTTTCCCCCCACATGCGTATGCACTACATATAGTGAATTGGCACATTTTTGGATTTATGACCTTGCATATACCAGTACTGAGCTCTGACATTGACCTGGCAGATCAAAAAAGCCTATTTTACGTCTTATACAAATTCCTCTCTGCTACTTCCCTTTCATCACTTCAGAACAGATCTTCCTTCAGTAATGTCCTTGACATCATGTTCAAATTGTAGGACATGACAGCCATTCGTTTTCAAGCCTTTCCTGCATACCCTCACTTCAAAGAGGGAGCTAAAGTGAACAAATCTTAAATAGCTATATTCTAAGTGTGTGTTGGGATATATATATATATATATATATATATATATAGAGAGAGAGAGAGAGAGAGAGTTGAAAAGAAAAGAGTGGGAGAAGCAAAAGGTCGTCATCCCACTCCATTAAATATACAAAAAGTATATAAAGAAGAGAAAAAAATCTAGAATATAATATGGAAGAAACATCAAAATTCACACTGGTTTTACACATACACATATTTGTAACCTGAAATAGAATGGCATAATTTTAATCATATTCCATAGTTCTATGCAAAAGATACACATCTATAGGAGAGGTAAACTGGGTAATCTATAACTATTTATTTCATTATTATAATTAAGAAATGGAGACTAAATAATGTGAGTAGAATATTACATATTCAAAGGATTCAATATTTTTATTACCCTATTACTTTTGAAGACAATGCTATTTCCCAGAGTTTCCAATATCATTTATTTTAAAATCCTTATATATTAGTTTTCCAATGTTTTTGCTATAATTGATCCAGTGGGAACTTCTAAAAATATGAATCAACTCTTTAATTATGGTACTATACCACTTCTTATATTCTAATTCTATTGCATTAGAATTATTTGCCAAAAGTTGTATAATGTTATGATTTCTACCAGAGGTGGTAATATATTTCAATCCAATTACAAATGCCTTCCAAAAAAAATGCAGAAAGACTTTTTGAAGACAGGTTTTCAGGCTGGAAACCAAGAGACCATGAATTTTAGTCCCACCTTAAGCACAAAGCCAGCTGGGTAACCCTTAGGCCAGTCACTCTCTCTTTGCTCTAGAAAGAAGGAAATGGCAACTTCTGAAAAGCCTTGACAAGAAAACAGCAGGGACTTATCCCACTAGTTGTCAGGAGTCAACACTGAAATGATTAGTCTTGAATGAAATGACATATAAAAAAAGTCATCCTTTTTAAATTATTTGTATAGTAAATTGTTGATGACTTTGCAGAATAATTTGAAATAAATTGATACCACGGAATTACAAGTTCAGTTACTTAGTTCAGGTCACCTTTTTCCATATCTTTCTATTGCTTTTTAGAGAGCCTATTAAGTGAATAATAGTTCAACGGAGCTCTATACAATTTTTCCATTGAAAAATAGCCTTGATTGGGAACATTTCAGAAACATACAATGTAATAATAGTGCTTGACTCCTGGGAAGTCAAGTTGGATTTGTAACTGATTCCTTGGCAAGCTGCACTTAATACAGATAGGGTTTTTATCACTAATTAGGTATTAAAACCTGAAGTACTTCATCTTTTTAATCTTTGAACTGATTATTTTTAAAGCTTGAGTGAGAAAGAAATGGGAGAAGAAGGAAAGGGATATGAGCAGAAGTTTTCCTCACTTTTTCCGAAGATAAATTTGCAGTAAGCTCTTCAATTCAATTCCAATGTACAATATTAGTACAGTTAAGTTCTCAACTTACAAATGTTTGTTTAATGACTGTTCAAAGTTATGACAGCACTACAAAGAATAGCTTATGACTAGTTCTCCCACTTACAATTGTTGCAGTATCCCTGAAGTCATGTCTTTCCAATGTGGGTGCTTGGAAACTGACATGTATTTACTATACTTGCAATCTCCTTGTGTGATCACTATTTGTGACCTTCCCAGACAGCTTTTGACAACCATATAATTCATTTAACGATTGTGTGTTTGGGGGGGAAAGGTTGTACATTCAGGCACAACTCATGTAGTGATCGCATTGTCCAGTGATAGAAGTTCCAGTCCCAATTGTGATTGTAAATCAAAGACCACCTGCAGGGCAGTTATTATGCCACTCCTTTTTCTGTATTATTCACTGCTTTGTGAATAGTAGAGTGATATGTTTGAATTATCGCTGGAAGAAAAAATAACTGAATTATCACCAAAGGTAATACAAATAATTTAAAACTTGTTTTATCTTATTTTTCCCACATAAATTTAATTATGTGAATTAAAGTTGTTACAAGTCAATCACAACAATGTTAAAATCATTAGGTTTTTACTGTGTCTGCTTTACATGAGCAACAGTTACAACATTTTCTCTTTTTCCATATCCTACGCCATCAAAAAAGTTGGGAAATATTGTCTCCAGACAATAGAATTATAAATCTTTTTAAATCAGTCTGTGATTTCTGCATATGGAGGATCAGGAAGCAAGTTTTTCTTGTCAAGCAGTGCAAATTTACAAGCAGCAGTCTCAAACAACTAGACTGTTTAAATTAGAAAATAAACCAACTACTTGATTCAGAGAAATGTTCCATGAAGCAAATACGGTAGCACCATTATTGTGTCCCTTGTGTTATAGAGGTTAACAGTATTTCAAATTCTTTCAAGCAGAAAACAAGTCATTGCCCTACTGTGAAATGGTTATCCTTCTTTAAAAAGTGAGGAATTTACTGGAAAGTAATTCTTCTCAAAATGATGCTTTGCAATCAGGACCTGGATTTGCAGCCTTTCTGCTTTCTTTCATCATATTCTATTTATCTTAGTTAACAGGTGCTGCTCTGAGGCAAGAGTCTATAAATAAGAAATTCCATAGCTACCAAATTTACTTTCCTCCATTTCTACTAAATTACAGACCCATGTCGTTATGGAGACATGTATGTGGGTGTGCCTTCAAGTCAATCTAAAGTTCTGGCAACTGCTTGGAGAAGTCCATGCACTTTTCTTAGAAAGATTTCAGAAGCAGTTTGTGATGGCCTTCTTCTTCCTAGGGCTGAGAGACAATGATTGGTCCAGGGTCATCCAGTTCTGACAAGATTAGAATGTAGTCTCCAATTTCAAGTTTCCTAAAGTAGGTTTCCCTAGACTCTGCTACATTGGATAAAAAAAATCCAGTTTCCAATCCTTCCTAATAATTTGAAGCATTGTATTCTTAATCCTCCATTTTGTCTGTTTACTGCAGTCCTCTCATAAGTTGTTCTTTTTCCTGTCTCCTGCTGTTAGTCCTGTGAGGTATTCCAGACAAGCACGACCAAGAGTACTGATTCTATCTTTAGAGCTTGTACTATAATAATAAAGATTGTTGGGTTACATTAACAGAATCTTGAAAGACTGAAAGTATTTCTTTCTTCCTTTCCTTTTACTATGCAGAAAACTAGGAAGGGTCCTTTCTGAAACATTTCCCATGCCATCCCCCTTCTGTGGGCTGAGACATATTTAAATACTGGTTGTCCAATCACTGACTCTCCCTCCCTTCTCCCAAGGTCATTCCCAGATAATATTACAACTGCCACATCCTTAAGATTTGGGGGATAACAAGTCCTCAGCTTAGAACAGGTAGTTTAGCGACCATTTGAAGTTAAAACAACATTGAAAAAAAATGACTTCTAATCATTTTTTCACATCTGCAACCACTGCAGCATCCTCATGGTCATGTGATCAAAATTCAGACATTTGGCAATTGACTCATATTTATGAGGGTGGCAGTGTTCCAGGGTCATGTAATCACATTTTGCGGCCTTCTGACAAGCAAAGTCAATAGGGAAGCCAGATTCACTTAACCATCATGTTACTATCTTAACAACTGCAGTGATTCACTTAACAACTGTGGCAAGAAAGGTGATAAAATGGGGCAAAACTCACTTTACAACTGTCTTGCTTAGCAACAGAAATGTGAGGCTCAATTGTGATTGTAAGTGGAGGACTATTCTATGCACTCCATGACGTCAGTGGAATATGTTTTTCTGTGGTAGTGCTCATGCTGTGGAAGATCTTCCATCAATGGTGGGTGACAGTTAACGGTTCATCTGGTTCCGTTTTGAAAAGCACTTAAGACCGAATTATTCTGAAAGGTCATTCTTTGAAAGGTGAGGTTGCCTTCTGCTGATTAGCTTGGTCTGAGTATTGAAACAATGTCCTATGCCTTATGCTGCACTGCTGATAAGGATTTTCAAGTTATGAACTGAAAAATGTAAATACTTGATTGGTTTTGTGGGTTTTTTTTTAACTTTAGCATGTGTACTCTGTGGGTGGTCTTGTTGACAGTGAGCTTTCAAGCTGGATGGGGAACGTGAAAGCTATATTCCTTTAGTTTGTTTATTGAACATTGCTGTCAGGATGCCAGTGAAGACGTGCGCTATATATATATATATATATATATATATATATATATATATATATATATATACATGAGAAAGAAGGAAAAGTTTCAAGCTGCAAATCAGAGAAGTTTATTTTGTTGTTGTTTAAAGTCTGTGTGGTAAATCATACTGTATATTGCTGGCTTCAGTGGCTATTTGGGTAGGCAGCTGAAACATTTCCCTTAAAGTGTTGCTTCCATGTTTATTACATGTGTCAACGTCCCATTCGGCACATTCGACAAAAGAAACTCCCGACTCTTTAGATTGACCAAGAGTGTAGCTTTATTGAAAGATCCATCTAGGCACAGCAGAAGCAAAGTCAGTTCTGGGATTTCCCCATGAAAACCCACATAGGTAAGACCACTTTTTTTCCCCTCCAGGCCACCCATAGGTCATAGTTCACTAATCAAGTTCAATTCTTTTGTTTGGGGAAAAACTGTCTGTGCCGCTCAAATATTTTTCATCGTTGATAACGTCTCTCCGGCAACAGAAGGCTCTCTTGCATTCCATAGCCCCCCCCCCAGGAATTCATCACTCTCCTCCTGTCACTGTTTGGCAAACTGTGAGAGAAATCAGGTGCGGACAACTAGGGAGTCGACTCAAGTTTGACAACATGAATTTTTTAAAATGGTTAAACACTACTTAATTAATTTGGATAAATTGCAGGACTTGCAGTCAATATGAACCTAAGACTATACTTCTTCTGTGGCCCTGGGACAAAAGCTGAAAGAAGTGAGGTTTCTTCCAAGTTCCCATAATTCCCTATGGCAGATCATTAGGGGAAAAATGCATACCTTTTGGCTCAAGCAGAACAGAGAAAACTCCAGGTATTCTCAATTTTATTCTGAGTTTGAAACAAAACAGAAACCCCTTTGTGCACGCCCATACTCACTGAAACCCTAAATACTCTGTCCCAGACTTTGACAGAGACAGATGGATTATAAAGATAATAGATAAATGAATAAATGTTCACTTTTCAGTTGCTGCATTAAGATTTAAAGATCTAAAAAAAAATATCTCTAAGGAAAAAAACTTCAAGAGACCATTTTATACCATCAATTAAATGTAAGGCTTAACATCGTATAAATGAGTATTTCACACCTTAGCCACAATCATTGTGATTTAAAAAGACAGTAGCATCTTACAAGAATTTTACAGTTATCAATTCAATCAAATTCTAGCAAGACTGAAAGAATTAAGTGCAATATCATGTTTAGATTTCATTTGGAGTTTTTTGTCCAGCTTCATCTGGTGCACCAGTTGCACCCTTTTTAGATAGGGGGTGGGGGTGGGGGCTTCAGACAGTCACTCACTCTCTGGTCACCTCACAGCTTGACTGCTACACTTGGCTCTACGTGTGGTCTCCCTTCAAAACTACTTGGAAGCTTCAGCTGGTCCAGAATGCAACAGCATGGGCAGCAATAAGCATGTAACATCCCTGCTTCGTGAGCTGCACTGGTTATCAATTGTGGCTGAATTAGATTAAAGGTGAAGGTTGCTACTTATAAAGCCCTACCTGGCAACATTTACATTCCTTCCTTGCAGCAACCTATCCAAAATAGTAGTGTACGGTTCAGTCAGTCATTTCTTTTCCAGCACTTCCCTCTAATTTGCCCTCTTAATATTGCAGTAATATTTTCCCTAGGATTTGTATCTGGGACAAATGACCCATCTTCTCATTGTATGGGCCAGCCTTGATCACTTTCAAACGGTATCTTTGTAATTACTTTGAAACAAGGCTGAGTGGCCATTCAGCCTTATGAATATGTCTCTGCTGTTGTTCAACTACTGCCATCTTCTGACGTGATGCATGTTAGTCACAAATGTGATTTGTCACCTGTCATAAGGATGACTACTATTCCAATGCTGTAACTGGATGGTATAATAAAGAGTCATTTGATTTCCTTGGCTCTTTTTCTTTGACTTTTTCAAATGTCAGAATTTCGTCCAGTTAAGAATTAAAACTTTCTCATCACCTGTATTTGATAAAATCCCAGATACCCCCCAGATAGTGAGATTGGATGACATTCAGCCTTTGTGTCTTGAATTCATTTATAATCAAAATTGAGAATTAAGCAATAAACCTCTCTTGAGTAAATGAAACATGACCTTAATCTTTCTTCTTTTATAAATGTCTTTTATTTGGCTTCAACAGAGAATCACAAAGGGCAAATGAACACATACTGAGCACAAAAGATTTCCACTGGAACTTGCTGAGTAAATACAAAAGAATGCTTCGGAAATAGAATTGATACAAAATGCCTTACTGGTTGGAGAAATAAATTGTAATAGAAGTTGATGTATTGAAATCAAGAAATCACAAAAAAACAAAGCAAAAGAGAATGTGCTCGGAGTAAATCTACACTGAATTTCATTCTAGTTAGAAACATAGGGAACTGCTTCATCATAATTCAAATCGTTACCTATAAAGTTTTATTGCTTTCACTGACAAGCAGTGGTTTTCAAGAGTATAATTGCTAATATTTTGAAATTCCACAGAATAAATCTGGAACGTTTTACAGCAAAACACATACGTGCTCAGTGAAGGCCAAACCATAATCATATTATTTATGTAATGTACAGATTGCCATTTTATTCTTCTCAGACTCCCACACCCAATGTGAGCTAAAGGCCAGTTTATTATCTTTTCTTCTCAAGTTAGCTATTTGAGAGGCCACCTATCTCTGTCGGATAGAGCGAGGATACTCTGGGTCCTGTCTATTACACTATGTCACCTTATGACACCTTGGAGGCATGTCTTCTTGTTGATGGCCCCTGCCCTCTTGAATGATATTCCCCTGGAGATCCATAGTGCTCCCACCTTATTGATTTTTCACAAATTGTTAAAAACGTGAATGGTTTTCCAGACCTTGAGCTAGGACGGGTATCTCATGCTGGCTGAGGAATTCGGGGAGTTGAAGTCCACAAGTCTTAAAGTCACCAAGTTTAGAGACCCATGGGTTAGGTTGTTGGTTGTGATCTCTTAGTTTGGGGGTACTTTTATTTTGTGTGTGTTATGAATCAATTTTCTGGTCAATTTTATTTTCCTGCTTTGATATAAATTGTTTTTTTTTTAATTCTCTTTTAATTGCAAGCTGCCCAGAACTGCTGTGGAGTCAGGCTGCCTCAAAATTAAAGTTTTAAATTAAATGCAAAGCTCTAAAGGAAGAAAATTCATTGGCTCATACTTGGGGTGTACTTTTGTGTCTTGTATTAGTTCGTTGAGCTCAGATAGATTAATTGTTTATTTAACTACTCAGGGAACAGCACCTAACTAAAGACAATACTGTCAAACTAACCTTCTGCAGAGTTCAGACTGAGAAAACTTTATCTCCTTCATCTCAGGTTGGTATTGTACTAAGTCACACAATGAAAAATTGTTATAGAATGATTTTTTAAAAAAAGTTTTAATTTTAATTTTTAGTAATGATGTAATGACGGAGCCGTTCTTGTGATTAGAGTTATACCCTAATCCAGTGATGGCGAACCTTTTAGAGACCGAGTGCCCAAACTGCAACCCAAACTCCACTTATTTATCGCCGGGTGCCAGGTGGGCATGGCCCACTGGGTGGGCGTGGCTGTGGTGGTCATGGCAGACTGGGTGGGTGTGGCCAAGTGGGCGTGATCACCTCAATGTTGCTCGTGGGGAGGGACGCATGTGGGGGCCAGGCAGGGTTGGGGGAGATCCAGGGGGTCTCTAGCTGCCTGACACTATCGGCCCCCACACACAGAGGCTAGCGAGCGCATGGGATGCATCCGGCCACGTGGGACCTCGGCAAGTTAGCAGGTGGCTGGTTGAAGAGGGATGGTTGCCATCTCCGGGGCATGGCGCGCGTGCCCACAGAGAGGGCTCTGAGTGCTGCCTCTGGCACGCGTGCCATAGGTTCGCCACTACTGCCCTAATCCTAACCCTAACCCTCATCCTGCAAAACCTTGACTTCCTGCACCAAGCTAGAACTGAACGCAGGTTAAACCTCAAATTATTAAATTTAGCTTTAAAAACATGTTGCACAAGGTTTTTTGGGGGGGATCAGAAAAGGGGCAGGTGAGAATATTTTAAGTTTTATCTTATGATAGTGTGGACTTGTGAGCTACTTATCTGAAAATTGGACTACATCAATATCATCATCAAAGTCATAATAATCAAAAGCAAAAAAATAACTTAAAACAGCATGGGAAGATTCCTATATTCACGGGGTGAAATTTTCAAATAATGTAAAACCTTTGTGATTCTCAAACAAAACTTCAAAAACATGAGATTATTTATTTTTTAACAAGCATACATATCTATAAAAGTAGAATGCAAACATCGTGAGCCACTTGATAACTGTTCTTTTGTCCACAATGTTAACCAAAGAGCTGGTATCTGCCCACTCTGAATTTACTCACAATGTAGGAATAGCAATAGCACTTAGACTTATATAACACTTCACAGTGCTTTACAGCCCTCTCTAAGTGGTTTAGAGAGTCAGCCTATTGCCCCCAAGAATCTGGTACTCATTTTACTGAAGGATAGAAGGCTGAGTCAACCATAAGCCAGTGAGAATCAAACTGCGGAACTGCTGGCAGGCAGCAGACAGCAGAATTAGCCTGCAATACTGCATTCTAACCACTGCACCACCACGGCTCAATGTATTTCACATTGTTTGCCTTCCTGTATAACAATATGACCTAGAATAAGAATATATGTGTCTGAAGTTGGTCCCTTGTTGGCAGTGTTGTTTTATATTCTGCTTCATTGTCCCAAGTAGTCTATTCTATTGTCAATACTGCACTAGACATAATGAAGACTTCCAGAGAAGTTATAACAGAATGAAGATGGCTCTGGGAAAAGCAGAGCTGATGACCACAAGGGAATGAGAAGCTAGCAAATGGATCAGCATCTTGGAATTCTCTCTGGACAAAGGAGAGGATCTGGAATCATTCGCAAGTGATTCATACAGTGACTCCCTTTGAGGACATCATAAAAAAGTGGTTTCCAGTGAGTTTCCAAGCTCTGGGAACTGGGGAAAAGTCAGCTTTGCCTAAGCTGCAGTTTGGACCCTTTAAAACAATACTGGGAAATACTGCATATTTCTTTCTTAATCACTTCTGGAAATTGCTTGTAAATGGCTTTCTGGATATTAAGAACCTTTAGAAATTGAGTTTCTTCAATCCTTGGTGAAAGACGTTTTATGCAAGTTTAAAGTTCATGTTACATTGATTGTCCTTTCCACCCTTGAAACTAGACTCAGCCTTCTTCAAGAGAAGGCAATTTCAGGAAGGAGGGAACTGGGAGGGTTGATCACTATTATTATTATTATTATTATTATTATTATTATTATTATTATTATTATTATTATTATTATTATTATTATTATTATTATTATTATTATTATTATTATTATTATTATTATTATTATTATTATTATTATTATTATTATTATTGTTGTTGTTGTTGTTGTTATCATCTTCATCTTCATCATCATCATCATCATCACAGTCTTCCTGAGGAGTGAAGTTTTCAATGGCAAAGGGCATGTGCTGTAATGAGGAGCTAAAAGAAAGTTATGGAAAGCAGGCATAATGTTGCTTGTCTGCATTCTGAGCAATGTGAGAACATTGTTCCTTTTTCCACTAGTATGAAAATCTAATGCCCAAAACGTTTTTGCTTGAAATCACTTGTTGTGATATCAACATAAATTCATAGACATAACTGTCAATAATCGATCAATAACCCTAACCTATTTGGTGGGGGGAAAGCCAAAATAAATGAATGCAATCTATTGGTATATGAAACTCACTGGCAGACAAAAAAAAAAAAAAAAGGAACAAGAGCTCATTTGCTTTTTATAATTTGTGAAATCCTTGGGGGAGGGGAAAAGTGGGAAAGGAGAGACTATACTTGCACAGTCATCCCTCCATGGGGGTGGTGGGGAAGCTACTTGGTTCATCCCCCCCCCGTCCCACAGTTTAACAATTCCTCTGTCTTCTATAAGCAGAACACAAGTGCTTTGTAACTGGAGCAGCCTGACTGTATGAAAGTGAGGAGAATGCACAGCCTTTGAATTTTACTTTGAAAGAAGGTGGAAGATGGAGAAATAAGATCTATCATGAGCCCTTTGCCATGAAATTGTATGACTAACACTTTACAATTGAGAGTAGAAATGAAGGCAAAAGAGTTTTAGGATTCAGGATGGGACATTAAAAAGAAGATATGATTTCCTCAACTGACCTTCACTTCAGAAATATTTTGACATCTCAGACTTTTGAATAATATTGCAAACTATATTAGGAAAACTCAGGGTTGTTTTTTTCCAGGTTCAAGGAAGCCTTTACTCTGAATAAAAATGGCTTAGAGTATTGTGAACACACTGTGCTAATTGGGAATTAAATGTGTCAGGCTTTAGCAAAACACATCGGTAGTTTTGCTTTTTCGTCATTTTTGTTGTGTTTTTTTTATTATTACTACTATTATTATTTTGAACCTGAAAAAGCAAATGGCATGTGGAAATGTATGTACATATCTGCCTATTCGAATAAGCCTTGAATTTCTTAGGAGGCAAGGGGAGTGACTTATATCAGGCTGTGGCCACCTAACAGAGTGCCAGTCAGAATTATTGGACTCTTCCTGTATTCATAGATCTCACACTCGTCTTCCTTGCATAGCATTTTTTAGAGGTTGGTATTGATTGAGTCCAAGGACTAATGCTGCCTTTAATGGGACTGCAACAGTGTGCATGTCAGAAATGTTTTACCACTTGCCCGAGAGCATATTGTGTGGCGTTGTGTTGTGATGTTTTATGTTATACTTTATATGCTATGTTCAGTGATGGGATTCAGCCAGTTCGCACCACTTCGGCAGAACCAATAGCTAATTTTTTGTTGCCCAGGCCCAGAATGGACTTCCGGAAGCGGCATCCATACAGAGAACCGGTTGTTCACATATTTGAATCCCACCACTGGCTATGTTACTTTTGTTCACCTTTTGAATAGACAAAACAGTACCTGCTTCTGACAGGGTAGAAACTCAGCAGCCTATAGCAATCTCAACCTTACATTCCGCCTGTGCTATAAATTATTTTATTACCTTGGATTCTCTCAGTGCACCTATCTATGGCGAGAGGTAAAGAGGATGGCAAATGATGAAAGGAAGCCCCAGCTCTTTTATACATATGTTGTAACATTACATATAGCCAAAGAAGGGACAGAGCTTGTGTTTTGATAGCACTATGATGATTTTATCATTCTGAGAAATGACT
Organism: Azemiops feae; assembly: GCA_023970755.1. Lineage (NCBI taxonomy): Eukaryota > Metazoa > Chordata > Lepidosauria > Squamata > Viperidae > Azemiops > Azemiops feae. The sequence goes on along the minus strand of JALGBA010004088.1, from coordinate 619,416 downwards.
GCAATTCTGAAAATGTCTGTGGTTTGCATAATTCTTTTTTTCTACCAGTGGTTACTATTAATTCATTGTCAAGCTCATGGACATATATTGAGTGTGAATTTGTTGAGCCAGAATCTGATTTTAAGATTTTGATACTAAAAGAGATATGGTAAGTGTGTATATTTTAGTAATCGGGTATGATAGTGGAACTGATATCTCTCTGGGCAAGTATTTTTTTTCAATATGGTAACATCAGATCCGAAATCTCTTTTAGACATTGGATGATACTCCAACAGTTGTACTCTGCCTAAGGGGCATCTGGCTGGTTTGGATATTAGGAAGAAAGATAAACTGGATTTGATAGTTTAAACTGATCTAAAAGGCAATTTTTATATTTGGTGTTTTTAGAGGGAATGGGAGAGCCTCACTGCTGAATAAATGACATTCTTATCTATCTTATTCTTGCTATTAAGATTTGTAAACAGATCAACTACAAGAGATGGATTCACAAGCAAGCAGGCAGACAAGAGTCTTAAGATTCTTCACAGAAGAAAGCAAAGACTACATATATACGATGATGTTAGTAATGATGATGATAGCTATCCAGATGGACAGACAGACATAGTCTTCCACCACAACTATTTGTTTAGTGACCATTCAAAGTGACAAAGGTATTGAAAAAAGCGATTTAGTCTGGCAAAAAGTTCATAAAATCTGGCATGACTCACTTAATCAGAATCAGAATAACAGAGTTGGAAGAGACCTTGTAGGTCATCTAGTCCAACCCCCCCCCATTAACTTGCTAAGGCAGTAGAAATTCTGGTCCCAGTTGTAAGTAAAGGATCATCTGTAACTACTTTCCTCTACAACAATTAAAAGGAAATACTAAACAATAAAATATATAGTGCTGAAGGTAATACTTCACATGTTCGTGGTAAATGTTCCTCAAATCCTGAGTTCTCAGAAAATCCAAAATCTTGTTTTGTTCTTATTTTTTTTAAAAGAAAATGCTGCAAAAAGGTTCCTATTTGCACAAATTGTGTCAGACTTACTCTTTTTCATTGTTTTTCAGCAACTGATGCCTATGTGGGGTTTTTGTTTTTTGTTTTGTAAATCTGCCCTTGGGAGAAATTTATTTACTGTCAATTTTACAAGGGTTTTTTTTTTTTTTAACTTTAGGACTTCACCATAATGAAAAAGCATGGAAACTTAGTTTATTTTCTTCCATTTTAAATCCTTCTCTGGGGTCATGCATTATGTTCTTAATGAGTCCCAAGCTTCCTTCATAATTTTAGAGGTGCAGAGGGCTTTCTAATTAATGTGATCTATTGCAGCACAGGTTTTATCAAGGAGAAGACTAAAAATCGTTGTTGTGTCAGCCTGTAATGACAGTTCTCTCTAGGAAGATGCTGATTGTATATCCAACTGTGTTTTTCATCTTGGGCCCTGTGTCGAACTTCTAAGAAGACTAGCAGTGAAGCTTGACTGCATTTGTAGTTAATGGCTGCTGAATTGTTGAAAGGTCTGTTTCAATCTGTCCTAACTGTTCTATTCTTGCAAAGCAGACATCGAGACGAGGCAGGTTCACAACAAAGGATCTCTTTATTAAGTACATGCACAGAACAGAAGCAAGAACACAATGGCAACTGGCCTTTTTATACTCCCCTTGCAAGGGGATGCACAGCCAATCATTGCAGGCCATTCTCCCACCTTGCGCATGCGCGCAAGGCTGGAGACAGCCTGTCTGGTCCCGGGCAGACACATGGTCTGTCCGGGTCTCTGCAACCTTCCTGCAGCCTTTCTGAGCCTTGCTGAATGACTCAGCAAGGCCCAGGACATAACACTGACCAAAACCATTCTGGTGATTTTTAGTTAATAGGAATGACAGCTTCATTCATTTCATGTGTGTATTGTTTAGTTCGGGGCTTTTCAACCTGTGGTACGCGTACCACTTGTGGTACATTAACAAGTGGCAGCTGGTACGCAGCCCTGCCTAGCCAAGTGTAGTGGGGGAGGGAAAGAGCCAGCTCAGGCAAGGACTTACAGTGAGAGAGTCCTCTGGAGCTGCAGTGGCTGGGGAGAGACAAAGGGCCCAGGCTCAGTTCTGGCTCACCCTCCCCCATGAGAAAGGAGGAGGAGGGGGCGGAGACAGGAAGCAGTTTGGGCGGGAGAGGGAGAGAGAAAAAAAGCAGCAGCCTTGGGAGGAGGCCGAGTCAGCTCTAGCTGCACAGAAGGGAAAGAAGTTGAAGGAGGAGGGTGGGGGAGGGGTTGCCCTCCAAGGGGAATGACAAAGGCAGCAATGGCTGGAGGTGAGGAGGGAGGGAGGGAGGGAGATGGAGAGTGGAAGGATTTTTATGTGCTTTTGTGACTTTGAAGTTCTGGGATTTGTGCAATGTGGGCTTTGTGTTCTTAAGGAGTGTTTGGCAATTTCTATTTGGCTGATGGCTGATGTCTCGTGTTAGCTTCTATTGCTCTGCTATTGTTAGCTGTAAGTTTTGCTGCAAGGGATTTTGAAGTATTTTTCTCCTGAATGGATTTTGCCTGTAGATTCCTTTACTTATGAATGGAGCCATTTGGGGAGGCTGCCTTAGCCGGCAGCCAATACTTACTACATTTTTTTTCTTTCTTACTTTCCTTTCTAGCCAGTAGCTAATTCTTAAAGGGGAATGTGCCTTTTTAAGCTAGTTCACTCAGCAGTTTGTCTTTTCTATTTCTGGAGGCTTTTCCTTGTTTGATGAATATATGGAAGAGAAAAAATATGGGGGGGTTCAAATTCTTCCTTCAGAAGGAGGTGGGCATGAGAAAGAGGGAGGCAGGGAAGGAGGGAGGGAGGGAAGTCCCGTCCTTAGCACTTGGCCAGCAGCAGCTCTGCCATTGACTTTACTTGTCAAAAGTTTGCAAAAGGGGATCACATGACCCTGGGACACTGTGACCATCATAAATATGAATCAGTTGCTAAGCATCCAAATATAAATCACATGACCCTGGGCATGCTGCAATGGTCATAAGTGTGAAAATGGTCATAAGTCATTTCAGTGCAGTTGAAACTTTGAACAGGGTTTTTTTTTTGGTCATCAAGTTTTTGACACCTTGCTAGGTGGTACTCCAATATTGCCATATCCTAAAAGTGGTACAATCGGTGAAAAGGTTGAAAAGCCCTGGTCTAGTTCATTAATAGTAGAAGCTGCAAAAAGAATTGAAATCTCAGCCCACTGAGGACATTTGTTCATTTTCTCCTGAATCTCTACATCAATGTCACCGAGTTTGCCTTCAATGCAGAGAAATAAGGGTACATGATGTAAACAGTAATAGCTATAGCAATAGAACTTAGACTTGTATACTGCTTCACAGTGATTTACAGAGTCAGCATATTGCCCCCAACAATCTGGGTCCTCATTTTACCAACCTCGGAAGGATGGAAGGCTGAGTCAACCTTGAGCCGGTCAGGATCGAACTCCTGGCAATGAGCTGAATTAGCATGCAATACTGCATTCTAACCACTGCGCCACCACAGCTCAAGCTCAGACTTGCGGTAGAGTAAAGAATAACTTAATGCTTATTACCATATCTCAAAGAAATGGATGGAATAAATGTTTAAAAATGTGGATATCCAACCTGGGAAGCTTCATTGATGCCTTAAATGCCTCACACTTCAGTTGTTGTGCTATACAATGTAGGGGAAGAATGATAGGGCGTAATCACTCCTTCAGGGATGCTTGTTAATTTTCTTACAGATGTCTTTGTGACAAACTGCCAAAATAACCTCACAATGCCCCAAAACACAAAGCAGCCTAAATTTACCTCTGTTGAACAAATGGTAGTAGGGCAGCCTAATCAAGAAACAAGGGGTATGTACAAACTCAAAGCCTCCCACTTGTTTGCTCTTCTTTTTGATGCTGAGCTTCCAAATGCATTAAAATAATTAGTGATATAAAGAAAATTAATTAGAGATCACTTGGCAGCAAATCTGCAAGAACTGCATATTGTTGTCAGTTGCTACAGAACTGACAGCATTATCCAACAGACTAAACTAGGGCCCACTCTCACCTTCCATTTTAGAGGCAAAAACTGGACAGGCAAAGGTAAAATGTTTCAAACAAATAAAATAAATCCACATATATTTTTGAAAGTTTCCTATATAAAAGCATTCATTGGGTTAAAGCATACTTTGATATAGTTACATCTAACATCATATCAGGGAAAGTTACTGATAGGATCTTAGCAACATCATAATAAATGCTAATTTTGAACATTTCATTTATTTTTGAAATTTTTATCCTACTTCAACCATATTGTCTATAAGACTTTATAGTCTATTTTAAGAGTTATTAAAATTTATTAAACATCCAAATGACTGGAATACTACCTTACTAATGAAAAGAGACATAAATATAGATATGAATTCAGGGCAGCAATGGCTAGCAGGCAGGAAAGTATTAAGCAGAAATAATTCATCTGGAAATTGATTCCTATTTTTCCTAGCTTGCAGGAGGGGGCAATGAGTGAAAGAACTGGTGAAAATGATGGGGCTGCACATCAGGCAATACTACAAATATTGGTGATATCATATAGGTATCAAATGGTGATCCCATGTAGTTTTTCCTGTAGAAATAAGAACCCGATCAATCAGTTTTCCTGCTCTGTAATGAAAACACAGCAGAGTCTGCCCTATCAATTCTTATTGACTCCTTCAGATCTTTGGTGTTCATAGATTCTGAGTAATTGACTAAATTATTTATCCAGAGCTGCAACATTTATATTGACAGATGAACACCTCAGTTCAGATTTATATGGCTATATGAATATAATTGATAAATACCTAATTAAATATATTTCAGATGCAGAATCTTTTCTATATTCCATTTTTCAGCTGGAAACCCTCTCCCCAACTTCAATGAAGAAAGTAATTGAAACACAATTATTAAGGGCTTTGCTTTGGAGATCTAACCCACAATTCTTTTCACATCCCATTTTTCTAATGAAGCTCCAGATCCAACAAATACAACATCTTGTTGATCAGTAGAAGACACATACTGGATTGGAGTTCAGCTCATAGCTCTGACTATCCCATCTCTTATCCTCAAAATCTGCAGCTCAGGATCAAGGAATAAAAACTCCACCAGTGAGCTACTGAAAGGAGGAGAAATAAGATACGATCTGTAAAATTAGTTCCTAATTCTAACACATTCATTCTAAACAGAAAATCAAATACCAAAATCAGGGTAGATACTTAATTTATCCTCTGATTTGTGATAAAACAGTAGTGCAGATTTCTCAGAATATGAGCAAGGGAAGAGGTAGTTCAAATTCCACATTCTTCTTATTCTGTCTCCCAATTAGTGGCAGAGAATTCCCAAATGTTCTTAAACTGATGGAAGAAAACCTGCAGGGAGTGACAACAGCAAAGAGAGTTGGAAAAAAAATCCTATAGTTTTAGCTTTTCAGTTAATGAACTCAAGAATACTACTGGGGCAACCTATGTGTAAATTAGGCTGGCATACTGCATGTATGCAAAATATATGTGGCTTGTTTGAATAATAAAATATCTCTCTGGAACAGAAGTAAATGTATTTACTATATCATTCTTTTGTCACTATGCAGAATTTATTGAATCTTAACTCTCACTGCAACATGGGATTGAAATAAACCTGTAGAAGGCATAAGATTAAGTATTGGAAAACAGCCTTAAGGAATTCTTGTTTATTCAGAAAATGTCACAATTGGCTTTAGAAAAATATAACCCAATAAATGCAATTGGCAACCTTTGAACTATTCCCAGTCTAGTTAATGCAGTAATGAGGACCAAAACAGACTGTGATGCATCCTGCAGTGGGTGTATTTTATTTATTTATTTAGTTCTTCAGAATCAGCATTAAATCCCAACAATCAAGGAAGATCTTTAAGGAACATTTTGAATTTGCTGTTATCACCAAACTCTTTCCTCATTTGGACATTCTTTTGCTCCCCCCCCCCTTCTGTTTTTAAAACATTAAAGCTGGCCCTGGGTTGGAGAGCTGCTTTACTCCAGATATCTGGCCAGTGGATTATCTTCCAGCTACTAAAGAATTTACTCTCATCAACTCTACTACTAAAACCTTCCAGCAGAAGAGAGTTAGAAAGCATGAGTTGCCTCCCTTCTGGAAAAGAATATTTCACCTCTAATTGTGAACTTGAATTCCAATTGTGCCTTTGCTTATAAGATTAGCAATAATATACAGATACATGGTCAGTGATTGTACACATTGGTACTATCAGAACTTTAAATCACACAAAGTCATTGATGGTCGATAACAAACAACACTCATCCCCTAACCTTCCAAAACATTTTCATCTCAATTGTCTTTCCAATGTTTGGTTGCTGTAACTTGTCTGCTTGCTGTGGTCTCCATAGACCAGGTTTGCTTTTCTCTTCTTGCAAGACCTTCACGGTAATCCAGACAAGAAGAACAAACTGTGAGTACTAACACTATCTGTATTGCAAGGTTATTTCATTCATTCAGTCATTCATACATTCATTCATGCAGTCATTCATACATTCATTCATGCAGTCATTCATTTTAAATAACTCAGTTGCCACAAACCTCATGCCTTCTCTCCTTCACGTCTTGCTCATGAGTAGTCTTTCTGCAAGAATCATTGCTCTGCTAGTTTCCTTCCTTCCTTCCCATTCCCCCAAATATCTTGGCCTTCAGAGACCCTTTCAGAATTTAAAGTGGGAAATAATCTTTCAGGGATAATTCTAATACCTAGTCATCACATGGGCTACCTATGAAACAATTATTTTCTCATTTTAAGCAAATTACCATTGTTCTTATTTTGAAAAGGGTAGGCATTTCCTGGGCAATTTTTGCTGAGAAAAAGAAACTTGATTTTAATCAAGACAGAAGACAAGCAATTGAGAGAAATTAGCCCAGATTTTCTTTCAGATTCTAGATGAAAATTCAAAGTAATCTAAGAACATAAAAGTTATAAATGACTTTTTAATGAGAAAGGCGTTTTTTGGAGTAAGAAGCTCAGCCTTGAAACAAATTATTGCTAAAGATGACAAGCAGTTAGAAATAGCTTGCAGCAATTCAGGGATAAAGTCTAATTTAAAGTTAATAATTAAGGGATCATTTTAAGCTCTATTTTCAAATGCCAAGAAAGCCTATATATTACAGCAATAGCAAGAATGAGAATTTTTGATATTTCAAAATGCAGATCTGGAGAGTTGTTTGATATTTGATAACTTTTATATTTTGGTAGTGTGTCAATTGTCTAAATAAAAGCTGTTTTTTATGTTCTAACATAACTAGCATTCTAGCCTATGGTTTAAAAATAATTATTTGATAGATCTTCACCTCAGTTAATTGAATGTTAAATGATCTTATAAAAATGACTGTTTTGTTTCAGAGTACTCAGTAAATAGGTAAACACAAGTACTAGTCAAATAACCAAGCTGTATGCTTATGTTTCTCCCACAAGGGTCACAAAATAATGAATAGTAGCAATAGCACTTAGACTTATATTTATTTTTATTTAGAATAGAATAGAGCTGGAAGGAACCTTGGAAGTCTTCTAGTCCAGCCCCCTGCTCAAGCAGGAGAACTTATACCATTTCAGACAAGTGATTGTCTAGCCTCTTCTTAAAAACCTCCAGTGATGGAGTGCCCACGATTTCTGGGGGCAAGCTGTTCCACTGGTTAACTGTCCTCATTGTTAGGAAGTTTCTCTTTAATTCCAGGTTGCTTCTCTCTTTGGTCAATTTTTAACCATTGTTTCTTTGGAGAATAATTTGACCCCCTCTCATTTATAAAATTTATTGGCTGCCCATTTTACCATAGGGTAAATCTGGGCGGCTTACAGTTACATAAAAGCTAAAACATAAAAAGTTAAAAAGAAACATTAAAACCAAAGATACATGGGGAGGAGAGGGATGGAGTGTGGGGGAGGTGGGATCTGTTATTACTCAATCAACCACCTCCATTGCACTGTTACCCCACTGGGGCAAAACCACGTTTTAGGCCCTTAAAAATAGATCGGAGGGGCCAACCTCACATCAGGGAGCAAGATGTTCCAGAGGGCAGGAACAACAGCAGAGAAGGCCTTCCTCCTGGACCCCACCAGCCGGAATAATCGGGCTGATGGGACCTGCAGCATGCCTCCTCTGCTGGCACATCTGTAAGGGCCAATCCCAATGGGGTGAGACGGTCCCTCAAGTAACCTGGACCCCTGCCATGAAGGGCTTTAAATGTGATCACCAACACCTTGAATTGCACCCGGAAGCAGACTGGTAAGCAATGCAGCTTGTGGAGCAGTAGTGTTACAGGGGCCATTCTGGAGCCCCCCAAATCTACCCGTGCTGCTGCACTCTGCACCAGCATCCAAATGCTCTTCAAGGGTAGCCCCATGTAGAGCATATTACAGTAGTCCAGTTGTGAGATGACTAGGGACTGAACAACTGAGAGCTCCATAATACTTTTTTGCCCTCTCTGGGTGGTTTACATTGTCAATATATTGCCCCCAACAATCTGAGTCCTCATTTTACTGACCTCAGAAAGATGGAAGGGCTGAGTCAACCTTGAGCCAGTCAGGATCAAACTCCTGGCTATGGGCAGAGTTAGCCTGCAATACTGCATTCTAACCATTGAGCCACCACTGCTCCTAGTGGGCCACCAGACAGTGTTTTCCTCATGCTCCTTTCTGAACAAACTTACCAGTTTGATTTAAAAAAAAATATTGATTGCAAGTTGGCATGACGATTCCAGATCCCTGTGTGAAATTGGAGAATCATTCTTTTTAATGCATTGTGTTTGCTTTCAAAGGAAGAGTAATCATATTTAGAGAGCCTGAGGCTTCTATGCAAATTGATCTAAGCCCAGCATGCAGAGGAAATGATAGCAAAGAGGGAAGTGGGAGAGACTGCAGCAAAAAGGAAATTGAAAGAATGGCAGGAGGGATTTACGAGCATCAGGCCAGATAGGAAAGAGAAGTTTGGGCAGCTGCACCAGGGGTTAAAAAAAAAAAAGATAAAGATTTCCCCTGTCCAGTCATGACCAACTCAAGGGGGCGGCGTTTGTGCCCATTTCCTAGCTGAGAGAGCCAGCGTTGTTCAAAGATGCTTCCGTGGTCATGTGACTGTTACTTTCCCACTGAAGAGGTGCCTATTTATCTGCATGCATTTGCATGCATTTGGACTGCTAGGTAAGAGTTGGGGAAAGTAATGGGAGCTCATCCTATCATGTGGTGCTTGAGTCTCAAACTGCCAACTTTCTGGTCAACAAGCCCAGCATCTTAAGGATGCCAAAAGTAATTCACAGTCCTTCAACATTTTCCAACCTACACCATTTTAAGACACTGACTTAAAGCAAGGGCAGTTTACCCCTTTTCCTCCCTCACCTGATTAGTGAATTAAAGTTGCTTGTTTGAAATGAAACTCAGATTTTAGAAATTATGCTAAAGTAAGGAAGCTGATCTTTTCCGATAAAAATATGGTGTCATATTTTACTGGTGTTTGATTACTTATTTCCACTGAAATGAAATTTATTTCATGAAATTCTGAAATTCTATCAATGTTCATCTGAGTTTTAAACAAAAAGCAATGTGGAAACTGGATCCTATTAGTGAGGATCAAGAAGTCTCATTTAACTGGTAATCAATCAAAAATGGCATCTTCTGAAAGGACGACTTGATTCTTTCTTGCTAACTGCCCCCATTTCATCCTCATTTTTTTTTCCTGGTGTAATCTTCCACAATTTCCAGAAAACTACTTCAAAGCCATTTTAAATATATTGATTTTCTGTTTTTCATTGTTCAACTCCTTTTCTGGAAAAAAAATCACTTCATGCATATTTCTTTTCATATCTTCATTTTTACCCATTTTGCCTAATATACTTTTAAAAGTAACCTTTTCAATAACACATTTTTATCTACAGTTATGCATATGTTTCAGCTGGGAACAGCAGCATTCAGGGTATTACAAATGCTAAAGGATAAATCATTTAGGTAGCATGCATTACACTGGATTTAAAATTATTTATCTCCCAACCTTATTAGGAGTCTCAGCTTATGCCTGGATTTTATATAGCCATAAAATGCTTATGGGAACTATATAGTTAAATTAAAAAAAAAATCTTTCCACTTTAATAGAACAATTAATAAGTCAGTTACACATAAAAGTGTGTGTTTGTTTACCCCTCTAGTTTATATTCGGATACAGATTTTGTCAAAGTAATTTGACTTGCGTTTTTCTTTTAAAGTTTTCCAGTTGTCACTGCTTAAGAAAATGTGTTTAATTCTGCTAAGCACAATATTCCTCAAGGCAATTTTCAAGTTACCCAAGAACTACACTATACTAGCTAAGTCTGTGAAATTCCTTCCTTCTAAAAGCCATATAACTTTGCATTTCTGAAAGATCCTTCTTTTTAATGCAAATAGGAATGTGTGAACAATTTATGAAACAGCATGATCTTTCCTTTCACTTTGCTGAATTCCTTGCTTTGCATTTTTATTGTAGAATATGAATATAAATTCAGAAGTCTGGATGCTTTTCCCTTACATGATGTATAAGGACTCTGTTCCCCCACATATTTGATATTCAAGAATGGCATAATTGTTTTCTTTGGACCTTTTTGTTTTTTTCTTTTGGTCTATGCTATTAGGAACTGATATATTGCCTAAATACATCAAAATGTTACAAATAGGAAAAAATATATATGTACTTATACCTTCAAATTATGTTTCCAATAAGAAGAGATGGCATTTCTATATCTACCTTGCCTGAAGTGAAATACATTCTTGTGTCCATTTTCTTCAGAGATCCCAGTTGTCTTTATTTCATATAATATCTGGCATTTTGCTATCCCAAAAATTTATCACTCTTCCTTAAAACAAGGGGATATGAAGCAATAATGTTTAGTTGTAGACTGCAGTCCTAGGCTTCCCTACTTATGAATCAGTTCCACTGAACTCAAAAGAGTTTATTATTCTTTATTACTTAGAACAGATTTATAGAATTGCACTTCACACAATTTGGGAATAAGATTTCAGAGAATGCCACCTTTTCATTTGTTCTTATTTGTTTGTTTTCATGTCTTCTCCTGGAATAATGGGTCATCATGGTCAAAGCACAGATTTTCAGAGGGCAAAATCCCCCCCTTTTTTTTTAGGGAAAGGTAAAATGCAGACCTATCATTATCTATTTGGCCTTATAGGCAGGAATCAAAGGTTCATTTACTGTAAATTTTAATCAAGCCAACATTATTTGACCTCATAAATGTACAGTTTAAAATGCATATTTTCATATCAATAAAGAAATATGATTAAAAAATTATTAGCTGCAAGATAATAAGGGTCTCAAGACAGTTTATCAAACATAGAAAGAATTCTACCACAATGTAAATGTATCAACTTTCTTTAATGTCCAAGTATTTCTTAAAGACCAGAATGTTGTCAATTCATATCATTCCATTTGGAGCACTTTCCAAAGGTCAAGGGAGGAACCAACCTCTGGATATTTCCAGATGGGTCAGAATACATATATATATAAATATACATATACATATACATATTCTCATACACATATATATACAGTGTGTGTGTGTATCCTTAGCCAATAGAGTGGATATACAAAATCTGTGTGGAATGACTCCATAGTACTATGCAAGCAACTGCCACTTTGCTAAATTTAAGCAAATTGTCTTTTACTTGTTGTAATAATTTGTTTTAGGACTTATTTGCCTTGTTGAAATTTTCTATTAATTATATCTGCCGACTTAGAACTGCACCAAAGGTACTCATGAAATTAATGTCAGCAACAAATATGGCAATGTTCTTCACTGCTATCTCGTATTCAAACAGGCCAAGAAGATGTCACTATATATACCAACATTTTCAGTTTTAGTTCTGGGGAAGAAGAAGAGTTAGGGATGTAAATTACATTGTAATTATTAAAATGTAAATTGTGATAAATGAAGGCCCTTCTATATTATCTGCAAATGAAGAAATCATGAACAAGGAAACAACTACCATAAATTCAATAAACATGTCAAGGGCAACGACAGTTCAGCATTTTAAATTGACAACTCAGCTTTTTTTAATAACTATTTAGGGAATATATACATGTAACAACAAAAAAGTAGTGCAAGGTGAGATGGCCCATAGAATCACCAAGAGTTGGACACAACGGAATGGATAACATCATCATCAGGTGTAGCAATATAATACTTTGCCATAAAAGGTAGCAAATTACATGTGAGCAGCAAAATATGTGCACTATGTTTTGCATGTCTTTGACTCTATAAATACTATAAATCTTTTAGCCCTGTCATCTGTCATGTGAGGCAGATCCTCATAGTTAATGTGTTCTTCTTTTTATTGGTTAGCTTCCTCTGTTGATTGAGCATGGAATCATTACTCCACAGCTGAATAATTCCATAATGAATAATTCTGCATACTGAATAATTCTGCATACTGAATACTGGAATTTTTAACTGTGCTATGCAAAGATCCAGGAAATTGCAAGCTAAAGTTACCTTAAAAGGATTGAAAGATATAGACTTTGGATGAAGAGTCTCTCCAAAATTAGATTTCTTTTGTTTCAAAAGCCTCTTTTATGAGGGCTCAGTGAAGGGAATTCAGCTGCTCCTTCCCCTTAAACCAGTGTTTCTCAATCATGACAAGTTTAAGACATGTGAGCTTAAATGCCCAGAATTCTGGGAGTTGAGGTCCACAAGTCTTAAAATTTCCATAGCTGAGAAATACTGCCTTAAATAATCCTCCAATTTCAGCAAAAGCAAAATACAAGGTCCTGATCAGTGATATAAAGAGTATTAGAAATAAAAATTAAGATTGTAGCACAAGAATTTCAGGAGGGCTTTCTTTTCAAATTAAACTTATTTTTGGTGGAAATATCTTCTTTTGTTTTCTACTAAGGCTAGACATGGGGATGGGAGCTTGGTGTTTTTGTGAATCTCATAAATTTGATAGTTGCCACCTTATCTGTCTGAAAAAAAAAATGTCTCACAACAAAATTTTCCATGCTGCATGAGAATCGTAAACACAGCTATATTTTTTTTTTTTATCCCAGATAACTTGAGCTTCTTGGCTTGGTATGGATCAGGAGTGAGAATATAGGAAGGATGGATTTGAAAAAAAAGAAATAGGAGATTGAGCAATTCTGTATAATCTTGTCCCCATTTCTGCTTTGAGTGTTTATGGACTAAATAATGATCTATTCTACAGTTTGATTCAAAAACCAATGTCATCTTGAATTATACAAATATTGTGCTTTAACATATTGTAAACATGATACAGAATGAAGTGTCAGGATGAATTTATTTAGTTCCACTATCAACAGTCCATTGTTGGCTTCATTGCCCTCTATATCTTGAGGATAAGTTTCTGCAGTAGAAAACATTTGTTTCTGAGCTCCATTTTCAGGGTTTTTTTTTTAAAATGATGTTTCCAGTGATTATGAAAGGAATAAAAGCAGAGAAAAAATTCCACTAAGCATTTCATACCCAATACATGAAAGGTAGAGCACAATACTGTGTTTCACGGATTCCATGCTAATGTGTTCATCTTTGTCTTTCTCCATGCATACACATTATACCCTAAAGCAGAACATTTGAATCCTGGGCAGCTGTGAGGGGTAAATGGGAAAATGCTGAGATGCTATATTAAATGTATCATTTGCATAATAATATCATAACATTTTGATATTCTATGGTGAGTAACAGATGTCTGTGATTTGAATATACTATGATAATTCTGTTCTGTGAAAGAGAATTTTAAAAGCCTAATCTAGAGGTCATCACCATATAAATGATAGTAGCCAATTCCTTATAGACAGGCTTAGAGAAGGTATACCTGTGTAATGTTGGGTTCATATTTTAAGCAGGACTGCACAGCTTTTTTGGTTGGGTGGGAAGATTGAAGACTGTACTTCACCTTTCCATGGCATGCCAGGACCTACACTCTAACAAATGAGTGACTGCAAGGACAAAAATGAGCAGGGAATAACCAAAGCTTCATTTAATTTAATTTGAATAGAGTCAGCATGATTGGTTTCCATCTATTTAATAATATCCAGAAGTTGGAAATCAATCAATCAATCAATCAATCAAAAGAATAGAGCTGGAAGGGACCTTGGAGATCTTCTAGTCCAACCTCCTGCTCAAGAGGAGACCCTATACATTTCAGACAACTGGCTATCCAGTCTCTCCTTAAAAACCTCCAGTGATGAAGCACCTACAACTTCTGAAGGCAAGCTGTTCCACTGGTTAATTGTTCTCACTGTTAGGAAATTTCTCCTTAGTTCCAGGTTGCTTCTCTTCTTGATTAGTTTCCATCCATTGTTTCTTGTCTTTCCTTCTGGTGCTTTGGAAAATAAGTTGACCCCCTCTTCTTTGTGGCAGCCCCTCAAATACTGGAACACTGCTGTTTCATTCCATTTCAACTGCATTTCATCCTGTTGAAAAATGGAAAAAAGCACTAGAAAATAATGTACACAAAGTAGACAAACTATATTAAGGAGTTTATTGTAATCACTTTGATTATTTGATTATTCTGTAAATAGACTATATACTGTATCCCACCTCTGATCTTAGTATAACTGGTACATTTAGCAGATTATTAGGAAAATTATAGACTTCACATGGCAGAAGAATAATTTAAACTGCCATGGAGAGCAACTATTAGCTACTTGGCATATAGCAAATGAAATACAAATGATGACAAGGAGTTCTTAGCCTAGTTAACAAGATGCCTTCTGTTCCTAACAGTTGGCAAACAGAACACAAAATCCATGGAATAGAAAAAGGATTTCACCCAAAGTGACAGACCTGAATAAAACTATGATATGTATGTTTAGAAGTGAGAATAAAAGAGAAATTAGCATTGAGTCATTTTGATGCATTAGGAAAACTTTTCTAGAGGTAAGAGATTATGAGAGAAGACTTTCCAAGGCTTATCATTCATTCTGCTGTAAAATTCTGCTCCAGTCTAGAATCTTCCAAAGAGGTTTGAATTATAATTGTTATTCCCAGCTGCTTATCCATTGCTTGTGTTGGATAACAGCATGAAAATGCAATACAATAGGAAGGCACAGGCTTAAAGACGGGACATCTGCCATAATAACTGAAGATAATTCCATGCTGGAAAGAGAAAAAATAGACAGAAATGCATTTGTTCTTGCTTGAAAGGCTATATTATCCAAGGCAGTGATTTATACAAACTAGTAAATCACATTGCATTCAGTATAATTTATAGGTAGTCCTCAACTTACGACCACAATTGAGCCCAAAATTTCTGTTGCTAAGTGAGAAAGTTGTTAAGTGAATTTTGCCCCATTTTACAACTTTTCTTGCCACAGTTGTTAAGTGAATCACTGCAGTCATTAAGTTAGTAACATGGTTGTTAAGTGAATCTGGCTTCCCCATTGACTTTGCTTGTCAGAAGATTACAAAAGGTGGTCACATGATCCTGGGACACTGCAACGGTCATATATGTGAACCAGTTGCCAAGCATCCAAATTCTGATCATGTGACCATGGGGATGCTGCAATGGCCGTAAGTGTGAAAAATAGTCATAAGTCACTTTTTTCAGTGATGTTGGAACTTTGAACAGTCACTAAATGAACTGTTGTAAGTCAAGAACTATCTGCATTTTCTGAGTAAAGATAGAAAGAAAAAGACATTAAACTATTGAATTGAAGGGGGTTGGGTTAGAAAACACATAGTTCCCTATCCACTCCATGATTTTAGAAATTTGTACAAGCTAAAACAGACCAAAAAAAAAGCCAATGGGCTGAATCATATGTCTTCATTGCCCCAGCATAAAGATTCCTTGCTAAGCATTTTTTATTTCAGGTCCTCACAAGATTATTCTATTTTACTATCTTCCCTCCTTAGGACAGCCTGATGTCAAGTTTAAGTGTTTTTGTATAAAAGCAGTATTTTCCCTCTTGTTCTGATATGAAACTTCCCATGTGGACAGCCTAGGGTCTTAATGAACAATGATTACGTGAATAATATAGTTAGGGACTAGGAACTACCCAAATCCTATTGGATTTGTAAATTTGTTGCAAGCATCCCCCCTTCTACATCTGGTTTCTGGGTCCCATGGCACTATTATCATTTCTGTGAGGGGGACTAGACACATGCTCAGGGGAACAGAACCTCACAACTCCCAACAACTGAAAAGCCTTGAAAGACAGTGGCCTCAATTCCCAACCCTCTGCCATGCTGGCAGGTGATAATGAGAGATGAATCTCAATGCCGGTAGAGTTATTCTAGAATGCCAGTTGGATTCTGGGCTAAGCTTCTCTGCTAATTCTTTTGCCAAGAGTCAGTGCAGAGTTGCTCAGTTTCAGCATGATGGCTGCTTTGGGATCATTGGGCAGAAGCCTGCAGAGAGCAAAGTAGAAGATGGCAACTGGAGGATCTGTCCCTGTGGGTTTTACTCCGCTAATCGCAGCCAACTTTAGGGGGCAGGGCTCATCTCCGTTTCTGTAAGACCATTGAGCCAGTGCTGTCTGAAGATGATTCTGCAGTCACGTGGCCAGCATAACATCACACTGCAGCGCAGAGTGTATAGCGAAACATGGAATGCTTTTACCTTCCCACAAAAGTGGTACTTATTTATCTACTTGTATTTTTACATGCTTTCGAACTGCTAGGTTGTCAAACTCATTCCATCATGTGATGGTAGAACTTGAACTGCTGAAGGAGGGAGAAGGATAAATCAGAGCAGCGAAGAGTTAGTAGCTGCTCAGAAACACAGCTTTGTACTAAAGCAGGATAAAGAGGAAAAGCAAAGCCTTGGAGTTGCTTATTAGGGCCTACAATGCAACATCTTTGAAAAATATAAGCCATTTTTTTTTCAATGGGAATCTCAACCTTACTAATTCCTGTGTCTACAAGAGATCTGAGAGATCAGTATTTCTGTAGCAATAAAGAAACAAACAAACATTGATACTCATTTCCCCCCCCCAAAAAAAAAACCTAACTCTAAGTCAACAATGTCAAAAAAAAAAAAAAATACTGACTGGCAGAGCCTAAATGGCACATTGGTTGGAGGGTCAGAAGTGTATCACACACTCAGGAACACATCTGGAGTTTGATCTTTTTTACCAGTGTAGGACACTGAGTGGCAGGGAAATGATAGCAGGAAATTGAAGAGATTGTCCTGCAATAAGAGGACAGCAGTACTGGCCAACTTTGTTGCTGAACTTCATTGTTGACATACTTTTCTCCTGCTGCAAGGTGGCATATTAAAGCAGCTATGTGGATGAGCCCCATAGGGCAATCCCACTAATCTTTAATAAGCTGGCAACCATTAATCCCCCCCAAAAAAAACCTAATGTGTTGCTCTGTTCCCAGATTTATTTGAATTTGGAAGAAATGATCATACAGTATAAGTCCTTAAGCCTTTCCTCCAAGACAATACTAGAAAATAAAATTAGACAGTAAACAAATAATATTCAAGAATATAATGAGACAAAGAAAGATCTTATGCCTTTACTGCCAGTCAGGGAAGCTAAAGCAGATGACACTGGTCAGACCCCCTTCAAAGCCAGCAAACGTGCAGCAATCTCTTGATTAGATCAGTATAAATGTTTCATCCCATGGGCAATTTTGACTAGATGTATAGGATCTGAATCTTAATTAAGCACATCTGCTTTTCAGTGGATTCATCACACAGGATTTTAAGAAGGAGAAGGAGGACAAGCCTATCTTACCTTGGAATATTTTGCTCTCCTGCCAGGAATGAGAACATCAAGGCTAAAAGAGCCTTTGTTTATACCAGGTGGTGATGAGACCACCTCAAAGTTAAGGAGTATCTGTTATCAAGGTTAATTGGATTGAAGATGAGAAAGATCATCCTACTCCACACAAGTGTCACACCAAGAACAAGGCAGAACAAAGTGTAACCCAAATATAACTCTTCAGTGACTAAAATAATTGCCTGTGTAACTCTTTATTGAATACTTGGCCATTGCATGTAAATATTTGAACTATGGTGCTGGAGAAGACTCCTGCGAGTCCCTTGGACTGCAAGGCGATCAAACTGGTCAGTCCTAGAGGAGATCAACCCTGACTGCTCTTTAGAAGGCCAGATCTTGAAGTTGAAACTCAAGTACTTTGGCCACCTAATGAGAAGGAAGGACTCACTGGAGAAGAGCCTAATGCTGGGAAAGATTGAGGGCAATAGAAGAAGGGGACGACAGAGAATGAGGTGGCTGGATGGAGTCACTGAAGCAGTAGGCGTGAGCTTAAATGGGACTCCAGAAGATGGTAGAGGACAGGAAGGCCTGGAGGAACATTGTCCATGGGGTCGCGATGGGTCGGACACGACTTTGCAACTAACAACAACAACAACAACAATAAAAGTCTATGCACCTAAGGAAAGAGGTACATGCCACTGTCTTGTTTCTCTTCATCATTCTTCTGATAAAATCAGCAGTACCACACCTAGGACTAAAACAAAGGGAAAAATAAAGTTAAAATTTATAAGAGGAAGAAACTAAAAGAAAGTTTCTCACAAGATGTGTATACAATTCAATTATGTTATTGAGCTATGGTAGCGCAGTAATTAGAATGCAGTCCCGCAGGCTAATTCTGCTGACTGCTAGCAGTTCAGCAGTTCCAGTATCATCGGCTCAAGGTTGACTTAGCCTTCCATCCTTTCTAGGTCAGTAAAATGAGGATGGGGGCAATATGCTGACTCTGTAAGCTGCTTAGAGAGGACTGTAAAGCACTGTGAAGCGGTACATAAGTCTAAGTGCTATTGCTATTGCGATTGTGAAGTTTCCAAGCACCAGAGGAGAAGACTGAGAGCAGGTTTCTCCCACAGCTTTGGCAGAAGTAATTTGAGGTGACATAAATTGCTTCCTTGAGGAGAATCATGTTGCCTTTTCGCTTCGATGAAAAGAGTTATGTTGCCTCTATGGCACAAATCTTTTTATCAAAACAAATCTAAGCCACTTTGCACTTGTCTAAAATATGTAATACACATAGCTGAAGAATCATTTTCAACAGTGAAATAATCATTATCTTAGGATCTGTAGACATTCCACCGGGATATTTGTTCAAACACGTCACAAGCCATCACCAGACACCTATATGCTCTTGATGTTAATACATATTTATATAGCACTTGTCATACAATGTATTTTACAAGCCATGTCTCATTCATCTCCTTTAAGGATTATCATTACTTTGTCAGTGTTACAAAGAATTTTTTTCCTGAGACTGGAAGATCTGACTTGCACAAGGCTACTCAAGGAATCCTTGTCAGAAATGGAATTGAATATAAAGCCATTCTAGCCCTGAATTTTCTCCACCATACAGCAACAGAAGTGAAGTGAACATAGGACATAGAATCATAGAGCTGGAAGAGACCTCACAAGTCCAACCCCCTGCTCAAGGCAGGAGACCTTATCCCATCCCGGTTAAATGATTGTCCAATCTAGTTTTTAAACCTCCAGTGATGAAGCAGGAGGCAAGCTATTCCACTTATTAATTGTTATCACTGCCAGAAAAGTTCTCCTTAATTCTAAGTTGGATCTCTCTTTAACAAGCTTCCACCCATTACCTTTTGTCCTGTCCTCTGATGCTTTGTAAAGTAAGTAAATCCCCTCTTCTCTGTGACAGCCCCTCAAGTACTGAAAGATAATTAATATGTCACCCCTAATCCTTCTCTTCAACAGGCTAAACATACTAGGTTCCCATAACCATTCATCATACAGTTTAGCCCTCAGATCATTTGTCTTCTTTGTTGCTCTTCTCTAGACACTTTCTGGAGTCTCAGAATCTTCTTTGTATCATGGTGACCAGAACTGTGCGCAGTACTCCAAATGTGATCTCAACTAGTGTGATATAAAGCAGTATTATCACTTCTTGTGATCTTGATGCTATCCCTCTGTTGATGCAGCCAAGGACTGTATTGGCTTCTTTTGACAGGTGCAGCACATTGCTGTTCATAACTTAAGTGGCGATCCATTAGGATCCATAGATCTCTCTCCGTTACTATTGTTAAGCCAGGAGCCACCTATTCTGTACTTATGCACTTGGTTTTTCCTGCTTAAGTGCAGGAACTTACTTTTCTCACCACTGAACTGTATCTTGTTGGATAGGGCCCAATGCTCACGTTTGTCAAGATCCTTCTGAATCTTGAATCTATCTTCCAAAGTGTTAGCAATTCTAATACTATCTTGATGTCATCTGTAAATTTGATGAATTCCCCTTCTATCCCCTTCTCTAGATCATTTATAAAGATGTTGAATGTTCAGATGCCCCACTGCACACTTCCCTACATGTACATGTAATCTCATTGAGAACTACCTGCTAACTAATTGACTAACTGCTTAGCGAATTGTAAATCCATCTGAGAGTGGTACTGTCTAGCTCACAATTGCTCTATCTTATCAAGAAGTAGGCTGTAGTCTACTTTGTCAAATGCCTTACTTTTGTGTTAAGTATCTCTGAGGGCAAGCATCTTCAGAAAACAGAAGTGATACTTCTCCACATCATTTAAATCACATCCAACTTGCTGTTTAATTTTTTTTTTATTAGAAACAACTGCCTAAATTAAAATATAACATCAAAATTCAGCCCACTTTACCTGCAGACATTGTAGTTATTTCATCTGGAGAAAAAAAGACTTCCTTGTTGAGAGACGTGACCTGGGAACAGCGATGACCTTGTACTTACAATCAGAATGGTTCAAAGGGGCACAGCCTGTCTCGATTTCAAGAATTCCTTGCCTTAATGAATCACATCCGAATCATTCAGAGTTTCTGGTTAGCGTTTCACAAAGACTGAAAAGTTAACTTTCCAGAACGTCTCGTGCAATGTTTCATTGTCGCCAGCAGGTGGCTCCCTTAGCACTATTGATTCACATTTTTAAAAAGGGGGCAGAATTCAAATAGAGCTAGAAAAATAATGCTTTTCTTCTGTGATGCATCTTTATGCCTGCAGAATATAGGAGAAGGAGAGAGCATTAAATATATAATAATTACTATATAGAACTATGAACCCTTACACTAATTAATTAAATCATCAAACAGTCCTTTTGGAGCTGCATCTGTTTTAATGCAAGACAAAATGCATCAGAGGTCAGGAAAATCATGTATAAGAAAGTATTTGTGTATGTTTGATATCAACTAGCATTTTTTTTTAAATGAATTAGACACAGTGACATCTTTTTTCCCTAAGCTGTTAAAAGGCACCGGTACTAATTTACTATCCTAGCTTTATAGCTGTCTTAAGCAGGAGTTCATTGTTGATTTGAAGTCTCTCAGTGCAAATGTCCCAGGAGAGAAGAGAAGTTTATAATAATTAGCTTCCTCTTTTCAAGTTCTTCCTGCAATGTAGAATCCACTTGTTTTCATTGGTATGGTTAAGTCCCTCCCAACTCAACAAATGTGAACTGAAATATGAATTAGAACTAAAACAAAGTTATTAAGAGCAGATCCTAGCAGGCATACAGATGTCTCCACTTATCCTGTTTATTGCTTTTGCAGCTGCACAGAAGGACCATAACACTTCTTTTACACAAGTGCAGAAGAACTTTTTAAAGAAATAGGGGAGTTTTTTTTCCTCCCCCTCTTAAAACCTGGAAAAACTAGGAAATCCAGAGCCTGCATACACTTTGCTGGAATTGGTGACTCTGGCACTTTGTAAGCAAGTGACAGTTTTCCTGAATTAATCAAAGGATATTTTGTTCCCAAGTTTTTAGTCTACTAGCAAACTGGATCAGCTGGTGTCACTTCACCTTAACCAGTAGATACCTGGAAATTTTTAAGTACAGTGTACTGAAATGTCAGTTGAGAAAATTGAACTGGGCATTTTATCTCCAGAAGAAACGGATGGCAGATGTGCTTCACAGCCCGACCTTAATGAGACCAAATTCAGCAGTCCATATGTGGATTGGTACAAGTATGAACTTTATTCTTCAGTCTCTTTACCCAGTGGTAAGCGCTTCATTTTATATTTTATTTTGGAGTGCCATCTTGCATCTAACGATGGATCAATATGTAGACTTAAATCTATAGTAGGCTTTTGAATTTCAGCACTGATGGTTGTCAAAACAGATATAAGCTGGCTGTAAGATCATAACTGAATAATTGCAGAATTTATATCTTGTGACATCTGTTTTATTTAAATGGCCACATTTTAAATATATTTATGGGAACTGTACAAATCTTAATTCCAGTTCAATGAATGCAGTTGATGTGCATTTGCTTAGAGCTTCATGCTGTTTTAATTGGTGGATGGTGATTCACCCTAGTGATGTTAACTCTTCCAATTAAAAAAATAATGTGCTTCTTTGGAAATAGCTGGTTTCCATCTACAGAAGGTATTTCTTTGGCACTTTTAAGAGAAAAGAAGGGAGCTAATCATGTACAAAATAAGGTTATTCACATTGCTACTTTGTATATTTTCAAATGAGATGTCATTGCATCTATGTGTTTATGGCACAAGATATATTCTTTGTTTTCTGTGATTATAAGTCTGGTCTTCGCATGCAACAGTATAATCCTGTTCATGCATGCTCAGACGTAATTCCCAATGAGTTCAGTAGAACATATGGTTGAATGTATAAAATTAACACTAAGGTCTTGCAAGCCAAGGAAGGGATACTATAGGTCTTTCAAATTGTAAAGTTCCATCAATATTTGTAATTTAAACTCATGCCTTGACTAATTTATATAATAAATTTCTTAATCTTGATGATACCACACAGCACTTTGTTTTGACACAGGTGGCCTAATTTTAGATAGCAAAAATACACTGCTCAATGGAAGCAATAGATTAATGTAATGATAGATAGATAGATAGATAGATAGATAGATAGATAGATAGATAGATAGATAGATAGATAGATAGATAGATAGATAGATAGATAGATAGATAGATAGATAGATATAGATATAGATATAGATAGATAGATAGATAGATAGATAGATAGATAGATAGATAGATAGATAGATAGATAGATAGATAGATAGAGATAGATAGATAGATAGATAGATAAATAGATGATAGATAGATAGATAGATAGATATAGATAGATATAGATAGATATAGATAGATATAGATATAGATATAGATATAGATATAGATATAGATATAGATATAGATATAGATATATAGATATATAGATATATAGATATATAAGTGGACACTTTTTCTTTAGCAAATGAATTAAATTTACATGCATATGTGTGTGTATGGGGGGGGGGGAGGTCTACATGACTTGCCAGACTATATCTTGCCAGAGTATTGTATTGTATTCACACAGTAATTGAATTTGTTGTTCATATATGCTGCCTCACTCATTCATACATTAATGACTTGTTCTCCACAATTTCCATCATGTTGCAAATAAGAAGGAATATAGAAAGGATAATTTTCAAAAGGAAATGGAGAATTGCAAATATTCTACACTCAGTTCTGCCCTGCTTGTAATTATCATGCCCAACATTGATGTCAAAATTGTCATCTAAGACCAATTTTAAGAACTGTCTTGAAAATATGCGCTGGAAGACATTCTTACTGAAGATTCATTGAAGTTAATACCCTGAAGGAATTGTTTTTACTTGCGAAACCTCTTGGATCATCTTATTTATTAATTATGTATGGTTTGTTAGCTGTTCTGCAAAGCAAGATTAAATCCAAGACCCTAACAAATACAATGTTTAAAAATAAAAACAAGGATACAAAGGACAATTCCTGTCTACAAGGAGGACTTTGAAAAATATCATACATTTTGTTTGTGCTCATAGGTATACACAGGGCTTTTTTTCCTCATAGAACGCCCAGAACGGAGTTCCGGCACCTTTTTTGGATGGAACCTTGTAGGGTAGGCAAGGCGGGTTGTATGACATGTGTGAGTTCCGGCACCTTTTTGTTTTACAAAAAAAGCACTGGGTATACAATTCTTCAAATTCTATTCAGTGTTTTCGAGGCGCGGTTACTGAGAGACATAAAATGGTTCATACCTGGTTCAGTATTGTATTGAGATTTTCTCTGCTGTAATAGGAAGTTTATTTCATGATGTATGTCATCTCATTCGATTCATAGGAGATACCTGCAACTGACCTAGGTTTGCATTTGATGTATAATCACTTGTTACCTGAGCCAGTACAAGCAAATTAAACACATGACACCTGAATGCAAGCAATATTTATTTACAGTCTAGTGGGAAAAGGAACAATCTCAATGGAATAAGAAATAATTCTAAAGCATATTTAGCACCTGCTTATGAAAATCACAAACAGTATAGAAAGGCTGTGAGTTTCTTCAGTTACCTGTGACTTGTCCAAGTACTGTTGTTGGGTCATTTTCTCACTTCTTTGTTTTTTTTTCCTCTTTAAATAACAAGTAGCCCTTGACTTATAACCACACTTAAGCACAACATTTCTATTGCTAAGCAAGACAGTGAAGTGAATTTTGCCCCAGTTTGTTAAGTGAATCACTGCAATTGTTAAGTTAGTAACACAATTGTTAAGTGAATCTGGCTTCCCATTGACTTGGCTTGTCGCAAAAGGTGATCACATAACCCCGGCACTTTGCAACCATCATAAATACCTGCCAGTTGTCAAGCGTCCAGATTTTGATAACGTGACCATGGGAATGTCATGTGAAAACAGCCATAACTCACTTTTTTTAGTGCCGTTGTAATGAATCATTTAAACCTAACAGTAAAGTGATTAATTTCTGTAATATATGCATAACGGCAATTAAAACTGCCTATTAGTTCATATGACTTGGTAATGAATAGGTAGATCTAACCGATCTGACATTGCAACATTAGGAAAACCAATAGAAAACACTAAAGCATTTGAGTCTTTGGTACATTTCTGCTGCCCTCTAGTGAGCTTCTATTTTTTTTAATATCTCAGCTCTTGTTGTCTTAGAATAGAACACCTCTCATGTTAATAAGGGTATTTGAATAAACCATAGAAATTTCAGGGCCTACTGTTCTCTCTTAACTGCTATAATGCATTCTGTCTGTCTCCTTACTTCCTGTTTCTCCTTCTAATTTTGTCATGTGGCTGCTGCTGATTTTATTTCTAAACACCATCACATTGTTATACTTAATGCAGGTACTAACTTAGTTTTTAATGGTTGCTTTTTTCGATATACATAATTGTTGATCATTTCTCAGTGTCCAGAGCTGTAATTTTAAAATCTTTGTTTGTGAAAGTTATTCTAAAGTTGGCTTTTAAGGTGGTCAATGGATCATAAGAAAGAGTTTAATCTTGAACAGACAATTATATATCTTTCTCCTCATATACAATGCCAGTGGGTTGTCAGCCAATGGGCTTATTAAGAGTGGCCCACTCCCCCTTTGGTTGGTGACAAGTTTATCTTCTGCCTCCCTTCTGTAGCATAGAATTTTGCTCACCAGGTTGCTCAGGTTTGTCTAGTCTTGCTTCTTCACAACATCTGGCCAACTGGGACCCCTTCTGGAAGGAAAGGCGAAGAACTGGAGGTGCTCATAGTGCTTCTGTTC
The DNA here is from genome assembly GCA_023970755.1 of Azemiops feae. Lineage (NCBI taxonomy): Eukaryota > Metazoa > Chordata > Lepidosauria > Squamata > Viperidae > Azemiops > Azemiops feae. Next base: position 593,934 of record JALGBA010004088.1, on the reverse strand, counting down.
ACTGAGGGTCTCTAAAATCTCTGGTATTGTCTCTTGACAGTGTGGCACCGCCCCTGAAATAACATGTCAGCAACTTCAGGGTCTTCCTGTGACTGCAGCTATTGCTCAGTGGGCAAGTGTAAACTGGGCCTTTTGGTCAGTTCTATTGCAGAGAAACCACTGATGGATGGATGGATGGATGGATGGATGGATGGATGGATGGATGGATGGATTGACTGATTGATTGAACTTATATGGCTACCTAGCTGACATGCAATAATTTTAGACAGCCCACAACAAAACCAACAAAACAACAAAGAAATCATTGTGTCACTCTTACCAATGAATGTAAACATCTCTGTCTATGCAATATGGTATTGATTAGGTTTGTTTTCATTATTATATTTAGGTTTGATTATCATGGACGTTTTATTGTATTATTTTATGGATGTAGTATAAGCCACTGCAAATATTTTCAACTGCAGCAGGTATATGTTCAATAAATACCATTCCCCAGCTTTGAAAAGTGAAGAGGGAAGAAATGTGGAATTGCTGCTAAAATCTGGCTACATTCTCTCCAAGAGTTCATCCAAGTGGCTTATTGTAACATGCTTTATTAAATCTCATCCCTGGGCTTCTCTCCAGATCTTCTGCTCAGCATGGGATATGATCAGACAAAGCACCCATTAAATATATATAAAGGTTTGTCATATACTAACCTTTATGGTCCCCTATATCCATCTAATGCTCCTACATCTTCTTTTTGATTCTCTTTAGACAATTAATTTTATGAACAGGTGTTTTTTTTTTTAAATAAGCTTTTTATTATTTTAGGATCTGATGTATCTTTTTTGCTTTTTAATTATCCATATCTCAAACACCATATGCTTGTCTATGACCATAATAAAGATTTATTTTGATTTGATTTAAACATGTTTTATTATTCATACATTACATTTGTATGTCATTCATTCATAAGGCTTTCCAGAACATCAGGTTGTCCCCAAATGTGTACCAGGCACAATTGAGTCCAACCTGACATACAGTGATATATTACTATTAAAACATGAAATTAATTAGCTTGGTAAAGTGTTGTTTGTGTGAATAGAAACTGTGACTGACAATCTCACTACTTTCAAAATGAGGTTAACTTCTAAAAGCACTGTATATATACATACATAGGGGGGGAAATCTACTCCTTAGAAATTTTGGGTTATCTCCATGCATTCTTTTACTTTTATTGGCTACTTATTATTACAGATAATGATAACCAATGGACCATCTTCCATTTAAAGCAGTGAATAGGAAGCATCTTTCACAGAAAGATTTTTGTGGTGTTACTTATGTCTCATATAACATAATTCATCTGTAACCTACTCCACTTTGATCCCACTTTGGGGCTTAGCTCCTCTAGGTATAGTTAACCACACACCTTTTATAAAGAATAATCCGTAGCATTTCGGTACTATTAAATTAATAATCATCATATCCATTGGCAGGAGGAAGGCTAACAAACCTGCCACAGTTGGAACTTTTAGGGTTGAGCATTGTAATTGCTACTATTTCAATTAATTTCAAAGAGCCTTCTGTTCTCTTAGCACAGGGGTCTTCAAACCTGGCCCTTTTATGGCTTGTGGACTTCAACTCCCAGAATTCCTCAGCCAGCGTGCCTGGCTGAGGAATTCTGGGAGTTGAAGTCCACAAGTCATAAAAGGGCCAAGTTTGAAGAGCCTTGCCTTAGCAGATCTTTGTATCATCTATCAGACGTGGCTTTATCTTAAAGAGTCCCTCTCTATAAAGTAGGCTCTTTGCCAGAGATAATTGAAAGCTCACACAGAGATTTGACACGCTGCGTCACTGCCCTCTGTTCTCGTGGTTCTTGGCTTATGTACTCACATGGCAAAAATTGGATGGAAACTAATCTGGATATAGAAGTTCAATATTTCCCAAGGGAATAGTATATCTTGCCTGCTCTTCCTCCTTCTGATGAGTTATTTACTTTTAAGTTAGGAGACTGTTATACAAATCCTAGCCTATTTAAAGAGCAAATGTCCAGTGAATTATGGCTGTACAGAACAGGTTGGCATAGTTTGGTTCAGGCTGACCCTCTTTCCTACACAATATAATAGATAAAGATAAATTTTCTCAGAGCAAAATATGACTGGTACATGCAGCTCTCTAATTTCACCACACAACTTACTGTATTAAATTAATGGACTGTACCAAAAATGTTGTGTGTGACTAAATCAGTAAATGAGTTGCTTCAGAGCAGATTCCCTGTTGCCTTTCCTATTATCTCTTCTCTTGTTCTGTCAGCCTGGATCTCTTTTGTGTCTAGGTTTTTCAAATGCTTTACCTTTCACTTTATTTAAGCCCTCTCTTGTCTTGGGGGAATGCTTAATGGTCTATGCTGGAAGTCATAAATTAAGCCAATTTCCATTCATCTCACTACACACAATGATATTCCATGTTGGTAGTGGGACTTCTGGAAGCTAATTCCATGAAAGAGTAAGAATACTCCTGCACTGCAATTAGAAAGGTCTACAGTGATGAACTAATGAACAGTGCTGAAATGACTCAGCAGAGTATTTTTGCACAACAGATGGTTTAGTGCTGATTCTAACATGAGAATTTACCAATCTCAAAGAATCACTCTTGCAAAAAAAGGGATTATGTACCTTGCCATAATTCTGAATGATGATCACTTTCCTCTCCGGTGATTTCCAGGCATTAAAATCCTCTCTCTCTCTCTCTCTCTTTAAAAAAAAAAAACCCTACTCTGTATAAAGTTTTCTCTCTCTTTTCTGCAAGAAACATTTGCAAATTAGGGGGAAAGATGCTGGACAAGAAAGTTTGCATTCCAAACATGTTTTCCTTGGGAAAGCTCAACAGATGAGATTGCTCATGGTATCTGAAGTTTGACTGATCATCAGACTTATGTTGGGAAACACATTTTCATTTTCTCAGTTGTCTCTGGAAGTGAATGACTTGCTTGTTGTAGAACTAGACTACTGACAGACTGCCTATAGCAGGGGTCTTCAAACTCGGCCCTTTTATGACTCATGGACTTCAACTCCCAGAATTCCTCAGCCAGGCACGCTGGCTGAGGAATTCTGGGAGTTGAAGTCCACGAGTTATAAAAGGGCCGAGTTTGAAGACCCCTGGCCTATAGTATACCTATACAGAGTGCCTAGAAATGCCTTGCTCTTGGGCATTTTAATAAATGAAGTTAGACTAACTAGTACCAGGGACAGAGCTTTCGTTTTGGTGATGCCTTCCTTTGCAGCTCTCTTCTGCAATAAATGAGGATGGCTTCTTCATCCATTCCAATCCTATTTCTTTTAATCTCTGGAATTAATTGTTTCATTTCACTTTGTGCCTGACAATTGTGAAGGGTTGCAATTAAGTTCATTTGTCTTTTTGAATGGGACTTTATACACTAGCAGCAGAAAGGTAAAGATGCCCCAAAAAGGAGTGCATGAATGATAAAATGGTAAAATAAATAAACACTTTGAAGGATTCATATAATTGAGTCTTTTTTTAAAAAAAATATTACTTATCTCTTTTTATTTATAATGTACATTTTTAGTTCCTTTGGGGAAGATAGCTTGGAACAAATTATTTGTGTTGCAAAAAATCAGTGTAGAAAGCAGAGCGTTATAAATAAAGAGGAGTCTAAAAAGTCTAAATATTTTTTTTTAAAAGAATTTGGCTGCCTGTTCGTCTCCACTGGCAAGTGTGAACAATGCTGTTTTACTTAAAAGTCCATTCTGTCTGACATCATATAGCCTAAAAGTAGACATTTACACAAATGTTGCTAATTAGGCCTCTATTTATCATGTTTACTTTTTTCTGTACCCTCCTCAAACTGCCACAAGAAAGAGTCAGATAATAAGGTCAAATGCCTTTAAAGATAACACATTTCTCAGTCTCTGTGTTTTATGATTTAAGCAGACTCAAAATTGACTTTAACAAGGTGGTGTTGAAAAAGATTGTCATACATAAGCAATCACTTGGTGTTTTTTTTATTATTCTGCATTAACTTAGGTCAGGAGAAGAAGACAAATTAAAGATATAGGAATAAAAATAGCATTCTCAAAATTAAGGAAACTTTGCACTGATGATTCTTAAGAATCCATTTTAAGATCAGTACAATTTGATAATCAAACACGTGTCAAGGGTTAATGTGACAGCAAAGTTTGCATATGACACTAAATGACTGGGCTATGCAAAGCTATGGAAGGCTGCTTTGATTGGTCAATACTTTAGCCAAGAGATTCACAAACTAAAGTAGGAAACAACTTGGATGCAATGAAATGAAACAGGTAGGTTTAAGTAATTCAAGCCTGGCAATGTGCTTTGCAAGTTTGATGGTTTTGCTGATATTTTTTAGGGTGATTAAAGTATAGAATAATGAAACTTAATTTCCATGTAGAGTCTGATGGGCTCTCTAGCGCTGGCATGAGAAGGTAGTCTATCAGTTTTATTATATATTTGATTTATTCTGGAGTGGCAAAGCTTACACTACATTAGGCTTTCCTTTCTCTTCATTTTCTACATCCAATCACAAACCTTCACTTTGCTCTCTTTTTTGTTAATGGAACAAGTGGAATTCTTTTGCTACCTTGTCCACAAGCGGAACTTTAACCTTGTTCTCAGTTGTCCCACTGGTATCTCAAGGCTGGCCACTTCAGCATAATAAGTCCTTGGGTCAAAAATTTCCTTTCAGTATTGGGGTGGATTTAAACTCTCTCAACAGTGAGTTAGTGGAAGTCAGATGAATACAGGTGTTGGCTCCACTGTTTGTTTACTTCTTTAAGAATGGGGTTGGCAAGGAAATTAATGCTATTTTTTCCATGCTCACTTCTTTTTCTGTATCTTACATGGTTCTGGAACATTATATCTCATTGTCCCAGCCTGCTTTTTGTGGTGACTAAATTAGAGTATGGTCAGCAGAAGGCAAGATTTCATGTTTGCTAATGTGCTTGTCCAACCTGGCAAGCCACAGAAGCCAATGAATAAAATAGTTTTCTCCATGAAGGGGCAAACTTTTCACCATCCCAAATAACCCAATGGCCATAGGTAGAAAAATCCTAACATGTACAAAAACAAGTCAATGGGCAATATCATGCCAAGCCCTGCAACCCAAGAAGGCAAATAAAATAGGAAAAACATACTTTTCATAATTCCTGCATTGACTGATAATTATCAGATTGATAATTTGGAAGTTACTGTCAGGCCCTCAGTTTAGGTATTCCATAACAGAGGTCCAAATGGAATATTTCATGTTTTTATTATTGCAAAACTCTTGATTATATGTGAAACTAGGCAGGGTTAATGTCCCATGAAGCAGGAGTGTCCAACCTTGGCAATTTTAAGACTAGTGGACTAATGGAGAAGCATCAACATGTCTAAAGTAAGAAGTTGCTTCACTGAGAGTGTGGTGAGAGAATGGGTTGAACATAGAGATGTTAGATCCTTTATGGCGGGGGAAGCTTCAAGTCTACTGGACTTAAAGTTCCAGAATTCCCCTGTCAGCATGCGTTGAAGTCCATAAGTTGGACACCCCCGCCATAAAGGATCTAACATGTCTGCTATGTTCAACCCATTCTCTCAGGACACCCTCAGTGAAGCAACTTCTAACTTTAGACATGTTGATGCTTCTCTGTTAAAACCTATGACCATTTTCCCTAATAATAATAATAATAACAACAACAACAACAACAACAACAACAACAATAACAATAACAATAACAATAACAATAACAATAACAATAACAATAACAATAACAATAACAATAATAATAATAATAAAGTTGGAAGGGACCTTGGAGGTCATCTAGTCCAACCCCCTACTCAGGCAGGAAACCCTATACCATTTCAGACAAATGGCTGTCCAGTCTCTTCTTAAAAACTTCCAGTGTTGGAGCATTCACCGTTTCTGGAGGCAGGTTGTTCCACTGGTTAATTGTTTTAACTGTCAGGAAGTTTCTCCTTAGTTCTAGGTTGCTTCTCTCCTTGATTAGTTTCCATTCGTTGCTTCTTGTCCTGCCTTCAGGCGCTTTGGAAAATAGCTTGACTCCCTCTTCTTTGTGGGATATTGGAACACTGCTATCATGTCACCCCTCGTCCTTCTCTTCATTAAACTAGACCTACCCAATTCCAGCAACCGTTCCTTATATGTTTTAGCCTCCAGTCCCCTAATCATCTTAGTTGCTCTTCTCTGTACTCTTTCTAGAGTCTCAACATCTTTTTTACATCGTGGTGACCAAAACTGGATGCAGTATTCCAAGGGTGGCCTTACCAAGGCATTGTAAAGTGGTATTAATACTTCACGTGATCTTGATAAATAAATAAACAAACAAACAAACAAACAAATTCTACAAGCAGCTTGAATCAAATCAGTTTATGCTTCAATCTGGAAGCATGGACTTGAATCAAATAATACCATCTTTACCTCTTGAATCTCCATTTCAAATCAAATTAAGTTGACCTACTGAATATAATGCTGAGTTTTATTATTCTGTTTTGGTTTTGTTCATCATTAATGATTATTAATAATAACAAACTTGCCTATCAACTACTGACCTACAGGAAGGGTTTGTTTTCATTTGCAGAATGTGTTTTGTGTTTAGTAAACTTCATCTGCACTACAGATAGTCCTTGACTCACAATCACTATGGGTAGTCCACAACTTACACACCCAAAATGTCCATTGTTAAGCAAGATGGTTATTGAGTTTTGCCCCATTTTACAATCTTTCTTGCCACAGTTGCTAAGTGAGTCACTGCAGTTGCTAAGTTAGTAAACACAGTTGTTGTGAATCTGACTTTGATTGTCAGAAGGTCACAAAAGATGATCACATGGTCCTGGGGTACTGTAACCATCATACATACAACAGTTACCAAGCATCCAAATTATGTTCATGTGACCATGGGGATGCTACAACGATCATAAATTGAAAAATGATCATAAGTCACTTTTTTCAGTGCTGTTGTAACTTTGAATGGTCAGTAAATGAACGGTTGTAAGTTGAGGACTACCAGTATCTGTGGCTAGATAAATTGGTTGAAAAATTCCTTTCCTCAACTCAAACAAGGGCACATTTTGTAAAATTGTTCCTCAAGGCAGCAGTTGACAGGTATTTGCACATGGCGTGACAATGGTGTATTTATAGCCTTATGAAAGGAAAGGACTGCCAAGCCAGGACAGGACAGGACAGGCACATAAAAGTCTTGGAAAAATTCTAAAAGGAAAAAGTGTGATTCCCGCCATAAAGCAGTAAGCAATTCAAGGCTTCCCTGGATCTCCCAAATGGGAAAGCCACACTTATTGTAAAAATGCCAGAACACAATTGGGAACAACATGTAGATGGACCAGAATAGATCACACAATTTCCTCATTTCATAGCCCTCATCGCACTCTCAGAATAGAAGGGTACTTTAATACCATATTAAGAAACTAAAGAACAGAAAAATGTCTTTTTTATATAAAAGCCGAACACGCTTTTTAGAAAAAAAAGTAATGTAACATCCTGAAAATATATCTTGGTTCAAAGGTTTGGTCCATTTCAAAGATCTTTCCCCAGCAAGTTTCAAATGTACTTGTACATTTACAGTATATCCTTAGAATTTACCTAACGTCCACTTAACAATCTTTGTTATGCATCCCATCCCACTTAACTAAACCACTAATTATGTTAGTCTCACTTTATAAGAAGAATACTCCAACTCTTTTTCTACCTTTCTCAGGTTTGTAGAATTTGCTAGTTTGGTGCCACCCCACACTCATGTAATCCTTTCACTGAGGTCTTTATCATATCACAATTTCTTTTGTAACCTTCAGATATGTCCAAAGAATACATGAGGGGGCAAGTTACAACAATTCACTTTCTTACAACACATGGAAATAAACATGCACATTCCTTTTTATCTATGCACAAGATTTATTTATTTATTATTTATTCATTCATTAATTCAATTTATATCACTCCCACCTCACCTTTAGGTGACGCTGGAAATTTTACAAAAAAATTATATAAAATATATAAAATGTACAATATAAAAATAAAACATATAGCAGCAAAGAATAATCTGATCTGAGTAAGTATCTATGCAGCCAGAAAGGGATGCTTAGCCTCATGACACACCAACAGAGATGAAGTCAGCTTATCTGGTCATGATATCTGCATATTACATTCTGATTGAAGACATAAGGTTCACTCTCCAAAACACAGGATTTTTTTTTTTTGTAGGTTTGTTTGCAATAACAGACTGGAAGTAGAGGAAAAGCCCAAGAGAGCTCAGGATTAACTGTGTTTGTTTGTTTCCAGCTAAGGAAAAATCCTTCATGTTTAGATTTGATCCTTCTCTGTTTAAAACTCTTTGTCAAGAGGTTTGGAGAGTTTAAGAGAGAAGTTGCCACATCTGCTCTCTTGATTTATGAAATTCTTCACTTAGAGGTCTTAATAACATTTCTGAGAAACCATAAAAATACCTTGGTAGCATAAGATAACTAACAGTATTAAGGGCTACCCCTCTTGATATAACACAGGCAAAGTTTTCATACCAAGCTATGCTAATTTCCATAACAAAAGGCACCCATCCTGTTTTTTGACAGACTGACAACTTCAGTGCTTATGGAATAAACAGCATGATACCCATTTTAAGGTACAGTTTTTAGCTGTTTTCAAGAAATTGTGTTATTGTCAGCTCTCCTGGAGAAAGGGGGCCCCAGGGAATCACTAAATAAAGATCAAGTATATAATAAAATAATAAAATTGGGATAAAGACATCTTTAAAAAAAAGTTCAATATGATAACGTCCACAAATTGCTTTCCCTTAATCAAAAGTTCTCTATCATGTCAACATTAACATTTGAAAAGTAGACTTTGTTCATAACTTTCAAGTTATATATTAATTTTTCATACCAATGTTCTACTCCTGATTCAGGCTGATTCAGGGTATTCTTGTTTTATCTCCAAACCCACACACCAAAGGAAATGTAATTTCTATTCAGAGCCCATTTTAATACTGTGTTTAATAGCAAATTCATAAAGTTTACCTTAATGTAAATGAGTAAGGACTATCCCTCACTAATCAACCACACATATGCACCTCTACTTTTATGACTTTTTAAACATACCAATTAGGCTATTCCTTCCTTAACTGAAGTTACTTTTTGGTTTTTTCACATACATCTATGCATTGGTCATGCACACTTCTTTGTTTTAAAAATCTAACATAATGCACACTTATTTTGATATAAAACGGTATATTAATGAACAATTTGGAGTAATTTAAATATAGTAATCTGTGTTTCATAAGACAGTTTCCAAAACTGGAAGTTATTTTTTCCTTTTTTTTCTCTCTCTCTCCCTGGGGCTCACTAAACACTCATCCAGGCCATACACAGATACAGGGACAAAATGTCAAGTTGTAAATAATGACAGGAAGTATTTTCAAAGAATGTATACACTTTATTTGTAGGCTTCAAAGATTCTTTAAATGGATGCTGAATGCAAAATTCTGTTTATTACATTTTTCCTTTATTTGGGAGTAATTTGTCCTTGTCCTTCAGAGAAATTTATCTAATTGGATGTATGAATGTATTTTAGTCTCTTCTTTTTTTGCTACTATCAAAAGAACACAGAGTTCAAAAGACTGCATAAAAAGGAAGTGGTGAAATGTCAAAGGAAGTCAGATATTATCCTATTTCCATAGTTTCCTAGATAATATGCGAGCATATCCAGTACATAGCAAACTTACATTCTTCTTTTTTTTTCCCCTTTTGGCAATTTCCTTTTTATTTAACTGTTCACTTTCTTTGGTAACATCCCCAACTTATTTATTTGTTAATGAGATTTCGATCCTGCTTTTCCTTTAGGAAGTCAAGGTAACTTACACAGCAACTCCCTCTTCTAATGCATGCTAGCTTTGTCCTACTTATCCATGCAGATTTTATTTTGCCTGAAATCTAGCAGTATCAAAGTATTCTGTATTTTGTTTTGTTTTTCCAAATTCTGGCCAACCTGTGTTCACAGTTCACAGAACTTTTGCAATGTGACAGTTTTGGGTTTCAGACAAAATATTTTCCCCATTTTCTACCCCATCAGGTAGAAAGTGTTACTGTGTCTTGGGAATAAGCAACTGGATTTCCAGTAAATATTTTTAAATATTCTCTGAAATTATGAATAAATTTATGTGCACCATTATATCTATGGTGCTCATTGACTTTAATATTTTTCTAGCTGTTTATATACAGAATAACAGAGTTGGAATGGACCTTGAAGGTCATCTAGTCCAACCCCATGCTTGAGCAGGAGACCCTATACCATTTTAATTCAATCAGAATAGAGCTGGAAGGGACCTTGGAGGTCTCAATCACCTTCTTAAGCAGGAGACCCTATACCATTTGAGACAAATGGCTCTCCAATCTCTTCTTAAAAACCTCCAGTGATGAAGCACCCACGACTTCTGAAGGCAAGCTGTTCCACTGGTTAATTGTTCTCACTGTTAGGAAGTTTCGCCTTAATTCCAGGTTGCTTCTCTCCTTGATTAGTTTCCAACCATTGTTTCTTGTCTTGCTTTCTGGTGCTTTGGAAAATAAGTTGACCCCTCTTCTTGGCAGCCCTTCAAATACTGGAATACTGCTATACTATCACCCCTAGTCCTTCTTTTTTCTAGAATAGCTATAACCTGTTCTTGCAACCATTCTTCATATGTTTTAGTCTCCAGGCCTTTAATCATCCTAGTGGCTCTTCTCTGCACTATTTCCAAAGTGTCAACGTCTTTTTTGTAATGTGGTGACCAAAACTGGATACAGTGAATTGATTACACTATCAAGGTGCACCAGTTTACCCTGCCACTAGCCTGGATGAGATTATTTATTTATTAATGAAACTCATAGGCTGCCCCAAACTATTATAGAGAGAATTTTTAACTACCATTGGTTTCTCACAGATTTTCTCCTATATGGCTGGGCGGTCTGAAGGCTCTTTTTTTCTCTCTCTCTCTACTCTTCCTGATTTTTTGCAACATGCCTACCTTAAACTATTATTTCTCTTCATCATTTACAAAAGACAATACGGCTAGTAAATAAAATATTTCTTTTTATTTTTCTTCCATAAACTTCCATAAATGTCTACCATATGTAAACAAGCTTCAATAAATTGCTTGTTTACACTACTTAAAATAGCCCTTCTGGCCCATCTTACTTTTGTTTAGCCACTGTTTTCTTTTTATATCTTCCCATTCTATATTTGTCTAACATAGACTAAATTCTTCAAGGCAAAGACCGTCCTTTAAAAAGTACTGTAAAAATGCCATGCACAGCATGAAAATGGCTACTATAAATAAATTTCAAATAAATTAGAACAGATTCCAATGTTGTAGTTGGATACAGTGTTGAGTTTATAATAAAGGCATAGGCTACAGCTAAAATACATATCAGTATTTGTTGTAGTAGAACAAATTGCTTATAAGAGATTAGGCCCTATTTCTCCACCATATAAAATAAAATGTATTTCTTTTCAATTTCAGACTTGATAGCTATCATTTTATCTGGCTGGAAATGAAAAAGAACAGCCAAAGATGAGGCTATTTTTCTATATATGTAAGGATTCTCTATATAAGTATATACATCTGGAAATCTCATTTTTAAGTGAATCAAAGTGTCATTTCAAGAATAAAATCACTTTTATTTAATCATACTGCTGGTTTTGGTACTTTGGGGAAAAGTACTGACCCTGTTCTAAAGCCTTACTCTAAAAGAAACTAAAAGTGATGGAATGGTCTAGTATATATTAGTGTACTGTGTAGCACTGCATAGTATTAGCATACTAATGTATTGTGTGGAATTGTGCACTATTAGTATAATGCAAAATATTATGAATTGTGTATTCCTCCAGCTGTATTTCAGCTTCAGTTATTATTGTTATTATTATTTTCATCCTTTTCTCAGCGTTTGACATTGAATGGGCCTGAAAATTAAGCATTAAGCCCAATTAGTATTTACATTACCTGGAATTTCTGTAGGCTAAACTGAAAAGAAAAATCCTAGAAGAACACAATGGCAAACTCTCTTCTATCTATGATTAAAAACAAACCTGAATGGACATGTTCATGTGGCCACCACAGGTGGTGCTCAACTTGAAGGAGTGACAATGATGAAGATGATGTTAGATTTATGTCCCACATTTGTCCATGAACTCATGGTGGCTTCATTTATTCCCACAGCAGCCATTTCAGATAGGGTTGGGGTGAGAGAGAATGATCAGCCTAGTATCAAACAGTACATTTCCATATTTGAGAGTAGACTTTAACTAATCAACATCTCACTCAGTAGACATCTTCTCCAATTGCATGAAAATGGCAGAGATGATATGTCAAGCCTGAATGACTCAAAGTGATTGCAGAGTTGACGAGGATGGACAATAAGGGATGTAAAGAGGCAACACTGGTGGATCTTTGGATGACTCTTATCCATGTATTTTTATCCTACATTATGTATGATCTGAATATATAGAGAGAGGACAAGGGGGGGGGGAAGTAAGATGGAAATGCAAGATATGAATCAAATACCTACTGTAAGATATTTTGATTCCTTTGTTTATGACGGGAAGCAGGATTGGGCTTTTAGACTGGACCTTTCCCCATGTTTTCATACTACCTAGAATTTGTCATTTGGGACAAGTCCTGCCTCCAGATACATTGCTTATTTCAAGGGAGTATCCACTTCCAGTAAGAATCTTGCAAGCAAAGCTCCCTTATCCTTATCCCTCCCTTATCCTACTTGATCAAACTACATTTTAAGGAACATAATGGCAGCAGAAACAGGGCTGCCCAGTAAGATACCCGCAAATTTGGCATGCTCAGACAAAAGGAGAGAAAAAAGGCTTAATACATAGGCCATTCTGGGAGGGTGAAGAATATCTGGTATGAACTACATCCTGAAAACTTTCAGTTCTTGCTCATTCTACTTAAAAAGTAAAAAATCCAAAGCTACAGTATAAAAAAAATGTGCAAGATCTTGTATAATCACAATCACCTGGAGAAAAATGATGCAAAGTCAGAGGACTGATAATGAAAGATTTTTGCATATTTTTGCTGCTGATTTTAATGATAGGCATTATTAAGATTCTGGATTATGCTATCGGTTACCATTTTATCCATCAGATTTATTTACAAAGCATCCAGCAACTTGATGGATGTTCTATCCTTTACTGGAAAACCAGAAGATGAACCATGAAAACACGTAGTTTTGTTTCATTGTTATTGTGTTAAATTAATGAGCTGTCTAGACAGATCAACTGAGTCAGCAAGTGGACAGGTATCTGTTCTGAAAAGCAAATAAAAAAGCTTTGAGATGAAAATCAGAATTCAAATGGAAATCTAGTATGGATCAAATGGCACATTGTAAATAATGCAATGTAGAGTACAGATCATTATTAGACCACTTTAATATTCTTTATTAATTTAGCCAATTCAACTGGAATTATTATTATTGTGGTACAATTAGCCAAATGTTTAGACTGGATTTGGCATTTTTATCCACTTATTGAGTCCTTCCCAAGCACCTGGGACAAGGAAATGTTCTTGTTTAACAAAATAAAAGAGTTGGAAGGGACCTTGGAGGTCTTCTAGTCCAACCCCCTGCCCATGTAGGAGACCACCCTACCATTTCAGACAAATGGTTGTCCAATCTCTTCTTAAAAACCTCCAATGATGGGACACCCACAACTTCTGGAGGCAAGCGGTTCCACTGATTAATTGTTCTGTCAGGAAATTTCTCTTTATTTCTAGGTTGATTCTCCTTGATTAGTTTGATGGTATTAAAGGTATCATCGCAGGATATAAGCTGTTCTAAGTAAAATGACCTTTTTCACTCAATTTATGGTGATTTTCTCAATGCTGATGGTGTTCCAGTAATGGTCCAGATGTTTGGGGATTGCCTAATTCTATTGGTACTATCTTGGCTTTCTTTTATCACAATTGTTCTACTTCTATTTGCAGATCTTTATTTTTCTACAGTTCTTTCTCTTCTCCTGTATTTTTCTGTCTCCAGGTAATCCACTATTCAGACTTTTTTGTCTGTGGTGTTGTGTGGCAGATGCTTGTCTGTTTGTATTCTGAAATTCCTGAGTACTGTACTTTAGCTTCTTCATTTTCTATTACTTTGTCTATTCTCTAATCCCAAATGGTATTTCTTGCAGATATTTCAATGAACTATTGTTGCTACTTTGTCACGACATTTTTTCTAGTCGGTCTGTGCAATCTTCTTTCAGCAGCCAACCAGGTGGCCCACTTCTTCTTCAGCTTCTTTTATCATCATCACTATTATTATATATATAACAACACAAAAACCACAGCTGTCAGTTCTTTAGCTGGTGTTCATAACATCAAATTTATTCTAAGCACCTAAGATATCATAATGTATCAACATAGTATACAGTATATGCCAATCCAAGCATTGTGGTCTTTTGTAATTGATGGATGGAAAGTTTGTCAATGCGTAGATTTTTTTAAGTGTTGTCCAAGATTTTTTGCTATGACAGTCAGTGTATCAATAACTACCAAGACCACCACAGCTGGTTTATGTCATAACTGGTTATTTATATGCCCAGCTATGACATCTAAGCAACTCTGGAATTAGAATGGAAAACATTATAGCAATTCTAGGAACATTGCTATATGAAAAAAAAAATCCCGTTTACATTTTGTTTCCTCAGATTTAATTTAGTACTGTTCATAAAGTATCCTTTCTGCAGACTTATATATTATCACTATAAAAGTAATTGTGTTCACTCAATTAAACTTTAAACTATACTGAAATAATAGGACATTTTCTATAAATATCAGCAAATATGGTTTCCTGATTATTATTATTTTTTAAAAAAACTATATGCGATATTGCTAAAGTTGATAAAATGAATGCTGGTGTTATAAGGTATTATAAATGCAAGAAATGGATGGAGTCTGTTGCTGATATTGTTGCTACTTTAAAAAAAATATGATGCTGAGAAAAATTGGCTCACTGAAAAGAATAAAAAGGTGATGGAATTCATAATAGCATCTATCCTGCCAGGTATTTTTGTCAGAAATGCCACAGCAATGAGCTTCCTGATTTAAATCTCTTAGCAATAGAGCATTTTGTTCTGCTTGACATGAAAGCAATTGGTGAGCCACCCTGGGACTAGAAAATCAACAATATACCAGCTGTCATTTTATCTTCTATCCCTAGTCAGAACTAAGCTGTTTTGAAAGCCAGGATATTTTCAAGATAACTTTGTTTTCTGTTTTCTGTCCCTTTATGTTGTTAGAATAGAGCTGGAGACAAAAACTGTAGCTAACATTCCCAAATGAGGTAGTTTAAGGGGTCCAAGATCAATAAGTTGTTTGATTTGTAACAACATAAGAAGGTCTTTTGAAAAGCTTTGGGAAGGCCAGCCAGTGGCTGTGCAATCTCCAGCCATTCTCTTGATTTCCATCAGCAGAAGTCCTTTGGAGGCATCTGGCCTGCAACATCTGGATCTTACCCAATTATTATGAGTATTAGCTTTTCATAGATGTATCTTGCTCTGACCCCCTGCTGAAACCATCCAGGAAACTTTAAAGAAATGATTGCATGATATCAAATTAGCAAACACTGTATACATAAAGCTATGTGAACCATGTGATATAATATCCAAGAAGAAAAATCTGGAAAAATTATAACCTCCCCCCCCTCTAATTTGTCCAAACTGTGCAACTTTCATCCTCCTTGTTTTGATATAAAAAAACCCCAAATTTAAATTTAAATGTTGACAAATGTAGCAAAAATTCACTGCTACAAATCAGGCATTGATTTAACACTGTTAAAAAGATCATCCTAGGATGGTGACTTTCCGTAAACTTTCAAACAAACAGCATTGATTCAAGAAGAGTAATGGTAAGATGTCTCCTTGTTCACACAGTGAGTTATTTCTGATGACACAATCAACTTGGAATTAGGTTACTAATGATCTTGATATCTATGTGGAATACCTTAAGCATCCCAGGAAGATGTTTATGCAGCAGTGGTGTAAGACTGGGAGAGCCAGATTAAGATTCCCTACTCAATTATGTAGCTCACTGCATGACACTGAGCCAATATTCTCAACCTACTGTAGTCTATTGAGTATAGTAAAGGATGATGTGAGGTAGTAAATTTATAAATCCTAGCCAGTAACTTAAGATCTAAAGTTTAGTTATGGTTTTCATAGTGTAGGTTGGTCCTTTAAACTGACAAAGTATAATAATCTGTGCATATTAATTCATCCTCCCCAACAAATAATACACATATTTCTCAGCAGTTTCTTACAGAGTTCTACAAAGCCTGAACAATCATCAATTTTCAGCAGAAATGGAATCTTATGTTTTTTCTCTGATTTTTCAGATTTCTCCAATTTTCTCCAAGGTTGTTATTTTTACGAGGAATTACACAAACAATGGATTAGGTTGCAACTCATTTACACATACTTGCTGCCCAAATGTAAGGGAGCAACAATTTTCAACAATATCTGTGATGTTGCCTTAAAGTCATCTGCAACCCCACCCACGTCTGACAGACCTAAGTCGTCCTTTTTTTTTACTAGTATTAAAATGATATATTCTCCTTATTCAAAAACTTTATAAAGGCAACTTCAAAGTGCATTAAATTTATTAGGAGAGAAATGACTGTCAGTGACAGAAAACAGGTGGCAGGGTTGCAACAGAGACACAAATTTTGTGTGAGTGGCAATCAGCTGATTTGCAAAAGGGTACTGCCAGTTTTCATGTTTTCAGATCAGATACCAATGAGGGTCTAAACAGAAGATATCCTTATGATGAAAATTTAGATTAATTTTAAAAAGTCCAAAAGTCCAAACTGTCAAGTTTGGTACAGCAACCAGAAAGGACAGATACAGATTCCAATAGATAGTTAGGACTGCAGAAAAAACAATTGCAATCAGCCTGCTTTCCATTGAAAACCTACATATTGCGCGGATCAGAAAAAGGGCTGAGAAAATATCTACAGACCCTTCACATTCTGGACATAAATTGTTTCAACTTCTCCCCTTGGGATGCTACTATAGGACATTGCCTGCCAAAATAACTACTTTTTTCCCCTCTTGCCATCACTCTGCTGAACACCTAATTCTCACAATACTTTCTTATGTCTAAGGATATTTGCCCATGTTGTTTGGCTGTAGTATTTTTATTATCCTATCTTCTGTCCTATAGCAGCATCCGGCCTTCTCAATTCCTGGCAAATAGATGGGGAAGAAATGGAGGTAGTGACAGATTTTATCTTCCTGGGCTCCAAGATCTCCACAGATGGGGACTGCAGCCAAGAAATTAAAAGATGCTTGCTCCTGGAGAGGAAAGCTATGGCAAATCTAGACAGCATACTAAAAAGCAGAGACATCACCCTGCCAACAAAAGTACGTATAGTCAAGGCCATGGTTTTCCCAATTACAATGTATGGCTGTGAAAGTTGGACCATAAGAAAGGCTGAGTGCCAAAGAATTGAAGACTTTGAACTATGGTGCTGGAGAAGACTCCTGCGAGTCCCTTGGACTGCAAGGCGATCAAACCGGTCAGTCCTAGAGGAGATCAACCCTGACTGCTCTTTCAAAGGCCAGATCCTGAAGTTGAAACTCAAATACTTCGGCCACCTAATGAGAAGGAAGGACTCACTGGAGAAGAGCCTAATGCTGGGAAAGATTAAGGGCAATAGAAGAAGAGGATGACAGAGAATGAGGTGGCTGGATGGAGTCACTGAAGCAGTAGGCATGAGCTTAAATGGACTCCAGAAGATGATAGAGGACAGGAAGGTCTGGAGGAATGGTGTCCATGGAGTCGCGATGGGTCAGACACGACTTCGCAACTAACAACAACAACAACAATCTTCTTTATTACCACCTCTTATTGCTATCATTATTATGATTATTACTACCCTGTTGCTTTGCATGTACACTGAGAGCTTCTGCACTGGAGACAAATTCCTTGTGTAATCATATTTGGCCAATAAAGTATTCTATTTTATGCTCTATGCTATGCTATGCTTATGATATCAGACAGGTTGATCTTTGACCTGCCATGTTGAGCTAAAATAGTGATAAGGGTAAATACCATGGCATCTGCTTTTCTTAGGCAGGTTTAAAGCTCTCCAACCTCTCTTTTCTCCCTCTGTCCCCAACCCTATTACTTAGTTTAGACCTCAGCAAAGGAAGTTGACAGATTAGTAAGAGCTAGCTACAATGTTAAGTGTGTAGCAGATACTGGGTGCCCAGTTAAAACAAAAATGGGAAATCAGCATTCAGCTTATCTGGCTATTAGCATTTAAGCATTTAGCTTATTCTTTAAAGAAATGTCTTCTCCCTACTCCCTTTTTGTTATGTCACTTGCCTAAGGATACTGAAGAACTCCAAAAGTTGACACACTCTTCTTTTATTAATTCCCATTAGCTCAAGTCACATTGGTTTGTTTGTTTTTTTAATGAATCTTGTATGTGTGTTTCTGTGTTTTTCTAAAATGGAAATGTTTGTGTTTTGTTGTCTTCTTTCTGGTTTTCATCTATCTTTTGCTTAAGCATAGGAAATGAAATGTTGCGGCTGGTTGGTTTGCGAAGAGCCCATCATGCTATTTTGTACTGCCTTATCAGTTCCTCTATTCTCCCTCTGTCAGGAAAGGAAATGAGTAATTGGAATGTGATATCTCCAGTCCTGTGAACAGTGTATTAGTGTACTTACCTTCACCAAGAAGGATGAGACAAGAAGGATGGGTTTTGAGGCTTTCATTCTCAAAACTCATCTCTAAATCTCTAACAGATTAAACTTAACCATATATTGGGTGAGTTTTGTTTTAAAGTCTAGTTTAAAATATGGAAATCAGATTATTATGAAAAGACTCCTATTGAAATTTATGACTGAGCTGAGATCCTCAAATCCTCTGTCATTTTGCAGGGCTGAATCATTGCTCAATATTTTACTTGAGAATATGCTGCGATTGATTTTAAAACATCTAGAAAAATGAGCATAGTTTCCTTTTTAATTCCCTCCACCATCTGGGAAAAAGTAAAATATTGATTGCCAATGTACAAATGCATATCTGTCCTTACTGAATTGGGATTTATTGATTAAAAGACAAAGTGAGTTGTAACTGAAATTAAAATTCAGCTCTTTGGATCATTCAAGAAAGGGTTCACCACTGAGATGCACCTTTTTCTTCTGTTGAGAAGGTCTTTTGTTCATGCATAAAAGAGAATGGAAAGTTACCAGACATCAAAAGTCCCATTGTGTTATTGCTGTTATTGGGCAAATGAAACAAGCTACAGACAAGTTTTGTTTTCCAGGAGAAAATTAGTGCATATAAATGTTTTCTCTTCAAACATTCTGTCTCTCTTTCTCATTTCTAAATTTTATTTTCTATCTTATTCTATAGATACACTTGCAATTTTTATAGAGCTTCACTGTACATCCTATTCTGTGGGTTTTACAAGTTTCTATGGGTTTACTATGTCTGTAAACTTTCTCTTTTCCCCCTTTTTTTGTTGCTGGTATTATCAGGGTTTAGCTAACTGCATCCCACAAATGTCTTATTGTTTTCCTCTGCAACCCGAGTCCATGTTTCAGGTTACCAGATTTGGCTCCCTTGGCTGTTACTGATGCTAACTGGCTATTGGTGCTGCTACAGAAGCAAATGTGGTGGCTGGACTCTGTCTGGTCACAGTTTGCAGATGGATTCTAAACTAGCTCCTTGCTTTTGAATCAGTTCTTGCTTCTTCTGCGCTTCCAGTCATCTCTTACTGATTGCTGATTCTGGTCCCACATATCCATCAAATCAGCTTTGCTATTGGCATACGAGGGCAATTTGGAAATAAACCTCCGTTTGGTTATCAATGCCAGACACTCGCAGATACAGAACTTTTATTATACACATTAGAAAACTACAACATTACATTACTTTTTGATATAATCTCTATTCAAATTGAGGCACTTGTCATAACGTCTTACAAGGTTTGAAATTCCTTAGTAGTAGCCGCTCGGCGCCAAATCTGGGCTATGGGGGAGTGATCAGAAATATCCCAGCAGAACTGCTTCAAAAGTTCTTGGGTGCATCTAGCGGTGTGCGGGCGAGCATTATCGTGAACCAACACCACACCGGAAGTCAGCATGCCCTGACGCTTGTTATGGATGGCTCATCTGAGTTTTCATAACGTTTCACAATAGACTTCTGAATTGATGGTCGAACCATGCTCCATGAACTTCACTAGCAGTACTCCTTTGGCATCTTCACATTTGGCGGGATTTTCTATGGCGCCACTTCCGGTGTGGTGTTGCTTCATGATAATGCTCACCCACACAGTGCTAGATGCACCCAATAACTTTTGAAGCAGTTCCATTGGGATGTTTTTGATCACCCCCCCCCCCCATAGCCCAGATTGGGTGCCAAGTGACTACTACTAAGGAATTTCAAACCTTGTAAAACATTATGACAAGTGCCTCAATTTGAATGGCAATTATGTCAAAAAGTAATGTAATGTTGTAGTTTTCTAATGTGTATAATAACAGTTCTCTATCTGCGAGTGTCTGTCATTGATAATCAAACGGAGGTTTATTTCTGAATTGCCCTCGTATTTTACACTGCCACATACTCTTTCCCTCTCTCCAATACCTGCCACCACAGTGGCTCCTCTTGATATAGCCATAAAAGAAAACAAAAGGGGGGGACTTCACAGGATAATATGCCCCAACAACAGCACAACATGACCCTTGGGAAAACAAGGATACATGAGAAGAAGCACAGAGGAGAACGTAACAAACTACACTGTGGCATTATGACATGCACTCCATGGCTCATGCCCCTTATGTCTGATTTTAGCACATACGTGTTATGTTGGTGTTTATGCTGAGATGTCATGACACATATTTCCACATTTTTGTTCATTGCAATTAAAAGCAGGTCCCTCTGCTTGGTGGCGGTCCCCTTGATCAATGGCCGCAACAATATTCAGAGATGATATCCCAGTCATTTTTAACTGATTGGAAACTATGCTATTCTTTGCATAAGTATAATTATTTGTCTTGGGGGAGAGGAAGGGGAAAAAAGAAGGTATCCCCAAATATGTTGGTGTAAAGCTGTGCAAAATCATTTGAAGGAATCATTTGCAGAGCAAGTAAAGCATTCCTCCCAATCTAGAGTGCTACATCTTCTTGAAGGCTTGGTGTAACTGCTCTGAGGGCTTCCTTATATTGTCTGATAAATCTAGTCCTGCACGTACTTCCTGAAAGATTGTGGCTATATTACTTCTGCAAAGTCTCTGGATAAATTTCTAGGGAAGCCAGGATTCCCTAATAATAAACATTTTTAAAAAAAAACATTCTAAATTTACACAATGACACAATGCTTCTCCAGAGGGTTAAAATGGCTTTTGTTTATGCTTTTGATAAATACACGATTTGTCCAGAACTGGAAGAGGGACACTGTGTTCTCAAAAACTCATAAGTAGTATATCATGTTAATTGATGGTGTTGATGATAATAATAATGATACACCAACAATAAGCAATGACCAAAAACTGCTGGGAACTCTATTTGTTCATCTTATAATATTTAAGGATGCATGTGGAATCATAAATGGATGGATAAAAATGTATATAAATGGACATTTGAATTTTTCTTTCATTTACTAGGAATACACTGTACAATTTTCCTTTGCATTTTTGAAATATTTAATATTATGAAGAAGTACCTTAGAAAGAAAGTTCCATATTTTGCATTCTAAACTGTGTTTTAGTGGTGAAAAAGTAAATTTGGTTAAGTCTTAAGATTTGGGGTTGCCAACTTATTTGAGGAAAAGTCAAATTAACTTGGCAAAGCAAAGTTGAGGCACAAAGAAGCTTTTTCCAGTAGAAACCTCTGTACTGGTGCCATTAGTGATTATATTTTTAATGATGGAGTCCTGGTGCTCTTTGAGCTTGGTTGTTTTCTTGCAGATGTTTCATTGCCCAAGCTAGGTAAACTAGTAATGAGTGGGTTAGAGTATTTTAAATATATATTTTAATGGTGATATGAATTACTGCATACATGGAAGAAAATTTAAGGTATACTAAAATGTGGCTACTATTCATGTATTCTATAAATTTACAATGTCCTCTGTGCATAGACATTAGTTTGCATTTGAAATTAATAAAATATTTAGTTTATAGGAAATAATAATTTAGCTTAAACAGATGATTATAGACATCGAAGCATAATTAACTATTTTCTCTGGAACAAAAGTTCTGTGGCCCATTATCATTCTTCAGCATCTATTGAAATATTTAGGATTTGGGCATTTAACATGAATCCCCCCAAAAAAGGAAGTTTCAATGTTGATACAATTAGACATTTCTAATGCTCACTTCATTTTTTCTCTTTGTTTTCATTTCCATTTTCTTCACTGAAAAATGATAGGGTCATTTTTTTTAATTTAATGTTGTAAATTGCTACACTTGATTTTAAAATAAACTGTCTAGATTATGTGTACCTCTTTGTAAGAAAGACATAAATGAAGTCAAAATTCAGTATCTTGTGTAAAAATAGACTCACTTTAGGAACATAAGTTTCACAAAGTTATAATGGTTTGAAATGTTCCTTTTCAACAATAATATTTTTCTCAAAATGATCTGATATAATTGTTTCCGCAGAGAGCAAACACTGCATGGGAAAGGTTTCTGTTAACCTGGTTTAAACAGAATACTCCCTGAAGCTTATATTACACACATATGTCTTTATTTTATTTTAATTGAAGGTACATCCAGACATAATGGATCTGAGCAGATAAGGAAAAGAAATGATAATTTTGCTCTGGCCATTTTTCAGAAAATATACAGATGTTTCTAACTTTTCAGTAACTGGTGGAAATGCAGTGAATGATGATGATCTGTCAAAAAAAAACAGTGAAAATTTCTATCTTTTAGTGATCACAGTCTGACAACATAATGATTTTTTATAAACTCTGCAGTTTACCAATTTTCACTTTAAAAAAAAAAAAAGTTATTGGCAAATAGATTCACACTGTCCCTCCAAGCAGTAGAACGTTCTCTATTTGCAATAGAAATGGGTTGAAAATTTATTTCCTTTGTATGGTTTCTAAATTTATTTAACTTGCATGATAAACTGTTGGCTAGTCTTTCAATATTAGTTCTTTAACTGCATTGCGGTCTTTACTATAATATTCAAATGCGGTGATCAAATACAATTATAACGTTGTAATATGCCAGAAGATTTGCTAGCTCAATCTCTGTTGTGATGTGGAAGGACGATAAATAATAAATGAATGAAAGCCAGTTTGAGTTTAAATACATTTTGACATGAAAGCATATGAAATCATAATGTTAATGCAATATGATTGTTGATGATGTTACCTAGCTCAGGAATGAAAATTGTTACCCAATCATTTACTACTACTACAAATTTTACTACCCTGTCATTTTTCTTGATAGATAAAAAGATATCCAAGGACATAAAACAAGTTGCACAGCACCAAGTGAATAAATCCATAGTATTTGTTCACCAAAGGGGGTTGAAATTTAGATTTCTACAAAATGCATTCTGTTTTGGCTATATAAACAAGGGAAAAGTCCTCTGGTCACAACTGCTTTGAAAAATAAGTTTATGTTTAAGTGACTTGTAAGGAGGATTAAATGTAACTACAGTCCACTTACTCTTTTTCAGCTTTTAAAAACCTCTCTTGTTTCCCTTTTCCCAGTTTATCAAAATTCAGAATTTTCTAACACTGCCATTGTCTCAAACTTCGTGTCAGGCAAAATAATTGGAACTTTGGCCTATTTTATATGGAATTCAAATTCTAAACTAATTTAATCTGTAATCTACCTCCGGGGTCCTCAACCTTGGCAACTTTAAGACTTGTGGACTTCGACTTCCGGTTCCGGTCGCAGCGCCCGCGGACGTGCAGAGAACTCGTTCTCTTGGCCGTCCAGTTTCCCCCCGCCGGTAGACCCTGGATAGGATCGAAAGTCGCCCTGTAGGGGCGACCACCGTAGAGGAGGGCACTCGTCGATCGCGGAGGGAGCGGCAGCTCCCTCTGCGGTCCGAGAAAACCACCTTTGGGCCGACGGGGAAAAGATCGGCCAGTAACATGGCCGATCACTCAGCTGCTCCAGCCGAAAGTCACAGCAACATCTAAGCGAAAAGAACCACCATGGAAGATCCGGGTGAGACCTTTCCTTCCCTCTTGTTAATTTACCTTTTTCCCTGCTAACAGCTTTAAGAACTATTTCCCTATTTTGAGAAAGCAGCGTTTGATTACTGGGGAAAACGGGCTTTGGAAAAACAATTATTGTTTTTTTTTACTATTTTATTTTGTCTACATAAGCAGTTGGAACTCGAGCATCCGGGTTATTGTGACTTTCTCTTTTGGCTTGTTTATCTTCAGTTTAGGTGAAAATCCTTAGGGAGGGGGTGGAATGTTCTTTTTTTCTCCCCCCCCTCCTGAACAGTACTGCCTAAAAAACTTTTTGCTCTCTGGGCGGACTTATGTAGATTCTTTTGGATACAATGCATCCTGGGACTTGGCATGAAGCCCAGAAACTTTGACTGATACAATGTAACTTGCTCCATTTGAACTCCCACTTCCTGATTTTGGCGTGATGCCCAGACTGGATTACAACATAACAACTGACTGCCAGTTTTTATCTCTGTGCTGGACTTGACTATTGGTTTTTTTTTTCTCTCTATCTTTCTTTGGAAATATATCTCTGTCTGCATTTTATATTTTATAACGCTGCAATCTATTCTTTAAGCTGAATTTCTTTAAAAAAAAAAAAGAAGATGGCCTACTCACAGATTAATTATGGACTTATATTAGAAAAAATCTTGGAAACGAGACTGGAACTTAAAGAACATATTAGATCGCTTAGTTTCAAGGAGGACTCAGAATTAAAAATTGAAGCTCAACCTTTGATTGACTATGATACACAATCAGATCTACAACTTAATGAGATGGATGGAATACATTTACAATCTATTGAATCTACTGAATTTATTGAAGAGGAAGAGGACACATCCTACATGATGGATTTCTTTGATGATCAAAGGCAGAACTCAACTAAAACATTTACAACTTTAAAAGCAACAGGATTGGACTTCCAAATACGAGGCACAAAAAACGTTGACAACATGACAGTACAGACAACACTGGATAAAAAGGAAAAAGAATATGATTGGACTCAATGGTGGGAAAAGGCCTTTAGCCAGTTACTAAGATGGGAGGATTTAGAGGCCCTGTTGTGGAAACCTACCTGGCACAAAAAGAAAGCTAGAATTAGATTTAAAAATAAGAGTTAAAATTTTATTTGATGGGTAAAAAGGGCTTCTGGACGTTGATTGAACTAATATTTTTGAGATCTTTAAGGTTACTTTGGTATGAGTCAACACTAGATTTAAATTATGGATTTGATTATGATTTGGAATGGCAATAAGAAAAATTGGAAAATTTATAATTAAAGGAGTTAGATTGAGATTGAGACTGGTGAAATATTATTGATATTTTTATTTATAAGAATTGAATGGTAATTAGTGAGGTATTAAATGGATTAAATTGAAACAATTGAGGAATCTTTTAGGGACGTGGACTGATCTATGAAAATATTGGATAGAATATATGAAATAGAATATAGTTGAGAAATATTAAGATATAATAGTTATATTACTTGTTTATGATAGAAATAATTATTGTCCTATTATTATTATTATAATGTTATTATATTACTATGTCTAATGCAATAGTTTTAAAATATATAAATTCATGTTTATTTACATAATATGTATGTGAAATAGAATAAGAGATATAATTTGATTGAGAAGCATAAATTGAAATTGGAATAATAGATAGAGGTGAGAAACAATTTATATTTTAGGAATGCTCGAATTGTATACCATAAGAGGGAACTTTTAAAGTAGTAGTTTAAATTGTATATGTATGACTGTACTTTTTGTTGTGTTCTATGGAGTGCCCTATCTCCACGATGTGTTATAAGCACTTGGCTGTAAAACAAACAAAAACTAATAAAACTTGTTATGGAAAAAAAAAAAAAGACTTGTGGACTTCAATTCCCAGAATTCTTCAGCCAGCTTTGCTGTCTGAGGAATTCTGGGAGTTGAAGTCCACAAGTCTTAAAGTTGCCAAGGTTGAGGACCCCTGATCTACCAGAAGGTCAGATACATGTTTCATGTTATTAAAGTGAACACTTATTTGTGCTGATATAGATATTCACCAGACAAAACACACACTTCCTAGGAGAGAAATTCCACACTCATAGAAAATGTGCTCTGGAAGGTAGAGAAATTTTAGAATACTGATTTTAAAAACACAGTAAATACCGTTATCTTGAATGATGTACTGGAGCAAGGGTCTTCAAACTTGGCCCTTTTATGACTTGTGGACTTCAACTCCCAGAATTCCTCAGCCAGCGTTCCTGGCTGAGGAATTCTGGGAGTTGAAGTCCACCAGTCATAAAAGGGCCAAGTTTGAAGACCCCTGTACTGAAGGGTCATGTTTATTGCAAGCCTGTTCAAATGCTACATATTTTGTTGGTAGAAAATTAAATGAATGAAATAAAATGAAACCCATCAGTTTCAAATGAATTTACAGCTATATTGTTAGCCATACTGAGGACCACAGAGCAAACAAGAATCTTGGGTTATTCCTTTGCTTCTTCTTCCCAAACTTAAATCAATCTTTTGGGACTTAAGAGAGTGAAAATCAAAAGATTAGTCAACTAAGCTTTCATGCTAGGAACTGATTGCATATTAATGAATAAAACTCAAGCATCAGAAGGGATGAGAAGAAATATGGCTGAGAGCTAGTCATTTTCAATTTCTATAAAGAAATATGGGCAGGTTACTTATTTTACAGGTTTCTGATTTGGTATTAAAAATAGAAAAGAAAATCTGATATCTGAAATACTTCCCTTTTTTAAAAAAAAAAAAAAAGCCTTATTGATTTAGAATCCGTGGGCTGAACTTTTCAGCTCCACAATTCACAGATGTGTTTGATGCTTCTGTAAGTCTGTTGAATTTGCTATAAGGGAGGGGAAAAAGGCTCTTCCCCTTCTTCACTCTGTTTGCAAGTGCCTAAATGAAGTATGGTGCTTTGGACTTAAAGTATAAAATCTTCCTGACATAAAATCAATTGGAACATGCAGGGCAGAATCACTGTCCATGAATGCAGGCAAAGGATTTTTTTTCAAATTAATTCTTCAGATCCTCTTCCAATCATTGATATAAGGCAATTTAAGATTAGAATGGTATTATTCTTCACAGAATAATGGTATAATTTCTTCACAGACATAAGCAATATTAATTAAATATGACAAATAGTTGTAACTGCAGTTTAGTCAAAGATAAAGACAATTCCTTCTTAGAGGGTACATGATTCTGAGGGTAAACAAAATATACATTGTACTAGGATATTACAGCAAAAATGGCAAAAAACAATAGAGTTCAGTTACTATTCGCAGCTGCTAAAATTAAATTAACGACTAAAACACAAGTCTACTGAAATGGCTGTTTGAAAACAGCTATGATATGGGTACACCAATAACATGCCAAGTACTTTAAGATTAATTGACGGCAATTATTTTAGAATGAAATAGCACATAAAAATTACAGATGTTTTGTACAGATGGCCTAAAAACCTCAATAGGAAAATAGGATCTTGTGCAGACTGAAACTCAACAGCTATTAGTTAAAACTTTTAAGGAGGAGGGAGATTAAACTGTTTTGGATGGAGGAGGAAATTAACTCTTGGTTGAAGGTAAGAGTAAGAGTTGCTTGCTTGGAACTGCCACAGCACAGATTGAATGAGAACTTTTGCACATGGTGCTCCTGTTCAGCCCAGGCTGTAATAGGACTAAGCTGCCCTCATTGCTGCACTTAAACGGAGGCAGTGATCTTGCTGTGTGTCCAGATTTTTGTCTGTAATTTTTGCCTTATAATTAATTTTGTGTGCACTCCACTTTTTATTGTGTCCATGAATTTCATGAGTAGTGTGCCCACGCATGCATATGCACACAGTTAGAAGGAACATAGATTTATTTAAAAACTTATGCAAGAGTTACAGCTGATGTATTTGGAGACTTCCTATTCTGGTCTTTAAAGAATCCATTGCATAATTTTCTCTCTTTATCAGGGACTGTCAGTTTTGTTTTATAACATGCTGAATAGTCTTTTCAGTTTGTTCCCTCTCTTTGTTCCCCCATCCATATCCTGGGCCTTTCCTACAAATCTTTTAGAACTTGTAAGTTTCTTGGTTGATATAATGATAGGATCCAATAAGGTACAAAATTTAGGTTCACATTTTGGATGGGATTTGTCTCCTGTAATTTGGGGACCCTGATTTAACAGCCATCCGAAGTTTGATCCGGCTTCATTTCCAAGTCCAGACAAGTCCAGCTACACTTGGCTGAGATTAAATTTAGTGCCAGAAGGCAAATATGGAGGAGGAGGAGGAGGAGGAGGAGGAGGAGGAGGAGGAGGAGGAGGAGGAGGAGGAGGAGGAGTTTTCACCATCCTCTTGAATGTCAGACAGTGTATTCCACAAAATGGTGATACCTATTGATAAAGCTTGCCTTCTGCTCCATGCTCCTCTAACCTCTGGCTAAGGTTAAAGATCAGAGAGACTGCTTGCCAGAAGGAAACATGAAAAGCTGAATGTCGGTTTTGATGCATTGTTTTGTGGGATTTGCCATATAAAATACTAAGTGAAATGAGTGCTAGTTTATGAAATTATAAGCAGTACCCATATGCATTTCTACAATAATGACCTACTTGGAAGATGGGGGTGATGTTTGTTTTTATTTCAATAATCACATATGAAGAAACTGAGCTAAAATGTTGTTGGCTGTCTCTAATGAGATATAAAAGAAATCAAACAATTCTTTTCTGTGGAGGAAAAGTACTTTGGGAAAAGATATATTGGCCTGGCAAAGTATCATTTAAGTTTGCCCTGTGGCTTACCCTATCTTTTCTTTTTATATTTATAGAGGCTTCCTTTAAAAACCAAATGAAACTTTTATCTGCTGTAGGCCTAAATTTGACTCTGGGAATAGGAAATACTTTTAACTTATTTTTCAAAAAGATCACACCAATATCTCAATAAAAAGCAGTATTTTAAGTTCTTTCAAGCTATAACTAATGCAGACTACAAAATAAAATAAAAATAATCAATATTCAGAGTGAAGCAAATTTTGAACATGATTTGTACTTAAAGCTCAAGAGAATTCTAATTCAATATTTAAAGAATGAGTAAATATTTGTCTTAACAGATATCATTCCGAAAATTAGGCAACAAATAAGTTAATGAAATATGATAAACAGAAGCACCCTTAAAAAAACCAACAAACCTTAACATTATATTTTCAACTCACAACCCAAGACCCTGTAACAGAGGTGCATATCCTATGAGGATCCAAGATATTTTGAAATTCATACAATTTGAAGACAAAAAAATTAATGACACAGAAATCAAGCTAGTAAAGACAGTTTTAGATCATCTTTCCTCTCATTCTGCCTCCATTGTTTTGCCATTTCTTATTGCAGAAACCTAGCTTTGAATCTTGATATGTTTCATGGCTGGAATTTTTGAAAAATAGTACTGTACATGCAAATGAAACTGCTTTTGAAGATATAATCTGGGAGGGAGGGAGGGAAGGAAGGAAGGAAGGAAGGAAGGAAGGAAGGAAGCTTTTCTTCCAGTAGTAGTGCTGAAATTTGTGATATTGCCCAAATGTTATGTCAAATTGGTTGATTCATTGTGGTGCCATCAAGTTAGTATTGACTCTTCGCAACCACATAGATTTTCCCTAAATTGATGTTTCAGCTTTTCCAATGGTACACAAATCACAACTGTAACTGAGTCGATCCATCTTACTGATGGTTGTCCTCTTCTCTTTCCTTCCACCTTTCCCAGCATTACAGCCTTGTCTAGAGAGTTAGGTCTTCACATAATATATCCGACTTGGAATAAATTGAGGCTGGTTAATGCCTCAAGTGAGAACTTTGGGTTGATTTGTTTGATGATCCATTTGCTTGCTTTCTTGGTAACACTTCAAAAAGATTTCTGCTATTGAAAATGCCATCAGTAAAGAGGAGGAGAACCCAACAACTGTGTTCCATTCTCTGTATTGATCTATAATTTTTAAACCAGTATTCTTTGAGACTAACAAGAATCAAATTAATTGCAAATAGTACTTGCTTATTTTAGCGGAAAACATATTGCTTGGGAATGTTGAGCTCTTGGGAATTATGTTCCCTTAATGGCTTCATCCATTCTCTCCTGGTTTAAATTGCTCTAATTTAAAGGTGCAACTACTGTTGCAAATGGTAGTCTCAGGAGGGTGAATTTAAAAGGCCAATTTCAATAACTGATTTACATCTAATTAACCCAATTTGGAATAGGCATTTCCAGAACGATTTTGCAAGCTGGTTCACTAGTATGTTTGTAATGTTTGTATGTTTGCAACTGAAAAGAGTAAAATTGGGTGATAATTACTATTTTGTGATTCTAGTATAAAATTTGTTGCTTACATTCAATTTGAGGTATTTAATTTTAATAAACAGCACTGTCGATTATTTATAAATCAACCAACTAATAATTTTCTTTATATAATTTAAACATCATCCAAAATTTGAACCATTAAGCCAGATTGCTTTTTGTATATCAGAATTAGGTTTGCATGGAAACAACAAGTTTCTAATCAACATTGTGCATGCAATATCAATGAACAAAGTAACTTATTTGATAACAATGTGCTGTGCATAATTTGGAAGCTGAACAAACTTCCATCCAAGCAAATGTGTGTGTGTGTGTGTGTGTACACACACACATACATACATTATTGGGTTTATGAGATTGGAACATTCTAGATGCAACAGCTGACTCTTACTGAGATAATTCAAAGAATAATAATATAACTGCTATGCTTTAGACTAATAAGCTACAGTATTCACAACTTAGGGACTGGATAGAATGAATATTAGTTTGATTTATCTTTTAATGTTAATCAAAGTTACATTTTCCAGGCTAACATGCAAAATGGAACAGTTATTTTGAGGATCTCACATTTCCTTTAATTTTTTATACTATTTTTATACTAATTTAAAAATCAATACAAAGTGTACACCATAGGGAAAATTAGATGAAAACACATATATTAAGTGAAAATACTTGCAAACAATCTATATAATTGGAGAAATTATATATATATATAAACTATAAACACAGAAATATATCAAAAATTGTGTGGAAATACATAAACCTTTTCATGATTTCTGTTTCTTTTTAAATATGCATACCTATGTAAAAATGGGATAGAAAAATCTGGCTTTGAAAAAAATCTAAATGTTTTAGAAAACAAAACCAACAATGTTAGCCATCCACAGAACTGAAAACTATACAGAACAGTTTGTGAAAATCTCTTTGATTTGTTCAAGGAACCACAAATTTCCACTTTCGTTGGGATTGTCAGAGACCCACAGGAAGACTCAGGACATTCTTGAAAGAATTTATTTTCATCATTCATATGATAAAAAAAAAAAGCTAAGTTGTTATTATAATACTCAGAATGCACAAAACCTATGAATCTAGGAATCTGGTTTGATACAGAAATAGAACATATAGTTGGCATTAAGTGCTGGTATATTGGGGGTTGTTTTTGTAGATTTATTGATTGATTTTTATTGATTGATTTTGTGCTGTGAAATTGTTTGTGACTTCTAGTGACCACACAGATAGATTTTCTCCATGACAATCTATCCTTGACCAGGTATTTCAGGCCTTCTAATGGTGCACTCATTAGCATTGTAATGGAGCCCATCTCTCCAACGTATTCTCAGGAGTCTTCTCCAATGCCAAAGTTCAAAAGCATCAACACTCTCACTATGTTACAAAATCCAATTTTCACTTCCACAGAGGGTCATGGGAAATATCATGGCTTGCCCAATTCTGATCTCTGTACGTATAGACACATCACAGCATTTGAATATCTTTTGAATAACATTTGAATACCTTCCCACCTGCCTTTTCTTTTGAATTCCTAACTTTGGAAGTAGACTATTAAACTAGATGTGATCTGATGCATGAAGCAATTCTTTGATCCTAGTGGATCTCCTCTCTGAATCTTAGTTTATTGTGGTTCCCCTCCCTGCCACTATGGAGTAATGAGTAAAAGCATATGAAATTTATGAATGCACAAATGTTAACGGCTATGTTTATCAGATCTTCATGGCTGTCCTATCAAGTGCTAGTTTGTGATATATTTCTTGACTGCTTGTTCCTTTACTGTTGCTATAAAAGCCAGACTGCCATCGCTAAGTTTGGTTGTTCTACCTGTTTTCATTAGTTTGATCTTCTTTATATTTTAACAATGTACATTTTCTTTACCTGTTTTAACATGACCCTGGCTTTGCATGTTAGTATTAAATGCACTGCTGTTTATAAAGGAACAACAGTGGGGTTTTTTAGTAAAACTTTCACGGAAGTTTGATATTTGGATATTAGGAAAAGGATCACAAAAATGTGCAAACACGGAGCGCCCTCTAGTGGTCTCAAAAATTCTATCCCTGCAGTTGTTTACGTATTTTCTCAAAGGTATATTCTGTCCCTCGGAATCAGTAGGGCAATTACATATAGGATTGCAGCCTCAATAAATCATTTTAAACAACTAGTTAATCAAAAAAGTAAACAAGTGTTCGCATTAGAAATTATTAATAGCTGTGTCAATGACTGTGACAGCAATTAATTGGAAAGAGCTTGAACTTGCCACATTTTGATTTATGTTCTTCAAAACGTTGGTTAAGCCAATACAAGTTCTGAAATCCAGTGCTCACAAAGCAAAATAAAAATGGAATAATATGTTCCATCTGCCTAACAGTCTTAGAGCCATAAGCATCTGGTATGAACTACAATGATGAAAAATGATGAAATGTTGCAGGAACCAATCTGGGTTGGTCACTGGGACCAGATGATGAAATGTGTTTTGTGAAATCACAACACAAATCCAAGTCTCATATGCTTGTGTCATATTATTGGGTGCAAGTGCATAAATCACATGCTGTTCACAGTGGGCCTTCCTACCTGCCTCTTCTTTTGAATTCCTAACTTTGGAAGTAGACTATTAAACTAGATGTGATCTGAAGTACAAAGCAGTTCTTAGATCCTGGTTGATCTGGGCCTAAGTTTATTGTGGTTCCCTTCCTTGCCACTATAGAGTAATGAATAAAAGCGTATGAAATTTATGAATGCACAAATGTTAAGGGCTATTTTTATAATTATTTACATACTTTAACTAACACTGAATGCTGTGCAACTTTAATCTGAATAAACAAGCAGAGGCCTGGGTTGTAAACAATTAAGAGAAAACGGATGTAAAGTGTTGAACCAGACTTCCTTATTTTTGCTCAAGTTTTAAAGTAATTATTTTAGTGGTAACAATAACAGAATAACAGAGTTGGAAGGGACCTTGGAGGTCGTCTAGTCCAACTCCCTGCTCAAGCAGGAGACCCTACCATTCCAGACAAGGAGGCTTCTTAAAAGCTTCCAGTAATGGAGCACCCACAACTTCTGAAGGCAAGCTGTTCCACTGGCTGATTGTTCTCACTGTTAGGAAATTTCTCCTTAGTTGCTTCTCTCCTTGATTAGTTTCTATTCATTGTTTCTTGTCTTCCCTTTCAGTGCCAAAAATAGGCTGACCATTCTATTCTGTTCTGTTCTGTTCTGTTCTGTTCTTTTCTGTTCTATTCTGTTCTGCTCTGCTCTGCTCTGCTCTGCTCTGCTCTGCTCTGCTCTGTTCTATTCCCTCTGATATAGCTAACACAATCCTCTCTATATACCTTGAATTTCTTGCATGTAGACTTTCTAAAGATGAACGTAATTGAGAAAGAGTTGCCATTATTTAGGTGAGCTAAATCTTAATTACCTTCAAAAAGCAAAGATTAAGGAAGCAAAAGCAGATATCAACTCCAGTAACTTGAATGATTTTATAAACCAGATGCATGATATATTTTGAAAGTACCAAACATTCTCCAAAACCATACTTTAAATATGTGGCAAAGCAGATGGCAGCAAATACGGACCAAAAAGTCTGTCTTCAGACTTCTGAAAAAAAGGAAATAAAGAAGGAAAATGGTTCTCTTTCTAAGAATCATATGTCAAGCAACAATCGGCACCCACACTCAATGAAATGCTAGTAATGCTCATACAGTTGGAGAAATGGTGGATGATGTCAGTCAATAATAAAGACAGTCAAGCTCTCAACTTAGGAATTAGTTGAAGGAAATTCAGATGAAATGCTGACTGAATGGAAGATTTTATATTTACCAAAAGCAATAAAGCACGTGTGCAAGAAGATTCAGTTTATCACACACTTAATAAAACATCATGAAATCATTTCCCCATATTTACCATTCACCGAACAGTTTGATCTATGTAACTTTGTAATCGAAAATCTTTAATTGCTCATATAGTGTATCTTTATTCAGTGGATGATATGCCTGCATGCTCTATATGTTTTGTTTCATTTTTATTTTAGTTATTCATCAAGCATTACAATATCAAATGAACAAAATTACAATATCAAATGAGCAAAATAAATTAAAAAAAAATAGGACAGGGATGATAGGCATGTTAGTGTACTTATCTACATCCCCTTAGGAACCTCTTAAATACGGGGTGAGGTCCACAGAAGTTAAGTTAGAATTAAAACTATGAAAGTTACTAGCTGAGACAACTGAATCAAGTAAGATATTCCAGATTTTGACAATTCTGTTACAAAAATTGATTTTGTTTTACAGTCGAATTTAAAGCGGTTTACTTAAAGTTTAAAATGGTTGTTTGCACACATTGCATTGTGATTAAATCTAAAAAAGTCATTTACAGGTAAAATGTTACCATGTATAATTTTATGTGAAATACAGAATACTATACAATACTAAATCTCACCACAAGCATCACAGTTCTAAACTATCCAAACCAAGAAATTCAAGCCTAGTAGCATAGAGTATTCTTGTTGTGATTCCTTGCCAGCCAGTGGACCCAGCAGCTGAATCAGAGGAATCAGAGGAGGAGGAGGGGCCTGGAGTGACATAAGAGTGAGAAGAAGGCTCTGAGGAGCTCCAAGACTTACAGTCTGACGAGGAGCCTGGCCCCTCTACTCGCGCTCAGGCTTAGACATAGCTGTGCTGGGAGTCTGAGTTGGACAGTGATGACTCACAGCTGGGAGCTATTCAGGATGCACGTAAACACTGGCAAGAAAAGAGAGTCGGACAGAGGAATGCAATGGGGTGGCTCCAAAGGCAAAGGAGAAGGTATTAGGAAGCCACACCTTGGCTGCATAATAAAAGGGAAGGTGTGGGAGGTGCTGGTTGCCGAAGGCAACTGTTTGTGTTGAGGAATCAAGTTTCTGTGAACTGTGTTTGTTTGCCTTGGACATTGACTCAGGTCTGTGAATAATAAAAGGGGATTGATTTTTTCCTGCGGTTCCAGCCTGCTTGTTGGAAGAGGGGTTTCTCCTTGTGAGCTTAACAAGGACTCACGTAGGCTGGGACAGAACAATTCTATTATTGACAGAAGAGTGCAAGACTTTTCTTGTAACTTGCTCAATTGTACAGGTAGTCCTTGATTTACCACAGTTCACTTAGTGACTTTCTGAAGTTACAACAGCACTGAAACAAGTGACTTATGACTGTTCGCATGCTTGGCAACCGACTCATATTTATGATGCTTGCAGTGTCCCAGAGTCACGTGATCACATTTTGCAACCTTCTGACAAACGAAGTCAATGAGAAGCCAGATTCACTGAACAACCATGTTACTAACTTAACAACTGCAGTGTTTCACTTAACAACTCTGGCAAGAAAAGTTGTAAAATGGGGCAAAATTTACTTGACAAATGTTTCACTTAGCAGAAATTTTGGGCTCAGTTGTGGTTGTATGCTGAGGAATACCTATATCCGATATGTGGTAAGGATTCAAAACAGTTGAACAGTATTCTAGGGTTGGCCTAACGCAGGGGTAGGCAACCTTGGCTCTTTTATGACTCGTGGACTTCAACTCCCAGAATTCCTGAGCCACGAGTCATAAAAGAGCCAAGGTTGCCTACCCCTGGCCTAACGTATGTTTTCTAAGCTCAAGTCAGCAATACAGTTTTTCCAGGAAAAAAAAGAACATTTCATAGAATTAAATTAACAACTTTTAGTGCTTTTTTTTAAGCAATGCTGTTGCCAATGAACTTTAGAACATAAATGTTTACGAGCTATAAGCTGCCTCTTCAGTTTTGAAGAGTAGAATATAGATTTTTAAAATAAATTTTAAAAATTAGAGCACAAGAATTTGATCTCAGAGCTCTCACTTTTTATTCCTGAGCTTTCTGTAATTTTGAATATACCAGTGGAAGCAGCAAGTAATACTGTGTAAGCTTACCAGAGCCAATCAAATAACCCCATTTGTTGATAGGCAATGTTCTTAAGACATTGTATCAGTTACTTATTCTAGTCGTAAGAAGACCAGAATCAGAACTGAACAATCATGTATCATGCAAGCCATACAGTGGGTTTCTCATTGTATAATTGTGTCAGCTATTTAGTCAGATTAGTTATCTGTAAGTTGCCCCTCACTTCTGCACAAATATCTTACAAACTTATCATGATCTGCCAGGTTTAATCACACTTAGGTTTGATGTGTCCCAGCAGATGGCAGCACCTGGCCAACCTTGTCTTGGCTCAGAAGCTAAGCAAAGAATTAAGGGCTGGAAACTAAGCTACGAAATCGAGGGGACTGAGAAAACATATTGAAAGAAGATAGTAGCACATCACTTCCATATTGCTGTTAAGAAAACTACACAATCTGTTGAGTTCAACTTGTAGAAGGCTGAATTGCGGGTTTAACTATATGCCTGGTTACAATATGCATTAATGCAGACAGAGCTTGGCGGGTCACTTCTTGGTGGAGGCAACCGGCTGTGAATGCAAGAAGTCAAACTAAAAATATACTTTTAAACTCCCGGGGGGGGGGGGGAGACTTTTAAACAAATGAAGCCTTTTTGAAGTTTCTGGCTGTCATACTATAAATCAAACTATAATTTTCAAAAAGAGAACAGCTAACCCAGCAGTCTAAAAAGAGAGAGTTGACGGCAGAATGGGTGGTGGGCTGCCTTTTGTAGAAGACTACATTTGTGTGGTTTTCCTCTCTCAAACAGATTTTTGAATGCCAGCATCACTGAAATTTAGGAAGTCCTGCCACTTTCCAGCCAACATTTCATTGAGGAACTGGAAAGAAGCCTATTCAGGGCAGGTAATTGTCCATGAAGAACTAGGGGGGAATTTGCAGGACTCAGCAAATAATCTTGCAGCAGAGTTTGTTCCTACCACTGCAAATGGTGATGTAGGAAGTCAGCACAAACACACACGCGCACACACACACACACACACACACACACCCAGAGAATGAAATATTTTTGGGAATATTAAAAGAGGCAGGATAGAATATTTCCCCTAAAGGAGAAATGGAGGAAAAAATCTTAACAAAGGCAGAAAGCAGTCCAGTCTTCCTGCTACAGAAAAACTGCCTCTAGCAAGAGACCAGTCTCTAGGAGATTTTGTATCCATTCACTCTATTCATAAGCAAAGAGCAAACAGAGACTACAAATAAGCAACACAATTAGGCAAGCCAAAAGTTGACAAGATTAGCTCAGACTTGCATTTCCCCTTTTGCCTGTAGAGCCAGCCATGATCCCTACATGACCCCACAGGAATCTGGCAACAGCCATTAGAATATTAAACAACATGTTCTTGCACAGGAACAGGGATCTCAATCATAAGGCCCCAAAGAATGTATAAAAACCCACCCATACTCAACTCCATTTTGTCAGCCACCCCAGAAACATGCTGCTGTCACTTTAGTTTCTGGCTATCAAATAAACAGAGATCTCTTTTCCAAAATGCAGCCTGCCTTCAGCTCATTTCTACAGCGTCTTCCCGGCTTGGAACAGGACCAGATTTTTCTTCCTACAGTGAGAAGATCTTCATATCCTAACAGTGTGCAGTATATGCAGTTTTTTCAGTCATGATCTCTTAGAAATCTTAGATTTACATGAAACCTTAGTTGAGAAAAACTCTTCTGGGCTTCTAAATACTTCCTTCTTAGTGTGTAGGCTTATTCCTGGAGAGATCCATTTTTTTTCTGTAAGATTAATAGATGCTAAATTAGAATCTGCTTCTGGTTGATACATAGAAACATGCATGAAAAGTTGCAGTTGAGGGGGGTGTGCTTCTTACAAAGGTGCACAGATAATTTATAATAGTATTACTATTTTTCTGACAGTCTCACAGATAATGGTGCCTATAATTTATGACAAACATGTGGGTTCAGTACCAAATGGAGATGGATGAATTGGTTTTAACCCATTATCTCCTATTTCTCGATATCTCATTTAAAAAGTGACAATGAAAAACTGTTTAAATATATTTTCATGTTTCCAAACATATTTTGCATTGAAGCAGATTTTTAAAGTGATTTCCACTGAGTACTGAATCATATATATATATATATATGTATGTATGTATGTATGTATGTGCACTAAATTTTTTGGGAGGAGATAGAAGGGATATTCATCAAATTTGCAGATAATACTAAGCTGACAAAAATTATTGTACTTACACTTTGGAACATAGATTCAAGATTAAGAAGGATATTGACAGACTTGAGCATTGGGCCCTATCTAATAAGATGTAGTTCACAGATGGGAAAAGTAAAGTCTTTAGGCAGGAAAAAACAAATGCACAGATACAGAATATGCCGTACCTCTCTCATCTGTGAGAGAGATCTAGGTATCCTGGTGGACCACTACTTAAGTATAACCCAGCAGTGTGCTATAGTTGCCAAAAAAACCAAAAAACAATGCAGTCAGAGTAGACTTAGAAGTGATATGATAGCCATCTTTCAGTACTTGAAGGCTGTCACAGGGAAAAGGGGGTTGATTTGTTGTCCAAAGCACCTGAGGGCAAGACAAGAAGCATTGGGTGGAAGTTCATCAGGGAGAGAGTCAACTTGTAACCAAGGAGAAATTTCCTGACAGTGGGAACAATTAATCAGTGGAGTTGTGAGTGCTCCATCGCTGGCCGTTTTCAAGAAAAGATTGGACAATCATTTGTCTGGAATGGTATAAGGATCCCTGTCTTGGGCAAAGAGCCTTGGACAGGGGGTTGGACTAGAAGACCTCTAATACATCAGAAAATATTACTTTACAAAAAGAGTACTGGAAGCTTGGAACCAACTTCCAGAGGAGTTAGCGGGTTAATCAGTAACTGAATTTAAACATGCTTGGGAGTCACACATGTCCATCAACTGACAACAACAACAACAACAACAACAACAATAATAATAATAATAATAATAATAATAATAATAATAATAATAATAATAATAATAATAATAATAATAATAATAATAATAATAATAATAATAATAATAATAATAATAATAATAATAATAATAATAAATCTTCAAATGACAGAGTTGATGAGATCAATAAACAAGGAGACCACATCGGAATAATCAGGTACAAAGCCCTTATACTAGCCATCTATTCATTGTGGAGAATCAAACCTTTGCCAAACTAATTTTTTATCCAGTCATCTTCATACTGGATGAATAACTTGTTCTAAAAAGTTACTTTTCCTGCAGCAAATAAAAAACTACTTTTCCCCAAGTTCTGCCCCTAGAATCAGACTTCCTACCTAAACCACATTTAGAGATAAGGTAGCTGTTGCATCTTGAGATAGTTATAAACACAAAAATAATTGGATATTATAGACTGACTTTTAGCATTGCCATTTCTGACTTTTTAACAAGGAATATTTGACATGTGTCAAGATGGTAACATTTGCCAATAGATGTTGAAGTAGTAGAAGAATTTATTTAATGCACTATATTAATTTAAATACTGTTCTGGGGATCAAAATATAGTTAGAAATTAGGCTCATCTTTTTCTCCCAGTCAAAATGTGTGTTTGATAGGCAAAGTAATAACAATGGATGATTAAATTCTGAAATTACTTAACTTAATCATTTTAATTATGGATAATTAGACAATAAAGCAGTGTAGTCCAATGTGAAAGTGTAATTTGCTGCTTAATGAAAATATCTCTAGAGAACCTGATGGAGTACAAGCTTTGCATTAGGAAAAAAAATATAGGAAAGTGTTAGATTCAGGGTGTGGAGTACAGTTTACTGTAATCTGGGTTTTTTTTTTCTGGCTTCCCCTTTTTACCTCACTGAGAATCTCACTGGGAGTAGAGTGAGGAAAAGATCATATTAATTCAGAATGTTAGCACAATCAGAACATGTTCTGGAGGAGAAAATATTTTTTTTAATGTAGTATAGAAATTTTGATTTCGAAGCAGCAGAGAAGTTGTCACAGATAGCAGCATCTCCAAAAACCAAATCCACAATGACACCAAAATGACAACATGCATCTAGTGCATAACTTTCATATTCCCCATTTCTCTTTATCTGTCTCTGACCTCCATGGTGATAAATGTTAATTCTTTTAAGAGTGCAGAGCATCGAGCTTAAAATAGAATAGAGATGCGCCCAAAATGTAAAACAAGTTTTGTATTCTAGAAGTTCTGTCCCCCCCATTCCAGGCTGGCTGTATGAAACAAAACAGAAGCCTAAAACTGTTTGGGGTATTTTGAACATATGTAGAAGAGATTCCCAAACAAGCTTTTGAGCTGCAAGAGTCTAGATAATCACTAGATGGCAGTAAAGAGATACAGAAATGTCTTCCTTGACTTTACAATATTGTAACTATTTGCCCTGGAGATATGTGTATAATTGAAATATGAGGAGAAATAGACTCATTCTGAGATTTTTGATCCATCACACAAGATAATCAGTGAATTATTTCCTCCAGGATGGGAGGACTTCCTAGCAGGAAATATTACATTAATATTTTGAAATAAACGTCTCTATCTGTGTCTATAAATCACATTCTACTCCAGTTGTTAAATGTTCAGCTGCAGATTGATTTTTTCCCCTTGCTTATTCTCAAAAATAGATTCTCCCCCACCATAGAGAATTGCAGTTTGTATCTGGTTGAATGAAAAAGAAGGGGGGGGATTGACCGAGGAGAAACACACATACACACAAGATCACAAATTCTCTCCCTGCCCCACAGACACTTACATCTTATAAATTACATTTATATCATGTTGTACTACATTACATTTACAATACTCAGCATATAAAAGAAAATATTATGCAGGAGTCATGCACACAACCTTACTATGCAAAACAACCCTTCTTTTTCTATTTGAAACGCTAAAGAAAAACTGCAGCAAGCAGATCAAACCAAAAATTCAAAGATACTTTTGCAGCAAAAGGTGCCAGAGACCATATCAACAGTGTGAAGGAGATAAACAGAAAGAATCTCTGGAAACTGAAGTGAGAGGCCTAGCCCTCAGTCCCTTCCAGTGGGACAAGGCAAAGTTCACCTTAAGGAAGATAAGTTGTTCTAGTCAGTGTCCAACGGACTTGTGTACTGAGATACCATGTTTCCCCGAAAATAGGACCTATCCTGAAAATAAGCCCTAGCTTGATTTTTGGGGGGCTGGCCTAATATAAGCCCTACCCCCAAAATAAGGCCTAGTTAAAACCCCGCCCACCCACCTACCTCTTCCCTTTCACTCCCCTTCTGAGCCAGACTGCTGATACTTTCGGCCCTCTGTCCCCCTTCACAGTTCTGCCCACACAGCCAACGAAACAACAGGCTGAGCCCTGGAGGGTCAGGGAGGTTGCGGAAGTGAGCGAGCATCCTGCCTGCAGCGCCTGTGCTGGCTGCCCCTTCCTTGCCAGAGCTGGAATGCTGCCGCATTTCAGTAGATGACCTGGGAGCTGCTGCCGCATTTCAGTAGGCGGACCTGGGAGCTGCTGGAGAGAGACAGGCCTGTTTCAGCGCCTGGCACCCTTGGGGGATTTGCCTTGCCATCTGCTTTCCAGCTCTGTCACATTTCTCCTCCACTGCGCAGCTGGAGAGCTTGCCTCACCACCACTCATATGCCCTCGCTTCCCCCAAGCATTTCTTCGCTAACCTGCTTTTCAACTCCGTTGTGTTTCTCCGTTGCGTTTCTCCATTGCGTTTCTCCGCCACTGCATGCAGGGAAACAAAAGTTTGTTGGACTAAAAAAAAGTTCAATCAGACTTTCCAACTTCGCGAGATCTTTTTTTTTTACGAGAAGTTGGAAGGTCTGATTGTACTTTTTTTTTAGTCCCACAAACTTTTTTTCTTTCTCTGCACGTGGCGGTGGAGAAACGCGATGGAGAAACGCGACATCATGCTTGAATCGTTTGACTTCCTGTTACTTGACCCCCCCAGCTTCAATAACTTTGTAGACATCCTGCTTTGCTTAAGAGCAAGTATTTGCTTCTTTTTGGCAGCCCAGCTTTCCTGTTACTGCCAGAGGAGGATGACATCCAAGGAGGTGCTTAAGTATCCTGAATATGAACATTGCCTGTCTTGTGCTCACTGCTGCCCCATGGCTTGCCCAATGGATCTTCAAACATGCTGCCATTGGGCCCAAAATCTGTATTCTTTCTTGCTAGAGGGTAATCTGATAATAGTTTGCTGGATCACAATTATTCACTATAATCAAATGCTCTGATTCAAAAGGAGGCAGTTCCTATCCTCCTCTGATGCCTTCAACCCAAGGGGTGGTAGAAGATTAGAGGTTTAGCATCGTGCAGAAATTGTATTGTTGAGATAATACTTTGCAGAGTCACCTGTCATCATTGTGTATTTGGAAGTGAAGCCCAACTGTCTCTTCCTCCTACCCAGTCATTTTATAATGTTATTTTTGTATAGTTATTCAAACTAACTAGTATGTCACCATTTGAACATAGATTATTATACCTTTCATAAGTCTAACTTTCTTTGGTAGTTATATAAAGAACTTTGCAAGGCAAAATAATTAAAAAGCAATTAGAGTTTCAGCTGCTTGTAACTGCACACTCAAGTCTTTGTTCATTTACGTCAATAATCCCACATCATTTAACCCAGTGTTCTTGAATTCATTATGCTAAATTGTGAAAAAAGCTCTCTGTTAACCATATGATCAGCCCAACCTAATTCTATTTTCTAACTGCTGTGAAATAAAGAATATAAAACATACAATATGGGAAGGTGGCGTGTTGAACCTCATATGTGATCAAATGCAATAGATAATTCCTATACTGTTAATAATCTTTCCTAACATTACCTACAGCTTCCATTACATACAGCTCTATATCTATGTCCAAACACACAAGCTTTGGCCCCTTCACACTGCATGCAGTATCATGTATAAAAGGTGCAAAGATTGCTTCTTGAGACCATGTAATCAGTACTGCAGCTCCAAGTATGTGAAGGGACCATCTCCTGTCTAAGTTGATGCTTGTTGGTTTTCTCAGCTGCTGTATATTTTAATTTTTTGCATACATATATGTTTTATTTTTATTATTGCTTGCCACCCAGACTTCATGTTGAGATGGGTGTCTATATAAATTGATTAAATAAATAAATGGCCCTGCTTTCATTATTTATCTTTCCTCTTGCGCCCTTTGAGGATGAAGTAGGAAGAGAACAAAGTGTAAATGTTATGATTTAAGATCATGATCAATAGGAAAGGTGGAAACAGTTCTTGAAGAGTTGGTATGAAGCAGTTCTTGCATGGGAAGAGATAAGAGACGCGGTAAGGACCCACCTCAGCTAACCATCCAAGAAAGCAGAACTCTTTTCTCAAGTGGATAGGGGCGGGAGAAAAAAAGCAGAAAGCGAAAGTTATCCCAAGCGAAAGCAAATCCCCCCCCTTCCCAGCAGAATGGCAGGCCCCAAACAAGACCACATATGCAGGGAAAACAATAAGGATTTGGGGACCTGACAGATGCTTGGTCCCAGTCAACCCAGTGGGAAGGCCTTTGCATCATAAAGAACTTGCCCCCTCCAAGTTTTTTCTAGCTGGTGGCAGGTGTGCTCCTGGAGGAAATGTTTAATGAAATAAACGTAACATATTTTGGGAAATAAGAGGGAAAGGAGTTCTACATGTAAGTGATTTCTCTTCATTCTCCTATACCCCTTGGGACCAATTTATTTCTTCATTCTCCTTTGTCTCTTGAGGCCAAGAGACTTCAAAATTAATTTTGCTTGAGGGTCACAAAGAATTGGATTTAAATTGTTCTCCAATGGCCAATTTATCCATCCCTCTATAGCCACCAAGCTGTTTTGCGCAACCAGCAGTTTTGTACTTCCCCAGAGCCAGAAGTAACATTGCCCAGGAAGGAAGCAAGTTGTCTGGATGA
Organism: Azemiops feae; assembly: GCA_023970755.1. Classification (NCBI taxonomy): domain Eukaryota; kingdom Metazoa; phylum Chordata; class Lepidosauria; order Squamata; family Viperidae; genus Azemiops; species Azemiops feae. Next base: position 549,563 of record JALGBA010004088.1, on the reverse strand, counting down.
CTGAAGCAAATTAACTGAATTATTTTTTGGGTTGGGAAAAATTGTTGAAGTCTGGCTTGCATAATGTGAGCTACAATGCCTTTCTCATTTTCAGTCTGCAGGAATTAATTATTCATACTGATTTTTTTTTAACTTTACTTTTTTGGTGTTAATTCACTGGTCATACATAAGAAGAAGTAGCTTTCTGATACTTTCATATGTCAGATCTCTAGACCAATTTTAATTGAAATTTTTATATCTCAGTAGAAAAATGCACTTTGTGAGTAGTAGAACAAAATTTTGCTTATGGGCAAATAAATGGACATCACTTTCATTTTAAGCAGCATAGATTTAACCTTGTTGAGAGAGCTGAAATTGGCTTAGAATAAGCAAGAATGAAGTTTGACTTTGCAAAAACATTAGTTTCTTGGGGTTTTTTTTAAGAAAGGGTGTAAGTAAAAGGAACACATTTTGGGGGAAATGTGGGGCAATGTCTCTCAGTCATTCTTTGAAGTCTTTACCTAGTAGGACTCAGTTTGCAACTTCTAAATTCAATAAATATGTGAAGCAGAAATAAGCTATTCATGCATTCTGTTATGAAATTTCCTTATTTTTGGGAACTTCTGTTTTTTTCATTTTGAGTGCTTTTGATTAAAGAGCTTCAGAACTGTCTGTTGTGATCCAAAACAAGCACTTATTTACAAATAAAGAAACCATGCACACACTGGAAAATAGGGCATTTAACTCAGCATAACCAATTCAGAATAATTTCAGAACTCCAGTCAGTAGACAAAGTAATAAATTTCTGTTAGGTTTCTGCCAGTTCTGGTTAGGATATTGCATATATAAGAGGAAGATTGACAGAATTGAGTGTATTGGCAGAATTCTCAATGTTCACCTGCTTTTTCCAGATGCCAGTCAGCCAATAGAAGGCTGCACATTTTGAATAATGAAGTGGCAGACCATTGCATGGTGATAGAAACATGGTTAAATGTTATGCTGAAAGTCTACCGTTTAATGCGCAGCACCTTGGTGTTATGTTGCAAATGTCCCTATTAAAAAGTTAAAATGTAACTTTTAAAATGCCGCAAAAGCATTATATTGCACTGGTGAAAAGGGGATGGAAACATTGCTATTGGGAAGCCTGACAACTAGGAAGGTGTATAGCAGCCAGCATGATAGTGGCATACCGTATGACATCTGTTTTTCTAATGACATCCTACTTGCCTTTAGCTTTTTCTTCCTACATCTTCATCTTCTTCAACATCTTCATCAACGATTTGGACCAGGGGATAGATGGGGAAATCATCAAATTTGCAGACGACACCAAGCTGGCAGGAATAGCCAACACTCCAGAAGACAGGCTTAAGATACAGGAGGACCTGGACAGACTTGAACACTGGGCACTATCTAACAAAATGAAATTCAATGGTGAAAAAAATAAGGTTCTACATTTAGGCAAGAAAAACCAAATGTACAGGTATAGTATAGGGGGTACCTTGCTCAATAGTAGTAACTGTGAGAGGGATCTCGGAGTCCTAGTGGACAATCACTTAAATATGAGCCAGCAGTGTGCTGCAGCTGCCAAAAAGGCCAACACAGTGCTAGGCTGCATTAACAGAGGGATAGAATCAAGGTCACGTGAAGTATTAATACCACTTTACAATGCCTTGGTAAGGCCACACTTGGAATACTGCATCCAGTTTTGGTCACCACGATGTAAAAAAGACGTTGAGACTCTAGAAAGAGTACAGAGAAGAGCAACAAAGATGATTAGGGGACTGGAGGCTAAAGCATATAAGGAACGGTTGCTGGAATTGGGTATGTCTAGTTTAACGAAGAGAAGGACGAGGGGGGACATGATAGCAGTGTTCCAATATCTCAGGGGCTGCCACAAAGAAGAGGGAGTAAAGCTATTTTCCAAGGCGCCTGAAGGCAGGACAAGAAGCAACGGATGGAAATTAATCAAGGAGAGATCCAACCTAGAACTAAGGAGAAACTTCCTGACAGTTAGAACAATTAACCAGTGGAACAACCTGCCTCCAGAAGCGGTGAATGCTCCAACACTGGAAGTTTTTAAGAAGAGACTGGACAGCCATTTGTCTGAAATGGTATAGGGTTTCCTGCCTGAGCAGGGTGTTGGACTAGATGGCCTCCAAGGTCCCTTCCAACTTTATTATTGTTATTATTATCTGTTCTTCTATTCACTGATAGTTCCTCACAATTTCCTAGCTTTTATTTAGAATGCCTATTAACATTTTATTTCATTCTCCCTCTCCTTACATAAGCAACCAAACAGTCAAAATTTAAAATCAATCCTCATCCCCTCAATAATTCAGAGAGCTATCTTATCTCAAACTTGATATACATGAATGTCTGGGTCATTTCCAGAAAGGTACAAGGTTTTGTGACAAATAGATGAAATTTGACCCAAATATAAATTGCTACCACTTGAGGCAAACTTTATAAAACTCAGTAAAGTACTTACAGTTCATGTTCAGTGGTAATTGTTTTATTTCCAATTTACTGGACTTTTGAATTACAGTTGGACATTTAAGTAAGTTTAATGTCTTAAACTGGAAGGTTTTTTTTAGAAACATTATTATTGAATAAGTGACAAAGCTTTCAGTGCAAACAGAAGAACACAGAAAGTAGAAATCTTAAATGTTAGCAGAGTTAGTAGGTCTGTGCTAGAACCGAAAGGTGATGATGCACCACACAAGGTGGCATTTCACAAAGAAAAAACATTTTCTCTGTAAAGCAGCGAGACTAAGCTCATAGGTCAAATATTGGGCCTCTCAAGTCAGTTCTTCAAGGAATTCTTTTGAGCATTACACCCCTAGCTTGTCTTCCTGCCTTTGTGCAGTTGCTTAGTAATTTTACAGCAGCCACCTGTCTAGTTGATTACAGGATGGGTTAACTTGGCATCTTCCTACTTAGCATCAATTTGTGGAATAGGTAGAAATACCACAGGCTGTACTATCAAATCAAAACTAAACCACTATAAAATAAATAAATAAAGGGAAATAAATTCTAAGACACCATTTCTTGTAATTTGTGGTGATATGGAGAAATTCTCCCCAAACTATACAAAATGTTTTTGAAAGAATCTTATAAGATGGAACAAAGGAGACATCATAGTGCCGAGTAAGCCAAAAGTGTTTTACCCACATTTCTGGAATCACTCCAGAGCTACAATTGTCATAAATTGTCAAAAGCTTCTTATCTGATTGCCTTATACCATTAATCTCAAAACTTAGCTAACGAATTGCATTGATTACTTATTAATTATACCTTCAGTTTTGTACTTCCAGAACACATTCATCTGTTTACTGATCTATGATAAATCTTGACAAAGGGCCCTGTTTCACAATACCTATAACTAAAGGCATACGCAAAACATAATCAAAGCTATTACTTCATATTGATTCATATAAGTCTCCTAGAATGTGACATACATTGAGAAAGTCAACTTTGTTTTCTCATATTAGCACAGCATAACTTAAATTCTAAACTTGCAAAGTTACAGAAACACTACAGCAAGATTCCTCAAGAATTCTTTGTTCATGTATGCAAATAAGGGGAGGGAGGAGACAGCTCAAACTCTTGTTGAAAGAAAAATATTCATCAGGGCCCAGTCCAAGCCAGAAATAAACAAAATTGAGCCTTCTTTAGAAAGAAGGTTCTTGTTTATTGAGTTGCCAGAAACTTCAGTGATAGCAGCATGTTTCTGGGGTGGCTAACCACATGGTGCTGGGAGTGGTGGGTTTTTATACCTCCTTGGGCTTTTTGTGTTTGGAGTTGTTCTTGTTCCTGTGGCATGAACTTTTTGTGCCCTTTTTGTATTCTGATGGTGGTGGGTTAATCCTATTATGTCCTAAAGGTCATGTACTGCTTCCCTGTGGCTGTGGCTGATGGATATGTCCTGTGTTGGATGGGTGAGGGGTTGCTGGTTCTAATCCTATCACTCTGCTATTGTTAGCTATCAGTTTTGCTCCAAGGGATTTTGAAAGATCCAGTCTTGAATGGAAATACCACAGGCTGTACTGCAGGCAGTATTTGCTCATGAATGGGGCCTTAGACTTTCTAATGGGATTTGCATTTCTGCATTTCTACAGATCTGGCCTGCAGAGTTTCTGTTTGGGGCTATTAAGAAAACCTGGGCCTGCTTTCCTTTGGAGAAATATAATATTCTGTCTTTTTAATATCCCCCAAAATATTTCCTTCTTTGGGGGGCAGGGGGGGCTGACTTCCCACACAAATAAAAAAAGGAAAAAGCAAGAATCCAACAAGATTCTCACAATCAAATCTCCTAGGCAATATTTCACATTAATTCTTCCCCAAGGATATTGTGCTTATGGATATATTATGCACAATAATAAATGAAATAATGCCATATAGTAAGGAAGTGTTCCATCTCCAGCTTTTAAAAGTAATTCTAAAAGGAATTATACTTTCTTACCAAAATAAAAAACCTTTCCTTTTTCATAATAATAAAGAGAATTGGAATATCCAGCTGTGTGTATAAAATGGATTTGAGCTGGAAGCAGAAAAGATTAATCATTTGTGGTAGAAGATTAAAAGTATGTAAAAAACAATTCTGTCAAAGACAGTCTTCCCAGATGTGAGAGGCAGAGATGTGTACTAACTTAATTTAACTAGAATTCAAGTTCCAGATCAAAGAAAGATAGCCTCCATTATTCTTTCTACAGCACTGTTTTGAAATGGAAAGGTAAAATTTATTTATTTAAAATTTATTTTTCCCCTTCCTTAAGCTTCTCCTTCAATAATATGATAAGTGATATCGCTTGTCTCCTTGGACTATTTTGAGACGAAGATCAGCTACTCCTGATATCAGAATGTAAATCAGGGCAAACACTGCAAAGAAAAAGAATGCAGGTTACAAGTCATCTTTTCTTCTTTCTGTTTTATACTTCTTTGGATTCTTAATAAAAGAACAGAAGTTATATTGTTTCACAGCATTTAGATCTGTGATGCCTATTTACTGAATAGATAATAAAATCTGCTAAGAAGAATGACAGAAAAATTCTTTCTGACCCCACCTATCTCTATATCTGAGCATGAAAATTAGGATCTGTGACAAAAAATAAACTTGCTGGAAGAAAAGGAAAATGCTATTAGACCCATCCTAGTTGATAACATAGTTAATATTCCTGGCATTTTCAAAATATAATGTCACCACTCTGCAGAAGTCAAATGTAGAAGCTACCACATTATGCATAGCAACAACCAGTCTCTTTCAATCAAGAGGTAACAATTTTTGAATCGACATAATTAAAACCTTCTACATTAAAGAATGAATAAATAATCCAGGACCCATCACTCCAATGGAATTGAAATTTCCACAATGTTTACTCCAGTTGTATTTGCAAAGTTGTGGCTGTTGCAGTGTCCTCACAGTCACGTTATTGTGATTTCTGACACTCTTTGCTAGCTTCTCACAAGTAGGTCAATGTGAAGGCCAGGAGGAAATCAGAAGTTGCTCCTACTCCCACTGCTTTTTTACATACCCATGTTCATTTTCAGACCAAAGCAATAGTAATAACATTAAGAAAAATGTAATGGTCTTACTGGTCACATCAGACTCTACTACCTTTCTCTCAAAGGATGATCCAATGGGTCCCAGATTATTTATGAGCAGGATGGTACAAGAGCAGGATGGTGTTGTGATTATCCCATTATGGCTTCCCCATACATTGTGCTTCAGACTTTATTATTAGTTATATGCATATAGTTATAAACCCTATGTAGACTTGGAGAGAATGAATCAGAATATTTATTATTTTCAGAAGGTAATCTTCTGGTAGAAAGCAATCAAACAAATGGTGGTATATTTTAAATCTAGTTTAAAGAGAAATGATTACAAGTAAGGACAGATAACCCTAATCTTTAAAAATGCCAGTTAAAAGTAAATAAAGGGGCAGCAACTTAAATAGTGGCTGTTTTCTACACTATGTTGTGATATAAGGTTTATTTATTTTATTTATTTAGTGTATAGAATATCATACATGGACTAGCAATATATATTAACATTTCACCTATATTAGCACAACACAATAAAGTATAAATTTTAAAAAGATCTATGTTTTAAATGTGATACATGGTATTTTCACACAAGTGAATGATAATATTGCAGTTGCGTATGAAATGGAGAAGACTCCTTCAAATCAAATTTCAATAATAGACAACTATAAGGGAAAATCTTCCAGCATCATATCATTTTCATGGCAAAGATACTGGAGTGGGTTGCTATTTCCTTCTCCAGTGGATCATATTTTGTCAGAACTCTCTGCTATGACCTGTCCGCTTTGGGTGGCCCTGCACGGCATAGTTCATAGCTTCATTGAGTTATGCAAGCCTCTTCGCCAGAGGAGATCAACCCTGACTGCTCTTTAGAAGGCCAGATCCTGAAGTTGAAACTCAAATACTTTGGCCACTAATGAGAAGGAAGGACTCACTGGAGAAGAGCCTAATGCTGGGAAAGATTGAGGGCAATAGAAGAAGGGGATGACAGAGAATGAGGTGGCTGGATGGAGTCACTGAAGCAGTAGGTGTGAGCTTAAATGGACTCCAGAAGATGGTAGAGGATAGGAAGGCTTGGAGGAACATTGTCCATGGGGTCACGATGGGTCGGACACGACTTTGCAACTAACAACAACAACAACATAAGGGAAAATAGTAGTTGTCATAGTAGTTTCTACTATTGTTGTTATTCTCACAAACTCCTCCATGTTTGCTTGTGAGGTTTCATTTAAAGTGGAGATGGGAGGAAAAATAATCAGCAGTTTGGTTACCTTCACTCAAGGGAGTAGTTGTTTCAAAATGTGTTGATCTTCCTTTCTAAAAGTATAATCATAATAATCACACATGAATAACCAGCAAATAAGGATTAAAAATTTAAACAGAGATAAGCAGAATTCCTCAAGTTCAATACGGAATTAATATATTCTATGAGAATTTTGGAGTGATATATATATATATATAAAACAGAGTATTATCATTTGAAATATGTAAACATAAGAAAGAAAAATAATCTTCCATATTTTTTTTAATAATGTTAAGTTTAAATTCTGTTTCCATATAATAGGATGGTAATTAATTTTTACCGAATCACTCCTTTGCTATCCCTACCAAATAATATGATGTGATTTTCCAAAGGCCACCTTCATTAGTGAAACTGAAATGACTGCCAAGATTCAAGGTATTTGTTATTTCAAGTCAAGGCATGTCAAACCTTCATTCTAGCACTATATGCATTCCTAGTGAATATAGAAATAATAAACTGTTCTTTTAATAAATGCAATCATGCATGTGTTGACATAGAAATAATTCCCAGTTAAGTTCAACAAGTCGTTCTCTAAACTATACAGACTTGCTGACTGATTGTAGGTTCCAACCGGGGGGGGGGGGAGAGAGAGAAATGATAAGCAGAAATATATCTTACTAATCAATCCAAAGAGAAGATTCAAAAAAACCTACCTAGAGATTAGCAATTGTTTCTAACAGTAGACATAGATGTGTGACTGTGTTTTGGGTGAGGTTGCATATGAAATAGCTCTAATCTTGTGAGATTTTGAGAGGGAATGTGGTGATCTTGTAAAGTCTCCTGAGAGTCTGCACATACATACATAAGCATTCTCTTTTTAACAGTTGAAGGTCAATGGACTCCCATCTAGCAATGTCACAGGTGCTTCTTCTAAGAAAATACATAGTACTTTTAAACAGACTGTATGCTGTTCGTCAGAATACGTCTATCAGTTTCCTGCATGCTAACTAAAGCTGTTTTTAAAGATTAAAAAACAATGAAGAGAGCATCCAAGGAATAATATAATATTTATAATATTGATGCACATGTAAATTGCCAGCTATCAATTCACAGAAGTCTCTGCTCATTCAAAATGTATAACTGGGCAAAAATGTAAGTTTCAGCTTGCTGAGAGCAACAATATTCTTTTGCACCCATGATTCTCTTCCAGTTCACCTGGCATTGAAATAACATGCAGGCTTTCTTCTAGAAATATATTTGGAATGTACTTGCTGTATAAAGGGTTTATCTAGCAAGAACCACTTTAACTGTATTTTAACTGGAGTTCAGTTTGTTTCATGGAGTTCGATTTATTACACAGGTTTCCCAGAAAAATCTTTCTTATGCAAGAAGGAGGGTTTAGTTTTATAATTTTATTTACTACGGTTTTGTACGCTGCTGCAATTACTGATGCACTATGTGCCAATTGCATTTTTAAAGAGTCTTTAAAGGCACCCATCCATGAATGCATTGCAATAACTAGTTTCAAAGAGATAAGAGTGTGTGTTACTACTGTCACCAGGGATCCCATTCTAAGAAGGGCCACAATTGATGTGCCAGCTATTCCAGCAGTAACCAAGAATACCTCAAGTAACAGGCCTGCTTCCTTATGGGAAGTTCCACATCATTTCAAATCAAACTTGATGCTCACAGAGATGTAGACATTTTCGACCTGTTTTCTCTTTACTGTCCTCCATAGCTTTTAGGAACCAAGGCAAGCAGATATCAGCACAAAGTTCCTTCCCACTGCATTACCAAATGGAACTCCTATTCAGAAAGCAGCAGAACCAGTGTAAAATAGTATCATCCATTCCCAAAGTTTATAGGCAGTCCAGAATACTGTGGTTAAATATATCAAACAGCACTATATTCAGTCATCTACCACAGGGCTTTTCAACCAGTGGTACGGGTACCACCTGTGGTACATTGGTACCTGGCAGGTGGTACGTGACCATCCTAGAAAAGTGGTAGCAGGGGAGGGGAATGAGCTGAACTGGTGGCAGCACTGCACAAACCTGAGCGAGAGACGGCTGGAGCTGCAAGGCTGTCAGGGCTCAGTGGAAGCACCAGGATCAGTGCCGCTTTCCAGCTGATCAGCACTTCTTTGGGGCTGTCAGGGCTCAGTGGAAGTGCCAGGATCAGCACCAGGCTCCAGCTGGAAAGCAGCACTGATCCTGGCGCTTCTGCTGAGCCCAGAAGAAGTGCCGATCAGCTGAAATGTTGCAGCATCTCCAGAGTCTTGTGATTTACATTCAGATGCTTGGCAACTGATTCATATTTATGATGGTCACAGTGTCCCAGGGTCATGTGAAGTGACCAAAACCTGCTGCAACCATCCAGCAGACAGGGGGAATAAAAACCAACCCCCCCCCCACCACTCCCGCTGCCAATCCTCAACAGAAATTCTCACAACAATGAAAACCTTGGACAGGAGGAAGAGTGCCGCCAGGCGGGCAGGCAGGTGTCTTGGGGGCTGTGGCTTGGGGGGCACTTTTTTCAGTGCCATTGTAACTTCGAACAGTCACTAAGCGAACTGTTGTAAGTCAAGGACTACCTGTACTTTATCACTTTTTTCCTTTTTTTTTGGTCATCAAATCTTTGACACTTTGCTAGGCGACTGGTGGTACTCGGATGTTGCCATATCCTAAAAGCGGTACAATGGGTGAAAAGATTGAAAAGCCCTGATCTACCAGAATGGCCAGTGCAGTTTTAGTTCTACGTCTAGGCTATAAACTGAATTAAAACGGATCAGATCTTATAGGAATTCTTGCGACTGATCTGCATATATGTACGGTATGTATGTACTGTATTGAATTTATATAGTCTTTTTCCCACTTCTGTAGCAGAGACTTATCTGATGATCAGATGGCTTCTTCAAGAGCAGACATTTCAATCTTCTTCAAGACAGCTGGCACAATTCCAGCTCCCAAATTTTTGAACCTAACTAGCCACTCTCTCATTAGTTGGCCAAATGAACTAGGCAAAGTATGAATCCAACCCACAGGCTGTCAAACTCATGCTGCAGAAAATCCTACCCACATTCTAGAAATTCACAAGCAAAATTAGCCTCAGATAACCTCACAAGGCATTCCTAAATCCAGACACCTTATTTGAATCTGCCCATACAGAGTCCAACCCAGATCAAATATAAGTGATGGTATCGGCAATGTGTTTATCAAACATTTCAGCAGTCTATGGGTAAATAATTCTGCCCATCTACAATAAGCAATATTTCCAAATTACATTCTGCCAATTCAATCACCGCAGTACTCCAAGGTTGACTCAGCCTTCCATCCTTCTGAGGTTGGTAAAATGAGGACCCAGATTGTTAGGGGCAATATGTTGACATTGCAAACCATTTAGAGAGTGCTGTAAAGCACTATGAAGGGGTATATAAATCTAAGTACCAAATGCTATGTTCTACAGGTACCAGCTACAATATTTTGACATGCTCTATTATAAAATTGTGATTGCAGAATTCAACAGTTGTCTACATCAGCTAATCTCAGCCCTTTTTACCTTGTCATTCTGTACATTCACAATCAGTATGAAGTTTCTTTAAATCAATTTTTTGTTTCCTGAAGACATTAAAAGTATCATTTGAAACCTTCTGCAATTAATGCAAATATATTAAGCCCAGAAAGTAAATTACATTGTATCAGAATCCATCTCATCTTAATGGGATATGCATTAAAAAGTTGCATATCCTCATTGGATTTCATTGAAACCACATGTCCATTTATGGTGGACTTTCTGGAAAGTTGGTTGACTACTTTGTAACTTTTTTTTTCATTATTTGCTATTTACTTTTCTTTCTTTTCTTTAACTTTGTAATTTTTTTGTAGATCCTTTTCAAATAAAAATTACAGTAATTAAAAAAGAAAATTGGTTTATGTAGTTGAAAAAGTAGAATCTCTGCATTCACAAAAGGACACATTGATATGCTGGCTTCAAAATCAATGTGATTTGCCATAAATAAAAAAGCTACTCTGAATGCCCATGTTTTTATATGTTGATTCTCTTTCCATGAAAAAAAAATCAGGTGGGAAGCAAGTGATGAGAAATATGAAATCAAATATTGCACTGATCATCTGCAAAATTCTTTGTCATCAGACCTTTCCCCCCCCCCCTCTGTTATAGCTTAAGGTAGTCTCTGTTATTGATTGGCAATGCTTTGATTATGAAAGTAATTTTTTTTTAAAAAAGAACAATTTGAGTTTCCTTCTCTTAAAAAAAAAAAAAAAGTACCAACACGATTCAAAAGCAAGACAGTGCTGCATTTCCCCATCAGATGGGTGTAGTGAATTATACCTAAGTCATCCACTAAGGGGAGCATGAAGCTGGACCAACCTTTCTAGTTTCTATGACAACAAAGGGGGAGAAGAGTCTTCCAAGCCCAACACTCACTGAGGCAAATGCTGGATTACACAGCCGTTCCAAATGTGCTGGATTCTATGGAGCAGCAAGCAGCTCTGCTTCCTGTTTTGCAACACCTTAATTCCCTCAAGCTCTGTAAATTGGCCCACCCGAGGTCTCATTTATGAAGATGGTTCATCACTCCGGTTCCATACAATCATTTAAACAGCAGAAAGGTCAGTAGGAGTCTTTTCTTTCTCCGGCAATGAACGTCAAATCATTAAGTGCATGCCCTTGCAGTATTCTTCAGCTTCAGCATAGCAGCTGCTAGAAAGATTTGGAGCACAGACCAATGCAGGCAGCTTTTAAAACTCTTGCAGTAAGTTAAAATGCTCTTTTGCACTGGAGCTTGAAAGTGTTCTCTGTGTACATTAAATACTTTTTTTTCTGTAAACAGCTTAAAAGGATCTGAGTTATGTACTAAAAAAAAAAAAGCTTCTTCATCGCAAGATAGCATTGTTCCAGAATTAGAAATGAACAAATGGGTGTTGTAGCCATTCACTCCACTATCGTCTGTCTGTCTGTCATAATATAGAATTATATAGATTCTGTTTCAGAGTATTGGAAATCACTAGTAAGTAGAATGTCTTACTTCATAAGTATGTTTGTGTGGTTCCTCTGACTCTCAGAATGATTCCAGTAAGTTAATACTGTAAGTCCATTCAAGGTTTTACGGCTATTTTATTGAGTAAACTAATGAGATACTGTTCTCTTATTTGGAAAGGCTGTGGTTTGGTTTGCAGCATGGAATGGAAGACTGGTATGAAAAAGAACTTCCTGGGGAGCTGATTTGGATGATCTTACGATGCATCCCATTATTGTGATTCTGTTCTTTTCTTTACAAATATGCCATGAAACGGTTTGCATTTTCATAGGCAACTGTGTTCCTTCTTTTTTACACATTTTTTTCCCTTGAACTTTCGAGAGTGCTTAAAAAGCTTTCTACGTTTCATTGATCTGGATCATAACCCTGTGAATCACTAATCCCATTTTTCTACATGGTGGGGAGGGGGGATGGGAGGGGTAAGCCATGAGACACCTACTGGTATAGAGTAAATTGTAACATTAGGAAAGGGTCAAGTATCTCCAAGCCTCTGGCTATTAAGCTTTTTAATTTGCTCACATATTAAAAACAGAGTGTTAAAAAACAGAGGTACTTTTCCACGTAGTCAAACTTTGCTTCTTTTCCTCCATTTACCTATTTTGTAGTCAGTCACGGTAGTCAGACTCCAACATGGCCTAATAATAGGATTTCCTATAGTGTAACTCATTTCTAACAAAATACATTTTTGAAGTATTACAAATCAAAAGGGGTCATCGGTAGCATCCTGTGTTCTACCTATAGTTGATGAAAATGTTGCATTCAAATGTTTGTGTGTGCATGCTTAAAAAAAATGAATTCAGAGTTTACCGATATAAGCATTTTCACAAGCATCCAGGAGGTACAAATATGCCAAAGAAATAAGGATAATGGTAGTTTTGTAAGGTACAATATGGAAAAAAGTAATACATCTTCCTTTGCACAAATATCTTTTGTGTAACTTGCTTAGCAACTTCACTACTTTTCAGTATTTAGTGATGGAGTAAGCACTTCAGAGTACATTCCCATCAAACCTTCCCTCAAATTATTTTGGGACTTTATTGTTCTTTCTTTAAGAAAAGTGCGGTTTTTTTAGAACAAAGTCTTGGCTGCATGAGATGGTGTACTCTAGAGTTAAAACTAACTCTACCAGTAAATAAATATTAAATTGTATTGTTTATTTTTTGTTTTCTTTCTGCAGCATATTTCCTACTAGTAAAATCCTATCTGGTTCTTATTTGTGGGTGCCAACCAAATGAATAAACATTTCCCCCAAATTCTTGTTAGTATCAGAACCCTTCAAATGATGTTATGAAAAGTGTTTCAGCAAAGGATTGGCCTGTAACAATTCCCTGGGACAGATTTATCAAGAATAATGTCCCTTTACAATTCTTGACTAAGGGAAAAATTATTCCTAATCTCCTTTAATAGTTATTACTATAAGTTATTTTCCAAGCTTAAGCACTTATATCCCTTGCTTTTAATTTTGTGATTTGCCTAAATGGTCATGGAAAAAAACAGAGCAAGCTACCTACTGCTTTCCAGAAGTTTTAGTTACAACTCCCAGGATCCCTTGCCACTGGCCACAGATGTGGGAATGATCTGAATTAAAATCTTAAGCATTTAGAGAACACTAAGCTGCCCATCTGAACAACAGGAATCTCAGGCTCTAAAGCAGGGGTCTTCAAACTTGGCCCTTTTATGGCTTGTGGACTTCAACTCCCAGAATTCCTCAGCCAGGCACGCCTGGGGTGTGCCTGGCTGAGGAATTCTGGGAGTTGAAGTCCACAAGTCATAAAAGGGCCAAGTTTAAAGACCCCTGCTCTAAAGGCAAGATTGTGAAGCTTTTTGAAAAGACCTCATTCCAAAGAATCCCAACCAAGTGTGGCTGGAAAAGATGGAGTGTTTTCTGAAGCTATTTTGCCTAATGAATGTTTCATTGGGAATGAAGATATGACTGAGAGATATTCCAAGTAATTATATGCAGTGTCACTAAATGTTCTTTATTTACATCTAGTCACATTCATTTTAAAAGACAAATCTACCTACCTTCATATTCTAGAGTTATTTTCATACTTGGTAAACAACAATGTACATGTGTTATAATTGTTAAAGTCCATTGATCCATCTAATGAATACTATTATGCAAAGTAGTTTCAAAGTGCAAATTAATATATTAACATGTGAATCTTAGAAATTCAAATTATGTGAAACAAAGGAAGCATGCACTTTCTTATTCTCTTTCTCTTTATTTTAAAAAAAAATGAAATGGCCGTTAACAACCAAGTTCCATCTGCAGTGCACTCCCACTTAATTTTATTTAGTTGATAAATAACAGAGATACTTTGAGGTAAAAAATTATTATATATTATTCTTATATGGCAGTCCTGCAGTTGTCTAGTGTGGAATAGATACTGACTGACCTGATTTGCAAGCATGAACTGCATTTAGCTGAATTTCATAAATACTTCCCTCCCTTTTTATATGGCATGGTTGTGAGGAAATAATAAATTATTTTGATAATATTTAATAATAAATGCATTTTATTATTCTTACTGAATACTAAGCAGTAGTTAACAGGTTATATCTTGCAATAAACCAGTTCTTAAACTATGATATGAAGCTGACTTGGTAAAACAAACTTGACCTAAGTTTGGCCATAAGTAATTTGATTTGATTAGCTACAGCTAATCAAAAATAGAAATGAAACTGTCCCATCTCTTCATTGTGACTGTGTTAGATCAAAAGGCCTTCCTAAATTCAGTACCATAACACTGAACTATAGTTTCATTAAAAGACAAAAGTAAAATCAGACTTTTCAGCAAGTCTTGTAGAGGCTCAGAGAAATCATATAATAAAGGCAATATATTATAGGCTAAAGATACTAATAGATACAAATGAATTTATATAACTATTCCCATTCTAAAGTTCCATTTAAGAGAGAATTGTTTAAGTATCTGTCTTATTCAATGAAATGAAAACCACTTGCATAACTATAATTTTCCCTACATGCAATGTTTAACTTTAGATTCTCACTGGCTTTTTATACCATGTATTGTATTTTTCCTTATACTAGCAAAACCTCTTGGATTTGCTGACAAACCATAGCAATGATGATATTGAACACCCAGTCATTCCCTATGACTTGCTATTTCCTTCTTTCCTTCTTTGATTAGTATGGCAAAAGCAAAGACTGAACATTTTCCTCAAGCGTATTTGATAATTTGACCTTACCTCTAAAGGTTATTTGGAAGCACTTCTAATTTGAAATATATTGAGGCTGGCAGCAAACCAGTCCTAATTCACATCCAAACTCTGTATGCTTCTCTCTCCCCACCCACCCCCACTTCTCTCTCTGTGTGTATGTATGTGTGTGTGAAATGTAAAACTTTTTTATAGTTTTACTTATTTCATTTTTCACATTTGCAGTATATTTTCAGGATACATTCTATGTTTTATTTAATGATTGGGTTTTTCCTTTGTATCTTTTCAACCTTTGTGTGAGATAACTTAACCAGGGAAAGTAAGTTATTGGCCTAAAATTATCAAGTACCCTTTGTGTCTAAGAAGGAATTTTAATCTCCTCTTAAGATTATCTAACATGGAAATCATCAATGGACTAAATGCAGGGAGTTTCATTATGCACTCATAATTAATGACAAATTTGGGTGACTGTATGCTATTTCTTGAATTGAAAGATGCTTTCAGAGCAAGCCAAGATGTCATCAGAATTATGAAAATGGTTGCATTCTGTCATCACACTTAATATTTTGTCATTTATTTCCTCCAGTAGATACCATGAAAACACTGGAGGGAAAATGGATTTTGGTCTGGTTTCTTGCTGGTAAACTTTCCAGCTGATCTAGCTGACTGCTGTATTACACTGAAAACACTGTGTAACATTTGGCTTGAAACAAAGAACTCTCATGTATTTGCAAATGCTTAAAAGTTTCAGTTATGGTACTGTTGGAAGAAAAATCTTCATCAGGGTCCAGTCCAAGCTAGGAATAAACAAAATGGAGATGCTTTAGAAAGAAGGTTGCAGTTTATTGAAGAGCAAAGCCAGACAGAAGCATGGCTCTGGGAAAGCTGACCACATGTTGCTGGGAGTGGTGGGTTTTTATACCTTCTGGAGCTCTTGAGGTTGTTTCCTGTTCCTCTTTGAGGCTTTGTATTTCCTATGTCATGTACTTTGACCTGAGTCTGAGTGTGCCCTTTTGGTATTGGTGGGTTAATCCTATTATGTCCCCAAAGGTCATGTTTTTTAGAGTTTGGGTGGGGTGTGCAGATTTTAGAGGTCTTTGTCTTCCTAATCTCATAGCTTCTAGCTTCCTGGCCCCAACCTTCCTGAATGGATTACTGAATTTGCATTTCTAAAAGCTGGCCTCTGCTGAGTTTTCTGCTTAGGGGAGAGGGGCTGAGGCTGATTTATGGGGGCTAGTTTCTGTCTTTTTAAATATCTTCTCCATTATTCCTTTGGGGAAATATATTCTGCCTTTTTAATATTTCCCAAAATATTTCTTTCTCTGGATTCTTCCCACAGTACATAAATTAAAATGTGTGACATATTTGATGACAGACTGTAAGGAAATTCATCATGATATATTTGATATACAGTTTTGGATAATAGAATTTCCAGTCTTGATTGCAGATGATAAGCCTCAGAAAAGATAGTTATCTGTTAATACTATGGTAGAATAGCATACAGCTCTATGAAGAAACACCTTTTGAATTTTCTGATTTTTTTGCACATCTTTAACAATTAATATTTCATGTGGATCCTACTGATGTATAAGGGAAGTCTGAATGACAAAATCTCATCGGTGTTATTCAACTATTTCACAAAGACATCCAACATGCTCCACTGTGAAAAAGTAATTGCCATCATGTCAATTCAGTTAAAAAAATAAATAAAATGAGTTGTGTGAGTACTTCATTAAACAATCAAGGATGATTTCAGCCAGTTTTATAAATCTCATAAGGTTTGGCTCAGTGAAATTTTTACCAAACAGACTCTAGAGGCATATGATGATTCCATTCATCTCAGATAAATTGTCAATCATGGGAGGATTAGCACAATGAGGGATCCTTGGTGCTCTCTGAGCTTGGTTGTTTTCTTGCAGACGTTTCATTACCCAAACTAGGTAACATCCTCAGTGCACAATGATTAGCATTAACATTAGTACAATGGCTGAGGGACTCCTTTGCTGCCTAAGGACCTGTACAATATCAAGTAATTGAATGAAAGACACATTCTGCTTTGGATCAGGATTACTACAGGAGAATATCAGACCAGGCATCAGCTGAAGTGCAAGTAGTCATGGCAGTGATCTGAAACATAACAGCCAATCTACAACAGAAGGAATGCTTAGGAAAAAGTACAATGTTTTATAATGGCCAAGTCAGACCTAAATAGCAATAGCAATAACACTTAGACTTATATACTGCTTCACTGTACTTTACAGCCTTCTCTAAGCAGTTTATAGAGTCAGCATATTAGCCCCAACAACCTAGGTCCTCATTTTACCAACCTCAGAAGGATGGAAGGCTGAGTCACTTTTGAGCGGGTTAGAATCAAACTCCTGGCAGTGAACAGTGAGTTAGCCTGCAATACTGCATTCTAATCACTGTGCTGCCATGGCTCCTAAAGCTCATGGAAATATTGTAACAAGATCTGAAATAAGTAAGTCATGATGAAAAACTGCCAATGGGTACTGAGTTGAATCATTTTGTCATGGGGGAATAGGACAAAGTAGGCAAGATGGAAATCACAGTTTTGCAAGCAAAGTTCTTTCATATCGGTATCAATGTCAGATGCATGGACAATGTGGTAGGGAATCAATTGCATTGCCATAATTGTCACCCCTCCAGATGCTACTATACATGGAGATATGAGAGACAAATCATAAATTACAAAATAGGAACTGTTTTGTCACAATTATTCTACCAAAAGTTGATTATTGAATCTAAGGGGATAATGCTTCTCTCATACTGGAGCATCATGTGTGGGATGATTTGTATATGAAATAATGAAACATGTGCTTGACTTCAGTGTTAATTGTTCTCTTGAACTTTATTTCCATGAAGCTCTGATTAAACTCATTGGCAAACTCATTGGATTGCAAAAAAATCAGGCAACCCAAAAGAGGTGAATCATTTTTTGCAGAACTCTAGATAATGTAGAGTTTAAATAGAATGATCAAGGGATGCTTTAGTTTACATGCCTGGTAAATTAGGCCATGAATCTGTTTCTACCAAAATGCTTTGCATCGAGATGGCATCCAAATAGGCATTTTTACTCTGCCCTGTGAGTCCCATAAGTGCTTATTTTAGTGTCACTTTCTGAAAGTCAACAAGTGTACTCATTAAACATCTGCAATACTATCCCACATTTTGCAGAAACTGATCACTAAAACATGCATGGCACCATGAGATGTCTGAAGCATATTGCATGTTGACCAATCCATAATTTGGAATGTGTAGGAAAAAGACATTTGCTATGTTTGTTAAAACGGAATGCTTTCTGTTAAAATTTTAGACTGTTTGATTATTCTTCCCTTGCTTTGCTCATAAAGACCTTGATAAATCACTTTACAAGAAAAAAGAGGAAATATCAGTGTATCACAAAATGTCAGGTGACTCATTGTGATCTTTTTAAGAGTATTAGCCATCTTGTTGCTTCCATGGCACCACCTGTTCAGTTTTTACATTCCTTCTTTTCTTGACAGCTTTATAGGTGCCATATAGCTGCACTTAAAAAAAAACTACCATTTGCCTACTCATCAAGAAAGTTGAATTACATTTCGTTTCTATGAAAAATAATTTAAGCATTTTGTATGAGAAGTAACAAGTTTAACATCAAGCTTAGCAACAAGTAGCATTCATTTCCAGCTTTCTTAAAATTGAAAGCAGCAAAGAAATAGTCTGACATTTAACAAATTCCAGAAAAAAAAGATGGATAAGATACATTTTATCATAAAAATAAGGACATGTGCAGGGAATGGTAGGGATGATCAGGGGTGGAAGACCAACGATCTCCAAACACTATTCTTTCTTGAACCTAGGAAATAGTCTGGTTGAAAAACAAATACTTAAAGGTAAAGGGTAGCAGCATGGACAATGTTTTGGTCCAAGTAAAAGAATTTCACTGAGAAATAATCTTAGTTTTCATTAAAGCAGATACATTCTAATCCAAGCCAAACTTTATTAACCATCTCAACCAAACTCCATTAACCCCCTGAATCATTTCTAGATATAATCATTTTTGTTACAGTTCAGAAGTATGTATCCATTTGCTAAGCTCTGCTGCACACATACTACTTGGATACTATGTTCTACCTGTGCTGTCAATCTCTTGAATACAACATCATTTCACAAAAACCACAAATAGGTTGATAGAGTTTGTAGGCAGTATTTTCTTGTAAGTCTGATTTTCTACTCTTAAGCAAATAACCCAAATACTTGTTGTACATTCTTGTAATGTTATAGGCCAATATAGTCACATGGGGTTTTAAATTTGATTTTGGTTGCTTTGATTTTTGATTCTATTAGTTACTTTCTCTCTCTCTCTCTCTCCTTCCCTCCCCCTCCTCTCTGGAACTCCCTTGAGACTTTCAACTCTAGCAGTATAGACTTTGGATGCATTTTTCTTACATAATTACTCAATTTTGTTTGTAACTATTTTGAATATAGGGGAGTGTGATGGCTCAATGGTTAAAGATGCTGAGCTTGTCAGCTGGAAAGTTAACAGCCTGGGTTCAAGACTCAAACGCTGTGTGGTGGAGTGAGCTCCCGTTCCTTGCCCCAGCTCCTGTCCACCTAGCAGTTTGAAAGCATGCAAATGTAAGTAGATAAATAGGTACCACTTAGGTGGGAAAGTAACAGTGTTCTGTGTGCCTTGGCATATAGTCATGCTGGTCACATGACCACAGAAGTATCTTCAGACAACACTGGCTTCCTTGGCTAATAAACAAAGATGAGCACTGCCCTCTAGAATTGGACACAACTGGACAGGGAAACATTTACCTTTACTTATTCTGAATATACACGTTTCTTATATAAATGTCAATATTGGCTTTAAATTAATTTAATTAATATCATTAATGTGGATTTATCTGAAAATTTCCAAATATATACTAACTTTGAATTTAAGATGGATGTGCAAGAGACAGCAATGAAGAGTTAATCTGCCTAAGTTAGACTTGTCTCTAAGAAAGTGGTTCCAAAGCCACTTGGGTTGGTTTAATCCTATCCACTGATCAATTTGAACATTCAGTTGACTTAAAAAAAAATCCTAGTGTTATGGAGCTTTCCGTACCATGGGCTGGAGAGCAGCAGAAGGGTGCAACAGATGGAGTTACCATTTTGGTGATTAAGACAAGTTTTATACAAAATCCAAGTCAAGAACAGAATGTGAACACTAGATGTTGAAATTTACAAATATGGAACTATGAATTTTTGCTATCAGTAGTAGTAATTCAGTAACTTTGCTATCCCTGGGTGATGGTACCACTTGGCAGGACTTACTAGAAAACTTCTATTCTACAAAACACTAAGGTCATCTTTGTCCTTTTGATATGCTAACTGTCTTGGCCAGCATCCAATGGTTATCGAATTTTTGCAGCCAAGATCTGGTAGTCTTCTGAAAAATTAAAACACTTTCCCCAATACATTAATTTCATTGTTGTTGCCACATGTACCAAGTTAGTAAGGCAAAATGGAAAAAAAGATCTAGGCAAAATGTTTCTCCATTTTTAACTAGGTTGATAAATATGAATGCAGGGACCAAAATAGATAAATAATTTGTAGAGCTTGCTGGAAAGATGAAGAAAATCCTGTTCAGGCTTTCCACTTGTAATGAGGAGTAAGATACATATCCTGGGTTTTTTTTAAGTATTTTATAATTTTATTGCTAAATCATCAAATCATAAAGAGTTGAAAAAGATCATGAAAATCATCCAGCCAAATATATGTCTGGGTATGAATCCAATGCTACAGCATCTCCAGATTTTGTATCCTTTCCATGGTGATCATTCTGTGAAGTAAAAACTTTGCTCTGGCATAGGATTCCTGGGACATGTTTTGTAATAAAAATAATTCATTCCAGTCCCTGGGTAAAAATTATATGTATCACTTATATGCCAATTCTCTTTCTTATTAGATGAACATTAGAGATAGATTTTGATCATGTTTCAGGTATGTTAATCTACCATCCCTCTTTATTTTACTAAGTAAGCCCTAATATCCTGTTTAGGAAATAGTTCTCTGCCTACAGATTCAAAATTTGAGGTTGGCTAAGCTATTTTTTTTCTAGAAGCTGCATCACTTGTCCAGGTTCCCAGAACATCACAACAAGATTCATGGCTGATAACAGAAATATCACCAGCATAGGCAGAACTGAAATTGAAAACTGAAGCTTAATACAAAGTATTTAAAACAAGTTTTATAGTTAAGAGTTTGTTTGTTTTTTAAAAAAAGTTTCCCAAATTTCCATGTTATGATTTCAGGAGGGCTCTTGAAGTAACTAAATAGGGTAGCTGTTCATGCAGCCAATAGGACATGAGTTACCACCTGTATAGAAAACCATGTGACATCAAATGTAGCAATAGAACGTAGACTTATATTCCACTTCATAGTGCTTTACAGCACAGTCTGAGCAGTTTACAATGTCAACATATTGTCCCCAATAATCTGGATCCCCATTTTACCGACCTTGGAAGGATGGAAGGCTGAGTCAACCTTGAGTGTCAAGCACCAGGGAAATCAGGAGATTCAGACAATTCAAATGAGTATAAAGATTTATTGCAAGCTTAAGTTCTCTACAAGAATCTGAACTACTAACGGTCAAGGGAAATTAGCGAGAGTTAAAAATAGAAAGGAATTCAGGATGGCCTAGACTTAGATCTCTTGTGGGCATGCAGGGACTAATGACTTATGACATGTTTGATCCCTTCCTTGAGCTCACCCTGGTCATCTCTTACACTGAGCCCTGTCAGGATCAAACTCCAAGCTGTTGGCAGAGGTTGCCTGCAACCACTATATAACAACTATGCCATCAGGGCTCCTGGTGGTAGTTTACTGGACTATTTCAAACATTTGAATACACTGTCAAAAGTTATAGGATGATATAAATGTTATAACCTTTCAACAATACATAACAAAGGAAATTTACAGTATAAATTTAATGTATTATTAAAGCTCTGTTTTTAGGCCCAGCTGACTTTAAAATAAACTTATTTTCTTTCTTTAGTGTGTGCTTGAATGTTATTATTTTTAATAACACGTAATTATTCCCTATCTGCAGAGAGCCATAAGCTTTGAAATTCAGGAAGGGGGAGGAATCAATAACTACTTATTGCTTTTACATAATTTAAACTGTTTTCCTAAATGATAATTAATACTGAAAAAGCTGTACCACAAAGTTCGAAACAATCATTTCTTGATTTATAAAGAAAAGCACATGAAAAGTTCAGATTTGCTTTGGAGCATAAGACTGCAATTTTAAAGTTTTATTGTTATAATAAAAGAAAATTAAATCTCGTCATATGATGCTGGGTGCAACAAAGCATCTGACACAAACTTTCCTGATTTAGTTATCTCAAATTGTATCTGACTATGATTTTCATTGTTCCAATCCATGTTAGCTGAGTATTATAGAAACATAAATCCTAGCACAAATTAGTACAGATCACCCTCGACTTAACAACCACAATTGTGCCCAAAATTTATGTTACTAAGTGAGTCAGTTGTTAAGTGAATTGCTGCAGCTGTTAAGTTAGTAATACAGTTGTTAAGTGAATCTGGCTTTCCCATTAACTTTGCTTGTTAGAAAGTCGCAAAAGGGGATGGCATCATCCCGGGACACCGTAACTGTCATAAATATGAACCAGTTTGCCAAGCATCCAAATTTTGATCACATGACCACGGGGATTTTGCAAAGGTTGTAAGTGTGAAAAATGGTCATAAGTCATTTTTTTCAGTGTTGTTGTAACTTTGAACAGTCGCTAGATGTACTTATTGTAACTCGAGGACTGCCTGTACTGGAAGTAGATTTAATTAATACATAGTATGTATTTTTTTCTTTTCGAGAGAAAAAGAAAGAGCATGAGAGTGCGTACATGTGTTTGTGTGTGTATGTATATCTGTGTGTGTGTTAGAGAGAGAGAGACAGAGAGAGAGAGAAACATTTAGATGATTTCTTAGATTGATTCCTTTATTTATTTGTCTATTATTTTCGTAGGTTTGCCTATTTTCATCCTACTCTTTTATTTTTTGAATAATGTCTAACTTTATGTCTGGAACTGGGAAACATATTTGGTTTCAGCTCTGATTTCCTTCTGGAGTAAAACTCCTGAAATACTGCAAACATTTTAATCTCCCAGTACATACTATTTCAACAAGATTCTTTTGTCCAGTGTTTTATTGATATTCATTTTGTTTTACATTGATAAGAGAGCATGCAGAATTAAACTTGAGTGATTTTTTGGGGTCACACTTTTTCCAATTTGCCTTAAAATGTAGAAAGCAATAAGGATAGAAGGAGAAATATATAAATGCACCGAAAATGGTTTAAGCTACAGCAAGCTACTTTACACTAATTTCCATTTTTAAAATTAAAAGAAACCCAAATGAATCCTTTCTGAACCAAATAAAAATAAAAATAAAAATTGCAGAGACAAACTTGGATGAAGAAATTTCAGAAACATCCTTAGGAAGAAGACTGTTAGGACTTCTGTCTACGTACCATGCCTCTGATTTTCATCTGATCCCTCTCACTTAGATCCAGCAGAATAATTTGGCAGTTAATGTCTGCCTTATCTCAATTAGGACGTGTCAGCAACAGCATTCCAGATGGGGGTATGCATAGAAAGAAAAAAGAGTTTGAGATAGTTGTGCTTTTTATTTTGTAAATGGTGCAAACCTTAAAGAAATCCAGGCTTTCTTCTTTCTTTCCACCAGCTTTGGACGTTTTCTCTATCAGCTTTGCAACTGGATAGCAGAGCAGGACAGAGCAGATTCATCACATTAATAACCTAGAGCAGAGCCAGCAAAGGATGTGACTTGGAAACATTCAGAATTCCAAACTGAGAGGCCTAAAGAATGGCTACCTATTCCTGGCCTTTACATTTTCTGCAATGTTAAATCCTATTTATTCATGACTCCTGTATATGAATAAAGAAGCAGCAGGGCCGCATTGCTTTCTCCATCTTCAATGGCATGTGTGGCACTGATTTGATCCCAATCTTAGCATCAAGTCGTATTATGAAATTCTATTTTGTTAGCATTGTCACTAAGAAGCAATTTTGTTTTATGTATTATTTAAATTATTTTAAGACTCCCTATCTTTGTTTTTTTCTTTCGCTTTGATTTTTAACTTGAGTCCAATGGCCTTTACTTTACTTGAATACTACTGAACTATTCCTGCATCTTTTTTTTTTTTTTCCATAAGGAAACAACCTTACACCTCCAAGCACTCTTTGGTCTTTGCTTTTATTGCCAAGCTTCCTGGATTTGACAGGCATTTCTATTATCTGTCCTAAAGAGGTCCTGGAGAACTGCCAACCATTACATGAAAAGATTGAGAGGAATTTCTTCAGAGTCAATTTCATCTCATTCTCTTTAAAAGCATCGTTACCTGTGCTGAGATTCAGGGGAGGAAATCAGGAGGTTATTTTCATATTTCAGTCTAAGGCTACATATGTTGGCATGGGCTGCTCATTGCATGATTTTTCTTCATTATTCTAGAATTTGTTAGTTGACAATAACATCAACTTCATTATTATTTTTTAGTTGCAGAAGCAACTATATCCTGGAACATACTGGGAATGTGTTGAGAGATCTGGGCTTTCTAGTTCAAGAGTAATAAATAATACACTATGCTATAGAGGTAGATGACTGCATTGTCAAAGGCAAATTGAACACAATCAGATAATATTGGCAATACTATTGCACTAGAGAATTACTGCTGAGCATAGAACAGCTGCTATAATAATCACGATAGTTGCAGTATAATAATTCCATCTTACCTATTGGTAGAATCCTGTAAATTAAACTTTTGCATCATTGCAACAGAAAAAAAGGTGAAATTATTTCTGAAATTTAGTCAGAATTCCCCATCAGTAAACAGACTTCTCATATTTCCAGGTTCTTTTGTTTATTTACACACAAAAGATATATTTGAGATATATGAGCAGCCAGTTTTAGTTTTAGAGCCAAACAGTCCTCTGAATTGTGCCAGTTAAGCAGTGTTATCGATCTGCAAATCCCTATCCCTTTAAACCTGTCATGCTTCATGTTGTAAACATTGTTTGAAAGTATTTCAGAAAAAAGCTAGCTGAGGGGTTAATAAAAGACATATACAACTTATTTAACAAAGCTTATTTTAATTATTTAAAGTATAACCACATAATGAACAACTTACAAGGAACAGTCCTTCCTCCTTCCTTCCTTCCTTCCTTCCTTCCTTCCTTCCTTCCTGGCTGAATCCATGGAGGCATGGTTGGCAATATAAACAACAAAATAACCCTGATTAATAATTGAGCGTTGAAATTTCCATGATAAGAAGTGCAAAAAATAAAACATCCACAGTAACATTTTAACACAATAGATTAATTTATAAATGGTAAATAGCCTTTTAAAGTCCCTCATTAAAACTGTGTAATAACCTTCCCACAGTTCACAAACATACAATCTGAGCCTCAAATATCAAAGGCCTTCAAAATAGCTTGATTTTCACTGTTTTCCGGAAAGAAGGATACAGTGGGAGCTTGTGTCTAATATTCAAGGGGAAACTACTTAGTAGTATTTTGTATAGAATGCCTGTTTAACTTGGATCTTAACACCCAAGGAGAAATATAATACATAATATAATAAATACAACACAACAGAACACAACAGAACATAATCCCTGTTATATAGTGAATATACAAGGGCAATTTGGAAATAAACCTCCATTTGATTATCAATGACAGACATTCGCAGATACAGAACTTTTATTATGCACATTAGAAAACTACAACATTACATTCTTTTTGACATAATCGCCATTCAAATTGAGGCACTTGTCATAATGTCTTACAAGGTTTGAAATTCCTTAGTAGTAGTCGCTTGGTGCCAAATCTGGGCTATAGGTGGATGATCAAAAACATCCCAACAGAACTGCTTCAAACGTTCTTGGGTGCATCTAGCAGTGTGCGGGCGAGCATTATCGTGAAGCAACACCACACCGGAAGTAGTGCCATAGAAAATCCCACCAAATGTGAAGATGCCAAAGGAGTACTGCTAGTGAAGAAAGCCTACTTGTGGTAACAAGGTTTTCACATCAGTAAACCTCCATGCCTTTTAAGCCTCTCAGAGTCTTCCTGGAGATGATAGATAGATAGATAGATAGATAGATAGATAGATAGATAGATAGATAGATAGATAGATAGATAGATAGATAGATAGATAGATAGATAGATAGATAGATAGATAGATAGATAGATAGATAGATAGATAGATAGATAGATAGATAGATAGATAGATAGATAGATAGATAGATAGATAGATAGATAGATAGATAGATAGATAGATAGATAGATAGATAGATAGATAGATATATAGATAGATAGATAGATAGATAGATAGATAGATAGATAGATAGATAGATAGATAGATAGATAGATAGATAGATAGATGATAGATAGATAGAGATATAGAGATGATAGAGATGATAGATAGATAGATAGATAGATAGATAGATAGATAGATAGATATGATAGATATGATAGATAGATAGATAGATAGATAGATAGATAGATAGATAGATAGATAGATAGATAGATATAGATAGATAGATAGATAGATAGATAGATAGATATAGATAGATAGATGATAGATAGATAGATAGATAGATAGATAGATAGATAGATAGATAGATAGATAGATAGATAGATAGATAGATAGATAGATAGATAGATAGATAGATAGATAGATAGATCATGCCAAGTATGATCCACTGCCCAACTTTGTGGCTAGCTAAGATACACCTTTTTTATCAGTTCTTCAATTCCCCCAAAACAATTTTTCCTGCTTGCTTCATGAATTTTTTGTTGTTGTTGCTAGAATTAATGTTCCATTATCTTGTACTACTCGTTGAAGAGTAGTATAAAAATAGAAGTCTAAAAGTACCATATGTGCATTCAAGTGTAGGATTACTCCTCATAAATAGGATTTCTAGTCAACTGAATATTAATTCAGATTAATTCTATAGAAGAACAATATTAGAGATGTGACTGGTGAGATTGTTTTGGAACAGTGCCATAAAATAGGTCAAGGTATCCTTTAGAGATAAGATAGTTTGTAATTCTTACAATTCCCAGTATCTCTTGATAGACATTTTAGAAATTGTCTTCCAACCCATGTAAAGGTGCTGAGTTGAAGAAGGATGAAGTAAAACTTCCCCAGAGCTGTCCCATTTTAAGTGGATTGGAAGAATAATATAAAATATAGAAGATTTCAGTAAGCAAAGGCCAGATCATGGTCATCAGTTAATCCAGATCAATCAGAAACAGTTTGAATAACTAACTATACTTACAAATTGTCCAATATAAATTAAACATAGAATCTGAGGGGCAAAGCAAAATAGAAAAACACTACTAATACATGTTATCTTGTACAAGAGAGAAACAGAAATAAGCTCTGATTTTGTTTTAATGAGCCTGTTCAGATTGCTTTTATTTTTATCAGTTGTTGAGCACCCAATTTCAGTAAAAATGCATGAGGTCTGTGAAATACATCTGAGAGCATCTGGTTGACAATAAAGCTAAGCAGAATAGAATAGAATAGAATAGAATAGAATAGAATAGAATAGAATAGAATAGAATAGAATAGAATAGAATAGAATAGAATAGAATAGAATAGGATAGGATAGGATAGGATAGGATAGGATAGGATAGGATAGGATAGGATAGGACTTTGGAAGTCTTCTAGTCCAGTCCCTGCTCAAGCAGGAGAACCTATACTGTCTCAGACAGGTGAATGTCTAGTCTCTTCTTAAAAATCTCCAGTGATGGAGCGCCCACGATTTCTGGGGGTAAGCTGTTCCACGGTTGATTGTCCTCACTGTCCAGAAGTTTCTCCTTAATTCCAGGTTGCTTCTCTCTTTGATCAGTTTCCAACAATTGTTTCTCGTCCTTCCCTTTGGTGCTTTGGTGAACAACCTGGCCCCCTCTGCCTTGTGGCAGCCCCTCAGATACTGGAATACTGCTATCATGTCTCCCCTATTTCTTCTTTTCTTTAGAAATAGGGGAGACATGATAGCAGTATTCCAGTATCTGAGGGGCTGCCACAAGGCAGAGGAGGCCAGGTTGTTCACCAAGTTCAGATATCTTTAGTACGTGGATGGGTAATGCCAAGTAATATCATGGTAATATACTAGAATGAGAAGTCAAAAGAAAGAATTCAATAGTAATGACTGCTGCCGATAAAACTTCATGGAAATCTCCATAATTTCAGAAGGACTTTTTTCAACACAAACTGGCTTCTTTCATTTTGCATATATTGCGCATAATATTCTTTTCTACAATTGTTTTTTTTCCTACAACAAACCAGTGTGATAGGTCAGGCCCAAAATCATTAGAGGGGTACCGTGACCGAAGGTGGACTTGAATCTGTTTCTCCCTGCACTTTTACTTTTTATACTTTTTTACTTTTAGATCATGATGATTGTTTCGGATTTTAGATCATGATGATTGTTTCGGATTTGCAGCAGATCTTGAAATTGTATGAGCAGGAAAGGGTAAGGGGTAGCTAAGAAGAACTAACTAATACCTCAAAGTCAGGATGTGGTTGTTTAAGCAAACCAGGCAAAAAAGGAAATATTTTTAGAAGCTTAAATCAATAATTAATTGCATTTAAAATAAAGCAAGAGAAATTACATTCTGTCCATTAGTTCAATAAATGTCTTCATTCCATAAGTACAAATGGTAAATGTAATGGTAATAAAGAATGGATGTCCTGGGAAGAATGTTGGAGTACTTTCTAGAAGATCATTCTCATTGGTGTATTCCTATTTTTTTCTAAAGAAAAACACTATCCACAGGAGTTTTTCTTTAAAAAAAAAAAAAAAGCAGCTGCTATCAAGTTCAAAAAGAAATTCCAGATATATTGACTTGGATCCAATTATCTGCATATGAAACAGAATTTGACCAGGCCAGATGTTTTTCTGAATAGATTGAAGTTCTCAAGAGAAACTCATAGATGGGAAGGAAAACTTGTTCCCATTTTGCATTTTATGAAGATATGTTTGCTCAGAGAACGCTGCACCAAGCCTTTACTTTGAGCTTTTCTGATAATTCAAATTCATTTACTTAAATTATTAAAGACCGGTGACAAATTAAATAAATACATAAACATTAAAACTGAGAAAATATATCCATTGTGGTTTAAAATTGCAGTTTCATGTTGGCTCAAAAACTCATTAAAAAATAAGGAGATTGGAACCAAAAGCCAATACCTTAACAGACAGACAAAAGTGTTTTGTAACACAATACAAATCTAGAGGAAGATGTATATAGTTTGGTCTTTCAACCCTTTTCATCCTTAGAGCAAAGTTCCTTGAGAATTCTTGGCAGGAAGATGATATTACTCTAATTGGAAGACTAGGAGCTAGAATCACCAGGAACTTCTATTTTTAAGAGAACAAATCAAAATTACAAAATTTCAGTGAATATTCTAATGTTAACATAATTACATCCCAAAGATATATAGGATACTTTAATATTCTGTCAACAATAACATGGAGCTCATCAATGCTGATGAATCAAGATTAATGTTCTTCATAATTTTTAAACTTGCTGTTTTATTTTAGATTTATTTGCAATAGAATAGTGAAGAAAGAAATTTATCACAACACTGACTCTATAGTTAAATCATACAGATAACTTTTGATTAGGATATTCTGATTTCTGTATTACTCTATAGATTCAGGTTTCTGGATTTCAGCAATGTAGAATAAATTCTAGTTTTGACATATATTTATCTTTATTAGGTAGTGGCTACTGCTGCTTCTGTTTGCATATGTTTATTTCTCATCTGTTTTATTGCTACAAAATACTTTTCCACCAATAAACCTTTACAAATTTCATGCTTAAAGACCCAGAGAAACATTTACAACAGGTCTAATTTCAGCTTCAAATAAACATCAATTAGAAATTAGCCCTGCATGTTGACAAGAATGTTCAGCTTATCCAGCAACTCACTTAAAATAATAGGACTACTCATGCTTAAAATGTGTAAGTGTTTTTCTGGCAACAGCTAAATTATAGCAAATGCTATAGGCACCCTTATATAATGGAGAGACTCAAAAGCACTTTTCCTTTATAGTAGGTATAGTATTACCTCAGGCAAGCTTTATGTTACTCTAAAAAAATACATCATGTAAAGAAGTCCTAAAATAGATTATATAGTAACCACCTGCCAGCAGATTTTAGCCTACTAAAAAATTGAACCGAAGTCCAACTCCGTGCCATAATAGCCTCTTTATAACTGGCAATAAGATAAATAACTCTGCTTAGAAACTAGAACTTTATCAATTTCTAATTGAAAGTGATCTTATTTATAACCATAATGAACCTAGAAGCTTGTCTTCTAATGCAGCTCTGGTGAGTTGAGGGGAAAATATATAGAATGCAGGTACACCTGAAGAATAGCACCTTGAACCAAAGTGATAACAGTTGTGTGTTTTAAACTATGAAAGTGTATGATTTGGTATAGATCATTTTTTTCTTAATTTCAGCAGGACCACTGAGGGCGATAGTGCTTCTCCTTTGGTAAACAAGTCTTGTTTTTGACTACAATAGGAAGATTAAAAAACTATCTTTTTAATATTTTGACAAAAATTGCATTCTTTTTTCAAAATGAAGGAGAGAGTGGAGGTTGTGTGGTGCAAGTTCTTTGTAGATGGTTTTTTTTATAGGTTGCAGGTGGTGAGATGTATGTTGGTTTGTTGGGGTTTCTGGAGCCTACCTTTTTTATGCATCTTGGTGATGAGCTGAAGTGTTAAGAATTGGATCCTGGGCTGAATCAGCTGGACTGTGGGGCTTGAATTCCCCTCTAGGACATTGGCTGTAAAGGGAGAGGGCCACACTTATTCCTACAAATTACCATCAGCAGTGGCTGGGCTGAGATTATTCTTGTGGAGTCTTTGTGGACTGTGACTGCTGGTGCTTAATTGTTTTATGGTGGTGAAGCATCCAGTGGGTGGACAAACAGTGGGAGAGATGCAAAGCTTGAAGCCTTGATAGTGATGGTGATCCTAGTAAGTATGTCTTTCCTGACACTGGTGGCTGGAGTTTAGAAGATTGCACTAGGTGCACTAGCAACAGCTCTCATTTGTTTGGTGCCAATGGTGTGAAATTACACACAGCAAAAGTTAACTTCCTGGTGGTGCCTTAGTGGATTTCATGGAGGACTGCTAGCACAGTGCTCTCTATGGTTGTTTCAGTGGAGGGAAGGGCTTGTCAGGACTTAAAAAATGGATTTGCTTTCCATTTCGGAAAGTATTACAAGTCAGGATGGCTGAACGAAGAAAGTTTAGCAACAGTGGAAGACTTGTGCCTACCAGCCTAGAAGCTGCTGCAAAACCCTCTGCAAGAGTGAAAAGTCCCACTCTTAGCCCTTGTTATGTGGAGTGCTGCAGGGCTAGATACTGTCTCCAGTCCTGTTTAACATCCACATGAATTGCTGGGTGAGATCGTACATTGCCATGGGGTGATGTCATGTCGTTGTGCTGATGACACTCAGTTGTATATCTCCACCCTAGTGAGTTAAGTGGTGCCATTGATATCCTTTCTCCATGCATGGAAGCTGTAGGGGTTCAAGTAAACCCTCATAAGACTGAGTGGCTTTAGAGTCCTGGGAATCCCATGATGAATGGAGCCTGTTAGTCAGTTACATGATTGTTAACTGATGCATTCTATGTAGGCTAGCTGCCTTTTTCTCCCTTTGTTTTTATTTTTAATTTAAATTGTGGTTTTATTTTTATATACCTGTATTTTGCTTTTATGTATTTTGTTTTATTATGCATGCCACCCAGAGCCATTATATGAGATAGTGTGAACCCATCAGTCTCGAGTCTCTTGGTGCCCACAAGATATCTAAATCCAGGCCACCTTGAATTCCATTGACCCTGACCTACTGCCAATTTGCTTTGACCGTTAGTAGTTCAGATTCTTGTAGGGAGTTATTATTAGTTATTAGCAAGCAATAAACCTGAACTGATTTGAATCACCTTGCTTCCTGATTTCTTGTGCTTGACAGATGGGCCACTATACGAATATGATCAATAAATAAGTATAGATAAATAAATATAACAAACAGCAGTTTCTTGTAAGTCAATAAAGCCTGGCTAATATCAGACAAAGAGATGAATTGGTGCAGGCATTACAAGCACTGCAGTTATGGTCTAAAGAAAGTTTGTTATCTGAAAACAGAACATATTATAGGGTGTCCTTAAGTAAAATCTTTGATATGTTTCAGATAGAGAGACATAAGGAGATTTATATAAAAGGAATCCTAAAATTCAGAATCTGGGGGAGAAAGCATTTGTGCCTTCCCTACCCTGCAAGTTTTTTTATTGCAATAATAAACCTAAGGAAACAATCTGCAAACTCTATAGCTGATAAGACAGAGTGACAAATTAATGTCTTGAGGCTTTGTTTTTGAATCCTGTTCAGTCAATACTTTTGAACAGTCCCTTCTAAAAGTCTTGAGAGTCACATTATTTATAGAGTGAAGTAGCTTTGAAATTTGAGTTTAATTCAGACCATATTGGTTTGTCCTGGACATAGCTGTTAAAAATAATCCACAATGATTTGGAATTCATCCAAAATGAATTTCTATTATTTTATAGGCTGCATGCCTATAAAATTACTTACTCTTACTAAAATCTTACTTACATACAGAACTTACTCTGTATGCCTTTAAAAAAAA
Source organism: Azemiops feae (assembly GCA_023970755.1). Classification (NCBI taxonomy): domain Eukaryota; kingdom Metazoa; phylum Chordata; class Lepidosauria; order Squamata; family Viperidae; genus Azemiops; species Azemiops feae. The sequence goes on along the minus strand of JALGBA010004088.1, from coordinate 516,792 downwards.
GATAACCAAATGGCTGATAGTACCCTAAGAGGTTGGATGATATCCAAGGTGTGAGAAATACAAATAAGTCTTTATGAGAAAGAATCACTTAAAATAGCTCATTGATAACTGAGCATGTGCAAGAAGGATTGTGTGTGCTAATTGGCTATTGAAATAGAAAATAAAAAATCTTAGAAAACTGAATGGACTGCTCTGGGGAACTATGGATGGGCTGATCAAAAGCAGCATTCTACATATAGAAAAGCTGCCAAAATCAAATCAAAAATCAAAGGTTGATTTGCAAATAGTGGTTTTGTTTTCCATGCTGTCTCTTCAGCCAGCTAAGCTCAACAAGAATATAAACACAAGGTATTACTTAGAAAATGCCAAAGTTATTGGCTGTGACAGAACTGGCTTTACCTGGAGGTATCCCTTTTAATGTGCAATCTGTACAGGTAGTCCTCGGCTTATGACCATAATGGATCCCAAAATTTATGTTACTAAGTGAGACATTGGTTAAGTGAGTTTTGCCCATTTTACAGCTTTTCTTGCCATAGTTCTTAAGTGAATCATTGCAGTTTTTAAGTTACTAACTAGGTTAAGTGAATCTGGCTTCCTCACTGACTTTGCTTCTCAGAAAGTTGAAAAAGTTGATCACATGCAATCTTCATAAATATGCAACCTTCATAAATATGAACCAGTTGCCAAGCATCTGAATTTTGATCACATGACTATCAGGATGCTGCAGTGGTCGCAAGTGTGAAAAATGATCATAAGTCACTTTTTTCAATGCCGTTATAATTTGAACGGTCACTAAACTAACTGTTATAAATCGTGGATTACCTGTAATCTCCATGAGACAGCCTGTATTATAGGGAAACCATCCATCATTAAAAAGGCAAGACTATTCAATTCATATATCAAATTCATCTTATTTTCATAAGATATGCTGAATGTTCATAGGATTGGTAGATGACACAGGAAATGCAATCTTATTTCAAGAGTCGTTCAAATCCTACAGTGTGCTTATATATTGACAAGCTAATTATTGGGTACTGACAAGCTAATATTCACACAATTAAAGCTTGCTGGTTTCTGTAAGAGTGTGAATACAGATTATAGATAAAAGGGGCATTCCTTTCAAGTGTCTTTTATCTGGTGCTCTGAATTTCAACAAAAAAGAACAAGGCTGATTTACTTAACATTGGCCCCAGAATTGCTAGGGAATCATAGACAAAGGTATCTAGTATTCAATTAAAATGTAAGCTCAAAAGGGGTCCTAAATCCTTCATTCACATTAAAGAAAAGGTAATATCAATGAAAAATAGAAAACAAAAAAAATCACCTTTCAGAGTTCAATCCCAAGAGTTCATTTGTCACAGGGTAGTTTTCAGTTCAACTCAATCTGGCTTCTCCTTCTGTGGCTACTATAAAAGCAGCATAAGAAATTGGATCCAAACCATTTCTGAATACTATAAGATATACTTCTCCAGTTTTTATGAATTATCCTAAACTTTGATAGAAAGATTTTCTTTCTTTTTCTTCTCCTGATTTAGACCTTTGGAGCTATTTTTGATATGGGGCACTGCTGCCATCTTTGCTTTCCCTAATGGAGACCTTGAGTTGCCCATCCAAAGTTCATCTCCAGGTTTCAGCTATCCCAAGCTATTTTGCATCCCATACATCTAAGGTTTATTTTTTTGTTTCAATTTGTTTCTAATTACTAAGATAAAAAGCAATCTAGTGACATAATTCTGTTAAAACACAGTCAGAAAGGAGAAAGTTTAAATCTTTCCGTATTCCTGTTCCTTTTCATTACCTTTCACCCATTTTAAAGATCTGAAATTATAAATCTGCTTCTTCTAGGCTTCTGTGATTTTTTTTTCACAACACTTCTGCTTATTTGTTTTCCTTTGGGAAATAGTAGTGATGAAAATAGCAGCATGAGTAATAATAAATAGTTATAATCCATTCAAAAGAGGCAACAAAATTCTAAGTAAGAAACAAAAAGACCAAAACACAGAATTTCCAGCAGGCAACACCCAGATAAGCAGGGATTAACAACAGATGAACAATCAAGCAGAAAACAATACTCCAGTCATGGAACTACAATGAGAAAACCACACACATCCCACCAACACTGGTTCTGTATATAAACAGGGAGCAAACCCTACACTCAATAGCACTGATGATGTTACCTAGTCAATAATGAAATGTCTGTAACCAAACTCGAAGAGCACCAAGGATACCACAGTTCAACCCTAAACTGCATATATTCTCTTCTATCAATCGTAGTCTTAACAGTAATTGGTTTCATCACAATGGAAAGGCTACCTATGGAAGAAAAAAAATGTGAAAGCCATAATCCATCAAAATTGAAGCCAGGACCTCAGTAGACTCTGAATATAAAGGCAAATGTCTGGAGCCATTCTGAATAAAATAAAATCAGCTTAAAGAACAATTTGAGAGATTATTGATAAGCGATGGCCTCTTCTATTATGATCCAGCTGTATCTTTTTGACAAGGTTTGGGAATTCATCCTTTTATAAAAGCAGGAGCAGTGAGACACAAATAGGCCATTACAAAAAAAAAAAAACGTGACATATTAATGATACAATTGCAACATGATAAGATTCAGAGTTATTTGAAACAGAAAGTTGTAGACAAGGGAGGTCTTTGGTCATTTCCCCTCAAGGGATATTCAGCATCTTCAAGAGTCATACAACCATCATTTTGCCAAAATATCAGTAATGAACTTAGGTTTGTTTTTTTTAATCACTTATACTGAGTATAAGAATCTAGTGGGAAAAATATTCTGCACCATCCATTCATTTATACAGTACAGAAGCTTTTTGTAGATATGCTAGTGATGAAACATGAGATATTCTGCATGTAATAGCTTTCTTTTTCTAAGGACATTTATCTGTTTTATAATTTACCCCATCCTAAAATTCTTTGAGTAGGTTGTAATTTATAAAATATTTCAAAAATAAAAAAAAATTAAAAATGCTTGAAAAAGATAAAATAGCAATGACCATCATACAATGGTAAATAGGTATACATAAAGGACAATAAAGCACGGCCAAGTTCTACTTATTAAGAAATGTGTGACTAAAATGCCAGATTTTTCCTGGTACTGTAAAGCAAATGATCTTGACAGCATAATATAGATTTAGAATGCCTCAGAAGAGAAGATCCTGACTGAAATTCTGGGATAATATTCTTGCAGCTGTAGAGAAATGAGAAGCAACTCTTCCTTAATGTTTGGGCAGTTATGAGTACATATTTGGAGAAGCACCACCTCAGGTAAAGGAGTATTAAAAGGTTTAGTGACATAGATCTTATCAACTCTTTTTGCCAGCTCAACTACATCATTTTCCTTGGCATTATTAATAAACAGCGAAGAAAGCTAGCCAACTCTTGCTAATGAAAGAGTGAGCTAACTTTCTGCAGGAGATGACTGCAGTGGGAGGGGCCAATAATGCAAATCATGCAATCCTTTAGCTGAGGCAGAATTTTTTGTGCTTTACTTCATCAATTGGGAGGTTTCTTTTTAAGTATTTCAGCCTAGTTTAAAATATAAAGTATGATTTACCTTTTTATCCTCTTAAAATCATAGAAAATTGCATCATTAGAAAAAAAATAATGTAAATATTACATTGGGGAAAAAGTATTAATTTATTTTCTCTAATACATGCATTTCAGTATATGATCCACCATGCATGTATTAGAGAAAATATTCATAAACATTATAACTGTTTATGTGGACATTTGCACACTAAAGTGGAAATGAACAAAATGAATTTTAAAGTAAGAAAATGAGAATCTGAGTCCAAAATTCATCCATGTTCATATATTCAATACTAATGCATTATTTAATTGTTAGGAAATATTTGGGTTCACTACTTCTAAGATAAGTGAAAATTCCATGTATTTATTTGCATAAATTGGAGAACTTTGGAGATTTATGATATTTCTATAATGTGTGTTTCTTTTTAACTGTTACATGTTACACATCTGTTAAAAGCAGGAAATCTGCCAACTGTAAATTAAGCTTGGTTAAGCCTGCCAAAATATACCATTTTTTAAAATTGTCTTCAGATAACCTGTGATAATTCAGCAAATGTTGCTCAATGATGGATCAAGCTTTCTTATATAACTGGAGCTTTCCATTTAGTATTAGAGATAGAGTGCCAAAGCAGAGCTTCTGATGGTAGCTGGGTGAATAGGAACTGATATTTGATGAGAGAACTTCAATATATGACAGAATGATTTACCTGCTTTCAGAGTTGTTTCTCTTCCAAAAGGGTTCTACTTATAGCTTTTCCCTAAATCAGGGGTGTCAAACTGCCGGCCCGTGGGCCGGATGCGTCATGCCAAAACCGCGCCCACCCCAGCTCCGGCAATGGGGAAAAAGTCGCAATATGTCACAACACGTCACATGACGTGGCGAGTTTGACACCCCTGCCCTAAATTCTTGATCAGTCACTCACCTGGTCTTCCTCTTTAAATAATAGTAAAACTTGAATTTCAGAACTGTGTAGATCAAGGGTGTCAAACTGCCCGCCTGCCTGTGGGCCGGATGCGTCATGGCGAAACCACGCCCACCCCATTGCCGGCAATGGGAAAAAATCACGATACGTCACGACATGTTGACGTTGTGAGTTTGACACCCATGGTGTAGACTGACGGAGAAGGATTACTTCTTTTCCACTTGCTATTTTTCCTTACCAAATTTTATTTTACCTGTTCCACTTTATTCCAATACAAGTCACTCTTTGCTTTTTTATTTTTTCATCCCAAAGTGCTTACACCAGGTCGTTTTGCAAAATAACTCCATGGAAGCGACTCATACAGAGACTCTGCAATTATTGTCACCAGCCAGCTTGAATAGCATTGGATTAATAGCACTGCTGCTGACTGCCTTTAAGTTACCTCAGTGCAGTCAGGTGAATACAGATTGATTTTCTTGGAACAGAATTCTTAGTTTAATGGGCTGGCAGAAGAGGAACTAAATATGACAACTGAGGCACACTAGTCCCTTAAATGACTAACAATATCTGAGTGAAGTTTCCCACATGATGTAGATTATTGTTTTACCACAGAAATAGATGGAAATTCAGTGTGGCTAACTTTATCATCAATCTTCTAGAAAAAAAAAATCACACAAGCAAATAAGAATAATAAATAGGAGTCAGTGGTAACAAGAGAAAGTTCCAGGATATTTTAGCCATTAGTATACACTTTGCTAACCTAAGTGCCTGGCGTGAGAAAGTGAAATGGAAGATATGGATTTAAATTACAGATTCTGATTGTTGTGGTGTGGGAGGAAAGAGATAGTAAGAGATATTGAATACTATTTACTCAGAGAGAAGGTAGGTTTCCCTTCACTAAAAGAGTGCAGATTGGAAGCTAGGCACACATCTATAATGAATACTTTCATTCTGATTCCTGCACTCAAGAATTTGCCTCAATGGCGGAAATGATCCTTCCAACTTTAGCATTTTATGACCACTACATGGAAATAATGATCAATCAGACATTTTTAGGTAATCTATGAGCAGACATGAGATAAATCTTTAATATAATTTCTTTCTTCAGTGACCAATATCATTTCAACATGGAAGTTCCTGTTGACTCCACAGCCAATAGCTGTTGATGGGTCAATGCTACATTAATTTGTATTGTGTCCTTTACATGCTTTATCTTTGCATTGTATTCTGTGGGAGTGAAACAGACTTTAGTACTCACTCTGCTTATGCTTCAGACATTCAGATCTATGCATAGATCCATCTTGTGTGACAGTTATATTTTATTGATTAAAAGCCTTTGCTTATCACCTCTTGTTTGAATTACTTCAGTGTATTCTATATGAGAATTGTCTTGAAAATGCAATTGGTCCCAAATACATCAGGTGGAAAGTAATTTGCCCAAGTAATATTTCTACTTAGACAACTGTGTTGACTTTCAATTCATTTCCAAGTGCAATTGAAATTGCTGAATGGCATCTTTAAAATGCTTCAGAATTCAGGTCTGGATATATTCAAACCAACTTCTCCAACTAGCTTCTGTCTGTCCCTTAAGAAAGGAGCAAGAGAGAGTCCCTGTCCTTAAGGAATGTCATCTGAAGATGTCCTGGATCAGGCCTTCTCAGGTAGTTCTCCTTTTGTCTGAGACAGCATTCCCCTTGAGGTAAGACAGGCCCCAATCTTGTTCACTTTTTCTAGTGCTATTAATAATTTGTTTCAGTAGCTCTTTGGATTCTGGAGAGTAGTAGTATATGTAAGTTATGGTTGTTCCTGAACATTTGGAAATTTTACTCTTGCATTATTCTGGTTTAGTTTGTATTTTTATTACGGTCCTGTTTTGAAGGATTGAGCGCTACCCAGAATCAGACATAATTAAAGTGGCATGTTAGCTTAGTATAATAAAATCAATACAAATAAGCAATTATAAATGAATTCTCTAATTTGAGGAATCATGATAATCAGTACAGTTTGCTTTATCTCATTTTTTTTTCATCCACCTGAAAAGTAGAACACTTAGAGGAATCCCTTCTACCTCAGGAGACCAGACAATATTAAAAGAAAAGGTTTTGCTACTAATGATCTTACATTCACAAGACAGAAATTACATCTCTTGTGTTAAGAAAGGTCCAAAAGATATTTAGAAGGCATTACAGTTTTTTAAAGCTACTTCTTGATCCCTGCATGTATGGGCATTTTTATTTGCATGTGTGAGAGAGACAGAGAGAGAGAGATTCCGTTTTATTTTGTGTACAAATATATTATGTACATTAGAAAAGTATGTGTGTTTGTATTGATGTATGTATATATACAATATGTATGGAGATAGATAGATAGATAGATAGATGATAGATAGATAGATAGATAGATAGATAGATAGATAGATAGATAGATAGATAGATAGATAGATAGATAGATAGATAGATAACCCAAAAAATCCAACCAAGCTGGATTAAGAAATACTTTTAGTATTGAGACATCCCCATAATGCCTTGTGAGATCTAGACAGCAAGCTCCCATCTCCCATTGGACAATTTGCCTGCCACTGAGTCCTTCTTCCTTTCTTTTCCAGAAAAGCAAGAACCAGCAGGCAAATTGTCCAATGGGAGATGGGAGCTTGCTGTCTCTAGACCAAATGCCTTGCAAAACATTTATGGAGATGTCTCAATACTAAAAGTATTTTTAAGCCACCTTAGAGTAAAGCCAGCATTAGTATAGAACAGGAGCATAGAGGTAGCTGTGCCCTAAGACTAATCTAGATTCCTAATTCTAGCCTTTCCTATGTCCTCCCTTTCTAATCTGCCTAGTGACAGCTGAAAACAGAGGAAGGATTAGACTTCATTAGTGCTGCAGATTTCATTGTTTTCCTATACTAGAAGATGAGCAAGGGAGCCTGAAGATGGAAATGTTAATAGAAAGTCTCCAGCACTGTTTCCATTAACTATGGTCTGGTAATAAAATAAATTATGTTCTCCTTGAGGTTCAGATCTCTGCTCACCATTCTCTGTTTCTATGGAGCACAGGAATATTTTTCCCCCAGAAGGTATGTATTTTTTATCTCTTTACCTCAGAAATTTTAACAGATGAAAGTCTACCATGTAGGAAATTGGCTTGCTGGTGGGAACAAAAGAGAAAAGAACAAAACCCATCACCATGGAAGCCACAAAGTAACATTGGTTCTTGGTGCTACTTTTATTAAAAGGGAAATTTAGAACTTCTGTAAAATGCAAGGAGTGAATGCCCTTAGAAGTATGCTTTTTTTTTTGCTTATGAGAGGCAGCCAAAAGGGCAGTAGAGCTTGCTTGTAAGAACTCTTGAATAGGTAACAGAAGGTTGAATGATGGAATAGATTTAAGCTAGTATACACATTCTGATATTTCTTAGTTTATTAAAGTTATTAATATCTTCCCTTTCAGGACCCAAATTGGGTCAAGATACCTTACAAGTAACATAAACACTAATTAAAGGGAAAGTAACCAAAATAAAGTTCAAGCCTTTTTTCAAGTATCCTTCCTCATAATGCCAGAGGGTGAGAGTGAGCAGAGACACATCCTTAAAGCAGGTGTCCAGACTTTTTTGTTGAATGGCTCAACAAAATAAAAATAAAACTCCTTGGTACCAAATCCTTGGCACCAAATTCTTTTACTAGGAATAACATTTAAACAATCCTGAGGATATGAATTTCTTCTTGTCCCCATAAAAGAGGCACGTGAGGATAACATGTCTGCCCACTCACACAGTTGTGTACTTGGGTACACAACCATACCCCAAGAGAACTTTGAATCTGGATTCTACCAAGACACTGGCAGAATTAAAGCCATCGTGATTGATGGCTGGCTGGTTCCCCTCCCCTTCAAGATCAACCCAAACAAACAGCTGGGACTGCAAAGCCTAATATAAATGTTCTGTTAATTCACAATCTCTCTTTTGTGAGCTGTGGTGGCGCAGTGATTAGAATACAGTACTGCAGGCTAATTCTGCTGACTGCCGACTGCCAGCAATTTGGCAATTCGATTCTCATCCACTCAAGGTTGACTCAGCCTTCCATCCTTCCAAGGTCGGTAAAATAAAGACCCAGATGGTTGGGGGCAACATGCTAACTCTGTAAACTGTTTAGAGAGGGCTGTAAAGCACTATGAAGCAATGTATAAGTCTAAGTGCTATTGCTATTATGCTGATCTACCACACTCAGTCATTTTTCTTGTCTTCTTTCCTTGTATTCCTCCCTTCTTTTTACTTAATATTTTATTTTCTTGCTTATTCCCTTGTCATCTCATGGTCTTTTGATCCTTGTGACAAAGATTTCTGAGCCAGTCACACCTTTTGTCACACTTCTCTCTAGCTAAACATCTGCTGAGTGTTCGGGCACACTTGTTTTATCTCTTGCATCCTTCATAAATCCCTCCTGCTTTTCTTTTAAACTTTTGTTTTATATTTTAACTTGTACCTTTCTATATCTTTTCTCCAAAGCAAAACTCCTTCTATGATAAAAATTAAACCCCTCTCTCTTTTCTCCAAGCACCTCTTCTAATTTCTGCTGCCAATATTCTCCTAGCCAAAACCTCCCTCTTTGCCATCCTGTGTGGGTGGTACTCCGTATGTATTGAAGTGCGTACTTGATATTGTGTGTATGTACAGAGAACATAGAACATAAAATGCAAAATCAGATGGATGGCTAAACTCCAGTCAACCAATTTATCCAAGATATCATTCCATATATTACATTTACAAATTGTAATATTCTCAAGCATCCCTATGTTGAAAGCCTGCTTTGGGTTTCTACTTTGTCACAATAGGAGATGGAGAAAATAGGATATTTTTGAAAGGGAATTGCATGGGATTAGAAAATATATACTAAAGCTGCATATTTTCAGTATAAAATCCATCAAACTACTTAAAACTATATTCTGAATTAAAAATTATGTTTCATCCTTGTTAGAAACTTGCTTAAATTGCTGATTCATTATATACCAATCTGATACGGGCCATTTACTAATGGTCAGGCGACAGATAGTTAAATGATATTTCAAAAGATCAGATTCACATTGAAACACAAGGGTTTTTGGGGAAATAAAATAGGACTGGAGCAAACTAGACAATTTAAATAGACAAAAAAAAGCAGAGACTATGATCAAAAATCAGTGTAAATCCATGTTAGTTGGGGATATGAGAATGCTAGAAGTGGTCAAACATTTTTAAAAACCATTCCATGAGTTATAATCTGAGTTTCAAATTTAAACAATATTTGGAAGAAAAAACTAATTTAGATTTAAGGAAAAGTTAAAATTATTAGTAAAATTAATCAGAATTTTGTTTTACTATCTGCTAAAAATAAGTCAAAACAATGTAGAATACTTTAAAACACAGAACACTAAAAGGATAAGAAGCAGTGGTGGGATTCAGCCAGTTCGCACCAGTTCGGCAGAACCGGTAGCTAATTTTTTGTTGCCCAGGCCCAGAATGGACTTCCGGAAGCGGCATCCAAACAGAGAACTGGTTGTTCACATATTTGAATCCCACCACTAATAAGGAGGCTTTGGAATACATTAGAAATGTCTCAAGGTAGTGGCAGAATGCTAGAATCACATTAGAAAGTGTAAGATTAAAAAAAAAAAACATGTCAGCCCCAGAGAAGACAATACATTTTTATTCTTTTCTCTTTTTAACTAGCTAAAGATAACAGAGCAAAAAAGGACTTTGTTAGCTACTCCTGTTAGATACTCAGAACTAAAAGAGAGATTTTCCTTCAACAGTACAAGATTTTATTTTATTCCCTAAAGAGTTCTCTGATGCAAGTTCACCTTTTTGGATCGTAAATAATATATGGAAACATATGGGAAAGCGATTTTTTTTCTTGTGTACAGGAAACAAAAAAGTGATCTGATATATAAATCTGACTGTATACCCAATGTAAGCAGATAAGGAAACATTATCTTTTACAGATCTTGCAGGTGCCAAAGCCCAATGTCTACACACGTATAGGTCAATTAATTCTGAATTAAAACTCATCTTAAAATCTTGCATAACTGATTTGTAAAATGAGTCATAATACATGTATGTGGGGAACAAAAGTGGTCAGGGAGAAGACATTTTCCCTCCTCCTCCCCATTTGAAGGTTTTGATTAAATTTAGACTACTTCTCTGTTCATTGCCTACTTTTCTTCCTTCTGTCTTTCCTTCTTTCTTGTTTGTTCTGAATTCGAGACACCTTCATTGTTCCCTTAAGAATGGATGTGTTAAGTAAAATGTAGAGAGTTCCAAAATTGGTTTGAGATGATAGAAAGTCTTAATTCTTAGATTATATAACTGCAGCTTTTATTCTATATCAGAGGCTGGGTTAATTGGTGATTTTCAATTTAGTATCTCTTGGTCCAAATTTTATACTATGTAGTTGCACAGTTTTGGTGCTTCTGCCAATTGACTTTTCATATGAATGAAATAATTTATTAGGGGTGTCCAGAATATATGGTTAAAAAAATCAAGATGTGGCTATGATAAACTGATCAAAACTCCACCTGATTTTTATGGACATCATGCATAAAAAAACAGGTGGAGCTTCAATCACAATATCTTGATTAATGCTAGTGAAAACTGCAAAGAGGTCTAATAGTACCAAAAAATATGTACTTGTACCCTTACCCAATAAAAGTGATCCATCAGGATGAAAGGTGGGGAACACAGCCAGGTACAAATAGAGAACTGAGTATCTAGAAAGTACAGTGCAAGAACTTGAATATTCACCAGCCTAGGACATCTTTGTGATGAATGTGTTAGATTATTTTCATTGGGGACAGTAACTTTTCTCTTAGAGCAATAATTTCACAAAGTATATTTGCAGAAAGGTTTATAGAAATATATTACTGAGAAGCCAGAATACAATGTAGATACTAAATCCATGCTGCAATGTTTATATGGACTTCCCAAAGCTTTGTTACAAGTGAGATACTCTTCATGCACATTATCCATTCTCAGGAAAGATCATCCAGCAATATGTGTGGTGATAATTCCTGGCAACAACATACTTTGTTCTCTTCTTAAACTTAGGCTGCTTAGGCAACCTTGCATCTTCCAGAGCAAGGTTGGTTCAGAGTTACATGTTGACTTTTACTGGGTAAGCCATTTTATATCCTATATTTCAGTGACAATAATAAAATTTCCCATTGTTAGAATGCCTTGATCTTCAACTTAGATGGTCGTGAATCATGCTGGACGCTAGTATAGAATTGCACTGAATCTGTGTTTGAACATTTTAGCCTCCTAGCCATTGTAACAAGCAGCCCTCCCCTTTGTGACCAAGACCCAGCTCACAGAAATCAAGAAACATTAAAGTCTCAAAATAGCTGCAACATATGCAGAAGTTGTTTATAATATGCTCTTTGTTCAAAGAGGTGGAAATAAAAGTTTCTTGAATTGAAATCAAACAGCTTTTAAAGTAAAAGAAAAGGTTATAGAGCACAATAGGTTGGTCATTTTTTTTGTACTTTTTAGATATCCACAGAAGTGTCTGCCATATTTGATGGTCCCATTAAAATGAAGAAAGTAACACTGTATCATTATAATGCAAGTTCCACCTCTTTTGAACATGCATACGATGTAACAACATAGGTACAAAAGGGCAGAGGTTGTATCACATCAGTATGATGTTTTTCTCATTTGCCTCCCATCCCTGATTCCGCCCATGGATGCCTTTGGATCCATATTATATAAAAACAGCAGGAGGAACTGCCCTTTAAAAATGTTGCTTCCAAACTTATCCCCAAGGCTTTTAATGTAATAGAAGCGAAGAGACAAATGTCTGGAGACAGTCATCTATACTACTCAATGCATCTTTGATGTGTTCACATGTAACCACTTTAATGAGAGCATTGTTTATTTGGGTTTCAGAAATCATGCCTTTGCCAATTAAAATTGCAGAAATGTCAGCCATTAATTAATCTCTCAGCAATAGCTTTGATTCTGAGACAATTGTCTGCTTAAAGGTTACCTCCTCCATTTAATCACAACTGTTTCATGGTAGGTAGCAACAGATGTCTTATCTCAGCCATGGGGTCATGCCAGGAAAGTGAATTCAAAATCGCAAGAGACAAGGACAGTGATGAGCATTAATCCAGAGATCAGTAATCAAAGAAATCAAATATTAGATAAGTCTATCTATTGATATCAGGATGCACAAGTCAAGAGTCCATATCTGGTCTGTAAAAGTCCAGTTCCCCACTGCAGAGTGGTAAAGAGTTCCATATCTGTCAAAGAGTTCCAGCTGAGTGAAGACAAGAAGCTGAGCAGAAGTTTGCTAATGACAATATTGAATCCTGTTCTTTTACTGATCACCTCCCCAAACAAGGTTTTTATTGTTTGTTTTCCCAGCTGGCTCCCAAGTAGAAATATTGCACCTAAAGAATTCTTATAATCCAATTTTACTGCATTCATTGTTTCTGCTCTTGTTTACATCAATGTTGAACAAAGATGAGGCTTGAGAGGTAAAGGGGATATCACTAAATAGATTTGTAGGGAAACAGGTTTGTGGATGCACAGATCTGATTAATTTTTACTTCTGGTAATAAATAGTAATGATAATGCTTTGCGTTACTTGTCAAATTTGAGACAAATTGGTTTTCTGAGTCAATTTCAAACTTTATACTTTATGAGATGCAGCAGCCTTTCTTCCTCTTCATTATTTCAGAAGCTATTTTTTTTATAACACTAAAATGTCCTTGGGGAGATTTTCATTCATCCAGGTTAGGTTGTCTCAAAGGTTGCTTTTTTCAAAAAGCAACTGGACCTGGTTTTTCCTTGAAGATATTTCACTTCTTATCCAAGAAGCTTCTTCAATTCAGTTTTCTAAAGCTATCTTTCATGCTTTTGTGCATCATATATAGCCTCTTACACAATACTTTTGTGACTATGCACATTTCATATCTAATTGAATTAGATATTAATGTGCTACAGATCTGAATAAGAAAAGTAATGGCATACAGTTGCAAATTGTCTCTATGTGGTTTCTTTGTGTGTTAATGTTTTCATTGGGGAAATGCAAAGATTTGATTTGGACGTGTTAATTAGTTTAAAACATCTGTATCTGTACTGTGGGAATTTATTTATTTTGATTGTAAAAGCATATTGTACAGAGCAGTTCCCCTTTCCAAGCAATTAAGTGCTTCTGTTTTTTCCCCAAATGTTTTAATAATAAGTAGCTGTGGAAAAAAATTTACACAGTGATCCCTTTGTGAATTAAAAAGTATGCTATCTCTTCAATATATAACAAATTAAAAAGCATTTGTTATCCTACCTTTTCTGAAAACAAATCTTGCTTGGTCCTCACTGTCTGAAATGATACAAATGTGAAGGAGAAAGAACGCTTGCTCCATTTTTGTGATTTGTGGCCATTTGGGGGGTACTTAAAGGTATGACTAAGCAATAAAATCAGTGCAACCTATTCTGAGAGACCGAAATCTTGGATAGATGCTTTCTCCCTCAGAATGTTCAATTTTTGTTTAAAAGAAATCTTTCACATAAAACAACATCTCCTAAATTTTTCCAGGGCAGATTACAAAATACAAGAAATGTACCTAAATCAAATACACAATCAAATGCATTTCAAAGTCCAGGAGAATAAAAATGAATTTTGCCTGATTTTAAAAAGATAAAACTACTAATACAGTACTTCAGGAGACTTCCTGGAAATAAATTGATGGCCAATTTGTACCATGACATGGCTCTGCCTCTGGTTGTGTATGTTCTATGTTTGGAAACAGGAAGATCTGGATGAATGGCTTTAATGTATAAGCACTAAAGTGAGTAGAGTAAGCAAAGGAACATAGTTCTAAAATGGATAATATATAGCCTTCAAATAGCCCCACAATTATGAATCCTAGAAGTTTTCAGAATATGTGTGTCTCTTCTCTGTCTGAATTCAGTGAATGTACAATGAGTTGTAGGGTTGGTGTTGCTCAGCTTCAACATTCAAAGTCCATAAATCATTGGATTGCACATGAGCTGACATAATGAAGTGTTTCACCCAGTGGATGTATAATACACTACTCTGATGCAGAGAAGCACCTAAGACAACTACATCATTCTGCTTTTACAATCAAGGCAACCTCATTCAGTCGTCATCAAAGAACTTATTCTTGACTGAGTGAAACAATGCAGAAGCCCTGTGCTATTAAATAGAAGTAGGACAATACTTCATTTTATAGAGAGGCTTCAAAGAAATTCTTCAGCAACATTTCTATGACAGTGAAGAATTCCTTTAAGGTTCTGTTCAGTTCTAATTTCCATGTTTCCAGTTCCTTGCCAGAAAAAGTCAATTCAAAAGTTATTACTTAGAGATTAGTGGTGCTCTTCATGATGCTCTCTTAATTCAAACCCTGTTGAATTAACAAAGCAGTGTCATGCTTTTGTTATCCCAGATAGTGTTATCATTGCTGTCATGTACCACATTGCCTTTTTCTGTATTTCTTCCCTCAAATGCAATGCTCTATTCAAGCTCACTATTTTTTTTTCATCTTGGCAGACTAGGTACAGCTGATAAAAGCTCTAGGATAATGAATGGTTTCCTACTTGTCTTTCTAATAAACAGGGTTTTGACCTAAAAAGCTGCTTGGATTATATTACATTGATATCCTTTGCAGGAGATGAGGAAATTGAGGACAACACACACAAATTTTAGATCAGAAATTATAATACAGGAAGATGTTAAAACCTACTTGATTCACAACTAATGAACTCTATAAATTAAAAAAACAATTCCCATGCTAATGAATTTTAACTGCAGTGGTAGAAAAATACAGTCTCTTTTTCAGTTTGTAAGCTGAAGCCAAGATTATCGTTACTAAATAGAAACTGATCCTTTTAATGCGTGAGATATGTTAGCACTTCAGCATAATACTTAATACTTTGTAAGTAATAAGTACTGCTTTAGCACAAATTCAGATGCTGATACTAGAATAGCTTCCCCCTTTCCTTTCCATTGAAGAGCTAATTTTATGTGCATCCTTGCCATTATAATGAATGAGGATATCTTTGTCTCTCTATGGCAGGGGTCTTCAAACTTGGCCCTTTTATGACTTGTGATTTCAACTCCCAGAATTCCTCAGCCAGGCACACTGGCTGAGGAATTCTGGGAGTTGAAGCCCACAAGTCATAAAAGGGCCAAGTTTGAAGACCCCTGCTCTTTGGTTTGTATTTGCATCAGTATTCCCACTATTACCGATTTGCAGGTTTTGAATTATAAACTTGGGTAAGTTAGCAACAACATACTTAGTAATCCATACTCAGAATAGATTTGTCAGTTACTGCAGCTTCAGTCTACCAGAAGGTCCCAAATGTAAAACCCATAGCACAATAATCAAATCAAGTTACTGAGGTAAATAAATAAGTAAATATTTATGTGAATTTTAAGACTCGGTGTAAGTAAGACTATTTTATCAGAAGAAGCATCTCTCTGGTAGCAATAATTTTACTTTGCCATGACAAGCATTGCTACACATGGGGACAAGTGATACTGAAATATACTTCAGAAAATAAAGAACTGTTAACTGGAGTGGTACAACACCATCTGCCTTAATGTGGTTAGATTTAGATTTATTTAAAAAAAAAAGATTTCACTGTATCCTTTAAAGCTGTTGCTATAAAATTGATCCAATGATATTCACAAATCACTCTTCTACTTTGGCAGCTTAGTAAATAATTATGTTTTGAAAATGAAATGTGCAGCCACTGAAAAATATCAACATTTTTTGGGCTGTATTTTGAAGGATTGCATAATTCCACTCAATTATTGTTTGTGGCAGTGGAAATAGATAGTGGCACTCAATATGTGGGCTTAGTCATTAAAAATGGCTCTGGCTTAGAGCCAAATGTACTCTAGCAGAAATTAAAGGAATTTATATTAGCTTACAACTTTATTAGAGCTCTTCTGGATAGGCTGCAAACCTTGGTAACCAAAGCATGGTCAAACATCCTTAGGCCACCTTCTTAATAGACTACTGCAATGTGCTGTATGTAAGATTACCCCTGAAGAAAGCACTGTCTTTCTCCAATGCCCTGTTAGATCCAGCAGGAGTAGCAAGCTTCAGGATCACATCAATGAAATAATGCCATCATAAAGGATCCAGAAAGTACGACTTTTCTGTCCTAGTGCTTGCCTTTTGAAGTAGTGGAGATTGACTCTGACCCTAGAAGCCTGGAAATTGTGGAAACCTTGCTTTTTACCAGGTATGGGAGTCAATGAAGATACTAAAGACCAGGTGGTTTGTAATTATGTAGATTTTACTCATGGCCACCATTTATTTTTATTTTACTATTGTAGGCTTTGAATTGCACATTTTAATGGCCATGCTTTAATTTGGTTGCCAGAGTTGCTGTGACAAGATGGATGGCCATGTAAAACTAACTAAATAAAATGCTGTAGTCCACAGGTGTCAAATTCAATCGCATCACGTGACGTATCGCAATGTTTTTGCCTTGGCGGAGCTGGGTTGGGCATGGCCTGTGTGTGACACATCCGGTCCACGGGCCACCAGTTTGACACCCCTGCTATAGTCCCTCGGAATGTGCCTTCAGCAGCCTACAAAATGAACATAACTATCATTCCACTATTATTATTATTTTTTGCTCCCCAGAAACTGGTGTTCAGATAACAAAACTGGGTAAAATTGCCCTTTTTTAAAATAAGAAATCCTCATGATTCATCAATTACTTCATGAACAGGATGGGGGAAAAACTAGGTATATAAATATTTAAATGCAGGGAAAAGTGAATGACAGATCTATTCAGGCAGAGGTTTGAATACTTAGTCCTTAAAATGAGTAGTCTGTGTTAGCTTTGTAATCCATTCTATTTGTCTCACTTCTAAAGCCACCTAAGTCCTTATATCCAGTGATAATAAATTCCATATGGATCGTGTAAAAAAAACCCACAGCTTTCTTTTATTTGAGCTAAATGCACCCCATCAGAAAGCTTTTTTAACGAGAAAGTAAAAAAGAAAAGCTCCACATCATAAATGGAAAGTTCACTATATATGATGTAGGAAACTCTTTCTATCATCTTTCATCTCAGGTCATTAAAAGAATAAAGGGTCTTTGTGTTTTCCAATCAGAATATCCCAATGGAGTGATACAGTGAAGAAGAAATTTCAAAGCCTACATTAAAAAGATTGAATTCAATCTGTGTTTAAGTATTGCTGTATTATATGACCAGCAATGGGAGTCTGTCATATTGAATCATCATTTCAAACAGATGTTTCAGCCATCTGTCTGAGCAGGGCCACAAAGAGATTTGCAACTCTCAGAAGGCAAAGTTTGGATCGTGCAAATCTTTGATCTCTAGATTTGTGACATTTTAAAACTCTGTCATGCTAACATGGGGTGCTCAGATTATTGTTATAATTTCATCTCAGATTCTTTGTTGGTTTCAGGCATGAACACAAGCAGGAGTGAGACAGTGAAAGAGCCACCTTTAAAGCCCTCCAGAAGATCCTTGCCATGCCTCGCCCAGAGCCAAACCCACCCACAAAGTCTCAGCAAGCATTCCTCATTTCTTCAGTCAAATCAAGTGATGCCTCTTCCCCAGCCTCAACCTCAGCCTCAGCCTGTGAGTGCAGAGGCATCAAGTGCTACAGTCAATGTAGTATCAGAACGAGGTGAGTGTTGATTTAGTCAGATCTCTCCACTTCTTTACAATTTATGACACCCTCTCACTTATTGAGCAAACCAAAATGATTCAGCCACCATGGATTTTGCCAATGTAAATTACATTGATGCCATTTTTTAAATAAATTCCCTTTTAGCCAAAGTGATGGAAACCTTGGAAAACAACTTACTCAAGTTATCCAATACAGAATACTGTGATCCATTTGTAGGTGAGTTTTCTCTACATTATTATATTGTGTAGTACTTATTACAAATGGCTCTATTTCTGTTTTGGGAGGTGAGAGAGTGCTAATCAAAAAATTCAATTACTGTTATTCCATAAATCAGAGGTGGACAATTATAGCCCCTTCATGACCTGTGGACCTCAACTCCCAGAATTCCTGAGCCAGCCATGGTGACTCACAAATCCTGGAGTTTAAGGCCAATGGTTGTAAAGGAGCCATAGTTGCCTATCCTGCTATAGACCATTTATAGTAGTGCTTGAATTTATGTGCATAATCCTTCAGCAACAAGTTATCAGTTATTTGCTAAAACCATGAGCAATGGAATACTGTGTTTTTCCAGTTCTCATTGATCACCAACTCATCAGCATTCTTATTGTGACCCATGCCAGCTGGGGCTACTGGGAGTTGTGGTTCAGGTTCCCCATCCTTGATTCAATTCACACATCCTTGAGTCAATTCACATACTACCAGTAGTGCCAATATGTTCATTAAATGTTATTAAATAAACCAGATGTGTATATGTCTGTTAGATTGATATCTGACCTTTTCGAGAGGGAACATGGCAAGCACACATTTTCTCCTTCAATTTTTAACATTACAACAATCTTGTAGCATAGGTTAGGCTGCGACAGCACAATTAATCAAAAGTCACCAGATTAATTTCCTGGCTGAGAAGAAACTTGAATGTGGGTCCCTTACCTAACGCAGCATCTTGACCTATTCACCACACTGTCCTTTCATTCAGTGGGATTACTTTCACAAATTAGATTTAATGAGAGGCACACATTTGTAACCCATCTGCATGCTGAATATACAGCATTTCTCTGCATATTAGTTGTTCCTGACTATCATGAAGATATGCTAAAGGTGTCCTTGGGAGAAGCTGAAAAACCAGCAACATTTTTGTTGTCATAATATATTACTGTACAAGTAATAATTAAAATACTTACAAGGATGAATTTGATATTGAGATACTTTTTCTGCTGTGTTGTTTCGCATTTGTTTCCAACCATCTCTTTCTTCCTTAGAATATTTACAGCCACAACTATCAATTTTAGAGGAAAACCCCTTGATTTTTAAGGTTTAATTGTTCATTCTCAAAGTGGTCTATTTCTTAACTGTGGCTTCTTCTACTTGTGAACTAATTAAGCAATTGGTTACAAATGAAGAGGAATGACACATCTAGAGGCTGTTCTTCACCAGTGATAGAGCTTATTCAGCACATTCCTTTCATAATCTACTGTGTGCTTCCCCAGGGACATTAAGGATGGATCTGAATTAAGTGAGCTAGATAAATATTTAAACAAGTAGCTTGAAGAAAGGAAGAATAAATAGAAAATGGTAAGATAGAGCTGCAAGAAAGTGGCGGACAATGAAGCTATCAAAGGATATTATATAAAATCCAAATGATTTTCATCTGTGTTGTAACATTGGCTGTGGAATTTTAAGATGTTTTAGACTGCATTCTTGCTTTTGGATTTTGGTTTTTTAAATTATTTTTTTTAAGTTTATCAGGATGTAAAATACAAAAAGAAAATTAAAATAGTGGGAAAATGGGGTGGAAGGGAAAGGAAAAGGTGTAGGGTTGGAGGGGGAAAAGAAAAAGCGTTGAAAAATTCCAACTCTTTTTAAAATAGAATAATAACATTACAGCCACAACTTTTTTACTTTTACATGCTAATAATATATACTAGCCATTTCTTTAACAACAAACCTCATCCGATCAGCAAAACCTAAAGTCAAAGTTTCATTATTTTTTTTCCATCTCAAGCACAAAATCCAGAATCAATTTCCAAGTAGAAACAACGTTGGATGTGTTCTTTTCTTTAATTAAGGCAGTCCGTTTGGGGGGATTTTGTTCCTTTGTTACTGAAAAATCCATGTGATGTTTTGATGGATGAAATTAGCTACAGCCAAAGATCCATTTTTTTAGTCTACCTTATGAAAACCCAGATTGTTATTACTTTTTTCTGAACCATTGGTGCTCCCATGAAAGTGAATACAATTGACTATATGCTTTGTTCTATCTGGTATTTGAGGATTTTCTTCTCCAGCAGCTAGAACAAATTAGAAAAATACTTAGCCCCTGAGGGCCTACATTGATTACAGTAAAGGATAAAATCCTAAATTTTGCTTAGGCCATTGAATAAACTGCCTACTCTGTGCAACCCCGCTTAAATAAAAAAAAGAAATGACAACATCTTGAACAAGTGGCTGAATGTGACCATAGGAACAGATCCAGTGAAGAATCAATTTGATGACATTGCTAATATACTATGCCATATATTTGCACCCTAGAGACAATCTAAAAAAATGCGGATAGAGATAGATGACCATAATTGAGCCCAAAATTTCTCACTGTTGCTAAGTGAGACATTTGTTAAGCGAGTTTTGCCCCATTTTACGTCCTTTCTTGCCACAGTTTTTAAATGAATCATTGCATTTGTTAAGTTAGTAATATGTTAAGTGAATCTGGCTTCCCCATTGACTTTGCTTGTCAGAAGTAAAAGCTGATCACATAACCCTGGGACACTGCAACTGTCATAAATATGAGTCAGTTGCCAAGCATCCATATTTTGGTCACATGACCATGGGGATGCTGCAATGGTCTTAAATGTGAAAAAACGGTCATAAGTCACCTTATGTAACCTCAAGCAGTCACTAAATGAACTGTTGTAAGTCAAGGACCACCTGCCCTATACTATTATGAATATAGGAAGCAACAACTGATTTGGCATTGCTTCTGACTTTCAAATCCTGCACAGACATGTTGGTAAAAAAACAGATACCCCCCCCCAAAAAAACCCCACCATTCTTGAAGAAACTGTCATCCAATGTGACAGCAGTGAAAAACCTAGAGTGCATGTTATGAATGCATTGCCAAGTGCTTAAATTCAAATGATTTTAAAGGGGGCTTATGTGGGTGTCCTTTAAAATAAACATATGTCAGTTTCAATATATAGATAAACTTACACTGATGCAGTTAGAGATACAATTTGTGAGGCTGGATCAGAGCAAAAGGTTTCAAGAAGGGCATGAAAGGAAAATGTATTATCTCAGCTCTTTGACCAGCACCATCTCAAACTGCAGTACTAGCTAAATGAAATGGACAAACAATTGAGATAAACAAATTGTAGGCTAGCAGAAAAGCAGCTTAGTAAGAGCATTAACCAAAGGCCATTCCAGGGGAATTATATAGGCATCCAAGTAGCTCTGTGTGTGTGTACTAAAACAACCCAATTTGCTATTATGTGTGAATGTCTAAGTTAAGCATAACTAATTATTAAATGCAGTATAATGCTTCGGATTCAATTCCATAAACTTGTTGCAGATGGGTTTTAGAAGAAAGCAATATCTGTAAAATTAAAATAACTATATGGCAGCTGTAGAGGGTCCTGGGGAAAGAAATATGGTTGCTTTCAAAACCTGCAGACAGCACTAAGCTTGCATTCTCTGTACTCTGAATATGAAGTTCTGTTCAACTTATTATGACAAGCCTAGATCAAACTGTAGCATCAGATTCTAGTTTAACCAATTGTAATGTGATTAGTTTAAGTAAACCAAAATGGCCCAAGTTAATGTAGAATCAATCACTCTGGTTTATTCCAAACCACAAAAGAAAGTTATAAACTGTTCTGTGAACAATGGGAAGGTAACGATCTAAACAGAAAGCTCATTTCAATGAGAGCCAAGTGAATTATAGTTTATAACAATAATTGTATTTGGTGGAAAGGCTCTTTATATCCTATATATTCCCTGAAGGCTAGTCTGAAAGGATAAAGGAAAGGAGTATGTAGTTTTATAGGAAAAGGAGGGAATTTGCAAACATTGCTGTTTTTCTTCCTGCAATGGAAGACTCTGTTGTATCTCAGCCCTTTTAAAAAGTACAAGAGTGCCTTCCATTGCCTAATCCATGGGTGTCAAACTCACCATGTCATGTGACGTGTCACGATGTATCGCAACTTTTTTTCACATTGCCAGAGCTGGGGTGGGCGCAGCATCTGTATGATGCAACCGGCCCATTGGCCGGCAGTTTGACACCCCCGGCCTAATCCAAACTCCCATAGGCAATTTTAGGCAAGTGACATCCATCATGATATGATCATACAAATGTTGTGAATTATGTGCTTTGTATCAGGCCTATCACACAGCTATAACACATGACATCAATATGGCTTGTACTAGGTATCTGTGCAATCTTCTCCTATGAATGCTTTTAGCTTCTAGAATACATGTGAAGATAACATAAATCAAAGTAGTTTTACACAGAAGGGACTTTATATGCAAAATCATAGACAATATATATTTCTTGGTCAAAACACTGTTACTCATAATAGAAACAAGTCATGTATGTCAACCTCCTTGCAGAAAAATCCATGAAGTTGGAATATTAATTAGCCTACCATCATGGTGTCAGAATACTTATTACCTTACAACCTTTAGATGTGAAATACATTACCAAATCAAACAAAAACTCTTGCAAAACTGCATCTTGTTACAAACTTGCTATATGCTTGAGAAGACAAAGCAGGGAGTGGTTCTATGCAGTGAAATCTATGAAGAACTTTCACTTTTAAGGTTGACTCAGCCCAAATTCATTGAAAGAAGATGAGTCACTAAAGGGAATCTCTTTTTTCTTGACATCTAACTAAAATCAACTTCCTTAAATTTAAAATCCTTTTTGTTGCTGTATTATTATTTTTTTTGGAACGATTTCCCTTCATCTTCT
The DNA here is from genome assembly GCA_023970755.1 of Azemiops feae. NCBI lineage: Eukaryota > Metazoa > Chordata > Lepidosauria > Squamata > Viperidae > Azemiops > Azemiops feae. Next base: position 493,682 of record JALGBA010004088.1, on the reverse strand, counting down.
ACATGACAGCTTTTCAGGACCTGAAAATCCTGTCATATCTCCCCTTCAGCTTCTCCAGGCAAAATGGGTAACTTAAAATGTTTTGTGTTTTTATCACACCTAGGGAAGGAGGGAGAGAAAAAGAGAGAGAGAGAGAGATGTAGCCCACAATGCAATAATATGATCTGTTGCTTTAGTATTTCATAGGACCACAATAATTGTGGAGTAAGTTTGGAATAAGGATTGAAGGATTGGCAACACATGGATCATGGACCCACATTTCATCCTGGGCTCACATGTCAGAACTTAACAGGGCTACTCAAATTCTGCAGCAAAAATGCCAATTTGGGACAAACCAATATTTCTCCTATTCCGTACAACATGACCACCTGTTACTTACTACAGAAAACTTAAGATCTGACTGCAGCGGGGGCAGGGGGCTGCCTCCTATTGTTCCCAAAAGAATTGATTTTTGGTTTCACAGGAACAAGCACCAAATTTGACAAATATTTATTTAATGTATCTGTATGCCACTGCAATCAAAAATTGCTCTCAGCAGCTCACAAAGAAAAATACAGTACAAGTAGACCTCGACTTACAGCAGTTCATTTAGTGACTATTCAGAGTTACAACAGCAGTGGAAAAAGTGACTCAATGACCTTTTTTAATACTTACAACCATCGCAGCATCCCCATGATCCCATGATCAAAACTCGTGAACTTGGCAATTGACTCATATTTATGATGGTTGCAGTGTCCCAGGGTGATCTGATCACTTTTTGTAACCTTTTGACAATCAAAGTCAATGGGGAAACCAAATTCATTTAACAACCTTGTTATTAGCTGAACAACTGCAGTGATTCACTTAACAACTGTGGCAAGAAAGGTTATAAAATGGGGCAAAACTCACCTAACAAGTGTCTCAGCAACAAAAATTTTGGGCTTAATTTTGGTCATAAGTAGAGAACTATCAGTATAAAAACAAATATAATACATAATTAAAAGTACAGCATTGCAAGGATATTTTCATTTTTGATGTGTGCCATTGTGCCCACAATATAAAAATGACAATAAAGGTTATCTTATCTTATATGAATAAAAATGGCACAACACAAATCAAGGGAAAGCTTTCCCCAAAAAAGCTTGGACTTTAGAAGTTGGTGGAAAACTAGCAATGAGAGGATTTAAAAAATGTATATTTATTTATTGTAGTGTTCATGGCGGGGGACCCAAAACTCTTCAGCTTATTGACTTTTAAATAATAGTACTACAAATGATAATAACAGTTACAACAACCGGTTGGATAATTCCATCAACCCTTGGGGGTCACTACTATTCACTTTGGAAAATTCTAGTTCATGATCTTTTCTAGGGTGGGCAGGGGGCAATTTCCCTGGATACTACTCATTGGCTCACAACACAACTCTTATCCATAGATAACTAAACTGCAGTTTACTTAACTAACACCAAGTAGCTGTTGTTACTGGAGAAAAATGCTAGTAATAAATGTATAACAATTTCTGATGATAGGCTTAGTAATCTGAACCTAGTGCAATAAATGCTTTATGAAAACCAATATTGCTAATGTTTATTTTTTTTATACATTATATTAAATATTGGCAAACCAAAACAATTAGGGATGAGACAAAAATGTTGACTATGCTTCTGGAAAGTATTTTAGTAAAAAGCAAACAAAAACAATGTTTGGCTTTGATCAGTGTCTAAAACTTTTATGATTTCTAAGCACCAACAAGGCCAATCATGATTTTTTGTGCTGAAAAGACAAAATGAAAAGTGCCTCTATCAATTATTTCTTTTCTACAAACAAAAATAAGGAAGAATCTGTTATAGGCTTTATTTTATTCCCCAATACCTAAAATTATTCAGTTTTGATTTTGAAATGGTATGACCATTTTTTATGAAATGTAATGATTTATATTCTGATTTGCAGAGAAATGAAAGACATATTTATTGTATAGCATATATAACTAGGACCCACTTCTGCCTGATTTGGTTTTAGACCTTTCTTCATAGTTCATTCATTAACCAAGAACTGATATCATTGTAATTTCATCTGTATCTTAGAAAATGACAGCTTCGGATAAATTCCCCTAAAATAGAGTCAGTCAGAGGAAGACAAACTAGAAAGTCTCTCTATATAAGACTACAACTCCACAAGCCCCAGCTATCAAGATAAATGGCAATGGCTATAGGTGGTGTGATGCTAATATCTGTGGCAACACTTCACTCACCATTATTTTCCAACCTTGTTGGAGATGTGAAATAGAATAGAGAAGTCCCTTTTGTTATACAAAAGGTTTCTGATTCATAATGGCCGTGCCTCATGAACCAGACTGAGACTGAGAAAGAAGATTGTTGGGAAAAATGTATTCTTTTACCAGTGGAAGCAAACCAACAAGCCAGAAAAACATTCTGTCAGCTTAACTATACTTGTTCTTTACCAGGCTCAGATTGGAAAGAGAATCATTTAGAAGTGAGGGCAACGGGACAAAGACGAAATTATCCCTAAGTAGCCTGTTTCTATCTTGCTCAAATACGGTACTCACTGATCAACTGCTTTCATCTCAGTTCTCACCTCAAACTGTTGTGGGAAAATGGACTTCTATTATCTATTAAGTCAACCAGTAAAAAAGCTTTTCTTTATTAAAAGGTTCTTTAGCAATGTCCATTGTTCTGTTCTACAGTGCCCGGTGTTTCAGCAAGCACTCTCTTTCCTTAAAGCTTTTATACCTCCACATTACAAGAAAATTCATGGTAAAAGCTGATTAACTAAGTCATTCAGATTATATGAAATGCAACATCTAAAGTTGTAAATGAAAAGTAACAGATGTATTGATTTCCTTTCTTTCTTCCTTTGCTGTTTATACGTAACTGGATTCTTTGTCTGCTGTGTCTATGTGATTGGTTCATTTAACTGTATTATTACTGGGCCTATTTTCTAATAGGATGGACTTTTTTCTACAACAGCAACATCTCATACAATTGGATTTTTTAAAAAAAATAAAATAAAATAATGAATGGTCTACAGTGGAGTGACCTAATCTGTAAATTCAATCTATTCACATAAACACTGAAAAGAAGAGTGTTTATTCTAAGAATGTAGCAATGGAAAAGAAGTATTAGTAGATGGACCTGTTAAAAGCCCCATACAGGATCGTGACATTTATATAACACATTAGAACATAAAGAACCATAAAGCCACTCTCTATAACTGTTTATCACATAAAATCCATAATTGTATATATAGGGGCCGGGGGGAAAGGATGAAAAGCAGAACACATCCTGGAGCCAGGGCATCAGGTTCATAGGATAGATTTAAATTTATTGAATTCAATGGCTCCCTATAGCCATAAACTGTATATAATCTTTGGTACAGACCCTGAAGCCTCCTACCAACATGACTTTTGGGAAACAATCACCTTAAAGATTTTTTAAGCAATTGTCTCAAGTTTTTGTCTGTGTGCCCTTCAACCAGTAAGCTATGCCTTTGAGAATCTGATCTAGAATAGACCTGAAAACACTGATAAAATGGGGTTAGTTTATTTTACATCAGTTTGACTTGCAGTAACATCTCTACATCTGTTCAAAACTTGAAAGGTTGCAAACTTTAAAATGTCCACCCCCACATCCCTCTCCTCCCATTACTCTTGACTTTTTACAAAGTTATGCAACTGAAACTTCACACGGGCTGTGATCATAGAGCATGCTTATTTAAACTTGGTAGCTAAATCTATAACACAAATTCAATAAAAATATACTTAACATATAAGCTACCACAGCTTCCACTCAACTTATAAAAAAATCAATATGTCTTTTAAGCCATTTCACAATGAATACTCAACTATCTCACTAATGCTGAAAGCAGATTTATTTTTCTACTGCAATTAGTAGGGGATTTGTTTTGATTTTTGCTGACATAAGCTTCCTGAATAACTGACCATTTGTGTACAGAAAAGTCTACTCTCTAATCAAACAGTTCCAATGCTGGAACACCAAAAACCTGAAAAAAGTCAAGATGTTCAGCTACAAGTACTCAGTCCATTTTAATTAATGAATATGTTCAATTGCTAAAGGACAAACAGTTTACAGTATAGCACTTTGGTATCATAAAACGTATTTCAGAATTAAGCAAGAGAATTTTTGCTTAAAGTAAATATTGACTTTGTCCCCAAATCAGGATACTGAATATGTGGCAAACAAATAATGAAGGGAACCATGCTAATATCTCTGCTATAATGTCTCCATAGTAATACTATATGAGTCCATGTGTTTCTGGTATTTTTTCCCTACTCAGACATAGGAAAAGAGAAAGATACATATACAGATGATTCGGAACATGGGAATTATGATTCTCGTACAGATGAATCTCTGCTTATTAAAAGTACACCTACAAGGCAGAAACCAGAACCTCGGACAAAATCTTCATTGAAGGTAATAGCTTTTAAAATTTTTACATTATGTTTCCCCTATTCTGATACCAGTATTAAGAGTACAGGTAGTCCTTGACTTACAACAGTTCATTTAGTGACTGTTCGAAGTTACAACAGCACTGGAAAAAAGTGACTTATAACCGTTTTCACACTTACAACTGTTGCAGCATCAACATGGTCATGTGATCAAAATTCAGATGCTTGACAATTGGTTCATATTTATGATGGTTGCAATGTCCCAAAAGGTTGCGACCTTCTGACAAGCAAAGTCAATGGGGAAACCAGATTCACTTAACAACTGGGTTACTAGCTTAACAACTGCAATGATTTACTTAATAACTGTGACAAGAAAAGTTGTAAAATGGGGCAAAACTCACTTAACAAATATCTCACTTAGCAACATAAATTTTGGACCCAGTTGTGATCATAAGTCGAGGACTTCCTGTAATAGCATCTAAAGAATAGATTATTATAAATGTAATCCATGTAAACAAGAGCCAGTTTGGTCTAGTGGCTAAGGCACCAGATTAGCCACTGAAACCAGTGGACTGAGAGTTCTACTTAGACCTTAGGCTTGAAAGCCAGCTGGGTGAGTCTGGGCCAGTTACTCTCAACCACATCAGGATCAGGCAAGAAGTTGGTTAGTCCAGAGGTTCCCAACCTTTTGGGTACCAGGGATTGGTTCCGTGGAGAGAGGTTTTTCTGCGGACCGGAGGGTGCATGGTTTTGTGTGCTGCCTGCATCCCACGGATGGGGCTTTGCTTGTTTGTACGGACCGGTTGCTGGCATGCCGTGGCCCGGTACTAGACCATAGACCAGGGGTTGGGGACCCCTGGGTTAGTCAATTCCTGTTAACAACACATGGATCAACACTTGGTGGATCCCAAAAAATCAGACCCTGTACTTGTGGGGAAATGCTAGGAAGAAAAAAAATGTAATCCATACAAACAACAAAGACAAAACAGATGAATCAAAATATAAAGTTACAGTATATTAATTTTTGGAGTCGGATCATAAGATTTCAGTGGCCAAGGCAGGAATGGAGCAATAATCACTGAAATGGGGGAAGGGCTATGATCTGCAGAGTTATTTTTAGTTATGTTATGCAAGGGTCTATGGTATTTTAATTGCTGGAGACTAATGTGATATAAATTTGAATGTGCAATGGGAAAACATGTATACATTTTATAGTCATTACAGTAAAGCAAATTTGGGTCAAAGTTCCTCACACTTCATTTAAACATCATTTAGAAAGTTTGCTGTTTTATTCAATAATAAATTGTTCCCAAATTATTCTACATGTAATCTTCTGTATAATTCCATATGTGACATATGGTCATACAATTTTCCTGTTGTTTGTTTTTCATTCAAAGTGAACGTGATAAAACTGCAAGGTCAGTGGAAGGAAGGTATTCGTTTCTTTCCTGGGGTCCATTTTTTCTTATCAAAATTGCTCTTAAGGGATGCTTTTGATCCCACTAACAAATAAAAGAAAATTATGTTTTTTTTTCCCCACAGAAGAGAACATTCAGATTGGTAAAAATATGGGTCATTTTATGTTACACGGGAGTGGGTTGGTCCTTCAGAAATCCATTACAAATCTCTAGTGGAATCACCTAACATATGGAGTCTTTGAATGGTACATGTACCACATGGTACAATTTTCACTCTGTGCTCCTAGAATAACAAATATATCCACTTGCACTACATGAAATAAACAGAAAATGAATTGTTAGCACCCACCCTCTCCATGTTTTTAGTCCTTTCTGTATGCATTTGCCTGGCCATCTGTTTGTAGGCTTCATGAGGAGACTTAGGATTATCTCGGTGAAAAAATTTGTGTGATAGAGATAACATTCTCATTGGCAAAGAGCAGAGGCAGTCAAATGTGTTTTGATGAAGTACATTCCATTGCCCTGAAGTGTTTCTTTTTCTTCTACTTGTTACTTGTGCTGCCCTTTCCCAAACCTTGGAGAAGCTGTGTTGTTGGAGAAGCTGTGAGGGTATGAAAAACAGATCAAAGGGAAACAACATTTGTTTAATTTCTACACGAAACTGCTGTGAGAGGTCATCCATTGGCATAAGGTTAAGTATCATCAGTATGCACATAATACTCAGTTATATATCTGTGCCAATGTTATTATATATTTGGCCAGTTAAATGATGCTGCCTCAGTTCTTTCCCAGGGTCTGGAGGCTGCAGGGATTGGGATGAGGAAGAACAGGCTCGACGTAATCTTAGCAAGACTGAGTCACTGTGAGGTTTGCATCCCCCTGCCAATCCAGATGTGAGGATTTTTCCACCTTTCATTCTGGATGGGGCTGCCTTGATTTTACGTAGCCAGTGCACCATAATTCCTTACTTAAGCCGTTCTCCTAACCAGAATAGTTGCTCTTCAACAAGCAATTTATTATTGGCAGACTTCCTGCTTTGAAAACGGCATTCCTTCTTTTTCAGTTTAAAACCTCGGTTAGCTATGATAATGAAAAACGATAGCTGTGCACATTTTTGCAACCAGATATTTTTCCAACAATGTGAGCCATGAGGTTTGTAGGTGCAGAGACTCACTATTATTCACACTATACTTTACCTCTTGCTGATGTTTAAATACAAAAGTATTAAGAGGAGAGGCAGCAATTCAAAAGATATTAGAAATGGTGTATAGTACATCATGATTCCATTCCGGAATCTACATATTTAGTAATTCATGTCTCTCCTCTTTGATGTTACTCCTACACACTTGCTCCTACATAACTTGAGTTATGAAATAGCATAAAGTAAAAAGTGGAAAGCCACTTTTAGCCACTAATAGCAAATAGCAGGTGGCATGTTATTTCTTTTCAATAGTTACCATGCTATTTCAAAACCAGTCAAAAAGGAATGCAGGTATCCCTCTAGAAAATAAACCTGTATGTTAATGGTGCGGTTCTGTATTTAGATATCCATGGAGCACTGAGTTCATTTATGTGTGTATAGAATTTCAGCTATAAAAGCTGCAAAAGAATGCAGTAAGGAGCATAGGCATTAACATTATAAAGGCAATCAGTGGCTAAAAGAGAAATTTCATTCCTCTTTCTATTATCCATGTACAGGAATAAAGCCATATCACTGCTAAAGTCATTTCATACACTTTCATTAGAGACTCATTTCTGTAGCAACATCTGATAACATTCTGCACCTTTTTGCCTTAATCAACAAGAAACATAAAGTAATCTGAAGAGGATTCTGTTCTTACTGCCCAAAATATATTATTTAGGCTGCATTTGTACAAATCACTAACAATTATCATCATCGTCATCGTCATTGTCATCGTCATCATCATCATCATCTTAATGCGGTATATGAACCCAGCCTCTGAAGTTAATTTATAGCTAATATATTATACAAATCTAGAATTTTGTGTTAACTGAGAAATTTGTAGTTCAGTTAAATATGAGCAAGCATGTTATGCAAACAAATAATACTATATCGGCTTTATAAGTATCCGTAGTAGCTTTCTGCTATGAGTTTTGGCATCTGTGCTTTCCTGAACTCTCAGTACAGGTGGTCCTAGACTTATGGCCACAGTGGCCACCAACATTTCCATTGCTAAACAGTTGTTAAGTGAATCACATGGTTGTTAACTGAATCTGTCTTCACCCATTGACTTTGCTTGTCAGAAGCTCTCTGGGAAGGTCATAAATGGTGATCATGTCACTCCCAGGATGCTGCAGCTATCATAAATATATGCGGGTTGCCAAGTGCCCAAATTTTGATCACATGACTGTGAGTATGCAGTGACAGCCATAAATGTGAGGACCAAGCATAAGGCCTAAGTGCCATTGTGTTTGGCACTGAAACACAACCATTATAAACAAATGGTTGTAAGCTGAAAACTACCTATAATCTTCTGTGGACTTCTCCACTGCAAAAAAATATGCACTAATTCTATCCATGAAGGACTTCAGATTGGTAAGAGCAATAAAATGGTCCCTCTGCCCTAGGTTCTTCTTCCAGAACTAGATCACATATTAGTACCAGCAGACCTGCTGATGAAGCCAAGTCTCTGAATATTCACAGGCAAAAGTTTTATATCTTTGCAGAATATCATACATCAACACTGTTGTGATAAACTGCTGAATTGAAAGATTATTTATTGCTAGGAGAACTGCCACAATTCATCACACCCTATAATATTTCCTGCAGTAATCCATTCTTTGAAAGTCTATTGAATAGTAATGTTTTGGAAGACATCTTCCTGAGTCAGCAGAGGCTCTAGATTCTAGTATGGTTTTCAGTCAGACCTGAAGTGTTGCATTAAGCCGCAGTCTGAGTGTTCCCAGTTCATTGAGCTCAGAATGAATGGATATAGATTGTTATATAATGTGTCACAGGTTGTAAAAGTCCAGATTAATGTGGAAAATGCCAACTCCCCAGTGATATTTAGTGCTCATATTTATAATATTTTTTTCAGCTCAACACTTAAAATTGAAACATGTTCATATTTTTAATTGAACTGCTTTTACTAATATATATATATAATTAATTGACCTTGGATAATCTCCAAAAGCTAAGCAGGGTCAGATCTGGTTAGTAAACAAGTGGGAGCTCATCAGGAAACCCAACCAAAAAATGCAAGCTCCACTGGGATTTTTTTTTTGGGGGGGGGGAACAGAAAGCATTGAAATAAGGTAATGAATTCTGTATTGTTTCACAGACAATTAAGTGGACCTACCTACTTAAGTCACAGAAGTCAAGGTCAATTTAGATTATTTAGCAATAACACTTAGACTTATATATCCCTCCATTGTGCTTTACAGCCCTCTCTTAAGAGTCAACATATTGTCTCCAACAATCTGGGTCCTCAGTTTACCAACCTCAGAAGGATGAAAGGCTGAGTCAACCTTGAGCCAGTCAGAATCAAACTCCTGGTAATGGGCAGAGTTAGCCTGCAATACTGCATCCTACCCATACTGTGCCATCAGGCAGTATGTTTATTGTTAACATACTGTAACTGTTTTGCCATTTTCATGGTACCACTCTTAAAGAAAGATAAGCTTTCAAATGTGGATTCTCATCGACCTGACAATTATTTGATTTTTTTTAAAAAAAGCATTGAGAAAGGCTCTTTTCTTAAACCAATTTAACCCTTCAGAAAAATGACATGTCTTTGATATAGTTGGCCCCAATATATTAAAAGTTCAAAATTTTAATCTTGGTTTAAATACTTTTGAGTCTTCAAGTGGTACCAATATTTGAATATGAAATTTGCTTTCTTTAAAAATGTCAAACATCTTGAAGTATGATATTTGATACATCATTTCAGTTAATTTTAATCAAATAGTTGGCAAGAGAAGTGAATTTGCTCATCTGTCCTTTAAATAATAATCATACTGAATGTTTTTAGCCTCATAAAGCAGCTTCCACCTGTATGTTACTCATTTTCTTAGGTATAATAATTAATGATCACATTTTGCCTCGAATGCTTTCAACACCCACTGAAGTAACTGATGGTTGTCATAGTGGCTTAGTGGTCCATATTTCAGCATGTGATATAATATAATTCATATGGTTGGGAGGACCAGATTGTTACTTAGCATTTTGAGGTACTACATCCTTTCAAAGGGTCTGTAAAGCTACTTTGAAAGTCATCTTTACTTTGTCTTCAGTCTCATAAATCACAGCAGCAGAGGGTGGTTTCAACAGCCAAATATTTCAACAGCCAAATATTGATTACATAATTAACCAGGCTTTCATTAGTAGTTAACCTTTCTAGCCATCGTCAATGTATAGAAATCTGAAGTGTGCAAATGACAATAAGTATATTTAGCAAGAAGTCCAACATATAAAGAAAATGGATATATGAAAAAAGCTTTGAAGACCTTCAGTGGGGGGGGGGGGAAAGACAGTTGGATCTTTGCAAGATGTCACTTAACTCCTTTTAAAAATTGATCATCTATCTATCTATCTATCTATCTATCTATCTATCTATCTATCTATCTATCTATCTATCTATCTATCTATCTATCTATCTATCTATCTATCTATCTATATCAAATGTATATAGCCACCATCTCACAAACAACTCTAAGTGGTATACAACAAAGCTAACAGTAAATGAATAAATACTAAACAGTTATAATAGTTATTATTAAAACATTTTAAATTATAAAGACAAAACTAAAAAGAAGGAATATTAGGTTAAAAGATGTTAATACTAGTGGGGCCACTTTAATAATTCTCCAGTCACTTAAAGTCCCCAGGCCTGATGATGCAACCAGGTTTTGAGGGATTTTTGGAAAGTCAAAAGTGGTAGAGCCAGGTTCTGTCTGGGTGGGGAGATGATATTCCATTGAGACGGTGCCACAGCAGAGAAAGTGTGCTGCCTGGGGCCCATCAAATGTAATTCCCTAGTGATACCTGTAGCATGTCCTCTCTGCTGGATCTGATGGGAGAGGCAGATATAAATGGAGTGGTCGTTCCTCAGATAATGAAGTTGATGCTTTACACTAGACTAGTTAGGTAGCATTTTGGGGAGGAGGATCAATTTAAGAGAATATTTAAAGTTTTAACCCTTAAAATCTTTCTTCGTCCACCCCCGTGCTACCTATGATACGTGAAAAAGTATCATAGGTAGAATGGAATGGAATATATCTCTACACATATTTATGTACTGTCGTGGAAAAAACCCAATGAAGGAAACACAAGACAGCAACACAAAACAATAATTCTTACTTTAAGATTCAGAGGTTTATTTTGCTAATAATTTGGAACATAGCAAACATAATAACACAACATCACTTACATTAGTAACCCATTGCAATGAGGTCCAATGACATAGCAGTTCCAATAAGGACAGCTATAGGCCAATGGCAAATCAATCAGGTCCAGTCCCAACTCTTTATATCCTTTCCCATCCTAAGACTGTAGGACTGTCAGCAATCTTATACTTTCTGCTGACTTCCTGCTGACTTCCTGCTGATCCTCTGCTGAACATAACTTTCCTCATATACCCGTGTACATTGGAACCCGCATCCATCAGCTACTTTCAGTTCCCTATATCTTACTGTTCCAGTCCTTATGTTCTAAATATATTTGAAACAAGCAAGCTTAGCAAAATCATATTAAGTAAAGTACAATTGCAAACTGCAAAATTAAGCATAGCACAGACTTTGGTTCAATACTTTTTCCATGAGGCCTGATTTAGTTCACCTGGGCCTAAACCTTGCATAAAAGAACAATAGCCAATATTTTTGTTTTCCACAGTACAAAATGGAAAATTAAAGACAAAATAGAAGCAAAAATTTAAAATTGCAATTACGTTGTCAGTAATACAACATCTTCCTGCCTCAAATATGCCCTGGCAACACTTTATTATATCAGCTGGTTTCCTATAGGAAAGCTGCTAGAATTAAGAGTGAGCAACACTGGGAGCATGGCTTTTCATCTAGCTAATGATTCTGTTTCTGCAGAAAGCACCAATGCAATATCTTGCCTTTTCTTGCATACCTGATAATATATTGCAAGTGGACCTTATTCTTCACGTTCCAGAATTTATTTGGTGAATGTAGACAGTATTTTCTTTGCCTTCTGCATAACAAGGTTCTAGAAATAAGATTCACCATAGCTAAAGATACAGGGTGTGTTTCTGCATTGTGGAATCAAACAACGCAATTGTCCGATACAGTTGCCTGAAAGGATACAGTACAATGAGCATCCAGCAAGGGATGCTTACTCAAGGGAGGAGCATCTCTGTTTCAAAATATTCCTTTTGAGGTACTCTTCCTTGTTTAAAAAGATTAAACTGCATAATTCTTTTTGATTTTGCATGGATGTTTTTGAGCTCTGACTGAAATGAGCTCAAACTGATTTAATAATTTATTCAAAAGGATATTCAAATACTTACAAAGCAAATTACTTTGGAATTGGTTACTACCAATAAGAACCCTATTAAAATAAAATCCTCTCTCAGAAAAGCAGAAGGCTGCGTTAATGGGTTGAAGGTACTGGGTAGAAGTTGGAAATGGGCATATAATACCTCTATAGCAAGTACAAGCTTTTGATCTTTAACTATTATTACCTAGATAAATAAAAATGCATTTGAAGTAAATAAATATAGAAACAGAAAACTGCCAGCAGAAAAAGACCTAGTGGTCCAAAAAAACCCTTTGAGGGTTTTTTGTTTGTTTGTTTTTGTTTTCTATTTAATTCATATATTTATTATTTTTAAATATTATTATTTTATTTTATTTTACATTTTTGTTGGATGATGGGCAAGCATGTTAACCCAGCATGTTTAAACTCAGTTACTGATGAGTATGGCTTTTCTTTTCCTGAAGAACAATTCTGAAATTATCTAGTTAGGTTTTGTCTATCTTTCATCAAACGTCTTGATAGTGAGATGGTGAATTATATACTTCCTAAACTAAGCCTTTTAGACAAAAAGATAAATGTGAATTGTTCTGGGGTGCTCATTCTATAATAAAATTCTCCAAATTGTCAAAGCTAACCTTATTTTTTTTAAAAAAAAAAAAGAAATCCCCTTGAATTCTTTGCATTATAAGGAGGTATGATCAAACAATAGTCTCTTTTCTGTAACGTTCTGGGCAATATTTTTATATTTGGGCTTTAGAAAGGATTCAGAAGAAGAGCTGACAGAAGAAACTTCTTTGATTAATGTCTTTTATCTTCCCTTGAGTGTGAATCATTGCAATTTAATATGGTTTCCTCTGAGTTTGAAACATAGATTAAAAGGTAATATGATTACTATTTCTGTTTAAAGCAATAGCATTCCTGGATGAAAAAAAAGAGCCTTTGAACAGCTCTTGTCTGCCAGAGAAGCGTGGCCTCTATACTTTTGCCTTTGCTCAAATATCTTAAAATATCTTAATAAATGAGACTTAATTTAGCAATTTTTTTGCAGTTTAAGAATGAATCAAACCAAATTAAATTGGATCAGAGAAATGTGCTCTGCCTAATTTGAGAAAGGCCTTATTTATTTGTTAGCAAAGATCTGGATTCAATGGTTTGCACTTTAAAAATAGATCCCTCCCCTCATCATGTCCACTTTTCCAGAGAATATAAGGTTCCTTCATTAGGGGAAATTAATCACACATTGTAAGTAGAATACTACTTACAATGCCCTCCAGAGTCACCTTGTAGGGGACATGGGCAACATAAAAAATTAATAAATAAATAAAAAGTGGTTAAACAGCTATCAAAACCTGTTAAAGCAGTTAAAAGGTTTTCATAAAAGGTTTTTAAAGGTTTTCAAATAAGAGAAATGGCTGGGTTTACCTCTCATACAAAGCCATATTACAATTTACTTTTGGTTTAGTGTGATGCCTGAAACCTGTCAGAATGCTTTGGTAAACCATTGTATTAAGTGGTTTAGTGTTAACTGTGATTAGGTCATTGTGACTTCTTCAACAAAGCATGATTAAAACAACCCAAGGCTTATTATGATTTATGTCTCATGAAATAATACAATAATTGATCAACAATTGATAAAATACTTTATCGGACAGATCCAGTGATGGGTAAAATTAGGAAAGAGCATGTTCCTAAATCAAATCATATTTTCAATCATATCACTTGGCAAGATAATTTGTATTGTGAAATGAACATTCTTAGCAAGAGTTTAGACTCTTACCGTCAAAGGGTCAGTGGGATCTTTTGACTATGCTATTGGGAGTGAACTTAACTGAGATATATGCTTAACAATTACCTTTTTTTTTTTACAAAATGTGACACCATAGTATATTAGCATAGGTTTTCTAGATTATATTGAAAGCAGTAGTGAGGAATCTCAGCATGAGATGTCATTTCCAGCTGTTTTGTCTCATGCAGAGATTTATGATATATTATCCTGGACAATGTCTTCTGCTGGACAAAATGTGCCACAACAGTCACATTAACAACAATAACATCCCCCACTTGTCACCTGGAGGTTCTGCAGTTTCTCAATGTAGGATTTGCCATGACAGTCATATCTCTACACAAGGTAACCCCCCCCCCTTTTTTTTTTACAATAGAGCCTATTTCCAAGTGATATTGAATATCAGTCACACTGAAATAAAATCAATTGTGAATTAATGGTAGATTTGAGAATAAAATTAAAAATAGTTCTTTTTAGGGAACAGTTGAAATGTAGATAAAACCAAACAGCACTCTAATGGGATTCCAAAAGAGGCAAAAATAACTGAACTGCATTTCTTTGTAGGATCCACTGCCCTGACCCGCCAACTTTCAGGAAGCCTTAAATCCATATCTCCGATTATTTACAAAAACTGTTAACTTGATTTAGTCTAAGCCAAAACAGTCAAAGCTTGATTCAAAGCAAACATATGGTCAGAATGAAGCAGAGGATTAAAGATTCCAAGAAACAAACCCTACATTTCAGCCAGGATTGGAAGAGCAATGTAGAAAGATACACATAGCAAAACAGAACATTCGGGATCAAATGTGTCAAGGTTTGATGTACATGAAAATGGATTCTTTCAGCATTAAATCCCTTTGGGTAAAGCCATAAGTAAACATGTTCTCAGCCTCTGTTAATTCACAGCCAGTGCCTAACAGATCTAATTGCAAATGATTGACACATCAAAGGCATATGCTACTAATAAGCAGTGCTATTTGCACAGCATGGTGACAAAAATGCACTCCTACTCCTCCTCCTTTCTGTCTTCTCGCTGTTGACCCTGAGCTGATGTTGTTCTCATGGGCTGAGCATTGTAGCTAATATGAGTGGGGTAAGAGTTAAGGCTATCTTAAGTAACTTATTTCAGTGATACCGAGATCCTCAGTTATCCGTATCAACACTGCTAGAGACTGGGACTCACTGCAAGGATAAGACTAGGAGTCAATCCCTGTTCCTCCTCATCCAGAGAGGAAACAAATCTCATTCACTTCCCCAGAATGTGACCCTGAAACTAAAGTTGGTTTGGGACTATTGAGAGAAGCTACAGTAATAACATTTTGGAAGCTGGCTTGAGTTTTTTCCTCCTCTCTCTCCTATTCTAATGCAGTGTCGCATAACCTTGGCAAATTTAAGATGTGTGGGTTTCAGTTTCCAGAATTTTCCAGCCAGCCATGATGGCTGGGGAATTCTAGGAGTTGAGGTTCACATATCTTAAAGTTACCAAGTATAAGTGGTTTAGGGAGGAGTCAATCTGAGTTTCTTTTTCAAACTTTTTGTAATTCCAAGGCATAATTCACGTTTGTCCAACCATCATGTCTGACTAACCTCTCCAAACTCATCTCTGATTCTACAAAATTCCATGTTAGCTCACTTGAGTTAGTGATGGGTTATTGTACAGATTGCTGGTGTGTAATTCTGTTCTGCAAGGAATATGATGAAAGAAACTCATGAAAGCCCCTTATTATTGGAAGGGGAAAATATCTAAGCTCTTGTTAAATTAATTTGTTTGCTAATTATTCTCTTGCCATCTGTCTTCTCCCTTCAAGGTGGCAGAACACTTGTTGTTTTAGTATGCTTAACTCATACCCACTAACACCTCCCTTCTGGGCCATTGTAAGTTCCCTGTAAACAATTTAGCTGCACATCGCTTGGTGCTATGATTTCTCTTGGCAAAGTCAAGAATCCAGAAATTGCATCGTTTCATATTTTTTTATTATTATTTCTTCAGTCAATAGGGTGGGAATGGTCAGCTTTTGAAGAGACAAGCACTTCAGCACTTATCTCAAGGTCAGACAGGCAGTTGTCATGCTGGTTGAAATGTTGTGGGTGGATTGTTACTGATGATTGCTTTTGTCAGAAAGACTTCTACATTATTTACAAGAATCAAAACCATTTCCCAATAAAATTAAACACACTGTTTTTCCATAGTTTCTTTTCCAAATTTTGACTGCCCCCCCAGTGACATGATGTTCAAAGACATGCTAAAATAGGCTTCATCTGCCTGCAAAGTGTAAGAGAGAGAACATGGCAAGGTGTGTGTCAAGACTCCATAAAGGTTTTTTTTAATGAATCTTATCCATCCACTTACCCACCTAAAGAATATCTGACCTTTGGCTTCCAAAAGATTGCCCACTCCTGATTAATATTGTGACATGAATCAGATGCAGCAGATTCAATATATAGATTAAACTGTTTGCATTTCTGGAAATATATATATATCACTTTTTTCCAATCTTACTTTCTTGTCTTGTCTTGAGAGGTCAGTTAAGGTGATGAGCAAATGACTGCAAAGATTACAGAAGAACAAGCTGAGCAGCACGTTCTTTTATTTCAAGCTGACTGGTAGAAAAGTGGAGAATAGAAGGGATAACTTTTATGAAGATAGTTCTTTGCATTTCAACAAAGAAATAGGAAAACATCAGGACAACAAATAGCTACAATCAGCTTGATGGAGTGCCAACCATTGAAGGAGCTATTATCCAATACATCTCCCTTTGGCCATGTTGGTGACAGCACAGTCAGAAATAAACCTTGCTGCAGTGCAGTCTTGAACTTATTTAGGCAGAACTGTGATCCATTTTATAAAAAGGATGTTCGTTCTCATGATGCAGCTTTAATTCCATCTTTAAAAATTTACCATTAAAAAAGTGGGGTTGCTGAGTGAATCTGGAATTCTGGGGACATCGTGGACATATCTATGCAGCTTTCTTTGCAGCAGTATATACATATGCCAGTGCTTTCTCCTTGAATGTCCTTTGATTTCCCAGTTTAGCTACAGTCCTGGTATTTCCTGGTAATCACCTACCTAAGTCCTAACCAATCTAAAGTAACAGTGGAGCCGCAGACTAGTTGTAGAATGTTCATTAATTCAGACTTCAAGTGCATAATTTCATCTTCAACCTGGCACCTTCCAGGTCTGAACTTCTAGGAACTGCAGCTCAAAATGTCTGGAAAGAACAAGAATAGGACAAGCTGCTGAAGACTATTAATGACCTGATTCATTGTGTGGGTTCTAATGAGGTGAAGAAGCACCAAGAAGAAAATACTGAAGACTTATAGAATTCCCAATTTTGGGGAGTAGAATTATACTATCTCTCAACTTGCCCCATACATATCCTTTAGAAAAAGTCAACATTGGGAAACAAATCTATATTGAGGGGGACACAAAACAATTCAGCAAGGGTTGTGTGTAAACAGTGGCCATAGATATCTCTGAGTATAAGGACAGGAGATAGATCCCCGAGTGAAGGGAAAATAGAGAATGGAGCATTTATCAAGTAAATAAGTAAATAACCTGGAAGATGATTACACTGACTAGCTGGAATCTCCAAAAAAGCAAATCACTTATCCTGATGTGTATTTAATTTTTCTGCTCTAGTGCAAAAAGAGAGCTCAGGGATGGGGTATAAGATTTATAGAGCTAATTATTTTTTGCCACATTTCCTCCATACTGTTAAACATCAACTTTAGTGATAATAGAATTATGGTATCTGCAACATAGTATTTGATCATGATTTCCACTTACAAAGAATATTGCACTTTTCTGTCATTCTGAATCAGGTTCATCTGAAGCATAAAACTAGACACAAAAGAGAGAAATGCTGAACCTATTTCTCCTCTATTAATAGGATCTGATGTTACTATTAGAATAAAGATTTATTAATGGGTCTTATACTGTTGTTGTTCCCTGATTTTGTATACATAATGGATAAAATAATGTATTAGAGTCAATAAATCAGCAGCAGTTGCACCTGGATAGGTACCAAATCTACTTTCTTGCTTGTTGCTCTTCTGTTCTTGCATGGACCCATATAGAAATATGGTTGTTACTGAAAACCTCATCCAAAAGCTATAAATACTCTTGAAACTGAAATACATGCAACTTGTAGTATTTCAGTTCAGAATTTTGCTGACTTTCTTCTGTCTCACCATTTCATGAGTTGTTTTGTTTTGTTTCCAATCTTCTGAGTCACAACAAAAGCGGAAGTGGTTGTCAACCTAGGCCTGAAAGCCATGAAAGGTGTTTCTCAAGGGTAGGATTTAATGATGCATTGGGAAATGAAAGGACTATATGTTAAAAAATCTTCATGGAGATTGACTGTCTCTGTGGAATAGTTTGCGTTGCTTTCTGAGCAATGTTGTCTGCAGGGAAAGTCGTAAAAGTCAGAGGGCAGTCACAGCTATGTGATTGAAGCCCTACTTTTTTTTTATGTGCATCACAGTTGCCCTTGTTTCTGAGGAAAGGCAAATAACGGCAAAGCTAAGCAGCTTCAGGACCACTGGGACTGCAGGGAAGGATGGATTGGAATTCAAAATGTTTCCAGTGGCATCTAAACCAGAAATTAGTAGCCTGATAACTTTTTCCCCAAACTGAACAACATTAGCTATGCCGTTTTGAGGCAGGAAAGAGTAAAATGATAACATGAGGTCAGAAAATAGACTTAACATAGTGATTTCATTTTAAATCAAACCATTCTAATATGAATAATTCTTTAATTTCTTATTTCTTCCACTTGTTTTCGCCCAGCCATTTTGGATTGTATGCTTGATATTTTGGCTTTTGACTGTAAATATACTTTAATAATTTTATGCTTAGCACAGTTAAAAAGAGATGTACTGGTTAAAACCTCAATTAGGGAGTCTGAGGTTCAAAATCTCTGCTTCATCATGGAGTTTATTAATCACTTGTCCTTAGTCCAACCTACCAAGATGTATTATGGGATAACATTAGAGGAGTTCTCCTATATTATTACTGATCCTTTATGAGACATGGGTTATAAATCCAAATAAGTAAGCAAAGAAGCAAAAGTTCTCAAAATTATTGGGGGGAAAAATTCTGTGTGATTCACTTTGTAACATCAATCTACTTATTGAGCCCCATATCTCCCCTCTGCTAAGGGAGGTATCATATAGATTTACAGGACTGAATGTCATCAATATCCTGATTACCTTTATCTAAATTTGTGGATTTTTAAGAACAAATTGTTTTAAAAGATTTGAGAAAGAGCAAGAAGTACTTTCTTTTAGGTTTCTCTTCTGTCTTGGATATAATTCTTAGGGCTAAAAAGAAACCACTGTGCCTAAAAATACATCCCATGTTTTTAATCATTGCCTGGACTGTGCTACTAAGTTTAAGAGTCCATTATATATCCTCTTTTCTTTTCAGAGTGACATGTCTGCCCTGGGAACATCGGGTCTATTCTTCAAAGATGGCAAAAAACGTATTGATTACATTTTAGTCTACAAAAAATCCAGTCCTCAAATTGAGAAAAGAAACACCTTTGAAAAGAATTTACGAGCAGAAGGATTAATGTTAGAAAGAGAGGTGGGTAGTGTTTTCTATTTGCTCAAAATGGCAGCTACTGTGAGGAAAATCCATTATGATTTGCCTTTTACTGAAGTGATTGCAGGATTAACTGGGCCTTACTTTCAAAGAAGGGTAGAGTAGAATGAGGGGAGGGTTAGGAAAACAGGCAGGTTGAGAGATAGTGTAAAAAGTAGGGAAGCGAAGGAGGAAAAAAGCAAATAAATATTTTGTAAAAATGAAGAAAAGAGGGAAACTAGTAGTCCATGTGAAAAGCTAAAAATAATTCTGTAAATGAGTATGGAAGAGTTTTGTTGATGGACTTCTTTAAGGAGAAACAATGTACTGTTTGATCTGATCATACAGTATTTTTCTCAAATTGTTCAGAATCAACCAAACCTCTGAGAAAGTAAGTGAAAGGTGATTTTATAACCTCCTCTCCCATCTAAGATGCAATGCTTTAAGGAAAAGGACATTTTGGGCTAGTGGCAGTGAGATTTTAAAGTATTATTTATGCCCTAAATAAAGTTAGGGGGGGGGAGGACACCACTTCTCACGAAATAGATTCAGCTTCCTCGTAAGTACAGCAGAGCAATCATAAAGAAGAGGGAAGAAAATGACAGATTGCCAATTGCTTTGCAGTATAAGATAAAAACAGGGATGGGAGGGGAAAGAGGCAGTTGGGAGGGACTACTGTCTTTTCCTTAGTCTTCTGAGGGTAGCATGAACAGGAAGCCTTTCTAGTAGAGCAAAGGTTTTCCTTCCTCAGTCCTCCAGATCTGGTTTGTAGCAGAATATACCTGTAATATTAGATGACATGTGCAATTTTCTTTGGTATTTAGAATTGCTTGGATAGATATCTTCCTGCCATGAACTAGTCAACCCTCCCCTCTTAACACCTTTGTCTGAAGGATTGTTCTGTAGTTTATTAAGAATAGTCAAAAAAATAACATGATTTTATGGGATAACATCCATGAAGCTTCTGAACAATTGTGATAACTCTGTTCTTTGATAAACTGCAATCCTAGCTAGATTACAGATAAGCCAAAATCCCTCTCTTTTTTGACCAAAGAAGAATACATGCAGGATATTTATACTTTCCTTAGAATTATCTTTCAACAAGTCCAAGTAGACAGCTAAAAAAAAAAAAAAGACTGTTCTTAAATACCATACACCTATATAACTAACTGTGAACTTTTTTAAAGGAAAATTTAAAAAAATGCCACCTGGATCTAAAAGATTTGTGCTTGTTACATTGTTTCTTTTTTGCAGCCAGCTGTTACAAACAATGACATTATGTTTGTAAAAATCCATTGTCCTTGGGACACACTCTGCAAATATGCTGAAAGAATGAACATTAGGATGCCTTTCAGGTAACAATAAAATGCTTAATTTTGTCACTTGTTAAATTAAGAATATATTTTTGTAACAAGCACATTTATTCATAGCTATCTTAATAGTAGTAGCAATAGAACTTAGACTTATATATCATCTCTCTGAGTGGGTTACAGAGTCAACATATTGCACCCAACAATCTGGATCCTCATTTTACTGACCTCAGAAGGATGGAAGGCTGAGTCAGCCTTAAGCCCCATCAGGATTGAACTCCAAGATGTGGGCAGAATTCGCGTGCAATATTGCATTCTCACCACTGTGCCACCAGGGCTCATTGACAAACACACTACATTCTGCAAGGGATACTGTTGCTTCAGAGATCACTGGGGAATGGGATCTTGTCTGGGAAGTTTTTAATATAGGGAACAATCATGATTACTGGCACAATATTCCAGGGTTCATAGCATTGGGTATGGCTAGGAGAGACAGAAGGTCTTCAGGAACCAACCCTCTCTATATTTCCATCATGCAGAGCAGAACTAGTAAGTTAGGTGCACCATTTTCTTTTCTACTGCTTGCAATCCAAATGCAAACATACCTCCATCTTCAGTTTAGTATTTTATTACAGCTAGCAAAGATATCAGATATTAGAGTAACCCAAAGCTCTTTGTCACAATTGCTCCGCTAATCCATTGTTGATTCCATAAGCAATAGACAAAGCAAAAGCCAAAATGAGTCTTTCTAGACATTGTGGTCACTCTCAAATGCACCTGTGCTATGTAATCTAATATGATGAATTTGTACAACTGATAATGAAATTTATGCAGTTCATTTGCTTGTGCACATTTAGTACACTGAAAGCTGTCTTGAGGCACAAGTTTCCATAATTTTAAAATATTCAAAGCAGCTATAATTGGTTCCCTGATTTAATACAAATTAATACCAATGGAGGATAAGTACACCTGCTGGCTCATGAGTTTTAATTGCAACCTCCAGTTATTTACTCCAGAGAAAAGGTCTTGAACTTAGTGGGGCTCTTCCAGAAATAAGTACATTATATCAATTGCCAGAAAATGATCCATTGGCTTTAAGCGAAAAATGCAAATCAATTTCAAGGAATTATTACATTGCTCTTTAGCAATGCTATAAACAATCCATAATTTCCCTCATATTAATTTCATTCAGGAAAAAAATTATAAATGATGAGCAAGGAAAGATTAATAGTAGGTGTCATTTTAGCAAGTTTTCCTATTGTCCTTAATAAAGAATTTTGCTCAGAGTTTTTTCTTGCACAATGAAAGCATTAAAATGACATTTAATGATACATCCTTTAGATCAGCGGTCTCCAAACTTTGCAGCTTGGTGGCCTGGCTGGGGGAAGAAAAGGGGAATTGGGCTGTGTGATTGGCACAAGCAGTGATTGCATGAGTGGTGGGCTGGCACATGATTGCATGAGTGGCAAGCTGGCAAGCATGCGCAAAAGTGCCTGCCAGCCCGACATTCATGCAGGTTGAGCTACGCATGTACGCGCATGCACTCTGGCCAGCCACTCATGTGGTCCAATTCCAAATAGGCCACGGCCTGGTAGTGGGCCGGGGCCTGGGGATTGGGGACCCCTGCTTTAGATTTTAAGATTTAAAAACTGATGGGATCTTCAGCAGAATCTGCTGCACCCACTACACGTTGGTATCCTTCTGCCACTGCTTAAGTCTGCAACAAAACAAAGAGAGTCAGAGTGGTGTAGTATTTAAGAAGCTGGATTTAAGATTCAAATCTATCCTTAACCACAAATACTCACTAATGAGTTGGGCCTGCTTCTATCTCTCAACCCAAGTAACTTCATAAGCTTTTTGTTATAGGGAGTTTTAAGCTCCTGGATGAAATGTAGAATATAAATCTAATCATAAATAATCCTGCTATGATGGAATTGAGGCCTTAAATTAGATTTGGGAGTTTCCCATGGAAATGTTACCTAATAGTCCGGCACTTACCCATGTACTTCTGGCTCATGGATCTCTTTTCCGGTCTTGCCCAGTTACCCTTCTTAATTTGAGCTTTATCATAGGCAACTCAGCAAACTGTCCAAGTAGTAGGGAAAGGCCACGGGGCCAGAGCAATGTTCCTTCTTCCAGTGTGGAATATTTAGAAGGGGATAGATTGGGGAAATGAAGTAACACTGAATCTGGACCAATTCCTGAAATTGACAAAAATGCTCCCCTTCTCTTTAAAAATGCCAAGCTGAGGGGAGAAACTACATGCAAGTTAATCTAATTTTCTGCCCCTGATTTAATGACATTATTTTAAGCATAGGATTCCTTTGGGCATTGGTATAAGATTGCTGCTGAATGCTGAAGAAGTTCTAACAATTTTCCTGTCAGTGCTGCCCTTAATTTTGATTCAAAATGAATTAAAGATATTTTAACAACCTTGCGTGAATCACAAGAAGCCTCTCAAACCTATGTACTTTGACATGTGTTTGAGCCTTTGGGATACTGAGCCTGAGTCAAATATTTAAAGATTCCCAACATGTTGCAATTTTTCTTTTTGAACAACTCCTTCGGAGAACACTGAAAGTCCAAAATATAGGATTTTACAATTTCCTACCCAACATGCAGAATATTTGGCTTTGCTCAACAACTAGCATTTGTAGATTAGCTGAGATCTCATTTTGTTATCTCATTAACATAACAAAGTTGCTTAATTGTCCTGCTGTCTAGGCATACCATCAATCTAATATAATATAGCTTTTCACTACTGTGGATTACATTGCTTACCAATGAGAGAGGTACATACAGTCAGTGGTGGGATTCAAATATGTGAACAACCAATTCTGTGTGTGGATGCCGCTTCCGGAAGTCCATTCTGGGCCTGGGCAACAAAAAATTAGCTACCAGTTCTGCCGAAGTGGTGCGAACCGGCTGAATCCCACCACTGCATATAGTATGTAAGATGTATACACACAGTTTGTACATATATGCACACAAAACTTCCCCACACTTGTTCCTCTTCAACTGGAGAAGTTCTCTTTCTAATAATCATAGGGAGTATGCCAGTTAGATTATCACTGAGTAATTATTGAATTTTACTATGAAAAATTGTTTCAATAGTATCATACTACTGCTATGGAGCCAATCTGGTAATCTAATGGAGAGTTAGTAGGGAGCCTTAGCACCAGCTATCATGGAAAAGAAAGGCTAGTCACTTTTAACTGACAACTATTGTGTTGCCTACCCATAACTCATAAATCAAGTCACTCAGTCTTTGGGGAGGGGGAGGTAGTGGTCATTTTTAAGTGTGATTTGTCTTTTAAAAAACCTACAATTTGAATTCCACATGAATGCATCAATTTCCCCAACTAAATCAATACACATTTAAAAATGGAAAAATTAATACAAGGCAAAATTCCAACAGCATGAAGAGCCTATGCAATTATTTTCCATGGCATGCATTTATGTATTGTATTTCCAAAATGGTCCTCTTTGCATTTATTACCTCAGATAATATTGGAAGATATATAGATATAAATATATATATCATTCAGACTTTATTGTAATCATTTAAGGATAATCGATACTAGTGCAAACAGAAGCAGAATAGAAAAGCAAATAGTTTCTTTCTCTGCATCCAACTATCTACTGCCCATGACTTGTGTATACACTATTAGCTGATATTTTTGTTCATGCTATTTGTGTTAACAGTTCGATTTAAGTAGCTCAGTTTTTATCCATGCCATTGAGCCTCTGTCCAATTTTCTTTTGTAATCGTGCATGTTATGAAATTACAAAACTCTATATCTTGTATGTATTTCCTTCACCTTGATGTGAAATTGTACTCTGATGATTTTTGCTGTTCTTTCAGGAAAAAATGTTATTACACTGACTGGAGGAGCAAAACCATGGGCAGGTTGGTGGGTGATGCATAGCTTTTAATTTTACCAGATAGTCATCCCATATATAATAAATCCATTCTAGCAGTTGTAAATTTATCATAATGGGTTTTGAGAAAGCTGATTGAATAATGGAGGCAGTAGAACTTAGATGCTTATTTATTTTCAGCTTTAAGCATGTAACTGACCTCACCAGAAATAAGATAATCCAGAGTATCTTCCAAAGCAGTGATTATGTTTTATTAGCAAATAACAATGAGGTTCAAATAAAAAAAAGTATGAAGAAAATGGATCTTAATATCTCTGAAGAGCCAGAAGATTGTAGAGCTTAAGTTTTGTATTGGTTCTTTTTCCCGTAGTACGAAATCTTCCAAAGAACATTTACCTTGAAGAACCTGGGGAAACTTGTATATTAGATTTCAGGTCATGTAACATATCCCTATTCATTGTTAGCCATTTCCCTGTGATATCAACAGCCACCATAGCCCATCACATTACATTTAGGAAGGAGATAGAAATATTGTCTCCTTTTAAACTTCCTTCCTTGACTCCAATCCGTGATTCCAATCCATGAACTTTCATTAAGGCCCCTTCAGGTGAACATGACAAAGACACACTGAGATCATATATACTGAGCATATAATCTCATTGGTGGCATCTTGAATTGCATCTCCACCCTGATAATGTTGATGATGAGAGCTACTGGGAAATCAAAAACATTTAAAAACAAAGAATACAAAAACACAAAAACAAAAGACGAAAGAACAATAATGGCAAAGAAAACAAATTCAGAGGAGTAAAGAAAGAAAGTAAGGTAAGAAAGTGGTATCACACATCCTGCTAAAGATCTAGATGAAGACCCAAACCTATAGGGACTTTTGAAAAATCAATAAGGTGGGAGTCCTTTGAATCTTGAACTGAAGATAACATAGGGAAACTGCACTCTGGTGTGGAAAGTCTCAATTATTGCTTTTAAATATAAACCGTTTAAAACCCTTTTTAAAATATTGGTATTTCCAATATTAACATAAATGTTTTATGAAGAATTTTTGCTCCATCCAGCTATTTGTTTTGTTTGGTTTTTGTTTTGTTTTTTTGAAAAAATGTATTATTTCTCATGGAATTTAGATAAGTTCTACTGCACTTCCATCAAACTCCATTAGGCAGTATTGGTGGGTTTTTGTTTTTGTTTTTCATATAACAGAATGTGAAGTCGTCTTATTGTAAAGCCAATTTCTCCTGTGATGGATTTACTCCATATCAAAATTTAATTGGAAGGAAAAGCAACAAACAGAATGACACGATGATCCTAACTCTGTTTCAAAGTAATCATCTTGGATATTACAATTTTATCTTGTCTTTACTTCTGATATTGATTCAGTATCTCAGTTAAGTGAAGATAATGAGAGTAAGGTAATGATCTGAGTAGGATTTCTAGGAATATACATATTGTCAATACTCAGGATATTTCATATGTTAATTATTTTGTGTGAAAGCTATTGCTTTTCATATGCAGATATTAAATATTTGTAGATTATAGTTTTTTATAGTAAAAATTTACAACTGCTTACTTCCTCTCCCCAATCATGCACGTGCTTGCTTTGTATCAGATAGCTCTCCTATATTATATACATGTTTATACTGTTTTTAAATGATGTGAAATAAACCATTTTCTCTCAAGGGATTAAAATTTAGGCAAGAATCATATTCAGGCTACATTAATAAAAATGACAATTTATATCCTAGGGAATTATTATGGTGAAAATTGAAATTCAAAACAATGGATTTATAATCAGAATTATATATTTGTGTCTGTTAGTTCTGTTCTCTAAACTTTGGTTTCTTCTGTTAGACAAAATTCCCAAAAGGTTATCATAGTCAGCTAAACATCTTCAATTATATTAATACCAAAGCCACCTAGATTGTGACTCCAACAAAGTTTTAATCATTTTTTGGGATGTAGGCTTTTCTTTGAAAAGAAACAAAGAACATTTACTTTTCACTTAGTAAGGAAAGTGGGGGGGGAGAAGCAATACAACCCATAACCCAATGCACTACAGTATGCTACTATAACATAGCAATAGCACTTAGACTTATATACCACTTCACAGTGCTTTACAGCACTATCTAAATGGTTTTCAGAGTCAGCATATTGTTCCCAACAATCTGTGTCCTCATTTTATTGACCTCGGAATTATGGAAGGCTGAGTCAACCTTGAGCTGGTCAGGATTAAAGGAATCAAACTCCAGGCAGTGTGAGCAGAGGTAGCCTGCAGTACTGCATTCTAATCACTGCGCCACCATGGCTCATATTAAATGAATATGTTTTTGATTTTATTTTTGTCAGGTAAGACAACACATTTTTTTCATACAGTCACGTAGAACTACCATATGTCTGAGAGCAAGCTTACTAAACATGTGGAATTGTATTGTACATTGTGAAATATGCCTTTCTGATGGCTTGTTCTCACACACCCATGTAATTTTTTAAACAGCTTGGTGCATGCTCATAATACCATTTAAAAGCACAGCGACATCAGGTCCTCTTTGTTTATGCTATCAAGGTAGCCAAGAGACTTTCGTGTGATTTCTAGGAGTCATATATGAAGATGTATACTAAATCTGACCAAACGCTTATGTAGTCCAGCATTCTCTTCAAATATCATTCTTTCATATTCTTATAATTCTCTTCCAGTGGCCAATCAAAAATCAATGAGCAATCTCTGAGAGTGATAGCTTCTTTTCATCAGTCTCTCAATACAATGGGAGCCTGATGCCACTGGTTTTGCTTGTAAAGAATAGCCATCGTGATTAGCAGCCACTGATAACTTTCCCATTATTCAGCTAACCAGTATATCCAACTTGCTTGCTATTACCACAACACAGGATAAGAAATTCTATACAATAACTGTAGATTGTCAAGAACAGTCTTTTCTTCTGGGATCTTTCAGCTTTAAGCTTTCCTGAATAACTTCATTTTCTACAACTACTAGTATAGAAAAAAAAATCCCATTCTTTTCTGCAAAATCCTTGTCATAATCATCTTGGTTGTCGTTTTCTACACTTTATCTTAGACTCTTTCTTGGGGATTGGTGAAGAAGCACTACAGCCATACCATTAATTTGTAAAATGGCATGTTGTTATGCGCAATTTTACTTTCAATTTTCTTCCTATTGATTCTGAAAATGGATTTTTTTACAATGTATAAGTTCCTTACCTATTCAAGGGCTGCTTCAATGAACTGAGCAATTTTTTTTCATAAAAGGATGTTGCTTTTTAAATTACATTTTAAAGGCACTGTGATACACAGATAAACTCCATCTAGATTAATAGTAAAACAGTATTAAATCACACAATATCCTGTTTACTCCCAAATCTTTTCCCCTAAGAGACAATCTTGGGAGGTTCACTTGCTGAACAGAAGTAAAAGAGCTTTCTCTGACAGCTGCTCAACCCTGATAGTAGAAGTTACTGTATATATCACTGGAGTTATTATATTGCTGTTGGTTACCTTGTCCTCTATGACTTTGTTAAACTTTGTTTAAGGTGATTCAGATTGTTAGCAGTTAGTCTATGGAAATGACAATTCAGCATTATCGTTGTGCCAATTCATCTTAAACTCTGATCAAATATTATTCTTTCATATTCTCATCAATTTGTATTGATATGTTCTGACATAAACCTCATTTATAAAAATTGCACCACAGTTTAAAAAAAACAAATGCAAAGGCTTAAAATAGATTAATCTGAATGTTTATACACAATTGTATCTATTTAACCATTGTAACCAAAGTTTATTTTGGCTTAACTGAAAGAATAATTCATCCATTTGCTGTTTGCACTCATTTCATATATGGTGACTATATAAATGGATTTGCTTATCATTAGTAAAAAAAAATGATTTTGTTGTTTTGAAGGTATTACATGAATATACACAAACTGTATTTTCCCTTTACATTTAAAATTGTAATTTTGCTTTTAAAGCTAGACTATGTGCAAAAATGTCTATTTTTGTTAATTGAATGGATGACAGTGTAATAATGAAATGAAAAGCTAGAAAGTTGTAGATGTTGGATAACAGGGTTCTTTATTTTCCTCTTTTTAGCAAAATTTTTAAAAAATATTTATGTAGTAAAAAAATATTTTTCAGATGCTCCTTGAAAATATAAAACCTTTGTAAATGTTGTGCTTTCAGCTTTATACAATATAGGCAGTAATGTGTTGGTGGGGTTTTGTTTAGTACACTCTGTCACAATATATACTGCTTCTTATATTTTAAGCCAGTCATATGCTCTTGTAAGAATCTTCAAAAGTGGGCACCAGTTTGACCAATGAATATAAACTGCTATACTTCTAATGATTTTTTGAAGAAACATTGAGACCGTTAGCAGCCACCACCCACTTCTAGTTCTTCTGGGCAATGAAGGTGTAAATGTAGGAAGCAGTTATAAACAACTGCAATGGTTCCCATGGTAAAAACATAATCATGATCTTCAATAACATTTTAACCAGAAAAGAATACAACACCAAGTTCATTGAAGAAACCATGACTTCCCTATCATGAAAATTGCACTTGAAGGACATTCCTAGCTTCCATTTTTAGTAGCTAGGACAAGACACTTTGTTACTGCAGATTTTAAAGGCCTCTTGCTTTTCTACATATATTATTATAATTATTATCAAAAAGTACTCAGAGATCTAGGTATCTTCTATCATTGATTCTTCAGTGGAATAACTTTCCCAGGCAGAATTAGTGCCCAGTCTGGGAATCCGTACCCTTGTCACACAAACACATTTCAGTAATGCACAGCATTTCCATAATACACAAGGTTGAGATAGGTCTTATTAGAGACTAACTGAGCAGTAAGTAATAGCAGATAAGAATCAGAACTACCAAAGCTTCAGTAACTAGGCCCCATTGTTGAGCATGAGAAGCCAGAACACAGCATCAGTACCAGAGATCAAGGCCACCTTACTTTTAGTCACCCACTACCTGTTTACTGCCCTATCTCCCTGTGCTTGCCTTCTCCCTCTTAAAAAAAACCCATCACCTGATCCTTGACTTCCCACCTCCAGATCAAAGGGCCCTATCACAGACTAGAATAAGATGATAATCTTTCAAAATAATTGACCTATTTGTTACCCAAGTGCTTCTGCAAAGCATTTGGCACCCAGAATCAAGTCAGCCAGCTTATGTTTCTAGCCTCCTCCTATACACTCAGATATCTTAGTCACATACTTAATGGTCTCCTAAGGGATTTTGGGGGGGAGGTAGGTTTTTTTTCCCCCTGCCTGGACAAGTCCTTGCAGTTTTCTTGGCAACATGGTTTGCCTTCTTCCTAGAGCTGAGAAGCAGCGAAGGAGTGACTGGCTCAAGGCCACCCATCTGACTTTCTGCCTAAAGTAGGACTAGAAGTCACATTCTCCCAGTTTCTAGCGTACTCATCATGGATTTCTTTCCTTGGGACATGAATTATTGTATAAAATATTCCACCAGGAAAAGCAGTCAAGCATCCTGTGAGTCCTGTGGATATAACGTTAAATGTACGGATTTCTAGCATTTATTTTAACAGGATGTAGACTTTAAATAAAACTAAAATCTCAGAGTCAGACATTAAATGCATGCGAAAAATAGGATCCTTTGTTATTATTACACATTTTATCTTTTCCAATGTTTTCTTGGCATATGCTCTCTCTCTCTCTCTCTCTCTCTCTGTCTCTCTCTCTCTCTCTCTCTCTCTCTCTCTCTCTCCCTCCTCTCCCTCTCCCTCTCCTTCCTCTCTCTCTCTCTCTCTCTCTCTCTCCTTCTCTTCTCTCTCTCTCTCTCTCTCTCCTCTCTCTCTCTCCTCTCCTCTCCTTCTCTCTCTCTCTCTCTCTCTCTCTCTGTCTCCCTCTCTCTCTCTCTCTGTCTCCTAAGCATTTATTAAGACTGGCAGAGTTTTAATGCCACAACTCCTTACCCATTTATATGCACTAATAAGCAGGTGTATCAGTTAAAGCTTAGACTGCCAGATCTATTTAGCTGAACTGCCAAGGAGCATGTGAATAGCTGTAGAACTTCCCCAAATGTCTGTTAAGCATTAGAGGCATTTAGAATTCTTGGAGAAGACGTTAAATTATGCCATCAATTTGGGGAAGCATGGACCTACTCTCCTGAATAACTTCCCTTCCCTAAACTAACAGAGAATAATTTCATTTGCATTATGTCCTTCTGCTACCATTACTGTCTTGTTCTATCTAACTAATATTATTCACAGAATTCCAGATATCTCATGACATTTGACCATGGATTCCCCTTCATGCTATTAAGATAATTAGCTTTAATTTGAAACAGTAGCAGCAATGCTCTGACACCACAAAAAATAATCAGATACCATCTAAAGATCTTATCTTACATTTAACACTCCTTGGGATTCAGGAAGGGGCAAGAACATATTAAACTTCCTACTTCCCACTAACTCTAATTTCAATCCAGATTGGGATATTTTCTGTGTACAATGAACTAAATCATGAGAAACTGGCATACAATGACATTCATTGGATATACCTTCTAGTTTAGTTCTCAGTAGAACATTGTTCAGTCCTTACATATATCACTTGGGGGAATCTTCCCCTAAACTGGGCTTCAAACAGATATGCGGTCTTCAACTCCCATCACTAGCCATGCTGAAGTCCATACATCTGGAGGGCACCCAAACTGGAAAAGGCCATTTTACTGGCCATTTCCCTTCTTCTCCCCACCCTCATTAGAATTATGTTGTAAATTATAGTTATGTTTATTGCTTCACCTTATAGACTTTCTATATCTATCTCTTGTTTTGCTTTAGATGAAAAATATTTTTAAGAGACCATGCGATTGTTCCTTATTGATTTAAAGTCTAGCATTGTCCTTCCAGTATCCATTTCAGCATGTCACATATATAATGAAAGGTATAAAAGACATAAGATAATAAAATGTGGCTTCTTTTCCCCAGTTTCCAGAGGAATATGAGGGAATTGAAAAGCTGGTTGCCCAGAAATCCAATGAAACTTGATAAAGAAGCACTTCCTGATCTGGAAGAAACAGATTGCTACACCGCTCCTTTCAGCCAAGCACGTATTCATCAGTATGTGGTGAATTTAAAATATATTCATAGAGACCAGCAATAATGTTTCATTTTCTCTCTCTCAGGGGTTAACATAACAACATTCACCATTAAGAAATGCAATGTTCAAACTGAATGGAAAACATATTCCAAAAAATGCTGGAGTCTATATTCAACAATAAGTTACAGAAGGATTTTCAGCTGCATTGATCAGAAGCTGGTTCCACTCAACTAAAGTTGACTTTCTTAAATCATATTCATAATAGCTCAAAGACATAAGATTCAGTTTAGTCCTTTGATCTCGTAATTATTTTAAGATGTTCTCTGTAATTGCTTCTTTGCATGGTGGCTTATTTCAAGCAACTATTTCAAGTTCTCTGAGCAATGCACATTTTGCTCATTTGATTATATTTTATCCTTCTATTGTAACAACTTCAAAACAGCTTCAAAATAGCATAAATAAAATTAAAAATGTCAATATGTTTGAAATTTGATAAAATTTTATTCATTATGATAAATATTTTATGCTGATATATTGACAGCTGTTTCCAACATTAATTGATATTGTCTTCTTCAACAGTTTTACAATAAACAACAAAGACAGCTTCTTCAGCAACTCTACAAGGAGTAGGATAGTACACCATATGTTACAGAGAACGAAGTATGAAGATGGAAAACCAAAAATGGGTACAAGTTCATTTTAATATAACAATGCAGGTGTTGGAATTCTTGTTACTAACTCAATTCTTCCAGTAAAAAATGTTTAGTCAATAATGTAAATTCAAGATATTGGTGATTCAAACTGGGACAAGTGGCAGTTACCAAAATCAGGACTATTTCTGTGTGAGAAAGGAAAGAAAAGATCTACAGGCTACAATACTACAATATCCTCACTCCTGATTGACTTTGACTTGTCCATGTTTTCTATTATTTACTGTTAATGGAACAGAATATGATGATTCATTATTTATTTATTGAAGTTATATTATGGTAAAATCTCATGACTCTCAGCTGTTTACAAAGATATGCAAAAATAATTAAAACATCCCCAGTAGTATGATTAAAACAAATTAAACTAAATAACAAAACCATACAATTAACAAACTACAACAAGTAAAAGATGGTACAGTAGCTGAGCATCATTAGAATGATGTCTTGAAATCCTCTATTTTTTTTAACAAACCATTAAGCCATTGAGGAAGGACCTAGCTTCATTTTCACAGGAACCCCATTCCACAGCACCAGTATTACTATTGAGAAGCAGGATCTTTTAGCTTTGGTTTCTCTAATCTCCATGAAGTGTGGGACTAAGAAGAGTTTCTCTCATTCAGTGCTTTAGTAGGTCATGGTAATACAGGTTGAAGAAGACATTCAACCATATACACCAGCATGATCTCAGATTTGTCTCTTCTGCCCAACCTAGCATACTAGCATTCAGTCCCATTATCTGAGGAGTACAGGCCCACTACCATCTTTTGCTTCCAGGTTCAATTCAAGGTGCTGATTTTAACCTTTAAAGTTCTTCATGATATAGGATTGACCTATCTGAGGGACTGTATCTCCTTGGTTACATCAGCCCACCCCATTAAATTTGAGAAGAGAGAAGCCATGGTGCAGGTCCATCAGCTAGGTTATATATTTGGTGGGTCCTGGTAAACTTGAATTCTCTGTAGTATTGCCCAGATTATGAAACATTCCTCCCCCAAAATAAGCTTTGCTCCATCCCCTTTGAGATTCCAGAAGCCCCTTGGCTATGTCATTAGGCCTGGGGTTCCAGGGAACTATAAATATGCTCAGATGGCCCCATTGTTCAGGTGCTTATTTTTTATTCTCTGTATAGAGGTTTGTATGTTTGTTTTAGTTTATACTATTGATTTATTAATATAGATTTTTACATATGTCATTTTTTATATTTGTGGGTTTTATCTGATTGTTGTACACTGCCCAGAGTCACTTTTTGGTGAGATCAGCTGCTATACAAACTTGATAAATAAATCTTTCCCTGATCTTGGTATCAAGCCTCCTGAAAGACCTGATATCTAATTAAGCAGATTTTGAACATGGAGGCATCACCGGTCTTGGCCAGCTAAGTTTCAGTAATGGGTGCCAGATATGCAGACTTATCCACTATCAGGCCATGCATGAAAATGACCTTACTGCAAACAGGCCTGGCATTCACTATCAGAACTTTAAGACCAGATTCTCTAGCAATCTGGCCACCTGACCTTAATATGGAGTCATTAATTTGGAAGTTGAAATTGCCACTATTTTTGAAGCATCCTTTCCCTGTAATAGCCCAAGTGATGCTCTATGACAAATCTCCCTTGGCCCAATACTATGGCTACACTCAATCCACCTTGCCAGAAATGACTAGCCCTTCCCCTCTTTTGTAGCCATTCAGGATTTACCACCACCATCCCATTCTCTATTCCTCTACTTCTTCTAGCACCTTAGCAACCTTACTTGCTGAAAACATCAATGATTTCATCCTTTTCTATATGAGCAGCGGACCACCATATTTAACAAAATAGTCACTATTAGCCAAGAAACAACTATAGTTGGGAGACTAAGGGAGAGCTCTTTGCCTAATGCCAATATGAGCAAAAAGAAAAGTTCACATATCATATCAAGAAACCAATACAAATGCTTAGCAACTAATAAAAATGTTTCTGAGTTAAAGAAGCAAGCTACTGCAAGCTACTGGATCCATGGCACTTCCCAAAAAGTATTGCTCTCTAAACCATGTTTAAATATCCCAAATTGTTTCTCCCCACTGCTTTTGTGGCCAAATAGAAGTTACAAAAACAATGTTTAATAAGGCTCTTTGATTTTCTTTGTAAAACATTATGTTTGGAAGTAAAAAGAGAGAGAAAGAGCACTTAGATAAAAATGATTCTATGGTTATACGTTACAACTTACCAAATTCTTCCTCCGTTTCCCTACTTGTTGCTTCCTTTTTATGAAAAGCTTGCCTCAAAACAGCCCATTCCATTTTGCAAATGGAAATGGAAAACAAGTTTCATATTGAGGGAATTTCTCATCAGTTTAATTCTGAGAAAATTCCAAATAGATCCAAGGTAATCTACCTTCTCTTTTGATGATGAAGCTCTGTGAGAAGTAGATGCACTCCACTGTACTTCTACTACATGTAGATATCATAAAAGTTAACATCAAGACAGCTTGTTGTGTCGTGCATTCCTAGCAATATTGCTTTTA
This sequence comes from Azemiops feae, assembly GCA_023970755.1. Classification (NCBI taxonomy): domain Eukaryota; kingdom Metazoa; phylum Chordata; class Lepidosauria; order Squamata; family Viperidae; genus Azemiops; species Azemiops feae. The sequence goes on along the minus strand of JALGBA010004088.1, from coordinate 458,528 downwards.
ATCCTTGACTGATATTATATTGTAAGGCAGAATTCACCAAACCTTAGAATGTGAATGGTGTTTTTAGGCTTGGTGAGACAGATTAATTTTATTTCACTTATGTTTCAAGACATGTTAAAACACACCTACGCAACAACTATGAACTATTTTTCTTTGCATCTGGCCATCTGCCAGTATGATCAGACATAAAACCCATAAATGTGGATCAGTACTGTACTTGGAAACCTAATCCCAGTCATAATAATGAGCAGAAGGCTGGTCCTTATATAGGACAGAAAACTGAGATGGCTTAATGTAGAATAATTTTGCTGAAAAACCTTGAGGTAATAAGGCCTCAAAGCAACAGTCCTTAGCTAATGTGATTTCAAACTTGAAACAGGGTCATATCTGTATTTTCCTTTTTATTAATGTTTAAAGAAAATTGTTTGGTACTTACTTATTTTAATATTGATGTTTCTTACCTTTAACAATTCAAAGATTTGTAACATGTCTTCTTTCTTTAGGCATTAACAGATTGCTCAGCAATGGAACATATGAAGCTGCATTTCCACCTCATGAGGTAGTTTAAGTAGCAGTGCTTTAAGTGTGATATACCTGTGCTCAATTTGCCTTATCCTCCTGGATCCCATGTACCATTTTAAGTTTCTGTTGAGTATTTCTGTTTCTCGTTTCTATAAGGCTTCTCTGAGTGTCTTTTTGTTCCCGGCAATGATAATATGTCTGATGTTATTGTGTAGCAATTACTGTAAGGCGTCTCTGAAAGTTATTTTTTCCCTGACAATGAAAACATGTCTGATGCTATTGTGCAGTTTTTCTCGGTATTAGATATTTTTCATTGCCTGGCAGTAACCCTTATCTGATGCTTATTTACTCAGAAACAAGGCACAGTGGGATTTATTCTGTACCAATATCCAAAAGGTTTCAGCCTAAAATATAGAACTAGTTCCTGTGCAATTTTGAAACTCTTTCCTAAAAAACAGTAAAGCCATAATTCATAGAAGCTGCCTTATACTCATTCTTCCCCTTGAGAGACCAAATTTTAAATTTCTGGCTCATACATTTATAGTTGACATTTTTGATTCTAAAGAATTGCCACTGATTCCATTCTCTGTATTAAACGACTGCTGTGTGTTTTAGAGAGAGAGAGAGAGAGAGAGAAAGAGAGACAGGGTGTGTGTGAGAGAGATTTAATATGTGTTCTGAAGTCAGAACATAAATACAGTTTTGGTGCAGACAGTTGAATAGAATGCAGCCTGAAGTATACTTTAAGTATATATTACAGAGAAATAGAGGGGAAATTCTTGAAAAGTCCAGTCAAGAAAACATTCCTCAGTGCCCTTACAGGTGCCTTGTCATCTTGTCATGACAATGTGGAAGAAGATTGTCTCAGCAAAACAGAACACTTTGCACCATGATGCAAACTAATTCCTTCCTATAAAGCTGACAATGAACCTGAATTGCAATGAGATGACATGCTGTAGCATGTACTTCAATCAAAGATGCAGGCATTTGATGTATATACAGCTTCAGTGTTAGCCTGTGTAAGACTACAAGAACAACAGCAAAAATCACAGCAGGAGCACTGGTATTGTATTGTACACACAATCTTCTGCCTCTCGTGATCAATAGAAGGTGAAAGGGCTTACACACAAACATAATAATATAGCAGGAAATTTCCCCTGAATGGTGGTGATTTCCAGCTTATTTTCAAGACTATTCACTAAACTAGATTTTCTCAAACTGTATTCTGTGGAACTCTGGGGCTCCCCAAGAACATACATACATACATAACTTTTATGTAGCCATCCATTTTTTAACCAGTTCTGGGTGCTTCCCAAACATGAGTCCCAGGAGAAACTAAGGGCAAAAAGAAGATGAAAGAAAGTTCATGAAAGTGCAGCAGTTTTCTCTCACTAGAACTTCATTCTAGGATTCCTTCATTCACTCATTTGAAATGAAGGTCACAGTCTTAGAAAGTTTGAAAACTCCTATTTTATATAGGTACTTTCTACTAGTGTTATGTTATCAATTGATGCATTTATTTATTCCATGTTTATAATGCTGCAAAAAAATTTTTTTTATTTTTTATTGATTTTATTGTAATTGGTTTGATTGTTGTGAACCACCCAGAATCACTGAGAGTCAGATAGCATGCAAGTTAAATAAATTATGGTTGGTCACATTCGGCCAAATGTTTAGACTGGATTTGGTATTTTTGGCCAAATGATATTGTTTAATAATATTAAAGGAAGTATTGCAAGATGCCTTTTGCAATTAATGATGGTGATTTTGTCAATAGTGATTAAGTGGTGCTCCAGATATTTTAGAATTATTAAGTGTGACAATTTACAGTTAGTTTCACAGTCTAAAACAAATGGAAACTTAATTCAGCTCCTAACCAAGAATCTGGAATTATTAAGGTAGAATCTAAGAATATAGGCAGTTCCAACCAAGAAGGCTTTTGTAAAATTAGGATGTTCATGTCTGACAAATTCAGTCTTTCCAGGTATTATTCTTTAACAGCATTATTTGTAAGGAAAATATGAAAAAAAGAACTCTTTAGCAAAGGCACACAATTAAATCTTGAATCAGGGCTTCTGAACTAATCCCACAGATTTTTATTGGATATATTTCCTCCTCCCCAAAGTGTACATAGGAATAAAATATTAGATCTGAATCCACTCTTTCTATATGCTCCTGTGGTGTATCTAGTAAATTGCTGCTTCTCCTCCTCAATGTTTAATTGTAACTTACAAATTAATGAGAATGAATGAGATGATTATCATAATGTATTCTGTAAATATGCTATATAAATTTGCATTAATAAGGGAGTCTTTCAGCTGGAAAGTGCTGCAGTTCCACAATGTTGGAACAAAATATTTCTAGACAAATCAGTCTGATTATAATCCAAAGAAATGTTTTCATGCTGCTAAGAGGTTTCTGAGCTGTATCAGCTCTAGCAAAAAGCTGGATGTTTGCTTAGAATTGTTCAATGTCACACAAGCCAATTAATAATATCCTCATTTTTCAAAAGAAGCACTTTATTTTAATAACATATTTTAAGACCCCATTTGCTATAATCATCATATCAATTCTTCTTTATTTCAACTTGGGTCTCTGTGCGCATTCCAGGGAAGTCACAAGAGCAGGCATCCTATTAAAACACATGGAGCTAACAACCATCGGCATCTATTATATGAGCGCTGGGCACGATGGGGGATGTGGTACAAATACCAACCTCTGGATTTGATTAGGTAAGATATATATATGTAAGAGAATAGAAGTTGTTTCACTTCTGTGTCATTGAGCTATCCAATGTAGCCAGTGGTGGGATTCAAATGTGTGAACAACTGGTTCTCTGTGTCGATGCCGCTTCTGGAAGTCCATTCTGGGCCTGGGCAACAAAAAATTAGCTAACGGTTCTGCCAAACTGGTGCGAACCGGCTGAATCCCACCACTGAATGTAGTTATTCTCCCTTTGTAATAGAGAGAAGATCTGTTTTTAATGGACTAATTGAGGGGATGTGGGAGTTCTTTATTCTTAAAAGTCATTGTATTGAAGGGTACTTTATTGTAGTGATGCAGACAAGGTCATTTGCCTCAAATGAAAAATGTAAATGCATTGCAGATCACTTGCATTGCACAAGCAATTCAAACTGATACAAATAGCTCCATTTGCATCATCTGCGTGATGATACCATTAATCAAATTTGACAGAAATCATGTAATTAGCAGCATTTTCATAATGACATCATTATGCAGATTGCAAGAGAATTCCACCTAGTGCACACAAACTCTGAAAAGCTGAGGTCTATAAAGTGGAGGTTCCACTTAATTTCACAATGGTTCGCTGTTTGATTGATAACCATTGAAGTAACTCTAACACACACAAAAAGTGTTAGTCATAGCTGCCTGACTGTGTTTAGAAACATCTATAGATTTCCATTGTATTTTAAGATGTTACTGATTATTTTTTGCTTCGAGTCACAATAAAAGTACACAAAAAAATAAAAGCAGATAAATTGCTCAGAAATTCCTTACTCTGCTAGACTCAGGATAAATTGCAACTTTGGAGGCAATCCCAAATCCACCTAGGTCCTGTGCATCACTTGGAAGATCCTGATTTCAACTGCCATCATCTCCCCACAGATTCTGTCTAAATAGTTTAATCAAAGCATATTACAGAACTCAAACATCATTTCTTTTCATTTTTTTTTTCTTCCTAGGATTTTCCTGCAACTTCTTTTTTTCAGATCAATCAAGTGTTGATCCATTAGTTGCAACAGGAAGTGACCAACTGGACTGTCCCCTGAACCTGATGTCATGGGCTGAAAGATTGACAGACCCAAAGTCACCCAATTAGCTTTCAGGCCTAAGGAAGAAGAACTCACAGTCTCTGTCCTGGTTTCTAGCCTTGTGCCTTAACCCAGAGGTGTCAAACTCGCAGTGTCACATGACGTGTCGCGACGTATCGTGACTTTTTTTCCATTGCTGGCAATGGGATGGGCGCAGTTTCGCCATGACACATCCAGCCCATGGGCCGGCAGTTTGACATCCCTGCCTTAACCGCTTGACCAAATTGGTTCTCAGTTGTTTCTTTTCAACTGTAATAATGATAACCTATAATTGGTTTTTGGTTGTTGTTTTTTTTGTATATATGTTGATTTTAAATCTGAATTGTCAAAGCCAATCCAAACAGACTATCATGTCACTGCCCAAATGGCTTTTTCTTCTAATCTGTCTCTTTTTCTCTTTTAAATGCAGGCGATATTTTGGAGAGAAAATTGGTCTTTATTTTGCCTGGTTGGGATGGTACACGGGGATGCTTATCCCTGCTGCACTTGTTGGATTGTTTGTTTTCCTTTATGGGTTATTCACCATGGATACTAGCCAAGTAAGGTAAGAAGTGAAAGGATACCATGTTTAAAAATAAAATAAATAAGTGGCAAAGAGTAAGGAGTAGATCAGCCAAGGAAATGTTACAGTTTGAAGAGCTGTGGAGCACTTTGGATTCTGCTCCCAAAAGGTGCTCTGCTGCTTAAATATTTATTTATTTCTTACCAGATTTGTATGACTTTGTTTATTTATTTATTTATTTATTTATTATAAACATATACCACCTGTGGGCAATGTTATAAAGCAGATGAGTCTTGCCTCAGCATCTTAGGGCCGTCTCTGCAGAAATGCAGGTCGTCCTCCACTAACAGCAGTTCATTTAATGATTGTTTAAAGTTGCAACAGCCCTGAAAAAAGTGACTTATGACTGTTTTTCACACTAATGACCGTTGGGGCATCCCCATCGTTATGTGATAAAAATTCAGGTGCTTGGCAAACTGACTCATATTTATGACCGTTGCAGTGTCCCGGGGTCATGTGATCACCTTTTGTGACTTACTGACTAGTCAATGGGGAAGCTAAATTCATTTAACAACCTTGTTACTAACTTAAGACTGCTGTGATTTACTTAGCTGTGGCAAGAAAGGTAGTAAAAATGGGGCAAAATGCACTTATCAAATGTCTCACTTAACAACAGAAATTTTGGACTCAGTTGTGATCATAAGTCGAGGACTATCTGTAATTCACTAGTAACTAAAATAATAATTTCCATTTTGTGGATTTTTGCAGGTTTGTGAGATTTATTTGTTTGTTTGTTTGTTTGTTTGTTTGTTCGTTCGTTCGTTCGTTCGTTCGTTCGTTCATTCATTCATTCATTCATTCATTAAATCAATCAATCAATCAATCAATAATTCATTCCAATCCTGCTTGTCCCAATGACTTGTCATCTAAACTCCAGTGGTCCTGGTTTATGGCTATTCTTATTTAATGCTTGGTTAATCTATAATAAAACTTTTTATTAACCACAATTTAATTGTGGATAAGAGAACTAGCTTTGTATGCATTATTGAAATGTGGCTGAATGAATGGGGAAGATTTACCTTTTTGGAGATATGCCCAGGTTAGGTTCACATGAGGTACCAATTGTGACTCCAGGCAAGGCAGGGAATTTCAGAAATTCTGATACTACCAAGTTACTGCTCCAAAGGTAGCTGATTGCTGTCTGGAGGCTGTAAGGATCTGGGTGGGGAGGAACACATTTCGGCTTATCTGTCAGCCCTTCAAAGTAGGCCAGGTCAGGAAACAGACTGAGCAAGGATATCAGAAATGTACAGTATTTTAACACAGTCTTATCAGAGTATCTCTCTGCCTACTCTTATACCAAATAGAATCAAGGCATGTTGTTTTGAATTTCTTTCCATGCTTTCCAGTTTCCCATTGTTATTTACAGTCTCTTAACTGTTCTTGTAGTCCTTCATCAATGTTATTCTTCCCTCTCCCCTATACGATCCTGGCAAAACCACATGACAATAAATTTTACAGCCTCCCAAGTCTGGATATTTTCCATCTTTAATTCTTAATAGGCTTGTACTCCTCTAGGCAGAGATGGTGTGCAGTTTGGGGAGGGATGGGGGGTATGTCTTCTGGACTCATAGCTCCTGCTTGAGGAGCATGTGACAACTATGTATAGAACTTTTGCACAAACCCTTCTTGTGCAACAATTGCACTCATTTTTGGATGAGGACCAATTCATGGTCATTTATGCTTTAGTTACCTCCCATTTTAATTATTAGAATGTGTTCTACTTGGGGCTGCTCCTGAATAGCATTCAGAAGTTGTAACTGTTCCAGTATGTGACAGTATGGGTCAACCTTGAAAATACCAAGGTATGAACATAGAACACCAATGTTCCATGAGCTGCACTCCCTCCTGAAAAGCTTCTAAGACCATTCAGAGTGTTCACTGTCACCTCCAAAGCTTTAGATAGCACAAAGCCAATTCATTTTTCTACAATTTTTTTCTGACTATCCCACCCATCCACCAAGATACACATACTGCAGGTTCTTTCTTAGTAAGCAGCATGATCTGGCAGGACTCAGGAGAAATGCCTTCTCTGCCATGGCATATGCCCTATGCCATCTAATAAGGTTTTAAAGGGCTGGCTTTCCCCTCAAGTGCAAGAGTTGGGCGGTAAGGGAAACCTGTTAACTATTTGCTTTCTGTCTGCAAGGTAAAAGAGACTTCTGGTACATTGGAAGTTAATTGTTATTGCAGCTCTTTTTAATGTTTTTGGACTCTTGTTGTTAGCTGCCCAGATTTGCCGCAGCAAGATGGGCAGCCGCATAAGTTGTTTAAATAAGTAGTCTCAGAATAGAATGACAGTTATGAGCATAATAGCATTCCCCCAAAAGTTCATAATTAACCATAGTTCATAGAATGTCATCTGATGATAATATTACAAGTTTCTGAAGGCACTATTGGTTATAGCAGGGTATTGAGCAGACCGAGTGTACCGTTAGATTACAGCTTCATCACTTTGATGCAACATTGTGCGCCACTAGCTAGTTCCACCTTGTAAAGAGTGCACTTATAGCATAGCTCCCTCTGCAAAAGACAGGACTTTCACACAAACCTGAAGAGGGGACTTTTCTTTTACGGCAGATGCAACTTTGCTTGCTCTGAAAGTTCTGCCATGCTCTGAAAGTTCCTATATTGAGTGAATCTATGTGTATTGCACATATGATTTTTACAGCAATATGTAATTTCTTAAAGTTATGTAAGAGTATACCATGTAGTTAAAGCAAGTCTTCCATCTAGTGGTCTCTGATGAGTTTGACATTTTTTTAAAAAATACCTGAACAATGCAGCTGGCTTTTAGAAGGAACGATGAGTAGATAATTCAGATGTTATTGTTGTTCACAGCAAAACATAATTACTTGAACTTAACATAAATGGAGTTATGTAGACATATATCCTAGCTATACATTCTCACATTATGCATGCTGATTTGAGATTTCAAACCAGCCAAATGGATAAATTTAGCAGTTGAAGTGGTAAGCATTCTTGTACAAAATAAACATGGCCAGGTGTTTATTCCATATTAAAAAGCCAGGCATTATTTTACGTAGTTCAGCATTAGGTATGTTTTTTGTTTAACAAAACATGGAAGCATAAAAAAAACAAATCATTAAACAAATATATCAAAAAGGTAATTTGTTGAAACAAAAGTCACCACTAAGACACTAATGCAGTCCCAAATTTGCATCAGTTAAACCAATCTCCAGGCTGGAAATATGTTTTTTTTCTAATATGGAAAATATTATTTTTATGGTGAATTTTTAAACTCATTTTGGATAGTAAGAATACAAAAAAATCTGACAAAAACTACATGTGTAAGCAAGGAGCTATGTTTTCTGCTCCTCTTCAGCACACAAGAATGAATCATAGTCAGATCCCATTTGAACGATAGGGGTGGGTGGATTGATAGCAAACCAGTCTGTTTTAAGGCATAAGGCTTTCTGCTCCAGAAGTTTTATGTCAGATTTTTAATAATAAACTTGATTTTCAAAATGTTTTAACTGCCAGGGGTTCTTGCTTTCCTTAATTTATCAGCAAAAATGCTTTCCCACCATATCACAGCAGCAAAGAGTCCTCTGCAGAGCTATGATCTGTGTCTCAACCAACTGGGCAGAAAGCTGCAAGAATAGATTTTCAAAGACTCAAAATAGTCTGATAAATAGTCAGATTTCAAAAAGGCTAATGAAATTACTATGCAAGAAAGAATGCCACTGATTGCTATGCATTAAATGCAAGCTTTATTTATAATGAAATCAAGTTTTGTCTTTTTTTCTATTTGTGCAGTATAGCAAGCTAGAAAGAATTGTTTCTTTGGCAAAAGGAACTGTTTATACCTGCGTCTCTTTGATATCCTATAGTGTCCAGGAAGTGTAGCAAAGGAGAATTAGTCTGTCTCTAGAGAGAGAGAAAGATTTTCATGTTGAAAAGAAAGACAAGACCAAAAGAAGTAGCCATTTATAAAAGTTTCAAAAGTGTCTAATCCCCATTCACAGAAGACTAATTTACAGCTGGATTTAATCTTCATCTGGAACTGTGGGAAAATTCTTTTATATCCCTATAAAAGCATAAAGAACTAGCCAGATGATTTCTTGGTTAAAAGTAGGACATGACAACTTAGTCCCTATTTATTCACTTAATGACTTTAATTAACCAATAAAGAGGACTGAGAGCTCTGGAAATGTTTGATCTTGGATTGAAAAATAAGATCAAAAGCTTCCAAATGAATGACTCAAACATGTTTATTATCTACTTTCTTATCACCAAGGGTAGTGTTGAGATTTTTGCTTAATTCTACTTTTTAGGCAATGCAAACTGCAGAGTTCTATAAAATAATTTAGAATCCCTATATTCCTCCCTTGGGATCCCTCTCTTTCCATGAGAGCTTTTACGAAGAATCCAAAACTATTTGTTGACAGCAAAAAAGCTAATGTTATTTTCATCACAATTAAACCCTATGTACTATTTTATGTCTATGGCAAATTTTATTCCAGTCCAAACTGAGAGCTAAAAACATGTTGCCTTAAAAACTACAAGCCAAGTGCTTTGCCAAATACACTCATCAGGGTCCATATAACTTGCATCTGGTTGGATAACTGTTTGTTTTCTTGTATCCCTGCTGTAGCAAAGAGATCTGTGAAGCAAATGAGACCATCATGTGCCCCATGTGCGAGAAGAGCTGCACACTGCAAAAGCTCAATGAAAGCTGCATCTATGCAAAGGTAACTGGTTTTCCATGATCATTGTTTTTTGTTTCCCAGAGGGCTCCTGTGAGCCCAGCAAGGTGGGCTAGATTAAGTGACCAATGCCATGTAGTTCAGGACTAGTCTTATTGTAACAGCTATAACAATGGAATCGTGCAAGTCCGAATGTGCTTCCCTCTCCCTCACTCTACGAACTCGTGGGTTCATAGAGTGAAGTTGTGGGTGCCCCATCACTGGAAGCTTTCAAGAAGAGATTGGACATCCACTTGTCTGAAATGGTATAGACTCTCTTGCTTCTGCAGGGAAGTTGGACTAGATGACCTGCAAGGTCCCTTCCAACTCTGTTTTCCATGTTCTAACTAGGAAGGGGCTAGTCTGAGATGTTTTTTTGGTCGCAAGCTCAAACCCCTCTTATCTGACCATCGCCTTGATAGTGCCTCTTCCTCCTCTCTCTTAAAGCCATTCACTCCCCTCCCCAGCTTCCACTGAAAACTATTCATGTTATATTTTCCTCCTAATATCCAGAATCGCACTGATCTTTAAAGAGCAGTCGATAATGCCATTTCATTGTGTTCACTATCTCACAAGAATCATGGTGTTGGTTGACAATAAAATGATTGTGATAGAATCTAAAGGTAAGAACAATCTGGGTCGGTCACCAGGACTAGAGGTTTAGTCTTCCAAGCTTTTGGACTTGTGCTGGAGCCCATCCCCAGGGAACTTCTCTCTCTCCAGAATGTGCACTTTGGGCTATTCTATGTGTCACATTTATCAGACTATACCCCCTTCCTAGTTCATAAAGCGAGGGAGAGAGAAGTTCCCTGAGCACGGGCTCTAGCACAAGTCCAAAAACCTGGAAGACTAAACCTCTGGTCCTGGTGACTGACCCAGATTGGATTCTGAAACATTATCCTGGGACACATATATTTGCCTTCATTCATAACAACATTACAGATAGTCCTCGTCTTATAACAGTTCATTTAGCGACCATTCGAAGTTACAACAGCACTGAAAAAAGTGATTTCCCACACTTAAGACTGTTGCAGCATCCCCATGATCACATGATCAAAATTCAGATACTTGGCAACTGACTCATATTTATGATGGCTGCAGTGTTCCGGGATCATGTGATCACCTTTTGTGACCTTTTGACAAGCAAAGTCAACTGGCAAGCCAGATTCACTTAACAATCATGTTACAACTTAACGAATGCAGTGATTCACTTAACAGCTGTGGCAAGAAGAAAGGTTGTAAAATGCGGCAAAGCTCACTTAACAGCTGTCTCACTTACCAACAGAAATTTTGAGCTCAATTGTGGTCGTAAGTCGAGGGCTACCTGTTGATAACGTGATGTTTGCTAGATTGTTGACGGAGTTGGGAAAGGCAAATGTCAATCTTAAAAAGAGCCTGCTTACTTGCTACTCTGTGAGACAAAAGAACTTCGAAGTATAAAATGCATACTGTGAAAAAATAATATACATGTGAAACATTAGGGAAGGTAGTAGAGGGAATGCTTACAAATCCAAATTTAGTTTTCAGACAATTAGTAAGGTATTTGTAGACAATCCGGCTTTGGATAATAAATAGTTCATACATATTTTAGCTCTTGATTAGCTGGTTGCAGAATCATGTGATATTTCTGCTGTCAGTTACTTATCCTAAAAAGGTGTACAATATCTGTAAAACAAATCTTGATTGCTTCATCAGTTTGCAGAAATCTGTGAATTTATTACTTCCTTTTGAAAATCAAGGCATATGTATTTTTATCAAATCTTTGCATGCAAACTCTAGAGTCCTATAAAGCAACCAAAACCGGATAATCATTTTGCAGTCATCATTGACGTATTATGGAACTCACAATGCAAACAAATTAAACTGATATTCTAATACCCAAGGAGGGAGTGGTTACCTGACCTAGAAACCTCATTTATATTTGTGGAAAGCAAACATTGGCATGGAGACACATAGGGGCAAGGTGTAGATGGCCTTCCATCATTTGGATTCGAAACCACCGTATCTGCTTTATTTAGTTTCACACACCCTGTCCCAATTAGACTGGACCCAATTGAATTAATATCTTTCTTAAATTGAAAACAAAGCAAGCTTCTTGTTTATGACTCAAGCCAAGCAGTTGAAGCTTATGAGAAACTAATTGCATAACTATAAATCAGTTCGTGATCTCACTAAAACTAGGGCAAAGCCAAGAGCCTGCGGACAAGAATGTAGGCAGATCAGATCAGGAAAAAGAGATGTGTGATATCAAGAGGTTTCTCCCTTGCTTCAAGGAAGCAGTTTCAAAGAGCAGAGGTGCAGCCATTTGTGATAAAGCAGAATCAGAGCAGGTCTCCATCTTTTGTATTGATCAGATTCAAAATCTCAGTAGATACTGTGTATAGATACATATGCTTTAAGATGCAATCCTACTGTATATAGTACCAATCAAATGTGAAAACAGTCAGAAAACATGTATGTGCTTTATCACTAAAGTGCACTCTTATCTAAATGGTGCATTCCATTTGCACCTTCTAAGAGACCATCCCCATGTCATTAAGAATATAAGAGTGACTCAGTCTTGTGAGACCAGAAAGGAACAATGGTTTAATTAATTGCCATGCTGACAATCAAAAATCCGTTGTTATGTAATCCCTGCTGAGGAAGCTGAGTGATAGGGGTGTCAAACTGCCAGCCCGCAGGCCGGATGCGTCACGTGGAAGCCGCGCCCACCCCATTGCCGGCAATGGCAAAACCGGCCCGATACATTGCGTGACATCACGTGACGTCACGGGTTTGACATGTCTGGGCTATGGAATCCTGTTTATAGAATGGTTTCTTTTAGATTCTGACATTTTTTTGTAATTGGCCTAAGGTGAATAATGTGATAGTGCAGATAGTTTTTTGAAGTATAATGTGTTTTATTTTTATAGTGCTAATGTTCTGTAACTATTGCTCAGAGCAGCCTACAGTAATAGCATTTTCTATTTATCATGAATGTACTGTGATAATCTTCACTTAACATCCACTCAATCAGTCACCATTCAAAGTCATGGTGTTGAATAAGGAGATTTACAACCAGCTCTTGCTGCATTCCTGCTGTCATATTGCAATTTGTATGCTTGGCACACAATTACGATGGCTGCAACATCCTGCAGTCACATCATCATCATGCACGATCTTCTGCGACAACCTCTGACAAGCAGTCAATAAGAAAACCAATAGGAGGTTGTAAATGGTGATCAGGCAATATTGTGCTTAATGACTGTGTGGGATTCTTTTAACAAAGGCTACAACTGTTGTCGTAGGTTGGCACAGTCACATGAGGCCATACTTTGCAACAGCATCATTTAGCGATAAAGGTTGCCAGTCCCGAAAACCACTGTTAAGCGAGTACTACCTGTATATCTGTTAAGCATGGAATACCTCAACCCTGTGAGGTAGGCTGGGCCAAGAGAGTGACTGGGCCAAGTTCACTCAGTGGACCAGAAATTGGTACTGTCCATTTCTAGTGCAATACTTACACAACCACAATATCACATTGTCTTTCTGTAATAACTGTAACCACACAAACAGCTGGAGAGGTTCTGTAAAATATGCTTTTATTTTTCAAAGTTGATTACTTGGCATATGAAGAAGGTCTTTTATGCATTTAGTTGTTTTTATTTATTGCTTGGAAGCTACAATTTACTCCCTTGAGAACTGTGCTTTGTCCCATTCTCTCTGTTTTCTGGAAAGGAATCAAGACCTTCCTTTGCAGCCAGTCTTTTCTGAGGGAACTAATTTATAATAATTGAAATGTGGTTAGGCTGTTGTAATTGTTCCTGTTTTACTGTTAGATTGAATTAGTCTATGTGGGAAGGAGGGCAAGGCATACATATCAAGGAGCAAACAAATATGATCCGAAATGGGGAACTACTTCTTTAAAATTAATTTCAATTGTTATTTTCTTGATGTTTGAAATTCATGCCCCCCATTTTTTCCCCACAAAGTTCCATAATTTTGCTTCATAATTCTGTTGCCCCAGAACAAATTACTTAGTTTGATGTTCTGCATAACAGTTTCTGTGTACTGTGTACTATATATCTTGAAAATTGCTTCTGCAGAGAAGGAAAAATGTTCTTTAAATTCAAAGAAGTTGAACCATGTTTGTATATCTAAGGCTAGAGTTCAATAATTTGTTATAACTTTCACCTTTTTGGGCTTTCTTAACATTTTGAGTAGTATCATTAATAATTTGCATAACTTCCTTTTTTTTTCCTCCTAAGGTTACATACTTATTTGATAATGGAGGAACTGTCTTCTTTGCCATTTTTATGGCTATATGGGGTAAGTTGTTATTGTTTAATAATAATGTAAAAATAACAGAAAGCACTATAGTCAGTGGACTTAATAGTTGAAGTAAAATGTAATATGGAAAATTATATTTTAAAACTATTGGCAGGCATTTGGAACATATGTCTGTATGGGATACATTTACTTTACATGTCTGAAATCTATTTTCTACAGTTAGGGATGAAGGAGTGTAAAATGTAAAGGAAATTCTGCCATATATATTCTTTGAAGCAAATTTGCATATTCAATGTTAATGAATTTTGCAGCAGCACAAAGAGTAGCATTGTTTCCTCTAAGAAAAATATCTGCAAAAAATGCATATGTAAAACAAAATATGCAACTGATATTTGATTCAAATAACAGTAATTAACTTTTTTTTAAAGCACCAATGTCAGGTAATTTGCATTCAGAAAAATGTCTATATTCTGTATGAGAAAATGTCTGTATCAAAAGATGAAGTCAGTCCCTGATGGTTCTCTCTGACTGCTGACACTGGTGGATGATGAGCATATAAACCATATGAAAAGCACGTAGATGACTAAAAGCAAAATAAAAAAAAAACTTCAGAAAGGTTCCTTTATGTATTTTGAGGAGAAAGGGGGCAATTGTAACTATGGAACAGTTGAAATGTTGAACTTTTACTGATATTGCATTGGAATCTTTTTTGAAATGAGAAGGAACCTTTAAAGGTGCAAGAGAGATAGGTTATGTGATGATACAAGTAGTCTTCACTTAACAACTACAATTATCACCATTGTTAAGTGATATGGTCATTAAGCAAAGCATCACATGACCACAAAGGACTTACAATGTCAGTTCCACTGAGGTTGTCAAGTGAATCAACAATGGTTGTTAAGTGAGACATCACATGACCATGATGTGCGATTTCACTGCCGGCTTCTCCATTGACTTTATTTTTGTGAAGCTTGCAAATGGCAATCGCGTCATGTCATGACCTCAGAATGCCGCAACAGCCATAAATACACACTGAATGCAAAGTGCCCAAATCACAATCATGTGACCACAGAGGACCCGCAATGGCCGTAAGTTTGAGGATCGGTTGTAAAATCATTTTTTGTCAGCACTGTCATAATTTCAGACAATCATTAAACAGGGCAATGGTTTACCAAGACTATATATATAGCAAAAGGAACCAAGCAAGTGAAATTACATTGACGCCTTTCTCCAGGATTGGGGACTTCAATTAAAATATTTAAAATAAGCATCCAGCAGCCAATAGTTTCAGAAGTAAATCCTTGCAAGGACAATCATCTATAAGAGCCTACAAAACTGGGTTAAAATCTCTACCTTTTTGAGTTCTTATCTCTATCTTGCATTTAGCCTGCATGCTCTTCCTTTTTCTTTACTTTTCTTCCCATCTCTAATTCTTGGCATCTCTAACTATATTCAGAATAGTGGCCACAACAATATCATTAAAACTACTCCCATTTTTTATGTGCATCACCCTCTTATGTGTTTAGGTCTTCCCAACTGTCCCACATATGTATGTTCCATACATACATATTTTTTGTCAGCAAAAAATTAAATTTACAGAAATGGTTTATCGCAGTAGCGACTTAAGCCTGCAAAATGCTCCTAGATTGGGGCTGCAAGGCAAAAGCAATTATAGCAGTGGACCAGGTGCTCTATTTGTCCGGTTTCACCGGAAAACACTCACTATGTGTGTGTGTGTGTGTGTGTGTGTATGTTTCTATGTATACATATATGTGCATATGTGTGTACACACAGACAGTCTTGCTATTACATGACATGCTCCATATGCATGTAATAAACAGAGAACAAGAATAAAACAACCACTGTCCAGGTAATAAACCAAACTTGTACAGAGAAGAGGCAATCAAGCTGTCCCTTCCAGATTTTCTGCCCTCTTGAAAAATATCTGTGGGAACTAAATAACTACCTGAATGAGGCTTGAGAGAATAATTAATTTGTCTATTCTTCCCTGATTTCTTTCATGCAACTTCCATAAATCTTCCTCTCTTACCCAAAGTGTTTTAAAAAATGGCATCTCAGTATAGGAAAAATAAATGAAAATTGAGTCACAAGATACCAGACACTTTTTTTTTTACTGTGTGACATGCTTAGTAGACAATGGACTTATTTTTCACATCTGAAGGACCATTTTTCTGTCTGAACCTCCTTTGGCTTTAGAGCTTTCAGAAGAGCATCTTTTCTCCTTCCCATTATATCACAGGAACAATTGGTGAACATGGAGGGAAGGTTTCTCGGTGGCTATTCCCAGCTTTTGCAATTATTTACCAAAGAGGTTGAGCTAGTTCCACTTCCAGGCTGTTGTTCTACTTGAAAGCCCAATTATTCAGGCAGGAGTTTGACCTTTCATGGTTTCTAAAATTAAGGAACTTTAATTGATTAGGGGTGTGTGTATGTTTGTGTTTGTTTTGAATTAGGTTTAATTATAGTTGTGTACTTTAGCTTCATTTTGGCCAGAAAGACAATTACAATACAGTAAATAAATATTTGTATTTTGTCCTTCCATCAAAAGGCCCTTAGAAAACATGAGGTTATGCAATTCATCTTCACTCCAACCTTGCAAAATAGATTAAACAATCTAACCAGGTGAACAGATTAAGCTCACCAGCCTAAACAGATAGCTCATTTTATGTAATAAAGCATGTTATCCATTTCATGCTAGAGACTACTGTGAGCAACAATATAATCTTCTTGTCATAAGGAGCCATCATTTGGAGCAGTTTCTGTGCTGTTTCATATGGTATAGAAATAAATATGTTTCCCCAATACAGTTGGGGACCTTTTGATCCAAATTACATGTTCTGCAAAAGTTAAAAAGATGTGGCTGTTCTTACAGATCTACTTCTATTTAAGTATTATTGCTGTTATTGCTATTGTGGTATGTATTTACGTAAAATCCCCTGCTTTGTTTCAATTTTATACAACTGATAGAATTTATCTAATTTTTCAAGTCTAGAAACTAGTGTAAACGCAAGCAATATGCTTGTTTTTAGTTATATGACTTTAAATTTATGGTATTTTTTTTTCTTGATTTGATTTCTAAACCAGATTTATTTTGTACAATTCAAGATAGGGTATATAATCCTCCCAACTCTTATTTTCCCCACAACAACCACCCTGTGAGATAAATTGGGCTGAGAGAGAGTGACTGGATCAATCTCACCCAGCTATCTTCCATTCCTAAGGATGGACTTTCCTAATTCCTAAGGATTTGGGGTCTTCTGGTTGACCACCTTAACACTAGACAACTGACCTTTCTAAATAAAAATATATTTTCTGTTTAAAGTAATTATTTACATACAATTTTAAATTACAAATATAATTTTGATGGAATTGAAACATGTGAACTGTTATGGAAACAAAGAATGAATTGCCAATTGCTATAGTATCAACTCTATTACGTTTTACCCCACCGGGGACTAGAAATAGCAGAACATAATGATGTTGTTTTAACCTAGAGTAACTAATGCAGGGCAAATGGAACCTATTACCATGAGCATCTGCATCTGAAAAAGTATCAAAAATGCATTGTATCTTTCCTCCTCACCTCCAATTCTCCAGCATTCACACCCCCTTTCATGATGATATGAACCAAGATCGATTCTTGACAAAAGCAAAGCTGAAAATATTAGTGCTGTGTGGGAAAATAAGAAGCATAAATAATCTTGTTTTGGTAACTTGGAATACAATTCCTCTTTTCTTCCCTTTTAGGTAAGATCAATTCAGGGAGAGATATTTTTTTAAAAAAACGGCAGCTTGCTCTCATTACATTTTCTATGTAATCCTTTTATTAATTTGGCTCATGATCTAAAGACATGGAAGCTCTAAAATGATGGTGAAACAATAGGACAAGAAAGCAAATAGGCACACCATTTTAAGATACTGGAAAGACAGTAGTTTTTAAAGCATTTTGATACCTCTTTGAGTATATGCTTTTTTTTTTTTAAGATGTTCAAGTACAACCTTTTTTGACAAAATTAGATTTGTCCAGCAAATGCTGTCCCAAATAGTTTAAAATGATCCTGATATAATATGTGCTAAAATATGACTGCAAATAGACCAGCAGCACAGTTTGTGCCCAGCAAAAACTGTTGGCTGTATTTAAGTGCAAATGTTTTGAACAGCAAAACCAGAGCTTTAGGCAATAGTACATAATGACAGAATCCAGGGCAAGCCACTAAAAGGCAAAACCACAGTGACATATGATACATATTCTTACATGCTTCCATCCTGATGCATGATGCAACAGTACATGTGTTGTATTTGTGAACACTGCTCTAAAGGCCCAAGAGAAGCAAATTTATTCTACTGAAATACAACTCAGATACATTAGCCTGGCTTCCCTTTGAGACTTAGTTTATTTACAAAAAACAATTAAAAGCCTTGAGGTTGATTATTCTTCTGCACAATTAAGTAAGCATATGGTTTATAGCAACTTAGGCTGCATTATAACAACTAGGTTGCATTAACAGAGGGATAGAATCAATATTATGTGAATTATCACTTTATAATGTCTTAGTAATACCACACTTGGAATATTACATTCAGTTTTGGTCACCACAATATAAAAACGATGTTGAGACTCTAGAAGAGTGCAGAGAAGAACAATAAAGACGATTGGGGGATTGGTGGCTAAAAGAGATGAGGAACAGTTGCAGGTATTGGGTATGTCCAGTGATATGGTAGCAGTGTTCCAATATCTCAGGGGTTGCCACAAAGAAGAGTGGGTCAACCTATTCACCAAAGCAACTGAAGGCAGGACAAGAAGCAATAGGTGGAAACTAAGGAGAGTACCAACCTACCAAAGTTTATTTTTGCTCATAAACCATAATCAAGTCTCTGAAGTGTTCTCTTTCTGTACTTTGTTCCAATTGGAAAAAAAAATAAGCTTACAATTTCATCTCTGCCCATTCTAGTGCCCATTCAGTTATAATTCCAGCATATCTAGGAGACATCACTTTGGTGAATGTCACTATTGATTCTAAACTGACCTACCAATAATAATTAAAGGATTAGGTAATTTATTTATTAGGTATTATAAAAGAAAATTAGGGTGCTCTGCCATAGTAAAAAAAACAACAACCTGTTATAACAAAATTACCCTCCTAAATCCGGGAAGGGCAGCTTTTCTCCACATTCCTTTTTTCTTAGATCTTCTTTCAGAAAAGCTGGAGGGTGATCTGGTGATGACGCTAGAATGAGCAGAGATGAAATTGTAAGCTTATTTTTTTTTTCCCAATTGGAGCAAAGTACAGAAAGAGAACACTCCAAAGACTTAATTATGGTTTATGAGAGAAAAAAAACTTTTTAAAAACTGAGGGAAAACAACATTGCCAAAAACTTATCATTTTTGCCACTGAATTTAAGCATGAAGATAGTTTACCTGCTCAGTATTAAAAAACACAGTTCCTTGAGAAAAATTGCTCAACTCTGAATGTAATTAGAATTAGTATTTGGAAGGATGAAGGAGATTTACTAGAATGTATATTATCATTAATGTTGTGATACTTTAATTTCGAGCTGAAATATTGAAATATGGCTCTTCTTTAAAACAGAAAAAAATCCCATTTGTCCAATGTCATGTTTTCAATAGATGTTAGCACATATTTTGGGGATATTATCAAGTAAAAAAGTTCAGCATTTCTCAATCTGAAGCACACTGATTGTAAATGATCTTCTATTTTTCAGTCATGATTAATAACTTCTTTAAAACTATTTGAGTTTAAAAGAAAATTATGCAAACATTTTTATATAAGTAGTTTGGCTTGTTTTTTGTTTAATTCATAGCATGGATGTCTAAAATAATACAAATAGACCAGAACTTGCTGGTTCACATATGTAGAATTATCACTTGGTAAGTAACAGCAGAAGCACCAAATGTCCATCAATAAACTATTACCGATCAAAGAACGAAGAAAGGGTGCTTCAGATCAAGGACCCAATATTCGTAGAAGTCTACCCATACTTGTTAGTCTGCCAGCATTTCTTCTAATGCAGGGGTATCAAACTGCCAGTCTGCGGACCAGATGCATCATAGTGAAACCACGCCCACCCCATTGCCGGCAATGGCAAAAAAGTTGTGATATGTCACAACACGTCACGTGACGTTGCGAGTTTGACACCCCTGTTCTAATGGGATAGCATATATACATGCACTCCCATATGCAAAGGAGTGGTAAAAAGAATATGACATGACCTGCAATCATTACTTCTTACACACATTCAAATGTTATATGGGCCACAAGTGGGAACAAGATCTATATATTTTTTTTAACTCTTAACATCTGGCTTTATGCATTTCTGCTGAAGGCTGTGATGATGTCATGTCATCCATTGGAATTGCATTGTATGAGGTTTCTTTGTGGTTCTGGACATGGTTCTCATTGGCTGCCATTGGATTGTAGTAGGATAGATCTCCAAAGTTTGGATTGAAAGGTTCGGGTATAGCATCTAGTCGCAGAACTGCAAGATATACATTGACAATATTTACACATGTGTTAAATAATACATTTTTGGACAGAATGTTAAAGACATCGTGTGAGTGTTCTTTTAGGCCGAGTTCTGCCTACAACAATAAGTTCAATATATACATGCAATTATGTGGATATCCCCATGTATGGAATATCTTTTAGGAAATGCTTCTGTCTCAGGTGACTTGGAATTTTATATTCATTCATTAATTCACTCAGATAGCTGCCCATTTCTCAATTGCAAAAAAAATATGTGGTAGTGCACCTACTTAAAAAACTAAGCATAGGAAGAAGTAGAAAGTTTGGAAAGTAGCACACCAGGTCTGCCCTCTCACTCATGATAAAACTGTGGAGAAAAGCCTTAATGCAGGCACTCCTGTCATTTCACAGCAGCAGTCAGAAACCAAGGCTTTCAATCCAATGACCTGGCATTTGGGATGAGTTCAAGTGACTAGAAAGCTGAATTGGTATGATATTTCAAATCAGCCTTCTCCAAAAATAACCTGACCTCTTTCTCATACTATATTTCCCTCTGCCCATCTCAACTTTGATATTCCTACCTGCCCTCAATCCCATCAACTCCAACCTTCCAGGTTCAACTTACCTGCCCCCACCTTTTGAGCCCCCACCTACACTACCACCATCTAGTGAGCCCACAGGAAATCCCTGATAGCTGCTTCTAGACACAACTCAGGAGCTCCCCTCAGTCTCTATAAGTAGTCTAACCATTGAAACTCTCTCCCATCAACATATCCTCATCTGTCTCAATAGGATTCCCATCAGCAAGCATCTCACAATTGGATAGGAAATCATCCCCAGGTCCTCGATGCTTTCTGAGCTTGGTTGTCTTCTTGTAGATGTTTCATTACCAAATTAAATAACATCATCATCCCTTCCTCTATGTCATGGGTGTCAAACTCGATCACGTCACATGACTTATCGTGACATATTACGACGTTTTTTGCCTTTGCGGAACCAGGTTGGGCATGGCCTGCTTGATGTCTATCACCTAGAGAGTGCCAGCTATCTTACTCCCTCTAGTTCCCCAATAAAATTGCTCTGCAAGGTAATCCACCTCATACCAGTACAGGCTGAAGATCTTTATGAAGAACACTTAGAAAAGCAATCCATTACTAAAGGCCCTATCCAAATGGACAAGAGTATTCAAGGTGAAATGAGAATATTTTCAAAGCACAGGTAAAAGGTTGAATTTGCAGTGTGAGAGAAGTAACAACTGGTATCTAAATGTATTGCTATCACATTCTGGCAATAGAACCACCCGGAAGTAGTGATGAACCCTAAAGCAAAAATGGTCTTAGCTGGCATAAAGAGGAACTCAAAATGTATATATTGCATAGCTTCCTTTCCTCCTCTTTCTAAAACGTATCCTTTAAAATGACACATCTCAAAAACGTACTTTCAAACAACAAAATCCATTTGACTCTTATGACTCCATTTCTTGAAATAGATTATTACCTGGATCATTTCTCGTGTCATCATAAAGTCGCTGATGTCCGAACGATTCAGGTTTTCTTTTACCACAGATTAAATATCCAACCAGGCTAATCAGTGCAGATCCTAACATTACTCCTACAATTGTTCCAAATATTACCCCTCCATTACTATGACTTTCTGGAAAACAGATAAACATAATCATCATGAAAACAACATCTGGTACTGATGAAAATTTGTTTTGTTTTGTTTAATTCAGAGGTTTTCAGGAATAGACACAGAAAGGGTTTAAATGAATCCTGTCCTAAACATTTACTCCTGCATTTTCTTTTGGTTATTTAATGAAAAAGATTTTTTTTTCCTTAAAAAAAATCCAAAGGCAAAGGTAATATTGAAAAGTTCACGTTAAGGAAAAATAATATCATACAAGGTGGCTGAGGAGTAGGTATGAATATTCTGGCTTTCTTTCTACAGTCGTCTCTTTAGCAACCCACAGCCTTCCTTGGAGTTAAAGCCTCATGGGAAAAAACTAAGAATAAAATTCTATGTTTTATTTGGATTCCTCCAACACTATATTAAGTAAGGTTGTTCTCAATTTACAACCACAGTTGGGACTATAAAATTTGTTGTTAAGTAGTGCAGTCATTAAATGAGCTATCACATGAATGCAGCCAATTTTACAACCTTTTTTGCACATTCATTAAGTGAAAGATCATGTCACTTGTTTTCATATTTTCACTTGTCCAACAAAAAATGGATTTACTTGTTTTTAGAAAAGTAGTACAGACTTGTTCCATTCTATTACAATAATGTTCAATGTGTTGAAATTTTGGTAAGAATATATTTATTGATTCACTCATAATTTTGATTCAACTAAGAACAGGATTACTTAAGATAATGTGTGCATCAATTAGATTTACTTTCTACAATATAAACAGTTCTGTTTCTAAGAATTATTTGCCAGATGTCAAAAATTGCCTTTAAAGTCAAATGACAGTAAGCTGTCTTCTGTAGATGCAGTACAATTGCATAGTTCATAACATTGGGTGGTGACATAAATTAAGGACAATTCATTTTCTTACCTTTCGGGGCTTCTCTTGCTTCTGTAGACCCATCAGTTGGTTTGGAAGGCAGATTTGCTGTTGGAACACTTGTTGATAATTCAGTTGTAACAGCACTACTCTTAGTAGTTAGCAACATAGCTGTTGTATTTGATAGATTTTTAGTAGGACGAAATGTTAAACCATCTACTTGAGTTGTGTTATGGGAAATCGTGGTCGTGAAACTGATGTTAGGGGTGGTTGTGGTGACACTGTTTGATTCAGTTTCAAATGACTTGAAGTAAGTGGTGGCTTCATAACTTCTAGAAGTATTTGCAGGCATTCCTGAAGAGGATATTCTATGCTTTACATCTTTTGTAGAAAAAGTTGGCGGATGTGTTGTTGATAATAACAAACTGTGAAGAGATGATGTTGGAGTCAGGGTTGAGGTGGTCTTGTTGCTTGGAGTATTGCTTTCTGTTATAGTACTATCATTTGGACTATCACTGGTATTTCTATGTTCTGTAGAAGTTCTGTCAGAGGTCACATTTAATGTAGTTGGACTCATAGGTGTGCTGCTTACACTGCTTCTTGAAGATGTGGAATTCACTGCATCTTCACTGTGATTTCTGCCCAACTGCAGGCTAATCAGCAGCAACATGAACAATATGCCCTCAGTTGTTCGCATTCTTTAACAGCCTCAGTACTTGTTTCTTGGTATACGGTGCCTAAGGGGAACATGTTTAAAAATTCATTGGGTTCTTGATGAAATTGAATATATTCACAGAGAACATCTTCCTGTTCTACTGCTGATATCCTGAATGGGACTAGCAAATTCCAGTAAATCAGAAATAAAATGTGTCATTGGTAAATATGAACTGTTCATACATTTTTTTCATGCATTGGAGAGCAATATTTTCCTGAGATACATCTATGTTTTGTATACATTCGGGATCTGTGTAATTAGGATTAAGAACATGGTATCCAGGTCAAATTTCCTGATGCCCTAGGGAGGGTCTGTTCTTTTATTATGTAGAATGTTAACATAAGAATGTTTATGTATTTAGTGCCATGTGCTTTCAGAAAACTATAGTTGAAGGGGGGGGAGGTAGATGACTAATTTCATAGCCAGTGACAGTGGCAGAAGCCTGGTTGAAGGCAATTCCACTTAATATAAACCAAAGACATGCACATGAAGCCCATTGATAAGAAATGCTAAAATTATGCTCTTAGTTCCCTTTCTACTAATATCCTTGCAACAATCTACTAATAGGTCAGATTTACTGCAATCTCTGGTTATATTTTGGAGCAATCTGGCCCAATTTAATGAGATCCTGATAGGGATGCATCTATTCATCTAAATCCATTTCATATTATTTTTACATGAATTGTATCATATGTCAATTCTCTCAAATATTTGTATCATCCTTTAGTGCAGGGGTATCAAACTGCCGGCCCACGGGCCAGTTTCATCATACTGAAGCCATGCCCACCCCATTGCTGGCAATGCAAAAAGAGTCGCAATATGTCGCGACACATCACGTGACCTGGCGAGTTTGACACTTGTGCTTTAGTGGGTTTTTTTTAATGCAGGAAGACCAAGGATGTGTCTATAAGCTAAAAGGCACATAGAAGCCAGAATATATTTATCATCTTTCATATGTTATGTTTTAACATTCACAGTCATTTTATGTCACTCTGAATGCTACAAGAAAACAGCACCTGCAACCAATTTATTCCTTATTAAATTTTAGTCCCCATCTTAATTTGAATATTGTGACTATTTTTCTCTCACATCTTTATTATTCAGAATTTTTTTTCCTGTTACCTGAACAAATTTATGAATAGGATTAAACATCTACCATTACTTTTTTTTGAGAAATGATAGATGTTTAACCCTGTATTTCCCCATATTTTCTAAGTTTTTTCCCCCTTTTGCCATTACACATTAACTAGAAATTGCTTTCTATCAACCTCATTTCATTGCCTTTGCTTTCTGATGTGGACTTCAGCAAAAGTGAAATTAAAACAATCAGATTTTTTTTTTTAAATTAATAATTTCTCAGCCTAACATGACATGTGTACTACACTTCCATTAATATCCAGCCTTAGTTTCAGCATCTGTTTAATACATCACAGGCTATTTCTGTGAATGCAATCAGACTACATTTACAACGGCACTCATTTTATTGGCTTGTAATTATTTTGTCATTCTAGCCAGATACATACAAAACTAATCATAGGTTACTGTTACTTTTAATATGCATTTTATCTAGCTAGTTCTATTCCAAATGTAGCTATTATTCTTGTTAATTGACTCAGATCAATTTAGTTAATTTTCCCCATAAGTCAAATTATCCAATATATAATTAATGTGCTTAATCTTCGTTACCAATTCACAGCCTGAATGATAAAATTATTTGTCATACTCTGTAGTATCCAGTCATAGCTAATAACTATAAAACCACAAACAGAAAGAATAAAACACTAATGTGACTTTTTAGCAACTATTCAAATATTATTTTATCATTTAATATTAAGCATGTTCAAAACACACATCTTTGAATTTTGCATAAATATTTCTTTTGTACATGAAAGCAACTGGCAGTATAAAATTAAGAGTTTATGCATGTAAAAAGAAAAGCAAGCTGTCCAGAGTTACTTTTAAGGTAAGATGGGTGGGCTATAAATCTTCTAAATAATAAAATTAATTTCTTTTCTTCTAAAAGTGTCATATACACACATGCACACATACAAAACCTGATATATATATATTGATTTGATTTCACTTGTTTACCACCAAATGCAGAATAACCTATGGTGGTTTATAGTATGTACACCATGAAAGAGATATATCATTAAAACAGTCCAAAAAGAAACATTAAACAATAGAATCAATAAAAAAAATAACCAGGAGCACCAATACAATCAACCATAGCAACATGACATTAATCATTAATGACCTGAAGAAAGTTCCATCTCAGGCAGGCTTATGGAATGACCCCAGAGTCAGTGCCAGTCTGAACTTTGAGAGAAAGCTATTTCTCAAAGTGGGGGCCGTTACATAAATCATTGTCTAAGGGCCTCACAGTTCTCATCTATCTCGTATGGGGAATAACAATTACCATCAACTGAGATGAGCATGTAGGGTGGATTAGCTCTACCTAGATTGTTTCTGGGAGCTAAGCCACTGAGGTCATTTAAGGTAAAAAAATAACAGTATGAATTGTGCCTAGAAATGTAATAGAAGCCAATGCAGTTCCCCAAAGTGTAGGCATTATCTTACTATAGCAGCTTTCACCAAGAAATGGGCAACTGAATTCTGCATCAATGGCAATTTCCAAGTAGGGTTCAAAGACAACTCCACATGAAGTGCATTGTGGTAGTCTAATCTGATGCATGAGTTTCTGGGGCTATGGCTTTAGCAACTGGTATCTTTAAATTCAGGCAATCTGTTCGTGAGTTCTCAGCCTTGATTTGGCTTGAAGTTACTATGAGATGCTAAGCCCAGATCTCAAAGATCGTTAGACCATTACCCCTCTTTCCCTTCAGAGGGGCTGTAATAATAAATACGTCCAACAGGAAACTAATTGAAAAAGTAAATAAAAATAACAGTGAATGAAACAGCTTATTCTCAGTTTAAAAAAATATAATTCAAGCCACCAAGAATTAATCCAAGTAAAAAAAAGCCCATGTACCACTTCCAAACTAGAGTCACACTTAGACTTTGATAAGTCTCTTAATTGTTTCAAGCATTGTAACAATCTCTTCAAAAGATGATCTATATGTCTTTGTTTTCATTGCCATGAAGTAGGAATACACACTTATCAGTAATTTTTTTTCCTTTCTATCACTCTCACTGTATAAAAAGGGGATCTAGCTTGTATTAAATGTTTACAATTAAATATAGTCTTATTTTTAAAGTAAATAACTTTAAAGTTAAAATATCTTATATGCATGGAGGTTAAAAGTACTAAAATATAATGAACCATTCATGTAAAATTCTGGTTATGATCTCTCTTTTTCTTTCCATTATAAGCTTCCATTGTAAGCTTTGATTGTCAAAAGGTGTTTTTTTTAAACTACTTCATTATACTCACTGGAGAAATACACATATTTTTACGTTGTTATGAAAAAGTGTTAATCTGCAAATGATGAAATCCAAACTTTGAAGTTGACAGGCAGTGTAATAAAATAATAATAATAATAACCCAGCAAGAATGTTGACAACCAGTGAAAAGATTGTTGGAGTAGTCCTCTATGTACATGTAGTGAAAACAAATTAGCATTTAAAGTAATACTGTGCTACATCAGCTACAGTTTCACAAATCTAGACTTTCTACCAATGAACAGTAAAAGGAGTTATAAACAAAATATCAGTTAAATATGCTAGCTTTGCATTTCTTTAAGAATTGTCCAGAAGTGTGCCAGATCATTTAACTGACATTTAACCTAGCTGACACGAATAGAAGTTTTTAATCAAGCACACTTGCAAAAGGTGACTGCAAGTGAAATGGCTGAATGAAAGCCACGAAAAGAAAACCTCTTACCTTTTCAACTCAACAATGTTAGAGAAGTGCTGGAATTATTTGCTTCTAAACTGGAGTGCAATTAGTTTAGTAGTCTGCTGAAAAGAAGAGAAGGCAAGTAATGGAAATGTATCAATGCTGCAGTGGACAGGAATGCAGAGTAGGAATTAAATTAGGTGGGGCTTTATTTCTCTGGGTGTAACAGAACACCTGAGAACCAGAATGACTGCTTCTCGGTAGTCATTGTGAAGGCATACCATTCATAGAATGTGAAACTATTGAAATTAAGGGGCTGGGTAATTCTGATACTTCCACCAATAATGCATGACGTGTTATGTGTTCTATGAGAGAAATTCTTTCAAAACAGAGAGTGGGGGGGGGGGTTAAGAATGGATTGCCAATTTTGTAATATACACTTTTACTACTTAGCATTTTGAGCTGACGATCCAAATGACTTGTGGTTTTAATTAATTGTCTTTCAAAAAGTTTAAAAAACTTAAATTCCAAAATATTTGATTAAAGGATTGTCACTGTTTTATCCAACCCACTGTGTTTCAATCTGTTTCAGCTTGAGGCAACATTGCTGTTAAACTTTATATCTAAATATTTCAAACTGAATAGGGAACCAATTTTCTTTGCCTATATAATTTAAAAGAAAAAAGATAAACAAATCTGGTCTGTATGTTATATTGCTCTTCTTGTCTAGCATACATCAAGGATTGACATGAGACTAAATGACAAATTATATGTGCAGCTTACTAATCAAAGAGAGAAAGCTTTTTGAAGAACAACACTTCCATTTTCTCCAGCCCTGGCAGTCTCCTAAATTCCTAAAATGCATCACTTCATAGACAAGAACTCTTCTAAATGATGACCCTTGTCAGGGAAGTTGAGGAAAGGGGAAGATCACTTTTTAATAAGTAGAACTATGGGATTCTTGGTCCTTCCCTGAGCTTGGTGGTTTTCTTGCAGAAGTTTCGTTACCAAACTAGGTAACATCATCAGTGCTAGAAGCGAGTGGGGTTTGGTCTTATTTTTATATACTATTGGCTTGGCTCTGTCAGAACTGATAGAAGTGTTCTTGGTGATTCCTTGATTAGGTTGTTGTTTACTACTAGCTTGTTTGCCTGCTTTGGTAGACACTGGTATATAAAAATAAGAGCAAGCTCCACTCCATTCTAGCACTGACAATGTTAACTAATTTGATAATAAAACATCTGCAAGAAAAACACCAAGCTCAGAGAGTACCAAGAACCCCGACAATTCAACCCTGAACTGCAAATATTCTCTTCTATAAGTAGAACTGTCTATCCCATTCTAACCAAGAACCATTGTTTTGTTGGGTTTCATGAAGAAGAAAAGTCAGAAGAGCTGCTTTTTGCCTATTCTTTCTACCAATAATTCTCACGACATTTACTTTAACTTTTACAATTGAATACATCTAAATAAACAAGTATTTCTCCATTTTAAAAACATCTCCTATAAGGTATGCCTTTATTTCCTTTCCTATATGTGATGACTTTTCAATGTGTCAGGTTACCTAACAGCATATTCAAGAGTCCACTTTAGTAAAGTTGTGTTTTTTCTGAGTGTTTTGAGGAAGGAACTCAGGTGTAACTGAAATGTACTGGGTTTGTTCTTAGTTAAAATTCTTGAAGTCTTTAAGGATACTTCATAGACTACTTCAGACAATTTCTCAGACAAGCTACTCTGCACCAGAACAGGGTACATTTTTTTCCCAAAACCACATAATTAAAAATATTGCAGAGTGTCATTATGACAATTCATGATTCCTTTTACTTATTTATTTTTATTTATTAAATTTATATAGTTACCATCTCAAAATATGACTATGAGTAATTATACCTAATATGACATCCAAATGACTTTCATAATGACTGAAGTTCAAATGCAAAAAGAATAGATAATTAGTAGATAGATCCAGTTCTACGTGCCTTGTCCAATGTGTAACATTTTAAGTAGATGGGTATCTATTTCTAAGCACCACAATGCCAAAATGAAATATTTAACCATGTTTTAAGTACCACATTTGCATCTCAGGTACAATATTAATGATAAAAGTGATGGGCAGTAGTATATAGTAGTAGTAGTAATAGTAGTAGTAGTAGTAACAGCCCTATTGGCACAGTGGTTAAGTTCAGTATTGCAGGCATATTCTGTTCACAGCCTGGAGTTTGATCATGCTGGGGCTCAAGGTTGACTCAGCCTTCTATCCTTCCACGGTGCTAAAAAACTATGGGGTTGTATATAAGCCTAAAATGCTATTGCTATTCCTCAATGACTACATGAAAAGCTACAATTAATATTTTAGTGGGGAAAACAATTTCTTCCTCAAGATTAGAATGGTCCCAACTTTGCTAGCTTTTGTTTAAATGTTGTTAGTTGCCCAGAGTTCCTATAGTGAACAGCCATTTAGAATGAATGAATGAATGAATGAATGAATGAATGAATGAATGAATGAATGAATGAATGAATGAATGAATTTCTGTCCTATTGCATCGACTTCCAGTAAAGTACTCAAGCTATCTGGGGCAAAGGTTTTAAGGTTTCTTTTCCCAGGAAATCTGCCAAGATTAGAGCCTTCATTCACCTATTATTAATCCCTTACTATATATGTCATAACAAATTCTAGGACACATTGCAAAAGAGCAGGTTCTTTTCTTTAAGATGTCCTGATGGGTAACCTGTCATGTTAGCACTGCACAATGCTCTTGAGTGAGAAATTAAAAAATGTGAATTGTATAACATAGCAAAAATGATGTTCAGAAAAGGTCAGCAAAAATCTTCTGCAAGCACTGCTAAGATGGAGCAGTGGCAATGGGGAAATGAATGGTAAAGCTTATCAGTGCAGTCCCCAACCATCTAGTCTTTCTTCAATGTTTGTAATGCTGAAAATGTGGCCATCAAGGCAATGCCTACTTAAGGACATATGGCACTCCTCAGCCACATTGATTGATGGTGCCATCTTCTGCCGATGTGATGATTTGTATTTTTAAAACTATTTGGAAGGAGAGGTGGCACTGATGACTCTTACGTTTTGATGCCTCAAGTCAATACCTACTTGGCCTTAGCCTAAAGCCAGCCCTGGGGCAGTCATTAGATTAGTGGAAAGCCTATAGATATACCTACCTTTTGGTTATTTTTTTTTTAAAGTATGACAATTTCTGGATTTAATGCCTCACTGTTTGCAAAGAGACAGGAAAGGTAAACCATAGAGGTTTCGGCTTTACATGTCTTATGAAACTGGATAAACCCCTGTACAACAAAAGTATTCAAGAAAATAGAAAATACCATTTTTTTCAGAGTTCCTTTCTGAATTTGGAATTGTGGACCAATAAACTTTCGATCACCTCAGGGATAAGATATTGACATATATCTCATGGTTTTTTACAGCTACAGTCTTCTTAGAGTTTTGGAAACGACGACGAGCTGTACTTACTTATGACTGGGACCTCATAGACTGGGAAGATGAAGAGGTAAAAATCCTTTATTATAGCAGTTTTCATATCAACATGCATTGATTTTCAAGATTGACAGCTATCATGCAACATGTCTGCCTCTTTGGCAACTTATACTTATTGAATGTCAACTTCAGCTTAATTTCTTTTATACCTAATTATTTGAATGTGTGTGTGTATGTGTGTGTGTGTGTATACACATACCCACACGCATACACACATGAATAAGATTTCAACCTGACAAATGATCATGAATAATAATAGAATGTTGACTGAATTAAGCATTTAAAGAGATAGAAATAGATGATAAAGTTCTTTCAATCACTTCTATAGAGAGAGTCATCTTGGGCAAGGTGAGTAGCATCGAAGTTTGAATAGCAAACAAATAAACAAATAAAAATTTATATATTACATTTTCATGCCAGGATCACTTTTCTGAGAATGTGTTTCCATTTA
Organism: Azemiops feae; assembly: GCA_023970755.1. Taxonomy (NCBI): domain Eukaryota; kingdom Metazoa; phylum Chordata; class Lepidosauria; order Squamata; family Viperidae; genus Azemiops; species Azemiops feae. The sequence goes on along the minus strand of JALGBA010004088.1, from coordinate 427,150 downwards.
TGATAATGCTAGCTTGTCATTGCAACCAACAGTACTCTAGAATTTGGATGTACATGCATATAGTCCACTATTTGCAGTACAGACAGACATATATCCATAGACAAGAAAAGCACATCTTCCTTCCCCTTGTCCTTACCACTTTCTACAGGGGGACGATCGAGAGCATCCTGTCATACAGCATCACAGTCTGGTTTGGAAGCATCACTGCTTCAGGCAGGAAGGCAGTGCAGAGAGTGGTGAGGATGGCAGAAAAGATTATTGGCAGTTTCCTCCCTTCCATCCAGGACATAGCATATAAGCGTTACTTGAGCAGGGTCCGCAAGATTGTCTTGGACACTACACATCCTCTTCAAGACCTGTTTTCCTTGTTGCCTTCTGGGAAGAGGCTCCATGGTATCCGAAGCAGAACATCCAGATTCAGTCACAGTTTTGTTCCATACAGTGTTAACCTGGTGAACTCTAAAGCTTCCTCCTACTGTTATTATGTATTCAAGATGGACAGTGATTAATATTTATATGTTACTTATATGTAAGGGTGTAGGTCTATACATATGTTGTATATAGTATGTTTAAATGTGTATTATGTATGTGTACACTTTGAGAGCAAGCAACTAAATTTCATTTTTAATGTGTGCCATTGTGCCCACAGTAAAAAATGACAATAAAGGTTATTTATCTATCTATCTACAAGCACATCTGGATTAAACTAAAACTTTGTAATTGCAGGAAGAACTTCGTCCCCAGTTTGAAGCAAAATATTCTCAAGTGGAGCGAGTAAACCCTATAACAGGAAAGCCTGAACCTTTTCAACCTTTTCCTGATAAACTTAGTCGACTGATGGTATCTGTGTCAGGAATATTTTTCATGGTAAAATCCCTGAAATTGTCTAATTCTTCTTGTATTCCTTGTTAATATTTCTCCAATTATTCTGACCTAATGAATAATACAGGTAGTCCTCGACTTACGACCACAATTAAGCTCAATATTTCTGTTGCTAAGTGAGACATTTGTTAAGTGAATTTTGCCCTATTTTACATCCTTTCTCACCACAGTTGTTAAGGGAATCACTGCAATTGTTAAGTTAGTAACATGGTTGTTAAGTGAATCTGGCTTCCCCATTGGCTTTGCTTGTCAGAAGATCACAAAAGAGGATCCCATTACCTCAGGACACTGCAATGGTCATAAATATGAGTCAGTTGTCAAGCATCTGAATTTTGAACATGTGACCGTGGGGATGCTACAACGGTCATAAGTGTGAAAAATGGACATAACTCACTTTTTTCAGTGCCGTTGTAACTTTGAACGGTTGCTAAATGAACTGTTATAAGTCGAGGACTTTCCTGTACAGATGAGTCAACTAATAATGGAGTCACGTATTTGTCTTAATGCTCAATTGTATGTGTCTCTTCAACTGTTATGTGTCTGCAGATTTCATTAGTGCTAACTGCAGTGTTCGCAGTGGTGGTTTATCGCCTAGTGGCTATGGAACGGTTTGCCTCTTTCCAGTGGTATTTCATAAAAATGTACTGGCAGTTTGCAACTTCAGGCACTGGAGTCTGCATCAACTTTATAATCATCATGTCCCTTAATGTAGTAAGTTCCTCACTTTTTTATCTATTAATGGATATATTAATAAATGTATTAAAATATAAAGTTGATACACTATGTTGGCCAGTTTGCTATGATCTCAACACATCTGAATGGAATTGATTCTAGTTTAGAATCTAATTTATATTTGAATCTCTTTCTGTTCAAATATAAGTGTAATTGCTCAGTTTTTAAGAACAACACAGAACTATTTTAATTATGGAAGCTGTTTAAAATGCTAAGTCTGTCACAATTAATATCAAGAGCTAGTGTGATAAAAAATGTAAGACGAAGAACTGGGATCCTACTGTATTATGGAATTCGGAGTCAATTAGTTATCTTTCAATTTAATGTCCACCACAGTGTTGCCATGACTATAATGTGAATGTGGAGAAACAATCTTGTAAATAAACATCTCAAAGGTGTTTTTTTCCAAACTGAACTGAAGAAGCTTCTTGGATGAGAAATGAAATGTTTTCAAAGAAAAAAAACAAAAAAGTCCAGTTGCCTTTTGGAAAAAAGCACCTTTGGAACAACCGTGACCTTGATGATTGAAAAACCCTGTAGACACTTGAGCTTCTTGAAAGGTTTTAAAATACAATGACTAAATTAATGTTCAAAGAGTGTTCAACACACAGCCAATTGCTGAACTATCTTGGATAATTAACAATAGCTTTCTAGGCAGTTTACGATATATCAGCAAAGAGAGCTCAAAATGCTTGCTTAAAATCAGAATCTAGAAGAATGAGAATGCTTTTTTTAAAAAAAAAAAAAAACACTGTTACCATCACAATATAATCCCTAAAGCACGGCAGATGAAAGTGCTTGGGCTGAAAATGAGATTACAACAGATGCAAGTCAGGCTGTTCTGCAGCAAACATTTGCAGTCAACACCATGGCTGAGGAAGCCCATTGATTGATTGCTATTTGCCTTCCTCACATGATAAAAGCACTCATACTTTCTAGCCAAATTAGTCTAGAAAGCACTCTCAGGGGCTGAACAAACAACCATTTGATTCTGCAGACCATTAGTAATAAGATGGGCATCCATACAGTAAACACTAAGGTATACTACTACTGAAAAATAAGGGAGACTTAATTAGATGGCTGGTACTTCAAACTACATAGTGCAGACTGCTTGAAACCGGAGGGAATACTTGCAATCTTCACATGAAGCCTTCCATTTCAGAACAGAAACAAAAAAAACATTAAATGCATAATTGTAAACTTGTTCTGAATTTAAATGTGACTGAAATATTAATAAATTCAAGCCACTCAATGTCTGGGGGGGGAAAGAAAAACACATCAGTGATTTAACATTCACTTCTAAATTCAAGAGCTCTTCAGTCCCCTGACTGAAGTAGGAATTTTGGAACTGTTTATTCTAATACATTCACTCTATGTTGACATAATCTTATTTCTTGATTATTGTGCAATTTAAATACAATGAGACAATAGGTATTTAATTGAGATTTTTTCCCCCTGAAAAAGATATATTTATAAATATATTTCTCTTAAAATATATATTTTATATACAGTACATATTGGTGTATTATTATTATTGCTACTACTATTACTATTTGCCATCAATCCTAGCCCTGTTATTATTTGTATTTTTGACTATAGCACATTATTGTTTCAGCAAAAGGAATATAAATAACAACAAAAGAATGTGGAAGTTCTGAAAATATAAACTTTAATATTTGCAGATGCCCACATCATAAAGGTCAGAGAAGGGCAAAATCTGGAAGTTAAATGCAGTCCAATTTGTATTTCAAATCTGGGTATAACTTCATAGAAGCCTTTCCTGCTGCAGTAAACAAGATTTTAATTAGACATTCTTTTTAAAATTGAACTGAGGGGAAACAAGCAAATCGCTTCCCTTGTCAAAATGCTATTGAACTGAATGCAGTTGGGGGATTTCATAGCTATTATCCCTCTACTTCCATGTCTCTAATCTCTCTAAGAACATTGCATCTTTAATAGAAGAGGCCTTCTGTTTTTCAATCCATATTGAGAACTATATTTCATGCCTGCATATGATTTTTTTTTTTACATTTCAAAATTAACACCAAATAAGCAAGCTTTGTTATAATGTGCAGGAAGTGCTATGAACACCAGAATGCAGGGATGACTGCAGATGGGGTTTTAAATAGCCAAGATTGCAAATATACCACTGAAACCTTAACCCTTTTTTAAGGGCATGAGAAAGCGGTGAGGTTTCAATTGCATGATCATAGCTGCCATCTTGACTTTTTTGCCCCCCCCCTTCCACAAATGATTCTTTCAGAATGCTTATTTCTCTCCTTGCAAGGCCTGAGAAGATTTGGGCAAAAGCTTGAACAAGAAAATATATTGAGTGAGGCAATGCACATTTCAGGAAGGCAGGCTTCAAAAAAAATATATCTGTGTTTATCCCCTTTACTGTTCGAAAAGGCTTTTTTATTCCTGGAGAATTTCAGCAGAGAGATAAGAGTTCAGAGGCCACAATGACAAGGTGATTTTGTCTCAACTGTAAATTTTGTTAGGTGATCATTTTGAAGGAAACTCATCAACGGAATCAGCGTCCGTTACTATAGCAGTTATCAGTGTTATTAAAATGGTGAAGAATAAATGTGTCATAGCAACCTGCTGTTTGTTAATGGCTCTCTGTGCTTATTGCACTGGGGAAATTCATCCTTGACGCCTTTGTCTAACAATATGAAAACTATCTGAAATCTCATAGCTGGAACACAACAAGTGCAGGCAAAGCACTCTCAAGAAAGGCAAAGTTTTTACACTTATGGAGATACTCCAAGAATACTCCAAGTATATCAGATTTAAATCTGCCAGACTTCCAGGAGAGAAATTAGAAGTTAGAAGAATGGGTGTGGATTACTTTCCTTGGACTGACATCTATAAAACTGGAAATTCCAGTTTAAAATGCATGCATTCTGCGGGCACAAGCACACCATTCTTCGCCGTTAGCATTCTAATGATATAGTGTATGGCATATCTCTCGAGGTCAAACACTTAACACATTCACAATCCTGGTCAAGCTATTCATAGGTAAGGCATACGTTGCCTTTGATTTTTCTTTCTGTTGTTTATAATAGGAAAGATTCATCACTAAGGAGTTGGATTAGAGGTTATTTTTACACATGTTTTTTAGAGCTGAAATCATGCTTTAAAGTGGGATGTTTGTAAAATGTATGTTCCTCTCTTATATTGGTTTCAGGTATATGAAAAAGTTGCCTATCTTTTAACAGATCTAGGTAAGTAATGTTTCTTCCAAAAAGCCTTCAGGAGTTGAGGTGATTTTAGTTCCACTAGAGATTTGACACTTGCAGCATACAATATTGGCCCTAGGATTTATATTCTATTAGGGTTAATCCAACAGCTTTACTCAGGGTTTAAACCACTCAAGTCTTTTGAAATTGGAAACAGTAAATAAACCTAAGCAAATAAATAAGAAAGTAAATTAATAAAGTGTTATGACATTCTTCTATTTTGCTTTGTTTCTTCATTGTTCTGCCTTGTTCTGATAACCATTAACACAAACTGATTATTTGCTCATCAACTTAATAATTTTATTTATTTATTTATTTATTTGTTTGTTTGTTTGTTTGTTTGTTTATTTATATCCTACCCTTATTATTTTCACAAATAACTCAAGGTGACAAACATCTCTAGCACATCTTCCTTCTCCAGTTATCCTCACAACAACAACCCTGTGAGGTGAGAGTTGGGCTGAGAGAGAGTGACTGGCCCAAAGTCACCCAGCTGACTTTAATGGCTAAGGCAGGACTTGAACTCATGGTCTCTTGCTTTCTAGTTTGGTGCCTTAACCATTACCAAATTGGCTCTACAGTCTTCCCTACAGCCTGTAGGACTGTAACCCATCCAACAATATACCTCTAATATAATCCCTAAGTGAAGAACTTTTTGTTCAAACCCTGAATCTTGTCTTATTAATCACCCTTTGCGATAAAGGGATAAGAATAACTGGTTATCTGCCTTGTTTCATTTTACATATATATGCAGTTATTCATCTTCACATTCCTTCAGAACTGCAGGTGGTTCCTGATTTTCACTAGGATTACCAATTCTGAGTTCCAAAAATCTGAATGAGACAGGGTGGCAGCAAAAGTTAGAGGTTTCTACATCTCATTGCTGCCACTTAGCCCAGACCTGATCACCCTAATTTCTAGAGAACTTAAATTCTAATATTAGCAATAAAGGATTTTAAAGACTACAGACATATACTCCCAAGTATAGAGAGGGATAAATTTATTTTATTAGCAAATGTTTTATATTTGTTTGTTTGATGTATTTGTGTACCACTATAATCTCCTAAGACTTCCATGTGAGAATTTACAAAGGTTCCCAGAATTTCACTATAAATCCATTTTATGGCTAGAATTTAAAACTGTATTTTTACATTTCAAGTTTCAGATTTGACTTAATAGGCAGATTGAAATCTAAATGGTATATGCTTAAAATAAAAAATGTTATGTTCTTTGACAGTCTATGATGGAATTTTTGTTGAGACTTTTTGTTTTCTTTTTATAGAACACCCCAGAACAGACTCAGAGTGGGAAAACAGTTTTGCTTTGAAAATGTTTCTTTTCCAGTTTGTCAATTTAAACAGTTCTATTTTCTACATTGCATTTTTTCTTGGAAGGTAAGTTAACTTAAAGTGAATTGAGAAAATAATTTTGTGATGTATTGAAATTGTTTTTAGAGGGATGACAATGCCCTTGGACAGTAAAGTGTGCTTCACAATCCAGTGCCTAAATATAAGCTGGGAAGGAAGGAAGGAAGGAAGGAAGGAAGGAAGGAAGGAAGGAAGGAAGGGTAACCTGTCATGTTAGCACTGCACAATGCTCTTGAGTGAGAAATTAAAAAATGTGAATTGTATAACATAGCAAAACTGATGTCCAGAAAAGGTCAGCAGAAATCTTCTGCAAGCACTGCTAAGATAGAGCAGTGGCAATGGGAAAATGAAATGGTAAAGCTTATCAGTGCAGTCCCCAACCATCTAGTCTTTCTTCAATGTTTGTAACGCTGAAAATGTGGCCATCAAGGCAATGCCTACTTAAGGACATATGGCACTCCTCAGCCACATTGACTGATGGCGCCATCTTCTGCTGATGTGATGATTTGTATTTTTTAAACTATTTGGAAGGAGAGGTGGCACTGATGACTCTTACGTTTTGATGCCTCAAGTCAATACCTACTTGGCCTTAGCCTAAAGCCAGTCCTGGGGAAGTCATTAGACTAGTGGAAAGCCTATAGATCCGTGGTGGCGAACCTATGGCATGCATGCCAGACTGGGCACGCAGAGCCCTTTCTGTCGGCACGCATGCCAGAGGGATGTTCCCCTCCCCCTCTCCACGTGTGCCTGACTAGTGGGAATTGCAGAGGGCAGGGAAACCGAATCCAGCAGCGCTCTCATGGGAACAGCTGCAAAAGCTGGGTGGGGAGAGGGGAACCTATAAAAGCAGGTTTTGGCGGGAGTGCAGTGAGAGTGAGTGAGCGAGCAGAAGGCCTTTGGAAGCGATGGTGAGTGTGAGTTTGAAGAAGACAAGTAGGACGCGGTGTCCGTTTGCGCTTTGCAGAAGGCTAGCGGGGGAAGGAGGACACATAGGTTTAGACTTTAGAGAAAGGGAGAGAGATAGAGAGGAAGGAAGGAGGGGAGGAGGAAGGAAGGAAGGAAGGAAGGAAGGAAGGAAGGAAGGAAGGAAGGAAGGAAGGAAGGAAGGAAGGAAGGAAGGAAGGAAGGGAGGGAGGGAGGGAGGGAGGGAGGGAGGGAGGGGAGGAGACAGGGAGGATGGATTAGTGGGAAAGAAAGGGAAGGGAAGGGAAGATGTGATAAGTGCACACTTGTATATTTCACTATGTATTTACTACATGGCATACACATGTTTGAAATTCAGATAAGTATTTATAATTCTACTTCATTTGTTCCTTGCTTACAAAGCAAACAACCCGGGACTCACTATTTGAGATTGATACGATTGCCTACAGAGATAAATGGTGTAAATTATATTTGGTGAATACATATTGTGATGTGGGAATTGCCTTCCTAGACATCTGTTTCTAACTGTGATGATGACAAAATGGGAGATATGGACTGCAAGTATGTAAGAGACAGAGTGTGCATTGTTACATTAAAATTTGTTTTTGTCACTTGCCCCCTCTTGCAAATGCTAGGATTGCATTGTTCCAATACTCTTGATTGTGTCTTTGTTCCTCTGCCAATTGCAATCTAACTCCTGGCTTTCTTTTGTATGAATTTTCATGCTCTATTTTGTACTCATTGTTCTCAAACTCTTTGGCCCTCACTGCTGTTTCATGGAGAGTTATGAAAAGCTATGTCTATGGACAGACTGTTAGATTCAAATAATGTAAATAATTTCACACTAGACATCAGAAAGAACTAGAATGGAGTGCTGTTAATATGCATCACAATAACAACTAAGATCATTTGTAGAGTTGACACCATCTCTTTCACTAGGGTGTTCTAGAAGTTATCTATATGGTGGTGTTATAAGATAGCTACAGAATTTCAAAATCATTCTAAACTGTGCTTAATCTTTTTTTATTTATCAACTTGTAAAAATTTTCTCTTCGTGTTACATTTTGTTGAGGAACAGAAATCTTATCTTTCAGATTTGCTGGTCGTCCTGGAATGTACAACAAACTTTTTAACAAATGGAGATTAGAAGAGGTAATAATATTTCTTATTCACCCAGTTTTATCTTAATTTATAAACTACTGCCTTTTAACATTAATTTTCATAGCTGCTTGTTTTTTTGGCTGCTGGTAGGCTAAATACTTGGGCCTAGTCTACAGAAAAGAAGGACTAGGGGTGACATGATAGCAGTATTCCAGTATTTGAGGGGCTGCCACAAAGAAGAGGGGGAGTCAACTCATTTTCCAAAGCACCAGAGGGTAGGACAAGAAACAATGGATGGAAACTAATCAAGGCCAGAAGCAATCCGGAATTAAGGAGAAACAGTGAGAACAATTAACCAGTGGAACAGCTTACCTTCAGAAGTTGTGGATGTTTCATCACTGGAGGTTTTTAAGAAGAGACTGGCCAGCCATTTGTCTGAAATGGTATAGGATCTCCTGCTTGAGCAAGGGGTTGGGCTAGAAAACCTCGAAGGTCCCTTCCAGTTCTATTCTGACTTATGACTTACACTTTTTAAGGTTGATGACTCATCGTAATCACAAGTCATGTTTTGTGGCCATGTAAATACAATAAATAAATAAATCATCAAATGATATAAAATAATTTGCCTAATATAACAAATAAATTAATTATAATGACTGGACTGACTTCAAGAATGGCTTACATTAAAAAAAAAACCTTTGTTATTTTTTACTAATTTTTTCCCATAGTGTCATCCAAGTGGCTGCTTAATAGATCTGTGTCTACAAATGGGTGTAATCATGGTTTTAAAACAAATGTGGAACAATTTCATGGAACTTGGTTATCCGTAAGTATGATACATAGTATCTTTATATTTCTATAAAATAAAAATACTTCTTATGTTCTTTGCAAATTTTGATACAGACATGGTTGCCACCAAATTACAGTGAGACCATATTTCCTTTTTGTTTCTTGATTTAGCAAATATAAAAGATGCAGTAGCTTTATACATGCACACTTCCAGAAAAAACACATGAATGAGAAAATATGTTCAAAATAATTATTTAAGTATATGTTGAATACTATTTTGTGAAGATTTTTTGTTTTAAATCACTTGGATTAATTAGAAATGTAGGTACTGAATAGATTAATGAATCATATCATCTAAAAATAGACAGATCCAACTCTGCCTAATATTAAATATAATGCCAGAGCAAGATAAAAATGAGACTGTTTTTTGCCAATTTTATTTGTTGCGGAAGGTTTTACTTTTAAAAAAAACAACAAGAGAGAGAGCATACTAATATCAAAAGCAGGATTTATGCTTTCTTGTAGGGTACATATTGAAATCTTTCATTATAACCCTATTTTCAAAATATTTATTTTAGTAGCTCTGACCCTAATGCAAGGCATTCACAAAATCAATATATATTCCACCTCAGATTGCCTTTAATAATTATATATTATTAAGAAAGAAAGTCAAAGAGAATTTGCACAAGCCATCAAGATAATCATTACTTCATCAGGTCTTGATAGGACCATCTGCACAAACAGGGATCTCCTTTCTTTAGGTGGTCTAAGGAAGAGAATGGTGAATCCAAACATCATTTTCTTTTGGGGGGGGAATCCTGCAAGGTGACGCTACAGGTTTCATGCTCTGGCTATCTAATGTAGGTTACTCCAGAATTGGTGGTCACGACGCAAGATCAAGAAAGGAGGACAGTTACTAGAGCATAAAGTGTCTTTATCTCAGTGGGAAAAAGATTGGAATCTACAGCCCATGAATCTCCATGGTCTGATGGATGAATACTTGGAAATGGGTGAGCATTGTGATAGAAAAGAAGATGTTTCTTTTGATGGGAGGTAGAAGATTTGCTTACCAAGTTTCCTATTTCTAACCATGTGAATTTTCTTTCTAGTTGTACAGTTTGGCTTTACTACGATCTTTGTTGCTGCTTTTCCACTAGCACCTTTGCTGGCTTTGCTTAATAATATTATAGAAATCAGGCTGGATGCATACAAATTTGTAACACAGTGGAGGAGGCCAATGCCTGCAAGAGCAACTGACATAGGTGAGATTTCTCTATATGTAACCAGCGTGTTGCCAATATTAGACTTCTTCAGCAGAAATAGTTTGTCATTATGAATTCATTGCAATTTTCTCATTGTGAATTCTTTTGGGGGCAAAATTTCATTTTGCAAAGGTGGTTTGCATTTTATCAGTCAGTTACATGTGCATAGATTCCAGTGTGTTTATTCATTAATAAAATAGATAATGTTGGATAAACTGAAATGGAAAGAACAGTAGTTTTGAAAGACATAAAGACCTTGAACAAGAGATCTTCAGAGACTTGCCTCTGTTCTGTGTAAAAATGCAATGAACTGGATCAAACAAGCAGTTGCTCCATCTCTATATTGCCATCATTCAGCTGAGATTCCTGTAACAAGTCTATATAGTATGAAAACACCATTTTTCATGCATGTATGATGTTAGAATTATAAACAAGGCAAAATGGGTTATCATTTATTGTGACAGCAAAGGGCAAGTTCATAGACTGGTTCTGAAAGCGGATGTTTATTTCCTAGACTAATTCAAATGAAGGACAAGACACATGGCATTGTTGGAAATTGCTGTTTAATTCTGTTATGTAACTGGACAAATCTTTATGATGCTTTATCAGCTTTGTATTTAGTCATACTGTAATTCTTCTCTTCTAGGTATCTGGTATGGGATCCTCGAGGGAATAGGAGTTCTAGCTGTAATCACCAATGCTTTTGTTATTGCCATCACTTCAGACTATATCCCACGTTTTGTTTATGCATACAAATATGGACCTTGTGTCAATGAAGGATACAGACAGGAAAAGTAATTCTGCCTTTGCTATACTTTTTTTTTAACTGCTGTTCTAACTTCTGCATTTTCATAAAGTTTGTCAGCAGATTTGCCTTCCCCCTTGGGGAATTTATCTCTTGCAATTTGTCTGCGACTGCTACTTTGACAAACTACATCTACACTAAAGGTTGTGCCAGTGAAGCTCAAAAATCATGCTAACCAATCTCTACTTGCAGAATCATTATCTTAGGCCTGTGCATCTGAATTGTGTTGTTTTTACATTTATTGTATTTAGTGGAACAACTTCACAGTTTCAGTGTCTTAATATGCTCAAGATTGTGAAGATTCTTTAAAAAATATGCTGCTGTGACAAATATCACACAAATAAAATAATATTGCAAGTTTACTTGTTCCTTGGGCCCTTACTTAGCATGAAACTAAAATCCAGAACAATGAAAATAGTATTAGAAAAAATTCCTAATCCCATTCCCCACCCTCAGAACATTTATTTCCGTTTATCTCATATCCTGATATCACTATACCTAGCATTTCATCAGTAGACCATGGCAGGGTTTGCTTACAAAAATACAGATAATCCACAATATCAAAAGTATACCATCTATGTTAAAAGGAAACCACCTATGATTTTTAATGTGTTTTGGGCCACAACTTTCATGAACAATGTATTGGCTATGGTTGAAGTCCAAAACTTGTAGAGGTAATCAGATTGCTTACGTCTGAACTAGACAATTTATGACTTAATAGTCTTCTATTTTATTTTCATTTATTTTTGCTATTAACAATTTTTCAAATTTCAATTGACAATGTTTTCTGATTCTTTGGTTTTACAGTTATACATTTAATAGGTAGGTATAACAGAGGAGTTATTTTATCATGCAGATAGGTGATTTTTTTCCCTCTCTAATTCTGCTCCATTATCCATGCTATGGCTCTAACCTTTTTTCCCCGAGATAATCTTCAATTCTTTTTATAAAGAAATAAACAGATGAGCTTCTATTCTAAGCCTTAGCCCATGACCTCAATAAATGTTTCCATGAAAATGCCTTGGCATGGTCCTCATTTCATTAACATTTTCTTTTAGATCTGAACAGGAATAAACATATATATTTACTGAGTTGAAATCAGACTTGCATGAAAACAGCATAAATTAGATTAAAATAGAAGTTTCCATGGAATCAACATTATCTTATATTTTTTGACATTTGTAGGACGGGTACTAAATATCCATCAACCAAATAATTATTTAGCAAACTGAAATATTACTTCTTTCCAACTTAACCATTCATGATACCTTGGTGTCCATTATTTCACCAGTGATATCATCATGGGAAAATCATGCCTCCAATCCAGGATTCCAAATACAGATTTATATTGTTGGGGCTGTCTATCAGAATCCTGTCCATAAGCACAATTTGACATCCTTATTCACTTTGAGAAGGAAACTAGTTTCAATTAGCATCCCATAATTATTGAAACCAAACAACAGGACGGGGATTTTTATTTAGCTTTAGTTAGGATGTCTAAGCCAAAGAAAAAAATTCCACATGTGCATGCATCAATTTTCAAGGCATAAACATCACACATACTCAGAGCTTTATGGTTTTCTTGCAACATAGCTCCTGCTACCCCCATATGAAATTCTATGACATTTTGTCTTCATCATCCACTGAAAATATGACCAGCATGCCATAACATATGTAGGCATGCATGGGTAAGGGCAAAGAGGGTGAATGAAACATGTGTTGCATGCCCAGTTCTGACAAAGTCATTCTTCAGGACCAAATGTATTAATTAGTCTTCTTTTAATCTCCTAGATGTTTGAAGGGATATGTCAACAGTAGCTTATCAATATTTGATCTGAGTGAACTCGGCAAAGGATATTCAGGATACTGCAGGTATGTATTACATGCATGACTCAGTAACTTCCAGGATGAAGATCATTTTAATTGTATGAAGAAGCCTGTCAAAATCCTAGATTCCACAATTGCTTTTTAACTTTCAATTAATGAAAATATTAATTCTGAGCCATGCAAATGGAAAGACATCCCTATGTGTGGGGATTGAGTAAGAGATACTGAAATTGTTATGCTACGTAACTTTAAGTGAATTTTATCAATTATTTTTGTGTGATATGCATTCATCATTTTTTAACTGAACTAAAGTGTTTATATTCCTAAGTCTCTGGGGCAAGTCTCTGGGGCTGAAAGCTACTTATAGCAATGTAAAAAATAACAAAGTCTAACAAAATAAGGGTAAAAAATGACAGAAACAAAAATCTCAGTAAAAGTTCAGCAACAAACCCACCAAGCAGAGAAACTGCTATTCCTTTGAGAAAGGCTGCAAAACAAACAAAAATCATTTTCATCTCTTTTTTGTCAGCCAAAGTCCTCCCCCTTGCTACTTACATCTCCAGGGCACATGGTGTGGCTCTCCCAGAAACAGTGAAGGATCACATTTTATAATGTGCTTCTGCCTAATGCAGCCTAATCCAACCAACATTTAAATGGCTTGTGCTACAGTTATCTGGAGAGTTTGAGATTAGGGAAGCAAGCTGACACATATTCATTTCCCTTTTTCGATTTGCTGTTGACCCATTTCTTTTCCTGGAGGTATTCCTATCTCTCTCTCTCTCTTTGTGTGTGTATGTGTGTGTGTGTGCGTGTGTGTGCACGCGCGTCTAGTATAAGAGATATATACTATCCATTATGATCATTAACCAGAAATTCAATATAATAAATAAAACCTGATAAGTCAGAGGTCCCAACCCCTGGTCCATGGAACAGTACCAGGCCATGGCATACCAGCAACCAGGCCGCACAAACAAGGAAAGCCCCATCGGTGAGATGCAGGCAGCACACAAAACCATGCACCTCCAGTCTGCAGAAAAATCTCTCTCCACCAAACTGGTCCCTGGTCCCCCAAAAGGTTGGGGACCTCTGTGATAAGTAATAAAATGTAATGAAATATCCAACCCTTTTCATGTATAAGCATAGTTATACTGTCCTGTGTTGGTGAAATATCTTTATTTGTCTGTGTATGGGTGAGACATGTATATGTATATATTTATATATATGTGGATGGATGGATGGATGGATGGATGGATGGATGGATGGATGGATGGATGGATGGATGGATGGATGGATGGATGGATGGATGGATGGATGGATGGATGGATGGATGGATGGATGGATGCATGGATGCATGGATGGATGCATGGATGCATGGATGCATGGATGGATGCATGGATGCATGGATGGATGCATGGATGCATGGATGGATGCATGGATAGATGCATGGGTGTGGGACTCTGTGTGTGTGTGTGTATCTACACAGACAGAGAGACAAATACACATATCTAAGAATGTGGTTAGGCATGCATGGGTGTGGATGTGGACATCTAAAAAGGATCACTGGATGGATAGACAGATGGAATCAACTGCTGTCCTTCTCTGCTTCTGTCACAGGTATAGAGATTACAGAGCACCTCCATGGAGTTCAACTCCATATGAATTCACCTTGCAGTTCTGGCATGTTCTAGCAGCTCGATTGGCTTTCATTATAGTCTTTGAGGTGAGTTGGACTGAGACTTGAATGGAGAGCCACTTAGCTGTCTTATGTGGGGGGGGGGGGAAACATGCAAGTTTTTCTTAGTTCTCTTGAAGTGCAACAATAGTGGCTGCGTTCATGTGACATCATAGGCCAAACATATTGATTAGCAAGTGAGTGACCTATCAATGTATGCATGCATCCACTTGCACACATCCATACAAAGCATACACATGTTTAAGCACATTTTATGATGTCTGGAATTATCCAAAACAGAGACTTGCACCCCTAGAGCCCAAATGCTGAAGAATTTATGAGCAACTTAATTGAAATACAGTGTAATTATTGTTAATATAAAAGAGGTTTAGTCAATACTAAAATGAGTGAAATTAATTTATCAGACCTTTAAACATGTGATACACCAACTTAATTTTATTCCACAAAGAACTTATTTTTCACCAAGGATCGCACGTGTGCTGTCAGAAATCCCACCTCTTACATTAAAGTCAACATGTATATTTGGAGATCTTGAAAGACCTCAAAGTCTATATCATATTTCTTAGTTAGGATAAAATCCATGTGCTTCTTTACCTATCAGCAGTAGGATAAAGAAAATTAAAAGAATTAATAGAGATACAATCATAATTATTCACTTTGATGGAAAATATGCTTCCCAATTTTTAATTAAAATGAGAATTAAATTGTTAGAAAAATTAATAGTCATAATTCTAGTACTTAATGGAGTTAAGGCAACCAATGAGGTTCTTTCATTCTGTAATTGTATATAAGCATCTGAGGCTTCCTTGACTTTCCATGATTTAGTTGTCAATATCATAGTTAGTCTATACAGTAGTGACCAAAAGTCAAGAATTTGGTAGGACCTTTGATAGCATTGATAATACATTTTATTAAAATGCCTAAGCTTTTATGAACTTCAGTTCACTTCAACAGAGGCAATAAGATGACAAAAATATGAACCCCCTCCAAAAAAAACCCACCAAATAAGCCAAATTATCCAATAGAATAATAACTTTAATAACTTTATTGTCACTTTGAATGTACACTAATTGGCATACATTAAAATGAAATTTCATTGCATACAGCTCTCAAAGGGTCACCACCTCCAATATACACTACATAAATATGACAAAAATAAATAAATAAATAAATAAATACAGAATTATGCATATACCCACATATATTATATGACACAGAGAGACAACACAGTCTAGTTTGAATTATCTATACATGTGCGTGGCAAGAAAAACAAATCTTGCAAGTTTACCAGATGGATGGCATAGGGAACAAAGTTATTACAGAATTGGGTAGTCCTGCTAGAAATACCTAGAGGGGAGCAACAAAACCAGACCATAAAGTAGGTGCGTGGGGTCCTCCTAGAGGGGAGCAACAAAACCAGACCATAAAGTAGGTGCGTGGGGTCTCTAATAATGCTTTGAGCCCTAAGCACATAGTGCTTACAAGCAGCATCCTGAATACCAGGGAGTGAACTTCCTATCATCTTCTCAGCTGTCCTTACCACTCTCTGTATGGACTTTCTATCTGAGGCATTGCTGCCACCAAACCAGAAAGTGATGCAGTTTGTTAAAATGTTCCCAATCGTGCCTCTGTAAAAAGTGGCCAGGACAGAAGGAGAGAGATGTGCTTTCCTCATCCGACGCAGGAAATGCAGATGCTGGTTTGCACGCTTCACTAAGGATGAGGTATGGAGAGACCAATTCAGACTGTTAGTTATCTGCACCCCCAGATACTTAATACTGTTGACCACCTTCAGTAACAATTAAATATTCCAAAGAAATGTTAAAGAACTCTGAAAATTAATGAAAAAAGAGAAGTTTTGAAGAAACTGAAGGACAGAGCATCCATGAGGAATAGCAATAGTACTTAGATACTGCTTCACTGTGCTTTTACAGCCCTCTCTAGGTGGTTTACAGAGTCAGCATATTGCCCCAACAATCTGGATCCTCATTTTATCGATCTTGGAAGGATGGAAGGCTGAGTCAATCTTGAGCTGGTCAGGAGTCAAGGTTCAAATGAGTCAAGATGGTGGCTATGGCATGACATTGATACACACAAGACAAGGCTTTAATCCTAATGTGCCTGCCATCTTGCAGATGTTGACTCCCCTTTGTAGACACACAAAGGGGAATGTGTGTCTACAAAGGACAAATTTGTAAAAGGATATGCACAAGGACAAATCTGGTTTCTCAAGAAAGTATACAGGAGAATTCCAAACAATGTCAGATCAGCATAAGCATTTTAAAAATGTCTTCTCCCCTTTCTCTCTCTCCCTCTCTCTCTCTTTCAGCATCTAGTTTTTGGAATAAAATCTTTCATTGCCTACCTGATTCCAGATATGCCCAAAGACTTATGTGACAGAATGCGAAGGGAGAAATACTTAGTTCAGGAAATGATGTATGAAGCTGAGCTTGAGCATTTGCAGAGAGAGCGAAAAAAGAATGGTAGGCAGTATCACCACGAATGGCCTTAGCTGATAAAAAAAGGATGAAAGAAAAAAGGGGGCAAAAACCACCAGCAGCAGCATCATGACCGAACATTTCCAGAAGTCAAGATGAAGGTGGGATTTGAAAAGAAGACAACAGAATCAAGCTGTTTATGTGTGTATGTGTAAGGAAGTAATGTTATCAAGCTTTCTTGTAAAATTGGAACAAATCCTGTTATCGGCAGACACAATCAACCGTTCTGCTTCTTTCATGTTCTGTGCTCAAAACAGACTGTAGAGGAACAGAAGTCCTAGAAGAGGAGAATTTACTGGGCAAGCACATAATAAACCCAACAGATCTGAGAAAATATAGAGTCCATTACTTACTTGTTAAACTTTCATAGTAAGGGGTTTATTTATTTATTTTTTAAAAGAATGATGTGCTTATTCACTACTTCTAGCCCTTCTGTTTGCTTAAATGAATAAAAAACTCAGATAATTGCTGCCTTAGTGGCCCTCCGTTGATGCTGTAACAGTCCGTGAGGCTTCCCGTTTTGTCAGGTTTATCCTTGTCTCTTGCTGAGATTGTGGATGTTAAAAGGGAGGTCAGCCTGTCCTATATTTACTATGCAGTTTGATGTTTTGCACATCACTTTTTGTTGGTTTGTATGCATAATTCAATGTACACACATAGATATACACATGCAGACACACATATATACTGTGTGTGTCTCTCTGTGTGCAGATACGTATGTGCGTGTGTGTGCATACCCATGTGTATGTCTCCCTATGTATGTGTACACACACACAAACACACACATACAAAGCAAGACTTCAAGCCAAGATTCAATGATCTACTACTGCATGAGGTATCTTGATTCTTCATGCAGAGCAATGTATATCTCAACTAAAAGTCTTATATGAAGAAAACAACCCTGGGTCTGGAGAAATGACAGCTAAATGCAGAAGCCTGTTTCATATGGCTCATTCTGCACATACTTTGATGTGCATAAAGCTGCATGAGTGTTTCTTTTCCCCAGCTCAGAAAACCTGGGATGCTGACTCGCCATTGCACTGCCCTTGATGCTCAACTCTTTGGGGAAAATATGTGGCATTTTCCATTGCTCTTGATATTCAATGTGCAACTAAAGGCCGTTTCCTCATACCTCTTAAGTGAACTGTCCTATCCATGCTCCAACGTGGCATGCAGAAGCAGCATGCGGAAGTATAACTGTGTGAATATTTATATTTCACAAAAATGTCGACCTGAAATGTCTCAGTCTGTAGCAAATATGAAACCAATTTTATTATTTACCGTATGCAAGCTCCTGCTTATGCAGCAAATAAGGTATAACAGCATTGAACTGCATTTCCAAGAAAAAATAGGACTGTATGTAACACTTTTTTCTCTTTAAAATCAAATTATGGAAGTAGGAGGATAAATAAGATTAAATTATTCTCCAATGGAATCTCTTGCCAAGATGTATCTAAAATTCCTTCAAAATAAATGAATTTACTATGGTGATACAAACTTTGATTCTGCCTGAACCAGACAACAGTAACACTTAGAAGGTGTTAAAGACATGATTGTCACAACAATTATTTATTAAGTATTTTTCTTTTTCTTTTTTAAATGAAGAATAATATGAGACACCAAACTAAAACATGTTGCAAGATTTACTTATATGCAAAACCCCTCAAAGTTCTGCATTTTCCTTTTACAAAATGATCAGGTATACAAAAGTTTCTTATTTATATCAACCAAAGCAAGTTTAAAATATGTTCCACTCTCCAGGTTTTGTATCATTATATAGCAAAGCACAGCAAATATATCTCATGTAAAGAAATGTTTATAGATGTGATATTATCCTATTTGCATGAAATGCATCTTCTCTTTCACTTGAAACCATCAGTGATTTCATTCTAATTTCATTCCACACCATTATTCTACTTCTCAAGGAGTTTTTCTTCCTCTGTTTCTTTCCTAGAAATAGTTTCTTACATTATAACAAGCAGCTTTATAATATTACTATTGATACTGATTCTCTGATCCAGCAATTGCTTATACAGATAGCAATTCCAGGCCTTCCCATCATTGGTTTCCCATGTGTTTTAATCCCAGGACATCTTGCCCATGTCAACACTGATGCTACTCCCATGCACACATGAATAGAAAAGCTTGCCAGCTTGCAAACTTCATGGTGTATCAGTTTGCCCCAAACTGTCAGAATCAGTACAAAGTGCACTTTTTTTTGCATGCTGTGAAGCATAGTTTATGTTACCTTTATCTGACATTTACGTTTTGCCATATAGCAATGCTGATTGCCTTGGCAAGAACCAAGCTTTAGAATGGATTCTGTTTGTCAGCTTGTATCCCTGTTAATTGGTGTTTGGTTTATCACTGTTTAATCCAATTAATCACAGGGCAAACCTATGCTGCATTCTCAAACCAGATCCTGTGGTTTCAAGGACTTGCCAGTGCCATTAATTTAAAGTGTAAATTTGAAATTCTAAATTCTTTGCCTAGACAAGCGAATCTCACGCTGAATAAACGACTTCCTAATTACTAAACAAAAATGCCAAAAACATTGTGATGCATTAAATCTAAGTTTGCACTCCTGTATCCTCAGTAGTTTTATGAAAGTTTTAATCCAGTTTTTATTGTAGAAAATTACAGATTTTACTTATGAGGGGTCCTTGGTGCTCTCTGAGCTTGCTTGTTTTCTTGCAGATTCTAGTTACTTCCCCAACTGGAAAGTTTAATGGCTCTGATTTTGCAAATCTATAAATTTTGTTCCCCAGTTATTGGAAAGTTTCTGAAATAAAAAAACTGTTTGTGTTCCTTTCTTTAAAATAAATTGGGTATCAAGAGTATCCTAGAGGATTGCTGATGTATAGAGAGTTATATGCTTTAGCTGAGAGAAATGCTCTACTAGGTTTGGTTTACTATGTTGCATTGAATGCATATTATCTTATAAAGATATATGGCACACACTGTTCTCAGGAAATATGCATTACATGAGTGCTGGTTAAAGATTCAACTTCCTGTTTTTTGTACTTCTAAATACTTGTATTTTGAAATGACCAATACGAGTGATATATGCATGCAAAGACGCAGAGCTTCAAAACTAGCATTCATGCAAAAAAAAAATGCTTTAGATCATTGTTGATCTAGCCTACAATAATTTTGGTCTATGCATGTTCTTTCAAACAGACTGCATGAGCAGCTACAGTCTGTCTTTCAAAATCTACAGTTTGTTATTAGTCCAGAATGTCTTAACTATTACCAACTCAACTCAGTGTCTTGGTGCATTCAAGAAAAAAACTTGCTTGAAAAATAAACATTTGTTTACTACTTACTAGTCTTACTCTACTTCCCTCCCATTAAACATTGTCGCTTACTGTATGAGAGCAGAAAAGTGGGAATTTATAAAAGAAACAAAAAGGTCTTAATGGCAGTCTCAGCTCTCATGCCCATGTTCTTATTGTTTTCTTGACAAAAGTTTGTTACTTCTTCATATACCTCGGGGAATGGCACAAGATGATGTTTTTGAGTGGCAGTGGTGACACTAGGGATAAAGTTGAGTTGGACTTGGTGCCATTATTCAGGGTGGACTAAATGGGGGGGGGAGAGAGATAGCGAATTGTTTCTCTTTTGGGGGGTCTGTGTGTGACAGTTCAGCAGAGTCAAGTTAAGTATTTTCTGAATTTTTGACACACCGAGCCCAACAGGTTCACCATCACTGTCCCTAAACTAACAAATGATTCAGTCCAGACATATATTCATTCATAAAACCTTTATTTGGAAGCCTGGGAAATAGCCTTCCAGTGATAAAAATAATCCCTGATGCTATAATAATAATACTCAAAGGTGCAATCTATATCATGGCTTGCACTTTTAACCCCGAGGGGGAGCAGCAACCCATGCTATGAACAAGATGATGGGATTCTTTTAAACAAAAAAGTTTTATTTCTTAAAGTACTGCTAGTGTTTTAAAAACTATTCCTTATCTATTATGAAACTGACCTAAATAGATATAGACCCTCTATTAAATAATAAATAAATGTCTTCTAAGCAAATTAACAGACATAAATAAAGTGTGTTTTCTTCTGTTATTATGAACTCTCTATGGTCAGCTATATGTCTTTTTTTTTAACTATTTGTGCTAAAAGTGGGATTCAATCATGCTTGTGTTAGTATAGGATTTCTCACAGGGGTTATAACCAGGTAAATTGTTTTTCCATCCATTCTTCAGCACATCATTTGCATCTGCCTTCGTTTCAAAGTCAATTTTTAATTCATCCTGAGAAAAAAATTAAAAAAACATTAAATGAAGCAAGTGGTTACATCCAAATCTACTGCCATAACCCTAAATGGCCAAGAGTGAAATATGCATTTCTTAGTTATATACTGAAATAATAGTAATCTGAATCTAACCATCTGCCCATCATCACTGTTTCAGAAATGAAGCTCTGATAATTCTATTGCTTAAAATTATATACTAACATTTTATCAGCTTTTTCACTTGATTCCTGATATTTTACTGTAATTTAAGCTTATTCAATGAGAATTCAACCTTATTATGGTAAAAATCATCCTGCTGTAACTTGGCTAAAATAAAGACATTATCAACCTGATCCGTAGGGTTCTTAGTGTAATCCAGCATGTGTTCTTTAACCAAATTTTCCAGCTATTGCTACAAAATATTTTTTCTTGCATCCTCCTGGAGATGTAAGAAATAATCTCTCACACCAGTCTTAGAAACATCCTATGCCATCTATAGAGTGGCTGATCACAATTAACTTCAAAAATGCATCACATAGTAGAACATCATACATCTATAAACAACCATAATCCACCATGAAAAGAAGCAAATATAAAAATTAATTTGAGGAAAAGAGTATTTGATTATTACATTTCATTGTTTTTATTATATAATCCAATAAATACAAAACTTATTGCATTTATTGTATGTTGTAGAGAAACAGTAGGAAATGAAATTCAAGCTTATTTTTAAGACAAGAAAGATTTGCTGGAACCCATTCCATTCTTCTAGAAAATCTAAGGATTGATGCATCATACTGTATGTACTTCAGAAGCATTGTCTTTTCTACAGAATCATACTTTTATGGATTATGTAGAAATAATAAAACTAAATAATATAAGGTATTTTGAATTAGCTTATTTAAAAGAAGATATAGAGATCATCCTTGAAGGGAAAGATCTGAAATCAAAAATCTCCAACATAAATTTAGAAAGGTGTCATGCTTTCCTAAGATTCAAGAAAATAAAAGGGAATAGTCTTGAAATATATTCAAGACACACTCAGAAAGGCTGTAAAATTCAAGAATCCAAATATCTCTCCTTTCCCATGCCAATCTTGGAACTGTAGAAATTTAATTCAGTCTAACTGGAAGTGTTTTCAATGCTCTCATTGTTCAGAATTTAAAATGTGCTGGAATATTATCTGAATTTATCTTTAAGGAATTTGGCTTTGAAACAGTAAAACAGGACAGAGAAGTATTAACTTATGGTGAAAGAAGCGTTTCTCAACCTGGGCTACTTAAAGATGTATGGACTTCGACTCCCAGAATTCCACAGCCAGCTATGGTGGTTGTGCTAGCTGTGGAATTTTGGGAGTTGAAGTCCACATATCTTCAAGTGGCCGAGGTTGAGAAACATTGCCATAAGATATTCAGAATTAAGGATGCTTGAGGAATTTGGCATTATCAAATTCTTCTAACATAACCTTCTGAACAAAATAAATAGACTGGATGATTCATCAGTATTCTCATTTCCCCAAGTCTATTAGTGCTATTCACAACTCAAAACAACATGCATTTTAATTAATTAGAATTATATATATTTGAGGTAAAAAATCTATTTAGTATTCTGTCATATAGATTTTAGGACAACTTCTTAGGAACCATAAGATTTTTTGAAGCCCAGTCCTTAATGAAAGTGTATTCATGAAAAGGTGATGAAAAATGAGGCAGGATAGAGTATCAAGATATGGGATGGAGTCTATCAGGTTCAACCCCATCCATTACTCTGATATGTCAAATGAATAATAGAATAATCTTACATGAAGTTCTTTTCTGTTATGATCCACTCCACACCAGCAAAATGTCTTGTATTTAGGAGACCAGAAGCAAAATATATTGCAGATTGGGCGAATTAATAGTGGTTTAATATCTTTCCCTTTATTTGGACCTGGATAGAACAAAAAAAAATAGATAAATCATTAATCATCTATCAAAAAAGCAAATATGTTTTATTTTCTAATATTTTATACAAAATCTTAATTCTGAAATCAGACATTTTCATTTTTTGTTAAGTCACAATAACTTTTCTAGTATAAAATAATTAGAATCCATGTCCCTAATTCATCCAAGAGTTTCAACAAATTTTGAAATAATGTAAATCTTCTCCAGCCACTTGTCAGTTTCAGCAACCTACATTGGACCTTCTTCTGGTTATTGAAACTAATGCAGATTTCCTAGAAATGGGCTCCTGAAATCTTGACTAATAATAAAATATTTAATCCAATGATCTCTGGCCATTTTACTAATTCTCACCCAAATGATTCAGTTAATATAATATATGGAGTAAACTTAAAAATTATACAGGAATATATTTTGTCGTATTTATGGTAATGATATCCCCATCAGCAGGGACAAAATTTGCTTGGTGATATTCAGTGTAGTGGAAATTAAAAAAACAGCATTGTGAAAAACTCCACAAACATATTTTAATCAGCAGTATTGTCAATCAAATATCAAATGCAGTTCAGTTTAAGTGTAAAGAAATGCACTTAGAATGGGGGCAAGGGACCCTAACATCACACATACAATGATGGAGTCTGAGCCATCAGATACTAAATAAGAAACTCTTGAGGTCCTAAAGAAGTGAAGCAGAACCATTCACTCCAGCCCTCTCACTAATATCTTTCTTAAATGTGAAGTCCAGATCTGGATATAGATCTTGATATCTCCATCTCTTTTCTAGCCATGACTTGTTCACCTCAATTGTAATTGAATTGGCCAAAGAATGACAACCAGATGCAATATCTTGTTTACTGTTTGAGAAGTTAACCAGCCTTGAGAATGTCCAGATCATTAAAAGTAAAGCTATTGTATTTGCGCAGCATTGGGAAAATGAGATAACACCATCGGAGGAAGCGATAATTAAGAAAATATTGGACTGTGCGGAAATGGATAGACTCACATTGAGAATTAAAGGAAAAGAAGATACAGAATACTTTCAAACATGGAACCTATTTTATCAATGGTTGGGAAAACGAGATAGAGAGTAAGAACTTAACTTTTATGACTAAGCAAAAATTAACCCAGACAACACGTTGTTCATTAAGCACAAATGAATTGTAATGATAAAAAACTAATAAAATACTTTTTTAAAAAAAGTAAAGCTATCATTTTGCTTGTTTCAAAGAATAGTTAAAGCCCATAGGTAACAGAACAGTTAAAAAAATAAGGTTGTTTTCAGGACTGTGAATATCAGTAAAGAACTGACCTGTCACAAAACTAATCAGTAACCCTGCAATTATACATCCAAGACACCCAACAGCACTGTAGTAGAGATATGACAAGGAATACCAGGAATCTGCTAAATAAGGCCTAGGAAGACAAAATGGAACAAAAGTCAATAATTGTTGTGCTATAAACACAATTCTCTTTCCAATTGGGTTTACATCCTAATACCATATAGATCAGACATGTCAAACTCGCGATGTCATGTGACGTCGCACGACGTATCGGAGCTTTTTCCCCATTGCCGGCAATGGGGTGGGCGTGGTTTCTTCATGCCGCATCCGGCCCGTGGGCCGGCAGTTTGACACCCCTGATATAGATGATTGATAAACTTTAAGACACCAACAGTTTAACTGCAATTTAATTATATCTAACTACAACTAGATAGATAGATAGATAGATAGATAGATAGATAGATAGATAGATAGATAGATAGATAGATAGATAGATAGATAGATAGATAGATAGATAGATAGATAGATAGATAGATAGATAGATAGATATTTCATAGATAAAGATAGACAAGCAGATGGATGGATGGAGGGATGGAGGGATGGATGGAGGGAGGGAGGGATGGAGGGATAGATAGATAGATAGATAGATAGATAGATAGATAGATAGATAGATAGATAGATAGATAGATAGATAGATAGATAGATAGATAGATAGATAGATAGATAGATAGATAGATAGATAGATAGATAGATAGATAGATAGATAGATAGATAGATAGATGGATGGATGGATGGATGGATGGATGGATGGATGGATGGATGGATGGATGGATGGATGATAGATAGATGATAGATAGATAGATAGATAGATAGATAGATAGATAGATAGATAGATAGATAGATAGATAGATAGATGTAATAATGATGACAGACAGACAGACAGACAGACAGACAGACAGACAGACAGACAGACAGACAGACAGACAGACAGACAGATAGATAGATAGATAGATAGATAGATAGATAGATAGATAGATAGATAGATAGATAGATAGATAGATAGATATAGATATTGAAATATAATGATTAATTATAATAGTAGGCTATTACTGTGGAAAACAATTACGAACCACTGCCATAAAATATATAGATAGGATAGGAATATATAGTTAGATAAGAATAGTACCTTTCAGGGGCTAAAGTAGGAACTATGGGTACAACCATATCAGTACTATTGCATCCAGTTGTTGAAAGGTAGAGTGGCAGAGTTTTTGATGGTGGAGCAGGATACACAAAAGCTCCAATGCCGACCCAAAATGCCAAAGTGATTCCAGTAGCGAGGCCACCAAAAGCACCCTTAAACAAATGCAACCATGAAACAGTATTACTGGAGTTGTCAAATTTTAAATACCTGTAAGTCTTCTATGCTAGGAAATGTATTTGTCATTCCTGAAGGACATCAGCTGCAGCATCTCCTAATATCTGGCAAGAGACTCAAAGTTTATGGAGCAATAAGAAGATTGCCCATATCACATGCTAGCTAACAATAAAGTGCCATAAGGAGGGATCGTTTGCTATGTTTGATATCAATAATAAAAACCATAAAAGTAATAGAATATATATTCAAAGATAATGTTATTCTTGCTACTTACCTTCCAATTGGTACAAGGAAAAATAATTCCCAGTGTAAATAATCCCAGCATAGGTCCTCCACACATTCCATGGATACTAAGTGAAGCCTAGTTAGAAAACATATCACAGTTATTAAATATATGCTGTATACATACTGTATATATCCCATTCCTATAACATACTGTTTAAATTGTTTTACAGAGGGTTTTTTTCAGAGCCCATGGTTTTTGCATAGTACATGGATATAACATTAAAAAGCAATATTTTAAACATAAAGTTTTAAAAAAGTCTTCTATGAATTAAAAATTAGTTGCTTGCACATAGAATTTGGCTATGTTAGCACAACGTGACCTAGAAAATTCCAGATGAAAAGTTGTAGGAGCAAAAAAATCCTTTAGAAAATCCACTTCTATAACACTATCCAACTCAAACTACCTCATCTGCAATAAAAAAAGAGAAGTATATCTATCTCCAACAAGATATGTATTTTCATATCTTGCTTATTCAAATCCATTTTAAGCAGATTTTTATTTATTGTTTATTCAAATCTATTTTGAGCAGATTTTTTTATTTATTAAACTCATATGAAGAGGCAACTAATAGTTCTTTATTTAAATACCAGCCCTAAGATCTTGCTTGTGAAGACACTCAAACATGTGCATAGATCTGCAAAATTATCACAGCCATAATTTCTGGTTTCTTAGGTCTATCCAGGAGACTTCTGTAGTAGATGTGACATGGCATACTTAGTAAAGTAGGAGGACCCTACATACTTTCATGGTTTAGGATTCATGAATGCAAATGAAATACAATTTAATCCTGCATATACACATTGCCTATATTTGTAAATGCCTTATATATTCTCAAGGATAAAAGAGATAACATGTTTAATCAAAAAGAAAAGTTGTTTCAATTAAATGGGTTCTATGATTATTCTTCCTGATGATAATGTGTAGGGAAAGCAACTGATGACATATGAATATAAATGGGTTTAATAGCAGATGAAAAAGTCTATGAATTTAATCTGAGCAGAGCTCTCTAGACTTTTAAAGCCATCTGCCACACGTTCTCACTACGGAAGTTGAAATTTCCTTATTCAGGGAGGATGATACAAGTCCAAGGTCATACCAAACATTTAGTTGTGTAGTTACCTGCACAACACCACCCATGAGTGATGCGGCTACAGCCATTGTAGTACACAGCCCTCCAAATACTATGCCTGGAGAAAAGGAAGCAATTTTCATTATGTACATTCAAATGTATTTTCATCAGATTATTGACAACTAATGACAGCAGTGGATGGATTTCAAAATTTCCTCCTATCATAAGAACATTCCGAGATTTACTCCATATGGGACCTTCCAGGAAGCAGAAAATTTGGTATAGAATATTTTGCCATTCTTCCCTTCCTCTTTAACCTCCATAATTGCCTGAAGCTTTCACAGAAGTTTTTTTTTTTTTACAGAAAAAATAACTAGATAAAGGGAGGTGGGAAAATCAGTTAAAATCAGTTCCACATTTGCTCCTTCACCAGAAATTTCCAAGAAATTTTCAACTTATTTTCAACTTATTATTCCAAACTGCATTATGCACTATGATGCTGACATCTTCATTATATATACTAGTCATCTTTCTTTAAAATAATCTTTTCCCCCTTTCATGCTGCTGTTTTGAGGACACTGAAAGAAAGAACTTCACATTTCAATTACTCATGGATAGACGCCAATGTAATTTCCAACGAAAGCATATATTTAATGGCATACTTTCTAGGAAAAAATATGATATCTATCATGTATTTCATCTAAAATCATTTTCATAGGTCATGATAGGGATTGTCAATAAAGCAAAGCATACATTCTATTATAATGCTACAGAATGACATTTTAATGATCTGTTTGAGCATAAATATTTAAATCACAATATAAAGGAAGAGTAATCCAGGCTCTTTCGTGGCTATTCATATGTATTGATGGCTGTGCTTTTAGCTGCTAGGTTTTATCTTTGTTTGGATCCATTTCTTTCAAGGATGGTCAATAGATTAAAAATTCATGCCTTAATTAAAAATGTGTACAGATTAAGGAAGCACTTACTTCCTTTAAACTAGTTAACATGCAGTGGTCTTGAGCCTACAGCTCAGAAGAAGGTGGAACACATTATGTTAACTCAATGATGAATCTATTAACCCCCCCTTGATTTTATAAAAAAACTATAATCTAGGTGTATCTGATTAGGAACCCAACATCTTTGGATATACTGCTCCAAAATTATTGCTGATAATTTGGGATAATAAACATCTCAAAAGGGAGCAAATCATTATTAAATAATCATACCTTTCTTTGCATACACTGATAAGAGAAACTATAAGATTGCCCAGACACAGTAATATTGTATTATTGTATTACGGACTTTTGAAAAGTGGCAAGTTTAAACATATCAGTTTTAAAGACATTTTCATTTTGAACAATAGATTAAGAAACAGTTTCATTTAAAGTTAAGAAAAATTAAAGTCATATTTTCCACCTACATAAGCCTTTGCTGGTCCAAGTGCTCGCACGCTCAGAAAGTTTTGGAAAAAAGTGCTTGACAAAATCTTCAAATGTTACTGTTGCCAGAGCATTTATACTTGCAGCCACAGTGCTATAAAAGTAAGCATGTACAATGTCAGAATGATAAATTAGTCCTTAAAATGTGACTTGTCCTGGGACAAGTAATACTAAATTATTTCCACCCATCTACCAAATAGCCTGTTATGGGATAGTATTGCAGAAGAAGTAGAAAGTAAAAGAAGAAATAAATATGAAGTAAATGAAAAAGGAGAAAGAGACTCTGTTCTATATTACTAATACTGCCACCATCACTCTGTATGCTAAAATAGCTGAATCTTCTGTTCCACAAATAATAATTATTAGTTAAATGTTGCTAACAGTCGAGATTCTCTTGTGTTTACATAATATACTAAACTTTGATTAAAGCATAATTTCTTGTTCTTATAACAGGCTAAACAAAATAGGTCATGTGGTTGCTTGGTTCATAACCTGCTAAAACAGTGGGATTCCTACAACATCCATTCCATTTTAGCTTAGATTAGTATGTTGTTATGTGAATTTAGACTTTGCCCAATAAAGACAGATTTGAAATTGTGAAACTGGGAAAAAGTACACTTTATTTCAGGGCAAGAATTGATCTAACTGTATTCACTGAACAGAGATTACTTATTGGCTTCAGACATTATATAACACTATGGTTTGCTTTAATCCTAATTTCTTCTTCATATAACTCCCTAAGTTAAAATCAAATAAGCATCCTTGATTAATACAGTGAATGAATACACTTCAACCATGTGAATTATTATGTTGCAGCTTTTCCCATTATCTTATTTTTGAGCCAAGGTTTACTAACACCATCATAGCTAAGGCCTATGATATTTTTACTGTTTTTTTATTTTTCATGAATTTTGTATTAGTTTATACAAAGAAAAAATTAAAATAATGGGAAAATAAACAAGGAAAGGCAGAAAAGGAAAAAACAAAAAGGGGGAAAAACAAAAAGCATGGACTTCCAATTATTTTTAGTACAATAGAGTAAGGTTATAACATACAGCCTCAACTTTTACTTTTACACAGTAATATATACTAGTCATTTCTACAACAATAAACCTATCTAAGTAAAACTCAAAATTTCATTTTTTTTCCCATCTCAAGCACAAAGTCCAGAAGCAGTTTCCAAGTAGAAAAAAAAGTATTCTTTTCTTTAATTAAAGCAGACAATTTAGCCATTGACTAACTCCAATCATCCATTATGGGAATTAAAGTATCTGTCCATTTTTGTGCATTCTTGTTGCTGGACATTTTTACTATTTCTGCATCTCACATTATTTTTCCATGGCTCTGCTTCCCTCCTTCAGGCATATATGACTTCTCTTGCATTAAAAATGGAAAGATTTTACATTAGCACAGATATCCCTTTTTATAAGCAGAAGTTCTGCTTCCATTACTTGAATAATTAAACTCTTGATGCAGTATCTGATTAGGTGATCATGCAATGACATAAAAGCTACAGCATCAAAAAGAGTTTCCCTATATGAAGATATTATAGTGGGGGGGGGTTTTCTTTATTTGGTTCTTTGTTGTTGTTCTTGTTTGTTTATTTTGTGCCGTTGAATCAGTCTTTATTCCTGGCAACTGCCCTACAGTTTTTTTGGCAACATTTTTGGAAGTGGTTGCCATTGTTTCCTTCCTTCCTGAAGTTTATTAAGATCTCTGGATATTTAAATAGTTACCTTCAAGGAAAAATGGAAATATTAGGAAAGTCAACATATTACAGTTTATCTATTTCAGTTTTCCTTCTAGCCTCTTCCAAAAATCTCTTTCTCTTTTCCCTCCCACTCAATCCTTGTAAGATGTAGCATCTTACAAGGAACAAGGAATCAGTAGAATAACTCATTTTCCTATTACAAAAGGCACATTATACTATTCTTAGGAATAAGCGGCCTTTGCCTCAAATCCCCACTACTCATCCTGGCCTTCTGATTTTCAAGGATTTCTTAAAGAATAATTAATGCTAATACTCTAATGTATGCTACTAATGTGCCATACGTTAGATAATATATGTGCCACACACAAGTTCACTGCAGGCTTTGCAGTCAGAAAAACAAAGAGTGGACAGCATTACATTGTAGAAGGAGGAAAGGAGGGACACAAGGCAGCCTTTTCAAGAACTTCATTCCCTCTAGTGCAGACATGTCAAACACAAGGCCCGGGGGCCGGATGCGGCCCACGACGTGGTTTCATGTGGCCCACGAAGCCATCCTGGAAACAGTGAGGGAATGGCCCCCGCTGCCTTGGCCCCGGCCCAGACCGCCCGGGAGCCAATGTACAATTTTGTGATGGCCATCTATGCTGAAACGCATTCAGTCTTAGCTCCACAAGGCCATCTGGAAACAGCAAGGGACCGGCCCCTGCTGCGTTGGCCCCGCCCCCTGGGTGCATGCTGGGGAGGTGTCACCCTTTGTGAGGAATGAAGAAATGCACCATCGCCTGGAAGTGGCCAGCAAATGGCCCTCGCCTACTTCACATATCCGGCTTGATGGGCTCCGGGGGAGGGGTTTCAGCAGGCTCTTCCAGTGGACCATGCCTTGGCGCTTGCCCTGGTCCCACCCCTTCTGCCAGAGACCCTCAGATCTGTCCCCCTCCTGCCCAGGCCCCCACAGGCACCCTTGACGCGAACGATGTAGGGCTGGCCATGCCCACCCAGTAGGCCACACCCACCCAGCCACGCCCACGCTGGCCCTCAATGAAATTGAGTTTGACACCCCTGCTCTAGTGCTTAGGGCCTCTCAAAGGCTTGGTTTGACACACCTCCATTAAATCCAGCATAGGACAGACCTTAGTGTTCCACTGAATGCACACGCAACAAATAGGCCTGGAAGTCCAGGGACCGATGAAAATATTATCATCACAAAATATGGCATTAGCTGGAGGGGAAAAAAGAAGAGAAGAAAGATGAAGAACACTCTTGCTATACAGAACAACTTTAATGCACATATAGACTGAGCTCATGAACTTCACAAATCTCAGGGTGAAGAACACCATCATGTGCTTTACTCTCCAATGAAGTAAATGAAGCTAAGGAGCAGAAGGCCTTTGTTCCTGTAACATGGTCAGTGTAGGGTCTAGATTTCAAGAAGGGAAGGACAGCCTGTATGGTGGCTGATTCATCAAGAAGAAATATGACATATAAATTGATAATTCATCTGAGATGAATACCTAAATGGTGAAAGTTCAATCTTCACCACTTCCTGGTCACGGAGATCCCATCCTGAGAAAATTGCTACTAGGTGTGGATAAATTGTCTATAGATAAACTGTCTTCCTTCTCTTTATTTTGCCCATCCTTTGCAGTAGATTCAGCAGAAATGCTAAGACATCAACCAGAAGGGGTACAACCAGGATTTGGGGTTCATCACACCCTTCCCAATTTTTTATTTTTTATTTTAAAAAATTATGCTTGAACAAAACTTTTTTAAAAGAACAGGAAATAAGGTCATCTGAGTAGGGTTTCAAGCTACAAAGAATATGATTGCCCATTGACTTTCAGTTGTCCTTCTGCACTAAACTAAATGGACTAGCTATCTAACTCATATAGATCTTTTAAGCTCTTCTGATGTTAGACCACAGGTTTTAGACTCTGCCCACAGCCTGGAGTTTGACTCTGATAGGGCTCAAGGTTGACTCAGCCTTCCATCCTTCCGAGTAAAATGAGGACCCAGATTATTGGGGGCAATATGTAAACTGCACAGAGAGTGCTCTAAAGTACTATGCGATGGTATATAAGTCTAAGTGTGATTGCTATTTAGTAGCTATTAATGTGCTTGCTTGCTGGTTCTATCTATTTATTTATTCATCATTCCGGTATTTATATGACTGCCCATTAGTTTGCAGTTATTGTTCCTCTCATTCCCGATAAGCACTTTTTTATTGCTACACATGGAACTTAGAACTCAACAGGAGCGTTTGCAAATGTCCCCACATAGATTCCCAGAAGACTCCATTTGCACATTATTAAAAACATTACAGTGCAAGAAATACTCAAATAATCCTGTACCACTGAGTTCAGCATAGCTGCATTTAAAAAAGAATTCAGATCACAGAACAATTCTCTGTTTACAATTTTACCTGATCTGGTGCTGAAATGAACTCTGCAGTCCAAGGATCACAGCTCATAAAAAAGGAATACATCACCAATCCACAGAGGACTGCACATGCCAGGATGACCCATAATCCCACCAAATTAAAATAGAGCGCACTAAGGAGAAGAAAAAAGATCAGCTAGAAATCATTCAATTAAAAAAAACAAACATTTTTGTACACTGCTTTTTTATTTTTAAAAAGTGTCCTGAAAATTCTTAAATGCTATCTCAGAGTATATTAGTCACATTAGTTTTTGACAAGACATTTCTTACCACAGTTAAAAGAAGCAAAGATTTAAACCTTTCTCTGTGTGCCACAATGAAAGAAGTCCACAATCTGCCCTTTAGTACATGTTCCCAGTAGTTTGAGATGTGTTCCTGCTCTTTTCACAATATATTTACTTCCTGCGATTCTGTATATGTTCTTTCAGTGTCCAAGATGGTTCTTTTGAAGTGTACTACTAAATTTCCCTGTTCCTGACACACATGAATGTGATTTTTGAGGAAAACAACTTGGAAGGTTATAATCCTTCACTTTGTTGTGAATTTAGATGGAAGTAGAATTTCACATTTAATATTTGAAATCCTATCTTTGGGGCTAGATACTCTGTTAAGACTGTACTAATAAATGATGCCAGTTCCAAAGGATCCTGGGCAACATAAAATAGCAATAAAAAGAGAAAATAAATAAGCAAACAAACAAAAAATAATCACAAAAATCAACAATCAATGCTGATAAGAGAGTCAGTTTGCTCTACTGGTCTACCATGGTAGAAAACAGAAGACCATGAATTCAAGTCCCACCTTGACCATACAGCCAGCTGGATGACCTTGGGCCAGTCACTTTCTCTCAACCTGACCCACCACACAGGGTTGTTGTGAGGAAAATAGGAGGAGGAAGGTGTGATGAATATAACTTATTTGTAAAAATAATAAAGGTGGGATACAAATATATAATAAAACCGGGAAGAAAATCACACAAAGCAATGATGAATCCCCAATAAGCCCAATAAAGGCAAGCACAGTCAAAAGTGGATTGAAATAATAGACCATGAATTCAAGTCCCACCTTGACCATACAGCCAGCTGGATGACCTTGGGCCAGTCACTTTCTCTCAACCTGACCCACCACACAGGGTTGTTGTGAGGAAAATAGGAGGAGGAAGGTGTGATGAATATAACTTATTTGTAAAAATAATAAAGGTGGGATACAAATATATAATAAAACCGGGAGGAAAATCACACAAAGCAATGATGAATCCCCAATAAGCCCAATAAAGGCAAGCACAGTCAAAAGTGGATTGAAATAATAGTTAAAATCATAAGGCAGAAGTCAGGAGAGAGAGTGACAATATCCAGCTCAAGAATCCAAATAACAATCCAGGTTCATTCTGTTTCCGAAAAACTGAGGAGATTGGGCACCCAGCATACAATTGGGTTAGACAATTGTATGCTACTTCCAAAGCTTTGCATACTCCAACCCATGTGTCCTTTACATTGTCCATCTCCGAAGTGGTAGACCAACATATGTTCAGGCCACCCTCTTACACGACCTTCCATCTCTCTCTCATGCAACAAGACCTCACATGAGTAGGGAATTTTTTGCTGGACCTCTCTCAATGGCCAGTTAAAGCATCCCAAATATTATGCATGAGATAGTTCATTTTAAAAAAATAATACATTTTTTTTAAATTAAAAATAATTATATTCTAATCTCGAATTACATTAACTTTGATGGCTACTTACAGTTTGGCCTGCTTTTCTGTTTTACACGAAATGCACCTTTGTATTGTGGACTGATTTACCCCATAAATTCCTAGCCAAGTAAATGTTCCTCCTACTGCGATTGTCCAAAATGTGTGTCTTCTCAGGGGGTCAAAATCAAAGCTACATAAATAAGACATGAAAATTATTAATTGGCCATTGTTTAAATAGCAGACTAGTTTAAAACTAATTTGCTTCTATTGGAATTAAGAAACTTCAAGGCAGGAATCCAGTAAACAGATCTAAATAAATGCACAGATTTGGAAGGAAGCAATAGCAATAACACTTAGACTTATATAATGCCCTATAGTGCTTTACAGCCCTCTCTGAGCGGTTTACAATGTCAGTATATTGCCCCCAACAATCTGGGTCCTCATTTTACTGACCTCGGAAGGATGGAATCTGAGTCAACCTCAAGATCAGTCAGAATTGAATTCCTGGCTGTGGGCAGAGTTAGCTGGCAATACTGCATTCTAGCCACTGTGTCCCCAGGATGGAATTATCACCCACACATGAACTGACTATTTGGTGTCTCTTATAATTTGAAATCCAGCTTAAAAAATAAGCACTCAAGTTGCATAAGTAAAGAGACTTATATTGAAATCAGGACTCCGTCTTGAAATAGGCAACATGTATAATTCTTGTTCAATCTGATCTGATTAAAAAAAAAAAATCTAAATACTAACCAGACCCAATCCCATTTACAACTACACAAAGTTGGCCAGATGCTAAAATGGGAATCTTTGCACAAAGAAAAATGCTGGACAAATAATGGATTTCACCAAGAAGGTAAGAAGTTCAATGCTGGAATTGTCCAGATGGTCATCTAGTCCAGACAATTATTCTTAAATCCTGCCGATAGACACCCCCCCATGGGGTTTAAAGCAGAACAGGAGAACAAGAATTATGCTTGCTTTTTCACTCACTTCTAAACCCATCAGACAAAATTAGTGGAATAGTTAATTGAAATCTCTATTTTCTTCCATTTCCTCCCTTTTATGTTTTTTTTTAGCTATAATCCTGGAAGAAGGTATGGCAAACTGCTTGCATATCACTGTTGTAAACACTACATGAATGTGTTCACGAAGACATCTAGATTCAAAGCCTACTTGAAAGAGACTTTACATTCTAAATGATTGTACTTCAACATTAACATTTGTAAAAAAATATATATATATTTTTACTGTTTGGATGGCAACACGATATTTTTTCTCCAATCCGTTTTTTCTGTTTCACTATTATTTTCCCCAAACTTTCTCTTGCCCCATCCCGACAAAAAAAACCGCTTCATTCTGTGCTGCTTTGCCATTTCATGTTAATGTAAACCTGATTGTGTTTTTCCTCCCTTGTCACTGTTCTTGCTCTTTTTTTTATTATAAAAGCAACTTTTATAGAAATATATCTTGCAGTTCTTACTGAACTACCATGCATTCTGTAGAGCAATTCTCTGTTTTTAGAATAGCCAGTTCTTTCTCATTGGCCTTCCACTTTATGGCTGTTACCACTGTGCTTTATTTCCTCTGTACACCATATTTGTTCTATGTGATAACCAATTTGATTTTCTTCTGGCCATCAAATCACTCTTTTGACTCTTTTAAAACTGTCATAAATTGCTTTATGAACATATTTTGTCCCTTCAGTCCCAGGTTTGCCTGAGATCATTCACATTTAACCTACCAGATTTCAAGAAATTTTATTTTAACACCTTTGGGGATGGGGTGGGGTGGAGGAATGAGACATGATTACCTATCATTACAAACACTAAACCAGATTGTGAGAAGCCATTCTACTTACTCAAAGACATTGAGACGTGATCCATTTTGAGCATTTTCCCAAACATTTCTAAGACCCCCAGTCTTAAGAATTCCTTGAACTAAAACTGTCAGGAACCCAGTCAGCATAACAATCAGTTGAAAGGCATCTGTCCAGACAACAGCTTTCAACCCTCCCTAAATCAAAGAAAAAAATAATATTGTATTTATCTTGATTTTAGGTGCACCAATTCAATTTAAAGCTCTAGTTTCAACCCAGTTATATTAGGTTAAATATTGATTAGCTCCTTTTTTTTCTACCCACAACCAATTATTAGTGCATCATGGGACTGAACTCATGTACAAGATATTTTCTCTGCAGTGATTGTTCACAATAATCACATGCTATAGAATAGACTACGAGTGGCCCAAACGTATGGGCCACTCATAGTCTACCTATGAATTTCCACTCATTGGTAAGCCTTCCCTTCAATCCTATATAAACTCTTCAGCCATTTACCATATATATGTACAGGCTTAAAAATGAATAAAGGACAGGATAGCTGATATATGCTTATTTTAAGTGTGAGCACAGCTCCCAAATATTTATTAGGGATCACTTATCTCCAATAGTTTCTGCCCATTTAGTATGTTCCAGTAGAGTGGGTGTACATTTGAGAATATAAAATGTTTGATTATTGTAGAAAAAAAATACTGAAGTTTCCTAGTTCGTCTTAATATTTGTGTTCAACTATAAGACCCCCATTAGTTAAATAATGGCAGTTATTTAACCATTCCTCTAAAAACATTTATAGTTGAACTATAACAGAAACATACCAGTGTACAGTAGAAGGTGCAAATAATTCCTGTTGCAAATACTGAGCCCCAAAGATTAAATCCAGTCACTGAAAAGCCAAAGAAAGTGTAATTAGATATACTGCAGGTTACTTAAAAAAAAATTAACTATAGTTTATTTTTAAATATACAAGAGTATGAGAGTAACAACTGCTTTTCAATCTGTTACCATCATTTTCTTTTATGTGCCGCAGAACTAAAGTTCATTTCCACCTTTTATAGTCTTCTGTTTTTGTTTGCAAAGGTGGTAAATTCAGTTCATCAAACACATTGGCCAAATCTCAATGGAAAGCAAAAGAATTCCTATCAGTCTAGCGAAAACACCAGAAACACCAGATCAATAGGATGAGAAATCTCAGCTTTATCCTGTTTCACATTACGTAAGGCATTAAAGCAATGGGCTGGAAGGACAGAAAGTGTCAAAGTACAGAAGAAAGTCTTGATCCATTATCCCTTTGCCCAGAACTTGAGAAAACTATTCAGAATCTATCTTCTCTAGTTACTTTTTAGCAAAAGGGGAAAAAAATAACGTAAAGTCTTGATCCATTATCCCTTTGCCCAGAACTTGAGAAAACTATTCAGAATCTATCTTCTCTAGTTACTTTTTAGCAAAAGGGGGAAAAAATAACGTATATCAGAAGGAAAAGTTAGAGGGAAAGGAGCTTTCAGATAGGTAGATAACAGAAAACAAATTCCCCTTTTCTCCTGTCCTTTTCAAGTCAACAACAAAGCACTTACCTTGATTGAGAGCCAAAGCTGGAGCATAAACTACCACTCCTGTGTAAAGGGTCTATGAAGAGTAGAAAAAGTATTTCAGACAAGAAAAAATATTCATAGGGAGCAAATTCAAAATAAGAAGACAGCTAAAATTAACAAACGAAGGAGATTCAGATGGGATCACATGCCAAGGTTTTGACTGGAAAGTGGCCCTGCCACACAGAGGCAGGCTCACACACAAATGGGAAGATACATTTATGAATGATATTCATGCATTCTTCTACACTGTCTGCCCCATTTTCCCCCAGTTTAACATGCCTTTACCATCTGTGTGACTATGTCCAATCTTTTAGGTTGAAAATGATAGCAGCAGTTCTAACTGCTACTAGCTGGGAAAATAGCCATGCTTCTTGTCCTAAATAATATATATTGATTTCTAAATTGTAGCATAGATATGTGGTTAGAATTTCAGACTAGGCTTCAAAGAAGAACTCAAAATGCATAAAATTCATAGAATACTCTTGGGTCCCTTGGGGTCTATTTTAATCCATGTGATTGTTTGGAAAAATATGCAGAAAAAGGACCTTGTACATGAGCCTAACTTCTAGAAGTGCTGGACCTCAAATTCCTCCAGTTCCCATCTCAACTTGGCATTTCCATAATTTCATTAACTGATGATGTCAGAAATATTGATATTTACAAAGGTACATGGTAATTAATTAAATGTATTTAATTGTGTGTATACATAAATAAATGTACTTATACTGTTTGAATATGTACTGTTGTTTATTCAGAAGATTGCCCAACTGTTTTAACTAAGATTTATTCTGTGGTAAGGCTGTGATCCTTAAAGTTAGAGGTTTGGGAAACCCTTGAAACTTTTCTCAACATATTACAATAGTCTTATTTTAATTGGAGGTAATTTTGAATATATGTGTGAATGATCCCAATCTGAAGCAAATCCAAAGAATAAACCAATCAGTGTAAAATCAATACCTGGGAAGATATTGGAAAAGATAATAAAAAAACAGATCTGTGAACATCTAGAAACAAATAAAGTTATAATTTGAAGCCAGTGTGTGTTTGTTAAAAACAGATCGTGCCAAACCAATCTTAATTCATTCCTTAACAAAGTGACTAAATTAGAAGACAAGTGAAATGCTGTGAACATAGCATACTTAGATTTCAGTAAGGCATTCAACAAAGTAGATCACAATCTACTTCTTGGTAAATCAGAAAAATGTGGGATAGACAGCTTCACCACCAGATGAATTTGTAGCTGGCTGACAAACCATATTCAATGAGTAGTTCTCAATGGTACTACATCTATACGGAGGGAAGTAAGCAGTGGGGTACCACAAGGTTCTGTCTTAGGCCCAGTACTCTTCAATATCTTCATAAATGATTTAGATGAGGGAATAGAAGGGGAACTCATCAAATTTGCAGATGACACTAAACTAGCAGGAATAGCCAACACTCCAGAAGACAAGCTCAGAATCCAAAAATATTTTGACAGACTTAAACAATGAGCCCTATCCAACAAAATGAAATTTAATGTGGAGAAAAGCAGGAAAAACTAAAGGTACAAGTACAGATTAGGGTGAAACCTGGCTCAAAAACAGTAACTGTGAGGTGGACCTTGGAGTCCTAATGGAAGATCACTTTTTGCAGTTCTACAGAATGTCCTAAAATTACAAATTGAACCATTTCTAAAAGGTGCCAATTTACTGCTGATGCTTTTTTAGGTACATGGAATTAATTTATAGAGTGGAATTCTCTTGGGAACAAACATTTCGCTAAGTAAGCAGGTGCATGAAGTTGTCATCAAGAAAAGCCAATTAACTTTATACTGCTTACAAATCAGTCTCAAACAGCAACAGAGCTCTCATCTTTCCATTGGCTATTTGTGATCCACACTACACTGTTTCCTGAAAATGATTCTTGGTATAGTTGCCTAAGATGTTGGAGGAAGGATTTTCTCTTTATCATCTGCAAAGTACAAATAAAGATGTTCCTAACTGTTCTGAAACAAATCACACTTAAAGAAATATTTACCTATCATACCTCTGGAATTCCGTTGAAAGAAGACTGACTTATTATCAGACATGTGAAAACAGAAATCTCACACAGTTATTAATTATTCCACATTCTCAACAAAGTTCTATGGGTGGTTTCACAAGTTGTGTGAATGCATCAAATTAAAAATAGTAGGGATTATCCCTGAAATGGCCAACCAGATCGCACTGCAACTCTGGGGCATGGGAGGTTTTGGTACAAACGAGTTCAAGGCAAACAATTCATTTCTCCTAAACCCCCGACATGGAACTGAGCTATGAGCTACTCTATACTGTACAGAGCACATTATTTAGAGTACACTAAAGTGCAACATAAATGCTTGCTAAAATGATGGCAACAGGGATTAAACTGGAAAAATGTGTGTTCTTTTACAGTCCCACAATCTATGTTGGAAACCTGTTCTACAATTGAAGTTGAAGTTTCAGAAGGAAATCTCACACTTGAATACAGAATGTCATGGCAACCCGTAGACTAGGAAGAGTCTAGATTTATCATAAATGTTAGTTATCGGGGTGATGAAAATCCAGAAAGATTATGCTCTTCCATGTATAAATGTAGAATTTGATGCTATGAGAAATTGAGGTGATTGAAAGTCTTGTATGTGCAGGATCCTACCACTCTTTTATTTCAGAAACACTACATAAACATCCTCTATCACATTCACTGTGTTGTAGAAGAAAATGGGGCTGATTTTAAACAAAAGCTCTATCCATTCCACGGACTATTGCCAAGATATTTAGAAATCACATTTATCATGCAAATATGTGGAGAAAATGGCTTACCGTTTGCAGTATGTAAATCAGTGTTGCTACCATGCGAACTTGCTTGTTAAACCTTAACTCCAGGTACTAGGGGGAAAGGATGGTTACAATAAATAAAAATATCTGTTGCTTTATCATCCCATTTTATTCAAGAAATAGTTCCCGTAATGATTGTGAAACTGGTCTTCCCATAGGCAATACAAGCAACTGGAAGTACAGTTAATACCGGTAGTCCTTGATTGAGCCCAAAATTCCTGTCGCTAAGTGAGATAGTTGTTAAATGAATTTTTCCCCTCCCACTTTATGGCCTTTCTTGTCACAATTAGTAAGTGAATCACTGCAGTTATTAGTGACATGGTTGTTAAGTGAATCTGGCTTTCCCATTGACTTTGCGCAGAAGGTCTCAAAAGGTGATCATATGACCCAAGGACACTGCAACTATCACAAATATGAGTCAGTTGCTAAGCGTCTGAATTGCAGCCATGGGGATGCTGCAGTGGTCATAAGTGTGAAAAATGGTCCTAGTCACTTTTTCCAGTTCCATTGTAACTTTGTAACTTTGAACTAAATGAACTGTTGTAAATTGAGGACTTTCTGTAATTTGTTCTATATCCTGGAATGAAGAGAGGGGATTGACAGGGCCCATAACTTTATTTAACTTGCAGAAATGGTCAGCATTGCACATCCGGGTTCAAGAGTGGACCACAGGAAGCTCTTCACAAATGTCAAGCATTTATAGGATAACTTAAATCGTGCTGAAGTCTTCATCTTGCAATATTCAAACTTGGATCTGTGTGGATATCTGCCCAAATCATTGCATGGGTTACAAACTACACCTAAAACCAAAAAGTGTGGTCAACCATTACAGAAACCTGCAGTGTATTCTATAATTACATTTCAAGAATTTGGAGTGTCTTTTCTCATCATGAAATATTTCATTTCCTTTGGCAAGTAGGACACTATAATTTTACATCTACAGTATATATGAGGGTTGAATGGTTTCATTTATGAGATAATTGGATTCTTAGTGGCTTCTAATGGGAGGTTAGTTAAGTAAACTTTTATTAAGTATTCCCCTATTAAATCATTAATCAAACAATTAAATTGTGAATGTATTTAGAAGAAAATCCATTGTCCCAGAACCAGCCTCTCTTGTTATTGAGATGGATACTATGATCTATACAATTACTATTTGCTACAGTTTCTTGAATTTAGTTCCCATACACATTCTGGACAAGTTTAATTTGTTTCTCTGTTTTATTATTCTGACTTTTTATTATGCAAATCATTCAGAGTTAGTTGGAGTCAGGCATTCTTTGAATCTATGTAATGAATAAAATACACAGAATGAGAAATGGGAAATGAGAAAAGAAAAAAAGGATTTTTTAATATTGATTTGGTCTGTATTTTGTAAGAGATTCTAAATATGTCTGTCTACCTAAGTCCCCTGGACTCAAGCTCTCTCTCTCACACACACACACACACAGAGACAGACACACAGACACAAAACCACAAATACTCATACTAAGATGAGACAGAACATCTGTGTGTGAAACAGAATCTTTATATTTGATATTTCAGCATGGGATGAGCAGGTTTTTGTCAATATATCATTATGCCTCTTCTTTACTATTTCAAAAAATAGTAATTTTTTTATTTTTGACAATAATCTAACGTTTAAATGAAAATTATCCTCCTATCTTTGCAATCTACAGGTAATTGTTGGGAAATAATACATTTATAAAAGTTGATCACAATGGTCCCTTTCAATGTTGTATACAGTATGTTAGATGTGTGTCATGTATGTGTTCACTTTGAGAGCGGGCAACTAAATTTCATTTTTGATGTGTTGCCATTGTGCCCACAGTAAAAAAAATAACAATAAAGATTATCTTATCTTATATTATCTATCTTAATTAAACAGACTGTCCTTTGGAACCAAAAACATGCCTACTCTTTATCTAATACATATACAAATCCATTGTCTTTGCAAATTTTAACACATTTTCTTCCTCTGTATTAATGTAGTGTCCTCTGCATCTTGCTGCCTTTTAGATATATTGTGACTGCTCTTCCCAGAATGTCAAGTTTACAGAAGAGACAATGTCATCTCAAGCATCTCCACAAAGAAATAACAACAAAGATGCTGCCAAAATGTCTTAGATGGCCAAATGGAGTCTTGGTCCAGGATTTGGAGCAAGAATCACTTTCTAGAAAAGGGAACTTACCTCATAAGTGCTTGTGATCCCAGATCTGTAGAAAACAGGTAGAAAAAGTTCTGAAGTAAAAATGATGACAAACGCATATGCTATGCCAAACAGAAAGAAAGATGATCCATGGCGATAGACCTCAGCTGGGGTTCCCAGCACAGTGACGGCTGACATGAAACTAGCAGTGAGGGACAGAGCCACTGGTCCACATGTCATCTGCCTGCCACCAATCAAAAAGTCCCCAGAGCTTGCTTTTTTCCGCTCCTTAATGGCAAAAAAGATTCCAATGCCAGAAGAGACGAGAAAAAGGGCAGCAAAGACCAAATAATCCCAAATTGCAAAATTTTCCATAACTGGAGGGATGAACTGGCCCATGGTTCTAATTAGCTGCCTTTTGTCAGGTGTAGCAATTATTTTGATTGTTTAAAGAATGAACTTCCAAAGGGAGAACAATCTTATAGTGCCATGACTTAGCAATTAGATTTTCCAAAAGACAAATATAATCCAGGATCCAACTGATATTTTAGATTTAAACTTCAGACCTCACTCCAGGATCATGTTGCAGAGACGATTAAAAAAAAAATTGTGGATAGCTTTTCTTATAATTTCTAGTCAAGGCTACTGCCAATGAAGATTGAAAAAAAAGGAAAGATCCAAGAGTTCACACCCTTTTTATCTGAGAAACTTTATTAAGGTTAAACATTACTTTAGCATGTTGACTAACTGCATTGGATTGGTCAGCATGTTACACAATGAAAATTTAAGAAAAAAACATGCTGGATCTGACCAAAGGGCTATGACATCCAGTACTCTATTGCTGCAGCACTTTGCCAAATATGTATGAGAAATATACCAGCCAGGTATCTATGCAATCAGCCTCCTCCTATAGATGCTCCTCAACAATTATGATACAAAACCTCTGATATTGAAATTCATATATAGTTAAGAAAATGAATTGCCCAAATAAAGTCAGTCTGGCTGAGCCAAAAGTTAACAAATTAATAGTCTGTGATAAATTTAGAAACTTTGAAACTGTAGCAATCACTGGGCATGATCACTTATGGAAGATCCAGATAGGCCAGTTGGAATCCTCTGAGAACTTTTTCCATTGACAAAAAAGACACTCAGACTTAGTAGTTGCTCTCAAGGCTGATAATAATAATAATAATAATAATAATAATAATAATAATAATAATAATAATAATAATAATAATAATAATAATAATAATAATAATAATAATAATAATAATAATAATAATAATAATAATAATAATAATAATAATAATAATAATAATAATAACAATAATAATAACAATAACAATAACAATAACAATAATAAAGTTGGAAGGAACTTTGGAGGTCATCTAGTTCAACCCTAATCCATTTCAGACAAATGACTGTCCAGTCTCTTCTTAAAAATTTCCAGTGTTGGAGCATTCACAGCTTCTGGAGGCAGGTTGTTCCACTGATTAATTGTTCTAACTGTCAGAAAATTTCTCCTTAGTTCTAGGTTGCTTCTCTCTTTGGTTAGTTTCCATCC
The DNA here is from genome assembly GCA_023970755.1 of Azemiops feae. Classification (NCBI taxonomy): domain Eukaryota; kingdom Metazoa; phylum Chordata; class Lepidosauria; order Squamata; family Viperidae; genus Azemiops; species Azemiops feae. Next base: position 382,565 of record JALGBA010004088.1, on the reverse strand, counting down.
GTTGTTTCTTGTCCTGCCTTCAGGTGGTTTGGAGAATAGCTTGACTCCCTCTTCTTTGTGGCAAACCCTGAGATATTGGAACACTGCTATCATGTCACCCCTAGTCCTTCTCTTCATTAGGCTAGACATACCCAATTCCAGCAACCGTTTCTTATATGTTTTAGCCTCCAGTCCCCTGATCATCTTTGTTGCTCTTCTCTGTACTCTTTCTAGAGTCTCAACATCTTTTTTACAATGTGGTGACCAAAACTGGATGCAGTATTCCAAGTGTGGCCTTACCAAGGCATTGTAAAGTGGTATTAATACTTCACGTGATCTTGATTCTATCCCTCTATTAATGCAGCCTAGCACTGTGTTGGCCTTTTTGGCAGCTGCAGCACACTGCTGGCTCATATTTAAGCGATTGTCCACTAGGACTCCGAGGTCCCTCTCACAGTTACTGCTATTGAGCAAGGTACCCCCTATACTATACCTGTACATATATTCTCTTACACTTCCTCGTCATGCCTTTATTTCGTATGTCTACATCAAAATTTCCCCCAAATTTTCTACGCTTCTATTATACTTGTCACCTGATTTAATTTGGCCTTTCAGATGTAACATACTAAAGTTGTATAGTGGTTAGAGTGTTGGATTGGAATTGTAAATATTTGGATCAAGCTTCCACTTGATCAGGCAGCAATCGGATAAGAGGGTACCTGTAAGTCAGCCACTTTTTCTTTGCCCTATCAATTTATATAGTAGATAGGATTATAGGGTAGGATATAGGATAAATATATAAGACAGGATAATAGGATAAAATAGCCAAAATCAAGCTTAATTGTTATTAAAATATAAATCTTCCCCCAAATTAAACAACTCAAGCTGTTCAGGTAGAGCATGGGTGTCAATCACGTCATATGATGTATCGTGATGTATCCCAACGTTTTTTGCCTTTGCAGAGCCGGGGTGGGTGTGGCCTGCATGTGATGCATCCGGCCCACAGGCCACCAATTTGACAAACCAGAGGCAGAGGTTTTGCATGATTGAATTTTCTGTGAATTTCATCCTTTGATACATTATTTTCTCTATCAATGCATCTTTCCTCATTTAGTTATTTGCAATCACAGGAGGTTTCACCTGTACCTTGAGTAGTACAACCCCAAAAGACATTTACCATCTGATTAAGTTTGAAAATGAAATTGATAACATTTCCATCTTTTCATCTAATTCGTATTCTACAGCAGTAATTGTAATTTAGGAAAACAGCCTAACATCTGATAGTGTGGTTTCATAATTCATTAGAAATCAAAGGCACATGTTTTGTACATGTCAAGGTAATAAACAGATTTATTTTGGAAAGTAGATTAAACCAAGCAGACATGGGTAAAAAGAAGGTTGTCTTTTGGTTGAAAACCCTACATAGCCTGGAACTAGGTTATTTGAGGGACCGCTTTTCCCTGATCTTATCCACTCGTCCCACCAAGTTACATAGAATAGGTATCTTATGGGTTCCAACAAAAAGAGCTACATTTAGCAGCTCCTAAACAGGCTTTTTCTGCTGTAGTACCGATATTGTGAAATCTTCTCCCCCAGAGATGAGGTTGGCCTCATTACTACTGAGCTTCTGAAAATCTATCAAGATCTGGGCACTCCAGGGGACAGTGGGACTTATGAGGTGGTTCCCTTATTATTAATATTCCTCCATCTATTTATTCCTTTTTCCTGTTTTAGTTTTGCTTTGGATATTTTTATTCCTTTTAGTAATTATTATATAATGGTTTTAACTAACAGTCACCTTACTTATTTATTGTTTTTAGTGGCCTTTTGCATGTCCAGAATCACTTTCTGTATAAAGTTGATAAATAAATAAAGCAACCTAGCTTAACTAGGTTACTGTAGGGATTGAATTTTACAAATCAGCATACAGATCGATTTTATTGTTTTGTTTTCTTGTTCATATCAGTAGCTGCTCAGTTACACTTTAATTTCAGATATTTTCCAACTAATCTGACAGAAATTGGTAAGAATGGGATTAGCCAAACAAAATTTACCTTCCACTATTAATATTAAACCTGCAAAATGAGATTAACAGCTCGTCCGTGGATCTGACAATGATAATGTCACAACTTTACATCAAGGAAATCTTCAGGTCAAATACCAAATGGGGCTCCTGAGTAAATATTAACCTCATAATCCACAAGGATGATTTTATTCTTGGATGATGAACAAGTTCACAATACAGTTAACCAACTAATTAAAGATATCATTTATACCTTTTCATATCTATAAAGAATTTTTATCTAGAGCTGAAATGTTGAAAGACTTATATACTTCTTCCAAAACATGTATCAGCCTGGAAAAACATCATTTCCAGCAACAACAACTTTAGTTGGAGCTAAATTGGGATCATGGCAATTGAAAATGCATAAATATACTTTAAATATTTGAAAGTATTTATTAACATTATACCAGCCCAATAGAGTAATCATGGGGTGTTAAACATAAATTGTAAGAAAACAAAAACAAATAGAAAGGAATGGCATTGCCTGCAGAAGGCTGCCTGACTGGCAGATGCCTTAAACATGTCTCACACTTCTACTCTTATAGATATATAAAGTACATGCCTCATAATAAGAATATTATTTCTAAACATGTAAAATGTATGCATATTTCGTATTGAATTCTAAAATGTAGCCAGAATATAGAAGGACAGATACAAGACATGTGAAGATTCCTGCTTTCACTTCAGTGTTTACTGGAATAAAGAACAATACATAGGAAACTTAAGTGATATCATTGGTGCAGTACATTCTTCTTTTTAATCATAACAGCCACTAATGTGAATATCATTTGATACATGATAATAATAATTTGTTAAATTTATATCCCTCCTTTCTTTTGGGATTGAAAGGTAGCTGAGATGGGACTTTTCCATCACATTCCCCCATAGAAAGCACCATATCAGAAGCTCTGGTGGCACAGTGGTTAGAATGCAGTATTGCAGGCTAACTCTGCCCACAGCCTGGAGTTCGATCCTGATGGAGCTCCAGGTTGAAGCTCTGATGGCACAGTGATTAGAATGCAGTATTGCAGGCTAACTCTGCCCACAGCCTGGAGTTCGATCCTGATGGAGGTCCAGGTTGACTTAGCCTTCCATCCTTCCGAGATGGGTAAAATGAGGACCAAAATTGTTGGGGGCAATATGCTGACATTGTAAACCGCACTATGAGGTGGCATATAAGTCTAAGTGTTATTGCTATAAGGTAAGTTTAGGCAGATGTACAGTCATGGATGACTATGGCCTTTCTAGTCTTAAACCAACACCTTACCAAGTATATATTCTGTAGATATTCAGGAGATGGCCTCAAAGGTTTTATCGCAATCAGTTTTGGAAACATTTCAAATAAATATTAAATAAAAATATTTTTATTTTATTTTATTTATAGCATGGGTAAAAGCAAGTTAAAGAAAGATCCTACCTGGAACTAAGGAGAAATTTCTTGACAGTGAGAGCAATTAACCAAGGGAACAGCTTGAATTCCAGGTGCTCTATCGCTGGAGGTTTTGCAGAAAGGATCAGACATTCATTTATCCAGATGGTATAAGGACTCCTGCCTTGGACAGGGGATTGACTAGAAGACCTCCAAGTTTCCATTCAGCCCCATGATTCTCCAGACCTCTCCTTTTAGGGCAGAAAAAGCATGGTTGAGGAAAGGATAACACCCACCCACAAGCGTAATCTTACTCTGTTGCAACTATCGTATAGAGAAGTTGGCCAAAGCCGTGCAATTCCTTCAACTTCAAAATGCAAAGTTTCAAAAAATGTTGTAAAATTACAACTCTGAAAACACCTTTAAAATAAGCTCTTGCCTTTTCAGTTGCTTAATGAGGGAGCCACAAGCTTGTGTTTTGCTGCTTCGGATCTCTGGTTTTGTGAGGTTTTTGTGGAGTCTTGTCTCTGTCTTTATCTTTTAGTGGATTTTTCAATTTTCTGCCTTATTTCTCTATGCATAATGGGTTTAGTTACATGATGATGGTTGTTAATTATAGTTCAGGAAACAAAAAACTGAGCAATGCTCTGCTGGATTGGAACCTTGATCCATCTAGTTCATCAGTCTGTGTTCACAATGGCCATCCAAGTGCCCAGAGAAACATATTAGTCTCCCATCAGATGGCCTTTAGAGGCAGTTACCCTGTCATCAAAGCTAATAACCATGGATCCCTTGATGATGAATTGTTGAATAGAATAGAGCTGGAAGGGACCTTGGAGGTCTTCTAGTCCAGTCCCCTGCTCAAGCAGGAGGACGTATACCATCTCAGACAATTGACTGTCTAGCCTCTTCTTAAAAATCTCCAGTGATGGAGCGCCCACGATTTCTGAAGGCAAGCTGTTCCACTGGTTAAAGGTCCTCACTGTCAGGAAGTTTCTCCTTAATTCCAGGTTGCTTCTCTCTTTGATCAGTTTCCAACCATTGTTTCTTCTCCTGCCCTCTGGTGCTTTGGTGAATAATGTGACTCTCCCCTTCTTGGTGGCAGCCCCTCAAATACTGGAATACTGCTATCATGTCTCCCCTATTTCTTCTTTTTTTTAGACTAGCCAAACCCAAGTCCTGCAGCCGTTCTTTGTATGTTTTAGTCTCCAGGCCTTTAATCATCTTAGTTGCTCTTCTCTGAATTCTTTCCAAACTCTCAATATCTTTTTTGTGATATCGTGATCAAAATTGGCTGCAGTATTCCAGGTGTGGTCTTACTAGGGTTTTATAAAGCGGTATTAATACTTTGTGTGATCTTGATTCTATGCCTCTGTTTATACAATCCAGATTGTATTAACTTTTTTAGTTGCTGCTGCACACGGCTGGCTCATAGTCAAGTGATCGTCCACTAGGTAGGACTCCAAGGTCCTTCTCACAGTTACTGTTTTTAAGCCAGGTCTCGCCTGGCTTAATTGGTCTAACCCTTTTTTTTGAAGCCAGGCAAACTGGTGGCCAGCACCACATCTCTTGGTGCAGTTGAACAAGTAGGATCAGAACAGTTGTGTAAACAGATGCAAGCAAGACACAAAAGGGTGTTAAGGAGGTGATAAAGTTGATTGGCCAACCAATCATACTAATGTCAGAGAACCTAACATACGATTCAACCAACCCCAAATTCTCTGTACAATGTTTTCTTTTTTTCTTAGAATTCAGGAGCAGAAGAAGAATCACAGATTCTTAAAATTACTGCAGAAATCTGTTCTGATTCTGTTCATTAAACTGATCATGTCATTATTTTAGTCTAGAATCTATTTCATAATAGTGATTCGAACAAACCTCCATTGAACTGGGTCTCCAAAACTTTGCACAAAACTAGAAATTAGTGTCACATCTAAATTTGGGCCTCAGTTAAACTATGGCTACTAATAGGAGTAATAATAGAAAGCTTCCACTGTGCTCAGGAATTTAACAATAGAAATTTAACCATATATTTTTAATAAACACATCTAACTTGTTTCCATCCTCAAACATGAAAATCCATTTTTTTATTTGTATAAATTTGCAGTTCCAAACTGAATTGCAAGGAACTAATTAAAGCCATAGAAATTATTCCATATCATTCACTTGTTAGCTTTTGACTTATTCTGTTAATACAATAATTGAACCTGAAGCACAGCTTGTTCCGCCTTATACTTGGATCAGTAATATGAATATTGTGCCATTTCTTTGACTTCCAGTAAGCTAAGTATTTCTTTGGATTTTTCCCTCTTCAATTATTAATAAATGTCTCAATTAAGTGAACCCTTATCACTAGGTTAATTTGTAACCAATATCTTAAAGTTGATTGGAAGAAAATATCTCAGGTTCAATAAGGAAGAGGGAATGTGCTCTGTTTAGGACCCCTGAAATGTTTTGCAATCATTAGGATTTAACAGTGATGATTAGATGTACCTCTTGTAAGAATCTGGGCTGCCAGGAACAGCCGGACCTCCAAATGTTCCTTTGCTATCTGTTCCAAGTTTCCAGACTTTCCAGATAATTCAGATGATTGTAAAGTCAAGCATAAATATGTTGACATTAAAAGTGGGGTTTCAGTAATGTTATGGGTTGTGCTTGTGCTTTGCAAAGACAGTCTGTTATTTTATTCCATTATTATCACCATATGGATTAAGTAGGCAGGAGTTATCCAGGAGTCACTTGCAGCACACCAACATTCTTTTATGCCCCCAGATTCCCAACAATAAATGAAGCATAATTTGTCTCTTCTCTTCTCTTCTCTTCTCTTCTCTTCTCTTCTCTTCTCTTCTCTTCTCTTCTCTTCTCTTCTCTTCTCTTCTCTTCTCTTCTCTTCTCTTCTCTTCTCTTCTCTTCTCTTCTCTCTTCTCTCTTCTCTCTTCTCTCTTCTCTCTTCTCTCTTCTCTCTTCTCTCTTCTCTCTTCTCTCTTCCCCTTCCCCCTTCCTTCCTTCCTTCCTTCCTTCCGCTAGTTTCAAGGGGCAAAATTCTTGCTTTAACTACTGATAGTAGTAGATCCTTCTATGTTTCAGTGCACTTTGGACATAAGTTCTTTCCAGCACTTTTGATCAGTTGTGGTAGTTTCCACTTATTCCATCAGAAACCTATCAGGATTTTACAATGTTTGACACCAATTTTTATAAGGCCTGTCTATCTTCTATTTTCTTTGAGTAATGTTCAACTGATTGTGATCTTAGCATGGTGTTGATCTGGAAGACACAAATAATGTCCCACACAGTAAACTCTTTGTTCTTCCATTATGTCCTATATCCACTTTAGTCACTTCTTTATACGATCACCATGTTGGTTATACAACTGCAATACGTAACACCAAGGATCGTTCCTAGGCAGCACAGTTGAAATACATTTAGGCTTCGTGTCACTTACCATGTCATCTTCCCTGTTTCACTGGTATATGTTACAGTTGGCAAATTAGCCCTGTTGTAAAATCAGAGCTTTGTTTCAGTGTTAATAGGTTACACAAACCAGATAGGGTGCAACCAACAAAATACTATAAATGTTTATCCAGTCCTGGATTTGATATCTATGACTGCAAAATATGGATGTGTTCACATCCAACAAGGAGTCTTATGCTTCCTCTAGAAATCCATCTTACTTTAAGCTTTTCTTAAAGGAATTCTTTTAACTTCTTAAAACTTCTGAAATCCTTTCCAAAATGAGCCTTGGCCCTGCCAGTTCTGAAGTGTGATTATTAACTGGGCCAAGCAAAGGCTGATCGTTCTTAACTTGACAGGAGTCACATACACCTACAATAGCAGGCATTTTTAACAGACAATAAAGCCAGTTTTAAAATATTCCACTCCTATTTAATGAATAGGGATATCTGGCCGGGAATTCTGACATCTGTAATTCCAACTTAACTGGAGAGCAATAGCTTTGAGTTGCAATAAAGCATACTATAGAAAACTCCTGCATGAAATTCATCTGAACCTAATTTTACACTGCATGACACTTTTATACTGCACATGTCAGTGAATGGATAGCAACATTAATCATTCCTAGGAACCATAGAAATTACATTTCCTTTGGTATCTTATACAATATCCATATATATTACTGCAGATGCTATCAGCAATGTATAAAATTCACAAATGTTGTATTATTGTAACACTGAGCATAAAATGTCAAAGACAGAGATAGACAGAGAGGTAGAGAAAAGAAGGGAGGAAATGAATTTGGAATAGAGGCTATTTTTTTAACATCTGAAGATTGGGTAGCAAAATAATCTACCATTCCAAACTTCCAAAGTTACCAATAACAAGTTCCAGATAACTTCAACTAACTTTGCTGAAGTTTATCCAGAATTCCTCAGGGAAAAGGCAGAAAACAACAGAGAGAGCTTCATAAATAATCACTTGCACACCACTGCCCAACTTTGGAGTTGTTGTTGTTTTTGGTTTGTTTGTTAGCTTGTTGCTTTGGCATGCCTAAAGCAGCAGTGATGCTTAGGAAACCCGTCAGGTATTTGGCACGAATGAATTTCTCATTAACAGAATTCTCTGCAGCATCCAAATTTTATTTGGCAATCACAGCAGTGAATGGGGAGGTTTCCAAAAACTTAAAGTATTGCCATATAGTAGGATTTAAATTTTAAAATAATGCTCACTGTTATTTCAATTTTTAAAAAGCTGCTTCCAAATAAAAACCAAATCTAACAAGACCTCTAGGTTCTTTTAAACGTCTTACTAAAATAAGAAATCATAGTTTGCTCATTGTGTGTGCCAGGACATTGTGTGGATTCTTGCAATGATGCCAGTGGTGGGATTCAGCCGGTTCGCACCACTTCGGCAGAACCAGTAGCTAATTTTTGGTTGCCCAGGCCCAGAATGGACTTCCGGAAGTGGCATCCACACATAGAATCAGTTGTTCACATATTTGAATCACACCACTGGCATGTGGTGATGCCTAATAAGTTACTTGCTCTCTCTCATCTCTGCTAAAATTCCAAATCCAATCAGGACTCTGTTTTTTATATAATAGTGGCTATGAATCATTTGTAAAATCATTTGGAAGCTAAAAATTAAACCTGATTGTACCTTACAGCACATCTTAAAATACCCATCTAAAGTCACAGTGAAATCTCTAATTAATCCTGATTTAATAGACACTGGATGCAACTAGCCAAATCTATATGCAGAGATTCCCCTAAAATTAACAGACAAATTAATTGCATTCAAAGTAGTCCAAAAGAGGCAGTTCAACTTTATCTTTATGTTATTACACCTGCAGCAATTCAGGGCATTTGTATAAGGATATCATTACACCACAGATGTTAATTGCCATAGTAAGATACTACATTCAGCTTATTTAACAGACATTTGGGGTTAAGGGGTACCCCTCTCCACCCACATGTACAGTAAAACAGTACACATGTTTCTGTATTGGCTTTTGTGAACATATTGTATCCGGAGATGCAATATATTCACAAAACCCAATACAGAAAGACTTGTTTTTCTATTTTCCCCCTCTACTGCAATGGCATCCATGGTATTCTTTTCAGTAAGAAAATATATTTACTAAAGATTTACAGGAATATTTTAATAGATAACCCTATTAAACCTTATCTCCTTTGTGAATGATGTATAGACTCTGAAACAACCAACAGATTATTACAACCCCATGGCATCACTGTAGTACACAAACCAACTAAACCCTCCAAAACATATTAAGTAAGCCAAAAGATCCAGTAGCCCAAGAAGAAAAAAGCACAAGTCATATACAATATACAGTATAAATATTGTAATAACCACTGTGTAGAACAGACAGGCAGAAGACTAGCAGAACATATTTATGAATACCAACTAGCAGTCAGAAAACATGATGAAAATTGTTTAATCTCACAACATATGAACAGATTCAACCATAGTTTCAACTGGGAAACTGTAAGCATCCTAGACCAAACCATATCTAAAAACATTAGGGAGTTCCTGGAAACCTGGCATTCAGACAAATACCAGTATATAAACCGAATCTGCAAAGATGAAGTCAGGAAAGCTAAGGCTCAGAACGAACAAAGACTTGCAACAAAAGTCAAAGATAATTTTAAAAAAACATTTCTTTCAACATATAAATAACTAGAAAAAAGTCAAGGAAACAGTAGGTCCACTTAAGGGAGAAGTTGGCAAGGAAGTAAGAGGCAGTAGAGAGAAAGCAGAGCTGCTTAACTCATTGTTTGCATCAGTCTTCATGCAAAAAGAAACTATAACCCAATATACCAAAAACCTAACTGACTAGAAATAAAAATTAAAATAAGCAAGAAAATGGTTAGAGAACACCTATCTGATCTTGATGAATGTAAATCACCATGACCTGATGGCTTACATCCAAGAATCCTGAAGGAACTGGCAGATGTTATATCAGAACCATTGTACCATATCTTTCAAAAATCCTGGAACACCTGGGAATTACCTGAGAATTGGGGAAAAACTGATGTGGTTCCCATCTTCAAAAAAGGGGGGGAAAACCAGACCCAGGAAACCAATCAGCCTAACATCAATACCTAGGAAGATACTGGAAAAGATAATCAAAAATAGATCTGCGAACATCTAGAAACAATTAAAGTTATAATTAAAGCTAGCATGTGTTTGTTAAAAACAGATCATGCCAAATCAATCTTATTTCATTCTTTGACAAAGTGACTAAATTAGTAGACCAGCGAAATGCTGTGGACATAGTATACTTAGACTTCAGCAAGGCATTTGACAAAGTAGACCATAACCTACTTCTTGGTAAGCTAGAAAATTGTGGGATAGACTTCATAACCACCAGGTGGATTTGTAACTGGCTGACAAACCATGCTCAATGAGTCATCCTTAACAGTAGGTAGTACATCTACATGAAGGGAAGTAAGCAGTGGGGTGCCACAGAGTTCTGTCAGGTCTAGTACTCTTCAATATCTTCATAAATGACTTAGATGATGGAATAGAGGGTGAACACATAAAATTTGCAGATGACACTAAGCTGGCAGGAATAGCCAACACCCCAGAAGGCAAGCTTAGGATCCAAAAAGGTCTTGACAAACTTAAACAGTGGTCCCTATCCAACAGTATGAAATTTAATGTGGAGAAAAACAAGGTTTTACACTTAGGCAGAAGAAATAGGGGTGACATGGTAGTACTCTTCCAGTATTTGAGGGACTGCAACAAAGAAAAGGGGGTCAAATTATTCCCCAAAGCACCAGAGGGCAGGACAAGAAACAATGGTTGGAAATTTATCAAAGAGAGAAGCAACCTGGAATTAAGGAGAAACTTCCTAACACTGAGGACAATTAACCAATAGAACAGCTTGCCTTCAGAAATCATGGGCGTTCCATCACGGGAGGTATTTAAGAAGAGACTAGACAGTCACTTATCTGAAATGGTATAGGGTATCCTCCTTCATGGATTACTGCCTTGTCGTGGCGAAGGGGCTTGCGTAACTCAATGAAGTTATGAGCTATGCCGTGCAGGGCCACCCAAGACGGACAGGTCATAGCAGAGAGTTCTGACAAAATGTGATCCACTGGAGAAGGAAATGGCAACCCACTCCAGTATCTTTGCCATGAAAACCCCATGGACAGTACTAAAAGGCTGGGGTCGCGATGGGTCGGACACGACTTCGCAACTAACAACAACAACAAATCCTCCTTGAGCAGGGAGTGGGACTAGAAGACCTCCAAGGTCCCTTCCAGCTCTATTCTGATTGATTGATTGACATATAGAAATTAACCACATTTACGTACCATTCAAAAGACACAATGAAAAAGTTAAGAAGAAAACACATTCTCTCCAGTAGCCTACATCTAGATAAGCAGGGATTAACACCAGACAACTATCAAGCAGAAATTAGTACCCTAATCAAAGAACTACCAAAGAGAAAATCACACTCCCACCCACACTGACAGAGCAAGCTACTATATATAATCAGGGAGCCCACTGCATACTCACTAGAACTGATGATATGGTCTGGTTTAGTAATGAAGAATCTGCAAGCAAACAACCAACTCAGAGAGCACCAAAGAGTCTACCAACCATGAGCTACATGTACTTTCTTTTGTTATGGTTCATTTTGCTTAAGAGAAGAGGTCATTGAAATTGCTTTGATGACCTATCTGAATGGCTTAAAAAGGCTCTAGATTGACCATCTCCATCATGACCTGTGTTGCTCACAGAATTACCCAAAGAGATTTAAACCTGACAACTTTGGTCAACACTGATGGAAAAGATCAAAGATCCTTTCTGTTGTTGTTGTTGTTGTTTCATAGTGCAAGCTTTACATGAGATGATTGGGAAAGTAACAAGGACCCTTTACTTTGCTCCAGGAAGCAACAAGAACAACTTAATTCACTTTTCTACCACATTAAAGGCTTTGTTTTTCATATTTAAAAAGTGGGTAGGGTATTTTCATATGCTATTTTATAGGAAATGACTTAGCAGGAGGCATGGCAGAAAGATAAGATAAGATAAGATAAGATAAGATAAGATAAGATAAGATAAGATAAGATAAGATAAGATAAGATAAGATAAGATAAGATAAGATAAGATAAGATAAGATAAGATAAGATAAGATAAGATATAACCTTTATTGTCATTTTTTTTACTGTGGGCACAACGGCACACATCAAAAATGAAATTTAGTTCATACATGACACACACCTAAACATACTATCTACAACATATGTATAGACCCACACCCCTACATATACATAGCAAATAAATATTAAATACTGTCCATCTTGAATATATAACGGAAGGAGGAAGCTTGAGAGTTCACAAGGTTAATGCTGTATGGAATGAAACTATGGCTGAATCTGGATGTTCTGCTATGGATACCACGAAGCCTCCTCCCAGAAGGTAACAAGGAAAACAGGTCGTGAAGAGGATGTGTAGTGTCCCAGATAATCTTATGGACCCTGCTCAAGCAACACTTCTGTGCTATGTCCTGGATGGGAGGGAGGGAACTGCCAATGATCTTTTCGGCCATTCTCACCACTCTCTGCACCGCTTTCCTGTCTGAAGCAGTGATGCTTCCAAACCAGACTGTGATGCTGTATGACAGGATGCTCTCGATTGTCCCCCTATAGAAAGTGGTCAGGACAGGGGAAGGAAGATGTGCTTTTCTCATGCGGCGCAGAAAATGCAGGCGCTGCTGTGCCCGCTTCACCAGTTTCTCACTGTTGAGCGACCAAGTCAGCCTACTCGTTAGCTGCACACCCAGGAATTTGATGCTGGTAACCATCTCCACAGGTGAATCATTAATGCACAGAGAAGTGTGGCTGTGCCTGCCTTTTCTGAAATCGACAATGATCTCTTTGGTTTTTCCGGTATTTAAAACTAGGCTGTTTTCCTTACACCAGTTCACCAACCCCTCAACCTCCTTGCGGTAAGCTTTCACCTTGTCATCCTGAATAAGGCCCACTACTGTTGTATCATCTGCGAACTTCACAATATGGTTGATGGCAAACCTAGCACAACAGTCATGGGTCAACAGAGTGAACAGCAGCGAACTTAAGACGCAGCCCTAAGGAGAACCTGTGCTCAAGAAAATGGTATTAGAGGTATTTGTTCCAACTCACACATATTGGGGCCTGTTGGTAAGAAAATCAAGAATCCAGTTGCACAAAGGAGTGTTTAAGCCTAAAAGGCCTAAAGGACAATAAATTTGACACAAATATTTTTAAATGGTTCACAATGGATTGAATTTGCAGGAAAAACTGTGATCTTGTTTTACACATCCTAGAAGCTAATTGTATATTTTAGTACATTCTACAAAACGTCCTTTTTAGTCAGGGAACTAGACAAATTCTGCATCATTCCCATAATATTGGTAGCTGTGCTTTCTGTTCTTACAGTAAGTTAATTCTTCAAAGGAAAATGATACCAGGAAGTCCAGTTGCCTTGTGAAAAAGCATATTTGGGATACCATTAGGTCCCCCAGAATGTCTATTATCAGTTACTATGTTATTTTATTCATATCTTGGTTTTCTTGAAACCTCAATATTTCCTCTTTCATCATTTTAGATAGGATGGTGGTAAAGTATCTGGTTTTTCAAAATAGTGTGTAATTAATACCATGGGCTAACAGATTTTATCATTTTTTTGCCAATATCTTTTTCTCTCATCGCTTTGCTTGAATCTTTAAATTCCTCTATTTCTTTCTGTCCATTCTCATTTAATTATAAACACTAAGTGGCATAGCCATTTCATGAAACCAGTATCTAATTGCCAAGCATAATTCTTCTTCCCCTAGTCTTCAATCTTTTAAAAAGCTATTTCTACCAAGCAAAAGGAATCTAAGGGGCTGCTGTTAATGAGATTCTTTTTCTCATAGTCTTGGGAATCCAACAATGGTTAATTCATTTGTCCCATGAAACAAGGCTTTGTTCCATGCTGCCATGTCCTTTTGCTTGTGCAAGGTAATACGCAAGCAAATAAACAAGGCAGTAAAGTATATAGGATATTGGTTTAATGCAACTTTCTGATAGAATGAAAGGTCAAAGGCTTGCATCAGTATTTTTTTAATTTGGTTTTCTGGTTTAACATTCAAAAAAGAGTAGCTGGGCATGTTCTGCATGAGACTATGTATGTGATTGTGAATAGACTGCACATATTGTTCATATGGTATTAAAAAAAAAAAAGACAATGTTAGTTCTACCTTAAGACAACCAGTTTGGTATAGTGATTAATGGCATCAGGCCAGAAACCATGAGACCGTGAGTTATAGTCCTGCCTTAGGCACAAAACCAGCTGAATGATCTTGGGCCAGCCACTCTCTTTCAACCCTAGAAAGGAGACAATAGCAAACTACTTCTGAAATGTTTCTAAAAAAACTGTAAGGATTTATCCAGGTAGTCACCAATAGTCAAAACTGATTTGAACATTTAAAAAAAAAATTGTTCCATCTAGAATTCCAAAAGCATTTAAAACTATATTATATATCTTACAACTCTGGGGATGTATTTTAAGATTCCAAGCAAGCATTACTCAGATGTAATATGGAGACTAGCTTCCTTCTCCTCTTCCTTATATTCTCCTTTTCCTCTTCTTCCTCCTCCTCCTCCTCCTCCTCCTCTTCCTCCATCATACTGGTATGGAAGCTTATTTCAAAACTTCTGTCCTGATAGCTAATCATGAAAAGCATAGTCATAATGTGAATAATAATATCTCAAATTGGGGGGGGGGGAGGAAAGATATATACTGATAGATTGATAGATTAGTACCAGTAATATGAACAGGAATCTTTTGTGTAAGAGGAAACTAATCATTTTGATAACTCAATGGTGGGGTTTTTTTTTTACTTCCTTTTGTTCCATCCTGCAGATATATGTTGTTACAATAACAGTTCATTGTAAATGCAAGTTTGGGAATGGGATGGAGATGAAGCAATTTCACATAATGGAAAACTGCAAAGTAGTTTTAGATAGCCTCCTACAATATTGATATCCATCTCAAACTAAATCCTATGAGAAATATCTTCGTAATTTAACCTATTTTTTAGTTCCCACTTGAATGGAAAAATTTTACATTTTAAAGAGATTTATCAGTTCATGAAGCTTTTTCATTGTTTCAAAGGGTAACTGAGCACAAGAATTCTATTTCCCTTAAGGGATATTCATTAGCTTTCCAAAAGATTTAGTTTCTAATTAAGCTTCTGGGGTTTATAACAAACAATGTATGCAGTCAAATATTGTTGCTTAATCCACCTAAAGATTCATTATGAGATCAGTCTCCTCATATCAATTTATGTAATAATGACTGAAATTTTAGACGGAAATAAAATAGGTTTCAATGCAAGAATTTGAAAAATTGTGAAGAATAAACCAATTATTTTCAAAAGGTTTTAAATCAGACCAGAGCCCATGGCAATCTTGATACTTCTTCTGTATGCAACCTTGAGTAGTTTTGATTTAAAAATCTAATACATGATCATTATTATTACAGTAGTGCGGTATTTTACTTAGTTACTCATTCCCGGCCTTCAATGTAATCTATCTTCTATATCAATTTGCATTTAACTAAAGGATAAATATTTATACATATTTGAATAGAAGAAAATTATCTTCTACATGAACAGACCATAGAAGCTACATGGATAGACTATAATTTCAAAATGTGAGAATCTGTGAGCATCCTAGACCAAACTAAATCCAAAAATGCTAGGGAAATCCTGGAATTCTGACAAATCAGCCATACAGGTAAAATACATATACAAATCAATAGAACGTGGCAATAAAAAAGCTAACAAGGAATCAAAAGACTGGAAAACATCCTCTTAGGCAGCCTACACCCAGATAAGCAAGGATTAATATCAGAAAAATAGTTAAACAGAAAACAATACCCTACTCAACGAGAAAACTACACCCGCACCAACACTAACAGGGCAAGCTACTATATATAAACAAAGAAAATAAACCACACTCACAGGCACTGATGATGTTACCTAGTCAGGTAATGAAACACCTGCAAGCAAACAACTGAACTCAGAGAGCACTAAAGACTCCACCATTCAACCCCAAGCTACATATATTTCTTCTATTGGCTAACAAAAATTACCCACCCACACAACCCACCCTATCTCAAGACCTGGGAGAACTAGTTTTTCCTTACAAGAGTTAGAGCAGCATAAAGCTCTCAAGTTATTGCCTACTTCTTCTAGGTTGACCAATAATCTAACTCAGTTCAAGTGTTCTTCTACGTAGGAAAGAAAACATAAAACATACAGTAATTCTGCAATTTTGATTGAAACTCGCACAATTTTAATATCTCTAAAGCAGTTGTCTTCATAAAGGGAATGAAAAACCAGAATTATGTGTAAATGCTATATTCATGCACATTTTTCCATGTTATGTTTAGCTGACTACTGATCCTGTGGACTTCAGGACTTTAGGCATCTGAACCTGTAAGCAGATTCTTCCTTTTACTTGTGGAACCATGAGGTGAAAAGATGTGGTATCATCTCTCAATTATTAAGTATTTTACATTTCATTTGTTTGTGTCATTCTTCTGGTTTGTGAATGTGTAGGCCAGGGATGGTGAACCTTTTAGAGACCGAGTGCCTAAAAACTGGCCCCGCCCCTGCTTCGCCCCACCCCGCCTGCCCGCAGGGCCACTCACTGCCTCCAGGGCCCGCCTCAGATCACCCAGGCAGCCCAGCAGCGCCATGGCGGCCACACCCTCTGCCTGCGCCCCGCAGCATCAACTGTGCGTGATGGGGCGTGAGGGCAGAGTCTTGACTACACTGCCTGGCTGCCATGTCCTTGGCTGCGCTGCTCCGTGTGGGCCACGCTTGGGGGCGACTCTCCTCCAGAGGGGCTGCTGGTGAGGAGGGGGTCGCGGGAGGAAGCAAGGCTGGGGCAATGGCACGTGTGCCCACAGAGAGGGCTCCGAGTGCCGCCTCTGGCACCTGTGCCATAGGTTCGCCACCACTGGTGTAGGCATTTACAAACATGCATACCCAAACACATATTACATATACATTTTTCTGTAATTGTATTTATTACATTCCTGATTTAAGTATTTCCTCCTCCTCCTCGTCGTCCTCTTTTTTGCACCACATAACCAGGAATTATTATATCCCCTCATTATATCTGAATATGGGCCTAGGTAATTGCTGAGATTTTGTAATATATTAGTCAACAACTCATTTTAAATTTTTAAATTTAATTTCATAGTTTCCTGCACTGATTTCAGTAGACAGAAGTACAACTATCTTTTTAAATAGCACCTTTTAATACTAAGAAAAAAAATATTCTGACTAAAATAAAAATATTCATAATAAGACTCAAGTGTCCCTTGCTTACTTCCCCCCCCCTTTTTTTTTAGTTTTACATTTTACTGCCATTTTTCTTGAAACTGAATTGAATGATTACCTTGTTGCATATATTATCTATAATGTTCTCTTATTTAATGAGTATATTAAACTGAGGTGCAAAATTCCTGTCAAATGCCAGGGAGAAACATTAACTTCTCCATTAACAGTAAAAGAACATCTCGTGCATAAAATACATGGAAGTCAAATATGTGGTTATTCAAGTTAAAGGTTTTTTTTTTTTTTTTTTTACTTCAGACAGTTGAGGACTTTGACTGTTCAAAAGCACGGTTTCATTAATGATTACTTGTTCAAATAAACAGACACTTATCTCTTTATAATGAAGGTCAGCAGCAGAACAGTAAATCAGATTTCAATATACATTCTAAAGCTATAAAATATGTAGTGGTTTTGAACATCTAATTTTATACTGCTGTTATACGGTTCCCACGTCTTCTATGTGTGATACAAATGCCCTGATTGTAGGCAAACTCAACAATGCTTGACCTTTGTCAGCTGTTACCATCTATATCACAGATGTTGCAACTTCTAAGTACATGTTTTCCTAGAAGATCAGCATAAAGTTGTCCATGCTTCACATATTCCATTGAAACTCGCTTGACATTGAGTCAGTACAGAGAGGATACAGTGTAAGTCATGAAACTTTTAAATAAGTCCTTATAATTTACCATAGGTGATAAATATAATAACAGAATGCCTGCAAGCTAAAAATGTCATTCTTGGAGAAAAATGTGACTTCTTTTTTGATGGAAAGAAGGTTTTTTTGATATGATTGACTATTGGGACATAAGATACAAATGTCGAAAACTACTGCTCTGCTTCATCATTCTGTCTCCAGAGTCCATCAGGACACTTCCAGAAAATAGATAAACAATATATGAATGCAATAGCACTTTCTGCTTAGATGTTTCAGCAATTGATATTAGGGCACATATTGGCCTTGGATAAGGGAAATGTATTCTGGACATCAAGACTAAAAGCTATTTGTATAGCTATCCAAAGTAGTGTCCATCACACTATCTGATCTTGAATCCCATAAATTAAAGATTTGGTTTGAAAAAGTACATTATGAATCACCTACCATTCAACTTCCTTGGCTACCCTGGGTTCTAGAATTATTAAAGATGTTTCAAATTCCTAATAATCTTAAATTGTACCACAAACTGATGTGGTTCCCATTTCAAAAAAGGGGAAAAAAATCATACCCGGGAAACTACCAATTAGCCTAACATCAATACCTGGGAAGATATTGGAAAAGATAATCAAAAAAACATATCTGTGAACATCTAGAAACAATGAAAGTTATAAGCCAGCATGGGTTTATTAAAAATAGATCATGGCAAACCAATCTTATTTCATTCTTTGACAAAGTGACTAAATCAGTAGACCAGCAAAATGTTGTGGACATAGTATACTTAGACTTCAGCAAGGCATTTGACAAAGTAGACCACAACCTACTTCTTGGTAAGCTAGAAAAATGTGGGATAGAGTAGCTGGCTGGCAAACTGTATTCAACAAGTTGTCCTTAATGGTACTACGTCTACATGGAGGGAAGTAAGCAGTGGGGTACCACAAGTTTCCATCTTAGGCCCAGTACTCTTCAATATCTTCATAAATGATTTGGATGCGGGAATAGAAGAGGAACTCATCAAATTTGCAAATGACACTAAGCTGGCAGGAATAGAAGACAAGCTCAGGATCCAAAAACATCTTGACAGATTTGAACAATAGGCCCTATCCAACAATATGAAATTTAATGTGGAGAAAAGCAAGATTTTACACTTAGGCAGGACAAACAAAGATACAAGTACAGATTAGGTGAAAGCTGGCTCAAAAACAGTAACTGTGAGAGGCACCTTGGAGTCCTGGTGGATGATCACTTAAATATGAGCCAGCAGTGTGCAGCAGCAGCCAAAAAAGCTAATACAATCCTTGATTGTATAAACAGAGGCATAGAATCAAAATCACGTGAAGTATTAGTACCACTTTACAAAGCCTTAGTAAGACCACACCTGGAATACTGCATCCAGTTTTGACCACCACATTACAAAAAAGATGTTGAGACTTTGGAAAAATTGCAAAGAAGAGCAACTAAGATGATTAAAGGCCTGGAGACTAAAAAATGGTTGCAGGATTTGGGTTTGACTAGTCTAGAGAAAAGAAGGACTAGGGGGGACATGATAGCAGTATTCCAATATTTGAGAGGTTGCCACAAAGAGGAAAGGGTCAACTTATTTACCAAAGCACCTGTAGGCAGGACAAGAAACAATGGATGAAAACTAATCAAGGAGAGAAGCCACCTGGAATTAAGGAGAAACTTCCTAACAGTGAGAACAATTAACCAACGGAACAGCTTGCCGTCAGAAGTTGCGGGTGCTTCATCACTGACAGTTTTTAAGAAGAGACTGGACAGTCATTTGTCTGAAATGGTATAGGGCAGGGATGTCAAACTGCTGGCCCATGGGCTGGATGCGTCATGGTGAAACCACACCCACCCCATTGCCGGCAATGGAAAAAAGTTGCAATACATCACGACACATTATGTGACATTGTGAGTTTGACACCCCTGGTATAGGGTCTCCTTCTTGAGCAGGGAGTTAAACTAGATGACCTCGAAGGTCCCTTCCAGTTCTATTCTGATTATTACAAGTATTTGCATCATTTATAGGGTAATATCCCATCATCACAGAGAGGTGTAACTGCAATTCCCTATGAAATAAATTTATAGAGAGAGTCTTGAATCATCACAACATGGAGGAGTACACACGCATCCTGAAATAAGTATAAGCTTCCTAGACAATTATATCCATGTACTTTTTATCAGACCAAATAAACACTAATACGATCTAATAAAATAAAATAAATATTATGCCAAGATGCAGGGGGGGGGGAAGGTGTATCAGATATGTTATATATGAAGTAAAGTTGGGACAGAGTGATATAATCAAATTGAGAAAAAGAAATTGGAGTTAGCCAAGCTAATGATTAGTTTATTAAATTAGGCGAGGAGGAATTAATGGCTCAGTAAGAAAATTTATAAGAAATGAGAAGGACCTTATCTGTTCCTGGCATTGTACAATCACATTTAAATCTTCAAGATATGTGCTAGCTCAGATTTGTACACAGCACTGGAAAAGCTTTTCCAATTTTTAAAAATTAATAAGTAATGATTTAGATTTAGATCTCATCTTTCTTCTAAAATCTAATGATGGAATACATAGCACTTGATCTTTTCTCAACAACAATTCTATGCATTAGGTTGGGCTGATAAAGAGTAAACTACTGAAAAACCATTTTTATTTCTTCCTAGGATTTTTGACACAAGTGCAAGCTTTTTCTTTCTTTTTTCAGATCATCCAAATGTTGATCCTTTGGTTGCTACAAAAATTGACCAACCAGTTTTTTATCTGAACTTGACATCATGGAATGAGACAAAGTGACTGGGCCAAATCACACAGTTCGTTTTCATGTCTATGGTAGGACTAGAACTCACAGTCCCCTGGTTTCTAGCTTGGTGCCTTAACAACCAGACCAAACTGGCTCCCAATATCTTAACCACCATCACATGCAATATGTTGCAATTTTATGAAACATAGTTTGCAAGGCAGTGCTACTCATTACTTCATTTAATTCTGGCTTCTACCTATTTTAAAAATGAATATGGTTATGTATATGAATGTATATGTTTGATATGCAATAGAAGCATCAACACAGGAACAATGTAGTTAAACGTTTCATTTTTACATGGATTAAATTTAACTTTGTTTTGATTGTGAATGAAATAAACTCTTCTGGAAGTACAATAAAGATTTGGTTATATTCACCAAATTTACCTATTTAAATTGCAACCAGAAGATGGCAGCCTCTTCATATGTTAACAATACAATTTGCTTCTGAGGGCTTGATAGATAGATAGATAGATAGATAGATAGATAGATAGATAGATAGATAGATAGATAGATAGATAGATAGATAGATAGATAGATAGATAGATAGATAGATAGATAGATAGATAGATAGATAGATAATAGATAGATAAAGAGAGATAGATAGATGGATAGATAGATGATAGATAGATAGATAGATAGATAGATTAGATAGATAATCGCTAGATAGATAATATAGATCAATAGATGATACCTTATTGTCTTTTTTTATTGTGGGCAAACTCACACATCAAAACATGAATTTAGTTGCACCTCTCAAAGTGACAACCACATACATGGCACACACCGAAACATAATATATCCAACGTATAGACTCACACCCCTACATATACATAACAAATTAAATATTATGATACTGTCCGCATCTTGAATATATAACGGAAGGAGGAGGCTTGATAGTAACAGGTTCTGCCTGTATGAATGAAACTATGGCTGAATCTGGATGTTCTGCACATAAAACAAGCCCTCCTCCCAGTAGGTAACAAGGAAAACAGGTCGTGAAGGAGGATGGGGTAGTTTATTTGGGTTTGAATGATTTGAACATCAGGTCAAAAATGTTTCTTCATTA
This sequence comes from Azemiops feae, assembly GCA_023970755.1. NCBI lineage: Eukaryota > Metazoa > Chordata > Lepidosauria > Squamata > Viperidae > Azemiops > Azemiops feae. The sequence continues at coordinate 360,755 of JALGBA010004088.1, read as the reverse complement.
TTACACGGTTTTGAATGAAAAAATGCTAAATAACCTATTCCAAAATATAACATTATTGCATGTATCCCAGTGTGAACTAAATACAGAATTGTAATGTCAGGCTTTAGTAGCTATGGTGAGATAGTTGTCCTACATACTCATGCCAAGATGCTTAAATTGCACCATAATTCCTACTTGAAATTCAAGGTATCAGCAATCTATTAGATGGATAGATTAAATCAAAGAATTCAAATTCGTCAACATTTAATTCTAGGGCAACGTACAAATTTAGAGCGTTCATGCTAAAATGTGTATTTTGCTACGCCGTCTCAGTGTAATATATTTGACATGACAAGTCAGTTAATCACAGGAATTAGCTTGCCTTTCAAGGACTGATTTAGAAGCCCTTGTTGAGATGCTATTTAACATGTTGGCTATTTGGGTAGAGATCAAATAAAAACCACCAGTAATAAATCCAGTATCAATTATTTTTGGAAAAGTACATACAGCAGTACAAGTTTTACCCATAAAACTCTACATAAAAAGAAGTCCTAGATTTTCTGAGAAGAAAGTCATCTGTGTACAAATGATAAGACTTCTAATCAGACAGTATTAATATTTTGGTGTTCCAAACTCTTCCCAATACATATACCCCATAGAACCCATTATTATACAGAACAAGGTATACTATGTGTTGTAGGCCTACAACAGAATTCAAGTGGGTAAGGTGAGCTTTATTGTCTTCATGAAAATGCTTGGAGGGTACACACTTTTCTCAATGAGGCTCTCACATATGTGCACTTTTCGAGCATGTGTTCCTAGGTGGAAATGGTGTCCATGGTATACAAATAGTGTACACATAGCACACTAACGGACCTGCGTACTTGTTTCGCTACAGGGGCATAAATATGTATGTTTTGTTTTGATGTTTCTTTCCTTTGCTTGCTTCTTTAATCAGGATTCAAAACAATCTTCAAAAAGTATTAGAATCTCCTTTCTAGAGATGTTTTAAACATGAAATTATTGCCTGGTAGGGTATTGGTAATGATCTATATATTTTTCATTCTATGATTTTATCTTTACAAATTGCTTGCTTTGAAAGAATGCTTCACACGAAACTTTATCAAAGGAATAACAATCCTTTCATAGAGTGCCAACCCTTTAAAGGAAGTATTCCTATTGAAATGACTTTCATCACTTGGTACTATTTGTCGATGGTCATATGTAATGTTTTATCCAGGTTAGAGTTTTTCCCATGTATTTGTTGTGCTATATATGTAAAATACAACTGAGTATTAATGAATAAACATCTACAAATAAATCTAAAGTAAGAGGAAAAAAAATAAAAGAAGTGAATCAGTAAGAAATAGCCAAAAGTCAAGAAAAACTGAGAATTGAAGAAAATATAGAAAGCAAGAAAAGATATGCAAGAAATCGCTTCTAAATTCTTCAGAGTAGTTGTATAAGTGCAATTATATTTTCAAACCTCTCTCAAAAGTTACATCATGATTCTTCTTTTCTATAATCTAGTCTATGTAATCTCAAAAACCTAAATTACAAGTTTGGCATTTTTTCTCATATTTCATATAAAATTGTACCTTTAGGATGTTCCGGAACCATATAATGTAGCATGATGTCTCTGCTCTAATTTTTTAAAAAGTCAAAAGGTTTTAAAATAGAAATTAAAAAAGATTACGATATGAAACAAAGTAAGTCAGAATTGAATATTATAATTGGTTTACCCAATGATAACGTGTAATTGCTAAATGTATAAACTTTTGTTGAAAGTTGAATGGCAGAACAGATCGAAATTTATTGTATGAGTAAAGTGGGCTAAGAATTTTGATAATTCTTTATACATGATGTGTACATACATGTGAAAATATGTGCTCAAAGCAAGTGAGGAAAAATCACACTTAGACTTATATACCCCGCATAGTGGCTTTACACTACGCCTGAGCATTGTTAACAATGTCAACATATTGCCCCCCAACAATCTGTCCTCATTTTACTGACCTCAGAAGGATTGACGGCTGAGTCAATCTTGAGCTTATCATGATCAAACTCCTTGGCAGGGGCGAAAATTGAGCCTGCAATACTGCATTCTTAGAACTGTGGCCACAGGGTTGAAATGTACACTGGTTACGATCTCAAGGACAATTTTATAAAATTGATCATTGGTACTGACTCCACATAAAGATTATGGCTATAATATTATCAACCCGTAGACTGGAAACCAGAGAATCTTTTCTGCTGGTTTATAAACAGAAAATAGAGTACAGAAGACACGTACTTAAATCCTACATATCACAAACGGCAGCACGCATAGGTCACGCAGTTCTGGAAAATGAGAATATCCATCAGAGGAATAATGATAAAAAATCCTGACTGTGCAGAGATGGACAAATTAACAAAAGAGATAAAAGAAAAGGGAAGATACAGGAGTACGGTCTAATATGGAATCTTGGTATGATTGGTTGTAGATTAGAAAAAATAATATAATAAATGTAGAAAGGTCAAAATGGAAAATGTTGTATAGTGCATGTTTATAGTAACATCTTTTTATTTTTAATATGAGTATAGTGATAAAGGAAGAAAATGGAAACAAGAAACAATGGGACACAAGGAAAAAAATATAGTTAAGAAGAATAAGGGGGGGGGAAATGTATATAATAGAAGATTACTGTGTGTTTTTTTTTATTTTTTTTTGGTTTTTTTTTTTTTTTTTTGTGTTGAATTATTTGTTTTTTTGTTTTTTAGTTAGGTTTTACTTTTTTATTATTTTTTTTTTTTATTTTTTTTTTTTTACGTAGGTGGGAAAAGGGAAAGTTTTTTTTTGTTTAATATATTCTTTTTTTTTTTATTTGTTGCGTTACGAAATTGCTGTTCTAGAAAAAAGGAGTATAGCACTATTGTGTCATTGTGTTTATGTTTTGTTGTATTTAAAAAAATAGATATTAAATAAAAAATTTATGACTATATAAAGGCGTTTCAATATTATATTGGAAATGGAACATATGAAGGACATTTCATCATGCTTGTTAAATATTAAAAAAAGCTTTTTAAAAATGAATCAATATATATTTTCCTTAGAGGATTGTAAAGATGTAATATTCAAATGAAGCCAAAACCTTTCTTTTTAGAATTAATTAACTGTTAAAATTACAAGTTTAGAAAAGTCAACGGAAGATTGTTTCTCAACAATATGACTACTGTGGCAGGAGGATTTACTATTTCACAGAGGTGGAAAGGTTGACACTGACCCCCTAAGGGAACGGGTAGTCATTTGACTCAGATTTTGCTGAAATGGCTACAGTCTTCTTTAATTAAAGAAACCATCTATTCTAAAACGAACAGAAGTGTGCCTTTGTCACTTGTCAGTCTAAAAAAACTACGCAGGTCTCCGGGCATTGCACACAAACACTCTTTCTTCAGGAATCTGACTTTCTGATTCTGTTCCTCCAGCTATACCAGTTTTCCTCATTTCTGTGAATAAACTCAGTTATCAAATAATAAAGCACTTCAATATAACGGGCTATTCTGCTCAAAGATCATCCTGACCTATATTGCTTGACATCAGTTGATTCACCACTTGAACTGATTTAGTTCTGGCTCTCGGGACATCTTAATTTTTTCCAGAACTGAGCTTTGCAAAGCTTTGGTGTTTGTTTCCCTACTAAATTTAGTGTGTAACCCCACTTCCAGTTCTTAGTTTAGTTTGCACCAGCAGGCTGACATTAAAAGCATAGCTGTTTTCCCTCCTTCTCTTTACAGAGTATAATGGACCCTATTATCATGGATTGTTTTTTTGGGCTTCCCTATTTCCTTAGTGAAGTCGAAGGGTGATGTGGGTTTCCCCCAGATGGAAACTGGAATAATGATTCATCTCCCTCTCACTCTACCCTCTCCCTCTACCCTCTCCCCTCCTGCTCCCTCTCGTTTTGTGCATGTGGTATAGGGAGAGAGAGAGATGCTCTTGCTTCTCTTGTCTCATTCAGATTCCCATTTTCCAGAGAGCTCCCATGCCACACCCAACAGGATGCCTGTTCAACAATGAAGTATGTGCAATGACATTCCTAAACATAGGGAAACGCTGCCGCATCTTGAGCAGCTAAAAGAAAGATTGGAAAAGAAAAAAAGCCTAACTTTAAGAAATGAGAACCTGGAGGACCAGAATTCTGCCTCTAAGCATTCCTATGAAATGCTCCCTGAATACAAATGGAATTGTCTTCTTGGACAAAGAGAGACCCACAAATGTCAGGGCAGCTCAGTTCAAAGTCCTTGGAACTGCACAAGTGACAGAGCAACTGGAGTGAATTGCATAGTGGTGCAAGGCCCAGTTCTATATGCATTTAGGGGTTTCAGAATTAAGCAACGACATTCGTAAACTCGGTCGACCTACATGATATAATATCCATGCTCTGAAGTTGTAGCTTTGGGGATAGCTTGCATCAAGCATCTGGAAGAGAAAATGAATATGGATATAAATAAAATAAAGGACTGTAATCAGTTATAAAGACAAAAATTTTCCAAGAATTGCTTTTATTTTAAATTCCGAATGGAGATGGAGGAGGAGGAGGAGGAGGAGGAGAGTAGGAGGGAGGAGAGGGAGGGGAGGAGAAGGGAAAGGATAAAGGAGAGGAGGAGGGAGGAGGAGGAGGAGGAGGAGGAGGAGAATAGAGAAGGAGAATGTAGAATGCGAAGGAGAAGGAGACAGAGAAGCTATGGAGAGGAGAGAAGAAAAGAGACAAGTAGAAAAAGGAAGAAGGAGAAAAGTCAAGACAAAAAAATACCAGAAAAAGACAGCAGCCGAAGAAAGCAGTAATAAGCCAGAAGCGATTACGAAGAAGACATACACAGAATAATGAAGAGAAGCGAAAACGACTCCGGAATGAGCAATGGTATGAGAATGAGAAGGCTACAGTTCTACGTAGACGGCTCAGGAGAAGGAGCACGGACAGAAACTTAAATTGTAGAATGATCCCGAAGTCGCATTACTACGGACGAAGAAAGAAGAAGAAAGAAGAAGAAATAAGAAGAATAAGAAAGAGAATGAAGATTTAATTAAGAAGAGTAAGAAGAAGAAGAAAAGAGAAGAGAAGATAAGAGAAGAAGAATAATAAGAAGAAGGAATAAGTATCTGCTGAACACTAGATTATGCTTCACAAACCAAACTTTTCCACACAACTGCAAGGAGAAATCTATGGGATTTAAAAGGGTTTTCAACAATTCTGTTATTGTAGTTACTCATACTTGTTTAGAGTGTGTGGCCATATAAATCGTTTTTAAATCATAATGATTGGAAAGGCATGCAGAAACCATAAGGTTACATTGAGGATGCACTCAATAAGTATGTGAGGAACATGCGCATAGATGTTCACTCGAAAAAAGTTAAAGTATACTTCTATAGAGATGGTGTCAGAGGTAACTGGTGGGCAAACATCTTGTATTACCTTGTTCTCCAGAGAGAAAGATGAAAGTTACTTCCACAACCGCACAGATGTGTAAAAGATACATTTCACATTCTAGAGCCAATTTGGTGGAGTGGTTAAGCCATCAAGCAAGAAACTGGGTGACTGGGGCTCTAGTCTCACTTGAAGGCACAGACTCGGCTGGGTAACGTTGAGTCCAGTCATTTCTCTCAGCCCAAGGAAAGCAGGCTTGGTAAACCACTTCCAAAATCTGCTAGAAAAAACTGCAGGACAATTGTCCATGCAGTTGCCAGGAGTCAACATTGACTTGAAGGCACTTTACATCACCCCCCCCCCCCAAATGCTACTGAAACCCAAAAAAAAGCCACTATGTTTTCATAAGCTGACTACAACTGAAAAGAATGAACCTTCACTTAAATTGATAAATACAGAATTGCAGTTGGAAAGCTCCTCTCAATCAGCAATTAACAATACCAGCTTTGCTGCTAATAGTAATTCCTGTGCAGGAAGATGCACACCAAGACAAGGGAATGTATTGAAATCAATCAGTAGGATGTGCAGAAACCTCAGGCATTTAACTTAATGCTCCCAGGTGCCATCAGGAACTTCCCATCCTGAATAGATGGTATGGATACCAACTGGGCAAAAAGAAAAGCAGATCAAAAGGTGACATCCCTATTTCCTATTGTGTGAGTTTTCTCAAGACAGTATGATATGAAGAGGATTTTGGATAGTTTAATTTTTGCAGCCTAGATAGAGTACCTTACGGAGAAAGGATACATTATTCCCGAGATAAATTGAGAGGTTTTAAATACACTATCTCACGCCTACCAGTTGAACATTTATTAGAAAAACTGCAAGAAATCTTGGTGCTTTTTTCAAAGACAGAAAGTGTGGTTTGCAAATCAATACCGATCATATGAGAGTTGGACAGTCAATCTCCAGTGGCAAATACTGTCTGAATCAAAGCCATGAAGATAAAATAAAACTTAATTAAATTAAAGATCATAGCTAGAGTAACAAACAATATTCCAGATTTTGGTCATGTGGCTACTATATACGGAGCTATACACATGTAAACTTTGGAAGATACTCGAGAATAAAATGAGTTGTTGCTTTCCAGGCATACTGTGTTTGTTAGTGCTTTGACTCCGATTAACTCTTCCTACATTATTGGGTGCTTGAATATATTGTTATCCCAGTTATCTTAATTACTGAGTTTTAGAATAAGATTACAATCATTAAGATAGCAAATAAAACTCAAACCTATATTTCGTAAGTCAGAGTATAAATATTGCTATAGAGTCAACTATAATTACTTCAGCACAGCCTTTCATAAAAGTGCATATGCTGGCGTTAAAAAAAGTCTACAATTAATTCTTAAGTGACACCACTATCTGATGTTTGAATTCAGTTTGCTCGGACCGAAGAATTCATTTTTCATTCATTTTGAAAGAGTTATAATAGGAGACTGACATTTTATTAAAATTCACAAGCCCTGAAAAATTAAACTAGAGGGGTTTTCACTGCTGAATTTGGAATAATTTTTTCACGGTATTTTGTGGTTTTATCTTTTGGACAGTGCAAAAGACAGAAGAACAGGACCAGGAACCCGACCTTTCAAGGGTTGGCCTCCTATTTTCTTTTCCCTCACCTGGTCATCCAATATTACGGTTAATGACAATAAGCATTTTGCCTGAAAACTAAGAAAATTGTGTCCTTTTTACTGACGTTCTCTTCCTTCAGATGAATATCAGACACCACCTTTTAATCTAATTTTCTTTTTCCTGTAGTTGTAATTTTTTGGTTTAGGTTTTAAATTTGTTTTAATTGGTTTGTGGGTATGCCTTTATTTTTGTTAGCTGCTAAAGTGCCCATTTCATCCTGATCCGCAATTGGCAGCATAAGCCATGATATTATCTTTTTTCAGGTTATTAAAAGAGGATCACAATTAAAAATTAAAAAGCAAACAGAATGTTTGGATATTATCGGCACTTCTCCTTTCAAGTTTGAATACTCTTTCCAACACTGTACTAGAACAATGGTGCCTAGAATGGCGTTATGCTACCCATCAGGACCTTATATTTTAAGTTATCAGAGAGTACTGCAAGTCGGTGCCCTTCAGCTGCTGTTTTTATAGCTTCTTTTTGTATGTATTGGCTTCCAAATATGGATTTTGATGTTTTCCCAGAAAGGTCTAACTTGTAGCATTTTTCCTATTATCAGCTTACTTTTTTCGTAATTTGTTTTTTTCACGAATTTTTAATTTTCTAATCTGGTGTTCAACATCTTCCACAAACCAATTACATTAGAAAATATGTATGTCAAAGGGCCTTAACTTCACCCAATAGTAGCATTCCAGAGTGATTGTGACCAGCACTGGTATATTGTTTAATCTTCCTATCAACTGAAGACAGAAAAGGTTCAACTTGACTATTCTGGAAGGAATACGTCAGAACATTAATTTTATTTTATAAAAAATAGGTCAATTAAGGTTTCTTCTTCAACATCATCCAAATCGTATAGCATCCTTTAAAAATGAAAATGGCTATTTTAGTTTAACATTGACATCATGACCCTCACGAAATATCAACAAAGTCGGGCTAATGACCGCCTACTCTGGTTGGTTGTTTACTTGAAGTTGTTCAGATAGAAACTGATTAGAAAATCTAGATATAGAAAAATATAGGAGAGAAAATGACTCTAATAACAACATGAGAATTTAAGAGAAAACTAATGATAACATTATATCTAACCACCTTCATAATACAGGATATGATTAAAATAGTGAACTCAAGCCAGCTATACAAATTCTGGAAACATGCACTTCATTTTATTCTCATATATCGAAAGACATTTAATATGTCTAGTATATATATAGGTAGCACAGGACCCAGGTTTGGACTATTGTTTTGTTATTATACATGAATCTTGAATTTAAGGTACTTTTATTTCCTAAGTATTCTGCTTTGACAAAAGATATAATGTCCTCTCATAACTGTGGAATGATTGTTTTCTTTTTTTGTTTTCTCCGGTTGGAAACATCTGAATATTGGTCTTCCATTAGTTCTAAATTTTTTCAAAGACTGAAAATGAATCCAAAGGATCCAATTCTGCCATTTTGTTCTTGTTCTACCAAAAAATGTCTGTTTCAATGTTAATTTGGAATACTAACTCCTCTTCACCATTCCAGTTGTTAGCATTGGACACATAATGTTAGTACTTTTTTTTTAAAGTGAACCATTGAAAAGGTTTGCATTTAGCTGTGAATCGTCACAAGTATTGTTCCAAAGGAATAAAATCTCAATAAAACATGTTTGGAATACCTTCTGCCAATTTCAGGACAACAGTAGCATAGACATGACCATCTAAAGTTTCTGTCCCTATTAGGCCTTTCATTTTAAACAAGCCACAATGTACTTATTATAAGAGTAAAAAAACCAAGAAGTAAGAGAGGAAAATATCACTGCTCCCAAATTACATAAAACCTCTATCATAGCAGAACTGAAAATGCATCTAATATATTTGCCAGCTATGCAGATTTGTCCAGTGACCAAAATATACTCCCCCCCCCAAAATTGACAGAGCAAATCTACTTCTGGAAACTAGCTCTGTGAACTGTTATGGCGACTAGCCACCAAATACATACACTCTGCTAATTAAGGTTTTTATGAAAATTGTTGATGTTCAGAAATATTTGCTGGTGATTCAGAGAAATATTCTGTAAGAGAGAAGAGCTGAGCTCATAGATCATTTACCTTTGATAGCCTCTCATATATTCCTGACTCTTTATTAGTTTCCACTACTACAGAGACCACAAGGCTGATTTCAGACATCCAGGAACACATGTTTGCAGCACCAGATATTGCAATTCTGATATCAGAATTATGCCAAATGGGGGGGGGGATGTTAAACTTGACCTGTATCAATGCAGTATATTAGAATAGCAATAGCAATAGTACTTAGACTTATATACTGCTTCACAGGGCTTTACAGCCCTCTCTAAGCGGTTTACAGAGTCAGCATATTGCCCCCAACAATCTGGATCCTCATTTTACCGACCTCGGAAGGATGGAAGGCTGAGTCATCCTTGAGCCATGAGATTCGAACTGCTGAACTGCTGGCAACCGGCAGTCAGCAGAAGTAGCCTGCAGTACTGCATTCTAACTACTGCGCCACCACAGCTCATGCACCAGCTTTGTTATAGTCCATTCAAGGAAATCTACAAAATTCCTTTGGATTGGCTAGTTTTATAGGGAGCCATATCTCAGAAATCCCATTCCTTTCTTTTTAACGGACATTTGTCCTTTATCAACAAATCTAAAATAAATCTGTACAGAAGTTACAAAAATATTGGTACCTGAAACTCTAGGGAAAATAAGTAAATGTTGTATAGTATTGTTTTATTTTGATGACTTTCAGCCTGTATTGTCAGAAAAATTTAGCTCAGCAGAGGTAAACTATTAGAAAGTAAAATATAAGAAGGCCACTGAGAAAATAAATTAGTTTGTTTCCGTTTAGGTATTCTCAAAATCACTTGAACTGAAAAACCAAATATACATTATTTTCTTCTAATTTCTGCATGGAACTTCCTTTGGTGCTAATGACAATATACTTGTTCAAATGCTGGAAAATCTATTCTACCCACTGGTATGATTACAAATTTCAGGGGCATTAAACTAGACAAGAAAGTGACATATATAAATCATTTAAGGAAATTGGCTAACTCTGGTTCCAAATATAGCTAATGTTTAAAATCCTGAAGTGTCTTTTTCAAAATAATTCATTTGCAATCATATATAGGTCTATCTGACTGAATTGAGTGAGGGTTAATAATAATAATAATAATAAAGTTGGAAGGGACCTTGGAGGTCATCGAGTCCAACCCCCTGCTCAGGCAGGAAACCCTATACCATTTCGGACAAATGGCTGTCCAGTCTCTTCTTAAAAACTTCCAGTGTTATTACAGATTATTGTTTATAGGATTGCTACTAGAAGGATGAAATTTTGATATCCTTTCCCAAACAAGAAGCCAGAATGACAATGTGGATGTTATCTTTCAAAAGCAACAGAAAAACAGCTTGAATTAGTCAGGAGGGACTTCATCATGACAACTGTTGGGAGACAAACTCTGCCAAATGTAGTCTTTGCAGGAAATTCATCACTTGACTTGTTGACAATTTTCTCATTCAGAGAGTAAAGAAAGCACAGGAGGATCAATTATCCTTGATACTAATGATTAGAAAGGACTCAGTAAATGAAGGGGAAACAATGGTTTTTTTTAGGGAAAATGATCATGAAATACCATGTTATTGGAATTTCCGTAAAAGTTAAAGCTGAGTGATGTTAAATATCACTCTTTGTCTCTTTATCAAGGAAGGAAATAAGTTATAATAAACACAGCAATGATAAGTAAGATTCCATAGCAGATGATGGAGCCTAATGGAAAGGGCCTTAAGATGGATGAGACAAGGAGACACTAAAATAAGAGTTCCAATTAGGGGGGGAAATGGAAAGCAAAAAAAAAGAGCTGCCAAAAAACATGGCTGCCAAACACCGTAAGTGAAAATATGAATTAAAAAGGACCTATTTAGGGGAGGAACAGGGGCAGGTCATGGAAGATTATATAGAGGTAACCCAAATTTGTAAAGATGTTGTCAGAAAGGATAACAATAAAAAGATAATACTGCAACTATTTTTTTCAGGCTCCTCTGAAATGCAGATTTGAGTTTCAATAGCACAATTGTCCAGCAAGTTGAAGGAATGAGATTCCATAGGAGGCTTGAAAAAAATTAGGGATACTCAAAACGTGCTAAATCTCTGGGATTGGACTCTGGAAATCCTACTTCCCCTATGTATTTCAGATACTATATTAAGCTGGCTCACATACCTGGCTATCCAGGGCTTGCTACTTGCTAAGAAACCAGCATACTGAGGGTTTTCTTGAGATTTTCCTCAACATGAGAAGAATCAATTCTGTATAAAAGCATTAGTACAATAAACAATTTTCTTGTTTAAGTGCAATTCTTAGGGTTCACAGGTATTGAGATAAAGAACAAAGGCCTCCACTCAAGTTTTCCTCATGTTTATTATTATTTTTATATCACATATTTTTGCCAAGCATCTCAAGTTAGTATGCATGTTTTTCTCTCTTCCGTGTTCCACCCCTCTAATAAATGTACTTTAATATGCTTGGGAAAATCTATCCATTTGTCAATTCTTTCTTTCCTCCATCATTCTAAGTGGCTACAAATCTCAGGTTTTAGAATCATTCTCCCTGAATGTATTCATTAACAGCTTCAGTGAGTAAATGAGTAAATCACTCGTTCCTTCCTGTCCAGTTTTCATTAGAACAAACAGGCAAGAATCCAACTCTCAGCAGGTGAGACTGAATGAAATCAAGCTGTATAAACAAGGCAACAAACCGTGTCCACTGTTCCAAGTGCAGAGAAGCCCAATTAAACTGGTTATGTGAAAGGCAAGCATTGCCACTGGTCATGTAACTCTGATGGAATTTTTTTCTTTTCAATGTGGTTTTCCTTTCCAAAGGAAAATGCAAGAACTTCTTTTCTCTAAATAGATAATGTTTTTCATTATCATCCAGTAGGACAGGAAACTATGCATAATCTGAGTAGCAGTCACCTCCTGTGAGATAACATGAGAAAGATAAAAAATGTATGAGAAAAGCAAAGCATTAGTTTTAAAGTGGATATTCTGTCTTTAATTCTGAATTTGTGCATCAATAAAAAGTTAGCACTAAACAAAAGCAAAGCCCCTAAGTAAAATATAATCCAAGGTATTCAAGATGTCAATAAAGATGATGATTTTATGACACTTTAAATTGTACAGCCTTATTTATTAACCTTTGAGAGCTCCACAAAACTGTATTGTTTCAGAAATACTTTGTTCTCACAAAAAACAGTAAATTTTGAGATAATTGTAGCGCCACCCCCGAAGGGACTGCTGAATGCTGGGTTCTCCTGCCCCCCGGAACTCCCAACCTCCACGCCGAATCCACAGAGCTCCAGCAAAGACTCCCAGCCAGCGCCAATCCCAACCCAACTCCCCTCTCCGCTACATAATTTATATAGAGTTTAAAACCTTAAAGATCACACCAGGATAAATATTTCTTTATTCTCTACTGGTTTGAAAAACAGGGCCAATTTTTTTGTTTCCCAAGTGCCAGCACTTTTGGAGAGTTACATTAATTTTTGAACCTCGTTAGAATTAAAGAATAAGTTATATATCAGTTTCAACTAAGAAAAGAATCCTCCATTCTGTTGTTTGAATAAATTATTTCCATCTACTTGAAAATAATAGTACTATTTGCAATTCACCAAGAAAATAATGACATGCTGTTAAAAGAGCCATCATTTTATTTTAATTGTAATTGAGTTGAGAAAGAATTGTTTTCCCATAAAAGTATTTTTATATTTACTTAAAAAGTGTTTTCCATATTATGTTTTGAAACTGAATTAAATTGGCTGCTGTCTTAAAAAGCTCCATAGAAAGCTATGAAGATTCCGTGGTCATATTTTAAAATAAAAACTGTTTGCTTTTTTCCATTCTGTACATACTATATTCTTTCCTTGCCCCAGTTTAAAATTAACCCAACAATTTATACAATTTACAGTAGAGGAAAATCACTGAATAAATGCAATATTTAGCATGTGTAGCAGTTTGTTGAGTTGGAGTAAAATGTTCATAATTTCTTTTAGGAGCAATAATGTATTGGTACAGCATTCAGAAAAACAATGCTATTGAAATAGTGGACTTATACTATAATTACATGCCATTGGTTACTATTAAAGTCAAGGATTCAGCTTGATTTAAAAAAAAATCAATGTGTGACATTTTGTCTCTCCTGTTTGCCGAAGAATCTCTGTAGAGCTTACTTTGTCTATTCCTTGTTCCATGAGCCAGTTTCTTTCTTTTTGAGAAGCATTTTATTAAGCCTATTCTAACAGAGTTGAGACAACTACCTAGGGCACGGGTCGGCAACCCGCGGCTCCGGAGCCGCATGCGGCTCTTTGAGGGATCACCTGCGGCTCCGGAGCCTCCGCCGCCATGTTGGCGAGCGCATGCGCACGTGCGCGTGCGCATGCGCGTGCGCATATGCGGGCGGGTGCGCATGCGCGAACGGGTGCATGCGCGCATGCGCGGGCAGGTGCGCGGGTGCGAACGGGTGCGCGCGCGCATGCACGGGCGGGTGCACATGCGCGAACGGGTGCGCGTGCGCATGCGCGAATGGGCGCACATGCGCGAACGGGTGCGCGCGTGCATGCACGAACGGGTGCGCATGCGTGAACGGACATGCGTGGGTGCGCGCACATGTGCGCGGGCGCAGGCGGGCGCGCATGCGTGCGCGGGCGGGCGGGTGCGGCTCCCAGGGGTTTTTTTTTTTAGGGAAACGGGTCCGTGCGGCTCGTTGGATGTTTCGGCTGGCCGACCCATGACCTAGGGGTAGAAAGTAAGATTACAACAAACAAACAAATGCTACCATTCCTGGGATTGGGAAGCTGCCCTTAGTTTCTTGTCTCACGGACTTGCCCTTGTCCTTCATCCAAAGACCTGCTTTGCAAGTATTAGAAATATGACCTCTGATGACTGAGTTACCATATTTCAAACCAACATGTATGATTCTTTCTCATGTTCTATGAACTTTAACTCTCCAGCCCCTTTCATCATGAGCTTCTTCTTTTGAACTCTTTCCTTTCCAAAACCTTATTTGGGACCAAAATAAATATAAGAGGAGGGATCTGTAAATGGGTGACTTATTTTGTGCAATCATTGTCTGTTCTGGCAGTGAGGCAAGAGCTTCCTTAGGGAGGTGAAGGGCGACATGAATTGGAATCACAATTCTGGAGAAGGAATTTGCCTTAACTCTGTTGTCATTGTACAAATAAGTTTAGATATGATCCTTTATTTGAAATGTTATCAGTTGTAAGGCTGATTATACATGTAGACACATCTTGGGAAGTTAGGATAGGATAGTTCCCACTACACAAATGTGATAATAAACTGGGCTAATAATTTTGAAATGGAGCTCAGTTGTTCTGTACAATGCAGGAAAGTGTGTCAATTGTCTGAGTGGCAGGAGAGACTAAAAATGAGCATACCTTATTCTGATTTCTTGAGATTGGCCAAATAATCCTTTTATTGCAGATCTGGACATTTTATGGCCCTGGGGCCACACCCAGTCTGTCGTCTGTCATTGTCAGGGACAAGATGGGGGTGGGTCAGTGGAAAGCAGGGCAGCGGGGAGTGTGACATCAATGAAGCAGGGCATTATTGTTGGGGGTGGGATATCAGCAGTGGTGGCCCTCCACAAGTCCTACTTTCTCATATGGTCCCATGGGAAAATTAATTGCCCACCCCTAATTTATTGTGTTATGCTAGTAACTATTCTACTAATATCAGAAACCCAGTAGCTTAAATCATCTCTTTGATAACAGTTATCAAATATCAGATATCAGTTGTTTATATGAAGATGCAGAAACATGCAACCTTCATTCTTGATGCTGTTCAGCATACAGTGACTTGCATCTTTGCCTGAGCTCATGTTCTCTGAAAGTTCATTGCCAAGGTCACAGTAAAGGGAGAGTTGATCATCACTTACTAGCATCCTATTGCACTTCCTCACTTTTTTGCTAAACTAAGCTTCAGAAATGTTTCCTTTACTTCTTCTTCTTCTTCTTCTTGTGCCATATCCATTATCGGACGTTGGCGATCATGTTGGCGATCCTGTTTTTATCAGCAGCCGCACGAAAAAGTGCTGCTGAGTTTTGTCCAAACCAGTCCCTTAGATTTTGAACCCATGATGTTCTTCTTCTGCCTGGACCTCGTTTGCCTTCAATCTTTCCTTGGAGGATTAAATGGAGTATGCCGTATTTTTCTGGGTGTCGCATCACATGTCCAAAATATTCTAACTATCGTTTTTTAATTGTTTTGATGATTTCCCTTGGCTTTCCCAGGCGGCTTAAAACCTCCTCATTTCTGATCTTGTCCACCCAGCTTATACGTAACAGCCGCCTGTAAATCCACATTTCAAATGCTTCTAGTCTCTTCAGGTGGCCTTCTGTCAGAGACCAACTCTCTACTCCATAGAGCAGGATAGAAAAAATATAGCATCTGACAAGCCTGATTTTCAGTCTTAGGCTTATGTCGTGACTGCAGAAGACCTTTTTCATTTTGAAGAATGCTGTTCGAACTTTCTCTATCCTTGTCTTTACTTCAGCGGTCATGTCCCAGCTTTCATGTAAATTAGAACCGAGGTGCGTGATCCTTTCAACTTTTTCTAGTGGTATTCCTTCTGAATTTATTGGTGGTAAGTTAACGGGTTGTTTGCTGACGACCATGATCTTGGTTTTTGAGGTGTTAAGCTTCAAGCCGTATTTTCCAGATATTTCGGTGACTCTGTTGATGAGGAGCTGAAGGTCTTCATACTTACTGGCAAGCAGAACTGTATCGTCAGCATATCTTAAGTTGTTGATCCAAACACCGTTTACTTTGATGCCAGCATTGATGTTCTCCAGTGCCTCATTGAAGATTGACTCAGAGTAGATATTGAACAACAGTGGAGACAGAATACATCCCTGTCTGACCCCTCTTCTTATTTCTGCATCAGCTGAGTATTTTTGGCCTAGTCTCACATTTGCTACCTGATGCCAATACAGATTCTTTATTATTTGGATGTCTTTGTCATCTAGTCCCCCTTGTTTCAGGATTTCTAATAGATTGCTGTGTCTTATTTTATCAAAAGCTTTTTCAAAATCAATGAAGCACATGTAAACACTGTGATTGACATCTCTACAACGCTGTACAAGAACTTGAATGCTGAATAGCGCATCTCGTGTACCAAGATTGTTTCTGAAACCAAATTGTGTGTTACCTAGACGCTCTTCAATTTTGTTGTATATTCTTTTGTGAATTATTCTCAGGAATATTTTCAGGGCATGACTCATTAAGCTTATTGTTCTGTATTCGGTACACTTCTTTGCATTTATTTTTTTGGGGATTGTCACAAAGGTTGATTTTAGCCAATCATTTGGTATCTTTCCTGTTTCGTATATCTGATTGAAGAGCTGCAGTAAAAAAAATTTCCCATTGTCTTCCAGCAATTTTAAAATTTCTACTGGGATATCATCAGGTCCTGTGGCTTTTCTTGTTTTTGCTATTTTTATTGCATGTTCAACCTCCTCCATAGTGATGTTTGGTCCAGTTGTTATACTTCCCATATCTATATCATCCCTAGTGTCCTCAAAAAGTTCTTCAATATATTCCTTCCATCTTTTTAGTTTTTCATCCTCATCTAAGATAATTTTCCCCTCTTTGTCAACTAAGTTGTTGGTTTTCTTTTTGTAGAGGCCTGCTGCTTCTTTCACTTTTTTGTGTAAATTGAAATTATCATGCATACGTTCTGTCTCTTCTATTTCCTTGCATCTCTTTGCAAACCACTTTTCTTTTGCCAGTCAAATTTTTCTTCTAATTGTTTTCTGCAATTCATTGTATTTTTCTTTGTTTTTATTTTTATAAGATCTTCTTTCAACCTTTATTTATGGCCCCTTTATGATTGTGGACTTCAACTTCCAGCTGGCTCAGGAATTCTAGGAGTTGAAGTCCATAATAGAATAATAAAATTCTTTATTGCCCAAGTGTGGTTGGACACCCAAGGAATTTGTTTCCAGTGTATAAGCTCTCAGTGTACATACAAGTAAGAGTAATAAATCATGATCATAAACAACATTCATAAAAATACACTCATCATAAATCATAAAATACAACACTTCATCATAAATCATAAGATGCAACACTCAGTGATAGTCATAGAATACTAGCTAAGCAAACAACATAAATCATACTAGGATACTAAAAACAATATAAATTGTAAGATACAAGCAACATAGTCATAAGAAGGTAAGGATAGGTAATAGGAAAGATGATGAGAATCATAGTAATACAGCTTTACTAAGTAGTTTGACAGTGTTGTGGGAATTAGTTGTTAAGCAAAGTGACAGCATGGGGGAAAACTGTCCTTATGTCTAGTCGTTCTGGTGTTCAATGTCCTATAGCGTCATCTTGAGGGAAGAAGTTAAAATAGTTTATGTCCAGGATTTGAGAGGTCTGTAGATATTTTCACAGCTCTCTTTCTTGCTCGTGCAGTATTCAGGTCCTCAATGGAAGGCAGGCTGGTAGCAATTGTTTTTTCTGCAGTTCTAACTATTTGTTGAAGTCTATGTCTGTCTTGTTTGGTTGCAGATCCAAACCAGACAGTTATAGAGGTGCAAATGACAGACTCAATAATTCCTTTATAGAACTGTATCAGCAATCTTGGGCAATCTGAGCTTTCTGATTTGGCACAGGAAGAACATTCTTTGTTGTGCTTTTTTGATGACATTTTTGATGATAGGTGTCCATTTTAAAACTTGGGATATTATAGAATCTAGAAACTTGAAGGTCTCTACTGTTGATACTGTGTTGTCTAGTATCATAAGACGTTGTAGAATAGTAGGGTTTCTCCTGGGAGGGCCCTGTGCTAATTGTACAGGTATCTGATGTGATTTTGCCTAGCTTCACTAGTCTTAAAAGGGCCATAGTTCCCCACCCCTGCCTTACTAGATGGCTTTCGTGACTGATTGTTCACCTTCCACAACTATCTAATATTCCCAAGTGATCCATCTTTCTGGATCAAGCTGATTCTTCCAAACATTTATCCAGAACTCCATCTATTATACACTGCAATCTTATCAATGTGGTCCAGCCCATCTGGGACACTCAGCCTATTAAAGCTATACAAAATTCAATAATTAGTTTATGTTCTAGCAACTTCTAAAATATAAACAAACTATAAAACAAGCCCTAAACTGTTAAACAGAGCCTCAACTCATGTTTTGATGTTTATTATTTTTTCAACGGCATCCAGCATAATAGCTTCATAAAATATTAAATTATATTCCTTGTCAAAGCAATAGCAAAACAATCCTGGGTGAATCACAAAATGTAATCCAACACTGAGTTTGTAAAGAAAATTGACCACTAAAATAATCAGTACTGACAACGCTTAGCTTAAATATTTTTTAAAAAAAAACCCTTTCCTTGATTTCTAGTACATCTCTTCAAAAAAAGATAACAAGTAATTATGCAGCAAATATAGATTTACTGCAATCACTTTTAAATGTTCTCTATAAGTATCATAAATACTGCTATCAACACAATTTGTGTGCCAAACAACTTCTCATGTTTATTTTGTTTCCAGCTAACAATGGAATCGTGAGAAAATGGCTGTCAGCTACAGACCATAACAAAGATTCATCCTCTTTGGATTAGAGAGCCAAAACTGTTGACAACAATAATAGGAACTGTATAAAGACAGCCAACCATCTGTAAACAAGCACTAGCTTGTGCATATTTGAAGACTTAAATATTTTTGATTCAAGAAAGAGGAGGATTGAGTTATGCTGCATTATATAATTAAATGGGTAGTCCTTGATTTATGACCATAAGTAAGCCGAACATTTCTGTTACTAAGCAAGACAGTTATTAGGTGAGTTTTGCCCCATTTTATGACTTTCTTTGGCCACAGTTAAGCAAATCACCCTCATGCTTCCTTGAAGGCAGCCTCCCTCAGTCCCCCAAATAACAGCCCCTATAGTATCAAGAAAGCCCCCAGAGTAGGAGCACGCTCACAGGGCAAGGTCCAGGATTCCAAGTCCAATCCACCAGGCAGGGTCTAGGCACAAGACAAGGGCAGTCCTCAGGACAAGAAACAAGTCCCAGAAAAGAAGCAGTTCCCAGTTTCCCAGTGAAGCAAAGGCCACAAAAGAAAGGTGAGGTCCAAAACAAAATGTGAAGGTAAGGCAAAAGAGCAGTAGGCACGAGTAAACGTTGGGGGAGTATAAACCAAAGCAAACAATTGTTCCTGGCAAAGACTAACTCTTCTTAAGTTACTACCCTCCAGGTGTTCCTTGTGAGGAGGAGAGGGGCAACCTCCTCCCGCATAGCCTTGAAGCCCTTCTCTGGGCTTGCCTAGGCTCCATTCTCCTTGCCCTTGGATCAGTGGAGCAGGCAGCTGTTCCTTGTCAGAGGAGATTGGCTGCCTATCAGCACCACTGCCAGTCCGTAGCCAATCCTCTCCTGTGTCTGTGCAGGCAGGCAGCTCTCTGTCTGGTCAAACGCCTCCCCCAATGACTGAGGGGCCTAGGACAGCATCATCCTCAGACCTTGGCATGTCTTCCCTGTCAGACGGTCCCAGCTCCAATTGTTCTTCCTCCTCCCCCGAATTGGCCTCTGAGGGGGCTGTGACACAACGTTACAAATGGTGATCCCATGAACCTGGGACAGTGCAACTGCAATAAATACATGCCAGTTGCCAAATGCCCAAATTTTGATCACGTGACCATGAAGATACTGCAATGGTCATAAGTGTGAAAAATGTTCATAAATCCCTTTCTTCAGTGCTGTTGTAACTTTTGACGATCACTAACCGAATGGTTGTAAGTCAAGGACTACCTGTATAGATCCATGTAGTTGGTTAGTGAAATAATAATACAAATGGAAAGGTGAGAAATGGGTTCCAATTCATTTCTGCTTATCTTTTACCTGTTTGCTATTCCACATCCAGCTCTCAAATGATTCATTTCCACCTTTCTGCCATCATTACCACAGTATAGAGTTTTGGTTTGGTTTCTTACACATAAACTCCCACAGTTTGCTGGAAGTTTTTGTGCAGAAAGAAGAATGAAGTTTGGTGATAACACACCATAATTCTCTATCTCACAGATTCCAGAGAAGGAATGTGGCACAAGATTGCTGGGTTTGGCAGCCATGCAGTGACTGATGCAATATACCATTCAGTCTTCAGTGTATCAGATGAACCAATCCGACTGAAATAGAAAGATTGTCAGTTCTTACTATTCACAAATCACCACCGGTTAGATTCACATTGTTTATGTTCCATGGAATAAAATTATTTTTCTAAGTGGATTTTAACAATGCTGGGGACTTCAAAGACAGATTGAAAACATGGCAAAAGATGAGAAATCCTTTGACAAATTATCCCTCTTTTGCAATCTTCCATCTGGGAAAAACGTTGGACTGCATGACTGTTTTAGTCACCATGGGAATAAGGATAATGTAAATTAATTAGAAGTTGGAGCTCACATAAATCATCACTCCCCCTCTGCTTTACCTCCCTCCAAAGAAATTGCAATAGAAGAAATAGGAACCAAAACTATTTTCATTCCCACATAGCAAATCATAAACAGATTGGTTCTTGTCTGAGAAAGCAGAAAGGAAGACCGGTGTCCCACGTATCAAGAAATTGATCATTTTTTCAGGCCTATAACTGTAATTACCTTCATACTATTTCCATTCAAGAAATGATAACAGGAAGTGTTATTGGGAACCCAACGGGGGAGGACCATACTGGAGGAGGCTACTAGATTGATAGCAAAGCCCACCTTCCTCCTCACTGCCTGCCCACCGTTTGTTCTCATATCACTGTATTCTCATTGTTTTCTTTTTCATTGTTTATTCTATTGTTCCACTACTTTACTACTGTTACGTTTACACTTCTTTTCATTCCTGTTTTTATTGTTGTAGGCCCACAGTGAGATAGGCAGCAAATAAATTTAATAAATTAATAATTAAATGTTTATCCTGATACCAACTGAAATTATCAGGAGCTCGCATCAAGGTAAGACATATTCTATGATTTCTTTTCACCTGAAAAACAAGACTACGAGTGTAACATCTTCCAGTTCCAGAGAATTATTACAAGACTTGGGTTTACTTTTTCTTTCAGACTTATTTTGAAAACATTTAAGTAAAGCATAATGAATTAAAGTCAAGATTTCTCTGGAATACTGGGAGAAAAAGGAAGAGACAATGGGGAAATGGTTTTCATCTCCATGAGAAACTGAATATATTCTACTATTTCCTGCAGATTTTTCCTTTAAATCCCCATTGAACTGGTGGGCAGGTGTGGACCTCTACCAAAATGGCAGCCCAGTTCATTCTTATCCATTATAGACTATTATTGCAAGCTTGTTTACATTTGGTTTAACTTCTAACCACAGTCCCAGAAGAAACAACAATTTTGAATTTATTTATTTTTATCCCACTTTTATTACTTTTATAAATAATTCAAGGTGGCAAACATACAGCCATTTGTCTGAAGTGGTATAGGGTTTCTTGTCTGAGCATGGGGTTGGACTAGATGATCCAAGGTCCCTTCCAACTTCATTATTGTTGTTGTTGTTGTTGTTGTTGTTGTTGTTGTTGTTGTTGTTGTTGTTATACCTAATACTCCTTTCTCCTCCTATTTTCCCCACAATAACCCTGTGGAGTGGATTGGTCTGAGAGAGAGGGACTAGCCCAAAATGACACCACCAATTTTCATGCCTTACTATTGAAATACTGTATTTAAATATTAAATCTAGCTATTTTGAGAGTTTTTTTTATTTATTTTCAGAATTCCACAGACCAGCGGGTCTTCCAATGCATCATTTATCCCTTTGCCAAATTTGCAATCTTTAAATTGTTTTTTTTTTAATTTAATTGTATATGTTGCAATAGAGTCTCTTGGGGTGCAGAGATATGAAACCAAAAATACTGCAATCAATAATAGTTTGGGACCAAATGTTTTTATTAATTTTGTAAAGCTAATTTATGAAGGATTTTGTGGAGCAGTTAAGCATCTCAGTAAGTTGTAAGTTTTAGCTTCCATATTCAGTAAAACCTTTTTCTTCCAGCAAGTACCCCATTTGCATCCAAAAGAATTTAAGTCTTTCTGTGTATATAACATCCATCATCTACAGAACAATCAAGTGCATATTATTCCCGATGGACCTAGCCATCCTACTGTCTTTTTCCCCTTTATTTTTACTCACAGTGACAAATTTAGCATTTTTTTATTCTTTACTATTTTCTTCTTATTGCTTCTCTTCTTTATTATCAAAAGAGATGATAATAAGAAGAATAAGAGAAACAAGTTGCTGGCTTGACTGAGAATTCTAGAATAGTTAACTCTACCCACTCTGCAAGAATTATAACATATATAGGCATGTCTGTATATTCAGATCAGTCAAATAATAATATAGGATTGCAGGCTTTTTTAAGCAGTCAGGAATAACCATAAGCCAAGACATTACAATGTCTTTTGATGTAACTGTGAAAGCAACTAAAATAGGAAGGACTAGAAAAGTAGTTCTGTACTATAGCATTATTGTTCTAATATGGCAAATTCATTCTGAAATATACTGCAATTATAAAACCAAATACATTGTGCAATACTACTTCCACTGTTTTAAGATGAGTTAATAATGTTAATAAGACAATAACAACCATTTAAAAAGTTGTGCTAAAGAAAAATGGCATGCTTGTGCAAAAATGCATCAAGATATTGAATCTTCCAAGCCAATTTATGAAGCAATATTGAATTTTTGAGAATATTTTCTGATAAAATTCTTGTATTTCTTATGGTTTAGAAAAGAACATCTTAATCAGATAGACCAGGGGTTTCCAACTCCTGGGCTGCAAACTCCTGTTTGGAAACAAGCTGCAGAAGTGGTAGGTGAGCGTGCAAGTGGCACGCAGTTCACTTGCGCAAGCAGTGGGTGAGTGCATGCATGCAGCTCCATTTGCACAAGTGGCAGGCGTGTGTGCCCGCTGCTCAGCAAATGGAACTGTGCACGCACGCTCGCACGCTGCTCACGCAGAACCATTTCTTCTCTCCCCCACCATTCCGTAAAACTGGAAAGATGGGGACAGCTGAGATAGACAACTATCAGATTTTCGTGAGTAATTAGGATATAGTCTGTGATGCTGAGAGAATTAAGCAATCACGGTGAAGCAATCCAGCATTATTAGTAAAGAACCGGAAAGAAGGGAAATCTGAAATCCCATCTTCCACTCCATCAGGGTTCATTCTTGCCCTTTTGAAGACTGGTCAGTGATAAGAAGAATCTCGAATGCAAAATCTGAATGTTGCTCTGAATGTAGCTTTTAAAAATCTATCAATAATCTGTGGGAATTACTGGGTGATTATTATTTTTTTTACTGAATTTGCTCGGCTGCAGTATAAGATACCTAATTTTACAGCAAAGACCAAGTCTTTTGTAACTTCACATACTATAAAATTTTCCATTGATCTCAAAGCCGTGCCAAGATAGATCAGAGGCACTATTATATATATATATATATATATATATATTACACTGCTGACAATTTCTGGTATAATAATAAATTGTACTGCCTTTGAAAACATGGCAGGACAGGATATGGCTGAAATCTTATATTGAATGAGCAGATTTTCTCTGTCTGAAGTAGACATTGACAATACACATAGAGGATCATAGAGGGAATTGCCCTCATTCCACTGTCTGGCAAGTAATGTATGTAAGCAACACATGGCATACATGGACAGTGACTGTGAAGATCCTGTGACTATATATTCCTTTCCATCAGCAGATGGATGTTAAGAATTAGATTCAAATATGACTGGATTTGTGGTCACTATTTTATGCTATGCCTACAGCAGCTCTATTCATAGCAAGTGGGACATCTGGATAAAATTTGCTCTAGCATGCAGAACTGGCAGGGTTTGTTCATGCTGGATGAATCCAATGCCACAAGCAGAAAGTTACAATCAGTTGAAGGAAAAAAGTAGCCACAGAAACCAAATGTGATTTGTATCTTATTCAAAGAAGATGATTGAATATACCTTGAAAATGAGGTTTCGGGCAAATGAAAGACTAACTAGTTAATCATAAGAACATCCTTATTTCTTTAAATGCAACTGCATTCCACTTCCAGCAGTGCTAGGAGTTCTATTCCCTGTGTATCTGGAGGGCAAAAAAGTTGGAAAAGGGATTTGTAGATCTTTATGGTACAATTGGATTTTCTGACTACAGGTAGTCCTTGACTTACAGTCCTTTGTTTAGTGGCCATTTGAAGTTACAATAAGATTGAAAAAAGTGACTTACAATCATCCCCATGGCCACATCATCAAAATTTGGGGCTTGGCAACCAGGGGTCATGTAATCACCATTTGCGACCTTCCAGGCTGGCTTCCAACAGGCAGAGTTAAGGAAGTGGGGAAGCTGGACCCCACCCCATGATTCACTTCACAATTGCAGTGATTTGTTTAACAACCATGGCAAAAGAGAGCGGTGTAACTCACTCAACAACCACCTTGCTTAGCAATGGGTATTGTCATCCTAATTGTCATAAGTCAAGGTTTACTTATACAGTCTAAGAGATTTTAAAAACAATCCATGAGTGGCTGTCTTAAATATGTGCTTGTTTTTTATTTGAGTTACAGTTATAACTAACTTTTGAGGAGGAGGGGGAAGTAGGCCAGTAGGAATAAATCCTGATCCTATTCAAACTGAAAAGGAAATTCAAAGATTGGAATATTCTCCAAAGCGACTGAAGGCAGGACAAGAAGCAACGAATGGAAACTAGTCAAGGAGAGAAGCAACCTAGAACTAAGGAGAAACTTCCTGACAGTTAGAACAATTAACCAGTGGAACAACCTGCCTCCAGAAGCGGTGAATGCTCCAACACTGAAAGTCTTTAAGAAGAGACCGGACAGCCATTTGTCCGAAATGGTATAGGGGGGTTGGACTAGATGACCTCCAAGGTCCCTTCCAACTTTATTATTATTATTATTATTATTATTATTATTATTATTATTATTATTATTATTATTATTATTATTATTATTATTATTATTATTATTATTATTATTATTATTATTATTATTATTATTATTATTATCGTCTGTGGAGATTCTCAGTCATCCAGGTCATGGTTTATCATCTCTTTATCATCTCTTTATACCTATGAATTTTTTTGAAATTCAGAAAATTTCTGAATTCCCGAAACTTTTTGAAAAAGAAGCTTTGGCAGATGTGGGGGCATGTACACTAAATTCCCTATTACATGTATATGGGAAAGGATTATAATCAGTGTTCTAATTTTCTTATAAATTTGTAAATGCTTATAAACTCTGTTTTAGGGTTCCCTCAGTCTCAATATTTCCACATTCAGATGATGATTAGTACAGCAGAGTATCTAAGGCACAGGCTAGCTACTTCAGAGAAATCTATATCTTATATAAAATCTTTTCTCAGTCATGTCCTCTGGTTGTGCTGGACTATGTTTCATTTTCAGCAGATATTAAACAACAGATCTCTACTTGTCCACCCTAGACGAATTCAAATCACCAGGAACAGATGGATTACACCCCAAGGTTCTGAAGGAACTGACAGATGTGATCTCAGAACCACTGAAATATATCTTTCAAAGATCCTGGAGCACTGGGGAACTACCAGAGGATTGGAAAAGAGCTGATGTAGTTCCCATCTTCAAAAAAGGGGAAAAAATGGATCCAGGAAACTACAGACCTATCAGCCTGACCTCAATACCTGTGAAGATTCTGGAAAAGATAATCAAGCAATGAATCAGCGAACACCTAGAGGCAAACAAAGCCAACCAAAAGCCAACATGGGTATTATTATTATCATCATCATTATCATCATTATCATCATCATCATCATCATCATTATTATTATTATTATTATTATTATTATTATTATTATTATTATTATTATTATTATTATTATTATTATTATTATTATTATTATTATTATTATTATTATTATTATTATTATTATTATTATTATTATTATTATTATTATTATTATTATTATTATGTCTGTGGAGATTCTCAGTCATCCAGGTCATGGTTGCCCCAAAAGTACATTTTCAAGTTTCCAGTTGCCTCTTGAAAATGCACCTTTGGGACAAAGATTGGAAAAATTCAAGATTAGATCATAAGCAATAATTATGTTACTTTATGGATGAATGGATGAAAAGATTTTAATTGATGGATGCTTTAGAGCAGGGGTCTCCAACCCCTGGTCCATGGACCGGTACCGGGATGCAGCATGCCAGCAACCGGTCCGCACAAACAAGCAAAGCCTCATCCGTGAGATGAAGGCAGCACACAAAACCACGAACTCTCCATCTGTGGAAAAACGTTTCTCCACGGAACTGGTCCCTGGTGCCCAAAAAGTTGGGGACCTCTGCTTTAGAGAACTTCATTCCTACTACGTATGTTTCCTAATACATTTTATTGTAATAATTTTTGAAATATCATCCCAGTACCTCTTTTCTAGCAGAAGCAGAAGGGCTAAGGAAAAAATAAAAGTAAGCATATCAGAATCCAATTTATCTAGGGAAAAAACCTATAGGCAAGCTTATTGAGCCAATAAAGAAATCATCCTTCTCCAATTTAAAAATATTTTCAAAAAAACAATTTTAAAAATAACCATTTACTTTTCCACCTGTTTTTCTTGGGTACCAGACATGGCATATCACTAAAGAATGACCACTGATTCTCTTTTACATTTTTGTATAGCATTGCTACTTCTGATTACTGCTCAAATAAGCAAGCCACAAAGAAAAAGCTGTTATAAAATATGTGGCATACACAGCGTTGTCATTCTATATGCTTAAAACATTGAATATTCAGGCCACCCTCATCCTAGAGAATAATTTGGCACCAATTCACTTATGATCAAGATTTAAAGCTGCTCCAATCATGTAAAATTAACTCAAGAGTATAAACTGGAGTGGACCTATCAGCCTTGAGCCTATACTGCATTCAGACAACTAGGAGCTGAATTTGATTCCTATTTGGAATTCAACAGGGACCAAAAGTGAAATGAAGAATTTCATTAACGAAAGGAGAGCAAAGCTAGGGCTTGTGACTGGACAGAGTAAAAAACAATGGCTGTATTTTGTAGCAATAGCAATAGCACTTAAACTTATATACCTCTTCATAGTGCTGTTACAGCCCTCTCTAAGTGGTTTACAGAGTCGGCCTATTTCCCCCAACAATCTGGGTCCTCATTTTACTGACCTTAGAAGGATGGAAAGCTGAGTCAACCTTGAGCCGATCAGGACTGAACTCCTGGTTGTGGGCAGAGTTTGCCTGCAATGCTGCATTCTAATCACTGCACCACTGTGGCTGTTTTGTAGAAAGTGAATTGCCACAGTTGAGGGAGCCAAGTTTAACGAGCTAGCCAATATCAGTCAATATCAGACATTTCATTAAACCATTCAACTCTGTCCCCCCATGAATTTCAAACGAAGAATTGAAATTATAACATTTTGTATTGTCTGCAAGATTCCCATAGATAATTGAAAAGCCATTGAATATCTGATGTACTTCAGAATCGATGGGTTAAGAACACCAGGATTTCTTAATTTGTGAATCTGTCAGTGATTCAAGTCACTCATTTAGAACTCACACAATCCTAGCAAAGAGTGCATTAGTGTTTTTACAATTATTACCGGGCTTGCCATAAATCCAAACTTAAATAATTAATCCAGTCAGAGCAAGTTGTCATCTGTGGAGACAGACCATGGATATCTTGCCCAGCCTTCTGGCTCATTGCTTTAACTCTCTTTGTTGTTTTCTGTATCCACTTAAGGAGCCTTTTCATATAGTTCGTGGAGTACATGCTGTTCTAAATGCTTGAGTGCTGCAAAAATAAAACAAGGCTGTGAAACCATGGTGAAGGAGGCTGAATTTTTGCAGTGGCTGCCAATATGTTTTTCATCTCTGAGAAGATGCGTCTTTCTAACAATGGCTACCACCTCTAATGGATGAAGTGAGGAGAACATCACTGCACAGAATTGTGGAAAGTGATGCCTGTGTAGAATTATAAGTCATGCAGACAACCATTATCTTTTCCCTTTGCAAAAGATATGACAAGGACTCACCATAAAAACTGCTGCATATTCCAAGTTCATGTAAGGTTTTGTGAGGCTTAGAAGCTTCTAAATATGGTTCCAATAAAGAGGTAAACTGGTCTGGATAAAAAGCTACCAGCTATTAATGTAACATCTGTAGCTTATATAAAAACCCTGGAAATGTCATGTCAGAGCAAGTAAAAGAACATGCCCATTGTCCTAGCTTTACACTTAAATAGTATTTTGAGTAGAACTGTGGTCTATATAATTTTAAATTTAATATATTATAATTTTGTTATCCCATACATTTTTGTAATTTCCAAAATAGAAAAAAAAATGGAATGAAGGAAGGAAAAGTTCTACAACAGATCTACAAATGGATGTAATATAATCCATTAAATTTGCCTGCTAGAGGCAACTATTCCATTCTTAAAGGCTATACCGGGGTCCCCAACCTCTGGTCCATGGACCGGCACCAGTCCGCAGCATGCCAACAAGCGGGCCACACAAACAAGCAAAGCTTCATCCTTGGGATGCAAGCAGTATTCAAAACCACACACCCTCTGGTCCACGGAAAAACCTTTCTCCATGACACTGGCCCCTGGTGCCCAAAAGGTTGGGACCTCTGGGATGGACCACATAATCTGAATTGATAGCATAAGTACTCGTACATTGTGTTATGTGAAAGTTATTACACATTTTCATAATGCACGGCTCTTTTTTAATTTTTGATTTATTACCTATAGGAATGAATTTTTTAATCTTTCTGACAGCTTTTCTCCTATAGTAAACCTTTAAATCTCTTCCTCTTTCTCAGCTAAATTACTGCCTCATCTGAGTTTACATATAACACGAAATTCGAACAGGAAAACAACCTAAACAATTTTCCAGCAAAATGTTGAGAGTAAAGCATTGTTGTTTCCTTTCATCCTTTAGTCTCTGTAAAACTTGTTTGAACAGCAGGAGAACAATGGCCCTAAATCAAAAGAATTAAAGCTTTGTTATATGCTTATAATGAATACATTTGGAAACCAGGGATTTGGTTACCTTTTTTAAAAAAAGAAAAAAGAATAACTGTCTAATTGTACTGAAAATTGGAAACAGAAAACGTTGTGTCCTGGGCCTTGCTGAGTCAATCAGCAAGGCTCAGGAAACCTGCAGGACAACTGCAGAGTCCCGGGCAGACCACGTGTAGAAGAATAAGAAGAGGCAGAGCCGAGGGCTGGAGTCAAGAGAGGGATCAGTTTGGATTTGTTATGTTGCCACAATGATCCAAGTTCAGCCCCTCTTGAATTCCGTTGACTCTTATCTAGCACCAGTTTAGTGCTAGACCATTAGTTGACTAGATTCTTGTGTGTAAGCATGAGCAATAAATCAGCTTAATTGGAGCTTAACAAGTGATTGTGATTCTTTCTGACTGATACATTTTTTTCTGACCTTCTGAGTATATAAAGATATTGGCTTTTTTCTCTTCATATTTCAGGCTGGCAATTCAAGCTGAAGTGGCCATAAATAAAGTAACCTGCTGTCTGGTTTTGTGCCTTTAATGCTGTAATCACATTTCTTCTAACCGTATGAAAATATAATGGAAGAAATAAATAGGAAGTTGGGGATAGTTTTCTTGGCACATTCTTTCTGATTCCACTTTCTTCCAACAGCTCCTGTTTTATATCTTTGCTTCTGACAAGTCTAAAATAAACTAAAAGTGTAATCCATTTCTCACTAGGAACAGTTATATTTTATTATATTAGGCTCTCTGATGTTTATCATGTTTAATTGTCTCTGACAAAATCATTAATTAACCATTGTTTTTAAAATGCAAAGTAATTTATTATTGTTAATAATATAGATGTAAATATTAAATAAGAAACAGTGCTTTAGTGCAATGGCAGACTAGAATGTAGTTTGTCATCAATCAACAATTAAAATTTATCAAAGTCTTAGGATCTAGATTATGATTATGTAGAAAATGCCTCAGAGTGACACACAATATTCACTTAGAACAGAAAACCAGTAGAGTAACAGACCTATTGGCTTTGATAACTGCCCAGTTTCCCAGTTTTGCCCATGCAACCTGCTCTTTGCATGGCAAAGAGGCAGCATAATGGCTGCCCTCCTTCTTTGTACTGCAGCCAAGCCAAGTCATTTTGGTGAACCTTGAAGCCTTTGGTTATTGATATATGCCTATTTTAACATTGGTTCCCTGCCTGCTTTCAGAACATATGCAGAGCCACACAGAATGCAAAAGTCACATTCTGGTTCTGCCCCACCTTCTTACTTAAGCTACATCCACAATCAGTATGCAATTCCTGCCATTATTTTTAGCAAAACAGAGAGGAGGAGGAGGAGGAGGAGGAGGAGGAGGAGGCCTACTTATTTACTACTTGGATCACTTTTTTATGTGTCTTACAACCAATTCAGTATCAACTGATTAGTAATTATTTGTATTTCAAAAGATTCAAATATTTCACATTTATGAAGTACTTGCAGTGCTCTATATGTTTATCAACAACATTGCGTATTATTCTTTTTAAAGAAGGCTATCATTTACCATTTTTTCCTTTGCAGATTAAAAACTGGAAACTGCGTTGCTTTTAATTTCTTGGACTCAAGTTTGTCCATAATTAAAACACCTAAAGTGTTCTGCTGTTCTTTACAATAATCTCAGTTTTTCCAGACAGATACATCCCCACCACAAGAACACCATTTGTATGTAATTCCAACAAATTTAAGTAGTGCTTGGGCCATTACGGGCTGAGCTATTTTCTGTTATTTGTCTTGGCACAAAAATGCAGACTGAGTTTTTCCAGATCTCCATAGTTCATTAACACAAAAGATGGGAATTATGTCATTCATTGAAAAAAAGAAATACATCAGGTTTACTATAGAATTGTGCAAGACAGAAACCTTTCATTTGTTTCCAAAATCTTTGTTGACTTCTTTTCCTTTTGCCAAGCTGTATGCACATCTGATTCTTAGGTTCTATGGCACTTTGGACACATATTCACCACACTGCTACAAAAAAAACTGTGGCAAACACAAGCTTGCCCTCATATGATAAAGGATTGGATATCTCACTTCCTGTCCCAAAGATTTTCTGGAACTGTTCCCACTTTGACTCCATTTTCATGGCATAGTGCAGTTAGCTGGTAGGTGGCATTGTCACTGCCTATCTGCCCTGGAAGGGATTATGGTCTTTATCTGGTGTCTTTCCTCTAACTCTAACATATAGGATAGTTAGGGATCTCATAGCCTTTTCTGAGCATTTCCTAACTTCGTTACATAGCATCATCTGAAGAAAAACAAAAAGCAGATGTTTTACATCCCTGCAATTAATTCTTTTTCTCAATCAGTATGTCTAAGGGCTTACCATTCAGTATGATCATATGTGACATTGAATGTGGGGCATACATATTTGCTCACCTCTGATACTTTTCTCTCCCTTTTTCAGTCTATGCTGAGTACAACATTCTGACCGATCAGAAAGAATTTGAGTTGTTCAGAAAGAGATGTTAAGGAGTGAAATAGAGAAAGATAACAATCTTTTTTTTTCTTTTTTGACCCAGCCACTCCATTTCTCTGGAAGGATTTGACCTACCCTGCTTGTTGGGACATTCTTTCTGGAAGATCCACATCTGGACAATAGTAGCCTTCCTGGATTCATTATTGATGGAGTTGTGGGGATGGCCTGGAAACTTCAATTTTCACTTCCTCCCCCCTGGAAACTGGCCCTGCCTCATCTTCAGGGCTTGATTTATATACCCTTTTGTGGTGGCTCCTTTTTTGTACACCAGCCATCAGCAAAGAGCAGTACAATCAACATTGTACTGGCAGCTTTTTCTATTGCCATAGCAAGAGCTGAGCTTTGCTAGAGACTGCAAGTTAGAAAAGGTTCTGGCTGACCCTGACTATCATCCCAGAATACATTTAATTAAGAAACCTCTTAGCAAGTTATCTCAAATATCTTGCCATATCATAAGAAAAATATTCTCCTTTCTTGGAAAGAAAGAGGATGATTTTTTTTCCTCTTAGAAGTATGCAATCCAGCTTGAAATGTGGTTTTCTGTAATACGTTATCAAAATAACAGAATAACAGAGTTGGAAGGGACCTTGGAGGTCTTCTAATCCAACCCCCTGTTCAGGCAGGGAACTGTATACTATTTCACACAAATGGTTGTTCAATCTCTTTTTAAAAACTTGCAGTGTTGGAGCATCCACAACTTCTGGAGGCAAGTCATTCCACTGATTAATTGTTCTAACTGTCAGGAAATTTCTCCTTAGTTCTAGGTTGCTTCTCTCTTTGATTAGTTTCCATCTGTTGCTTCTTGACCTGCCTTCAGGTGCTTTGGAGAATAGCTTGACTCCCTCTTCTTTGTGGCAACCCCCGAGATATTGGAACACTACTATCATGTCACCACTAGTCCTTCTTTTCATTAAACTGGACATATCCAATTCCAGCAACCATTTTTTATATGTTTTAGCCTTAATATTTAATATTAAGCACTATTATATAGGATGCATGAATCAATTCAGTTGAAGGAAAGTACAAATTAAAATAATCACACACTAGAAAGCATAAAGTAGCCTTGTATCACCATAGACAGAAATCTTATTTCTTCCATCTTACAGGCTAAAGATACGAACCCACTCACACACAAAAGCCAAGCTTAAGATTTTATTGGTAAATTTGTGCATGTTTATACAATGAAATCCCACAGTAAAATCCTAAGTTTGGCTTTATTACTCCAAAATGATTGGATGCAATGTCAAATTATTTTACACTTGTTCTATACTTTGCTTCAGAAGAGAAAATGTGATTCACTGAGTAAATTTGAACAATTAATGAAAGAGAAAATTAAATCATATCATAAACACACTTAGAGGCTACAATCCTCAAACAGCTGCTTTTGCCAACGCTTCTAGGGGAGGCATGACGAATTAAGCACATCTCTGGGGGGGAAAAAAGCAGAGAAGATTACCACAACAAAAACTGGAGAACCGGCAAGCAGACCAGTTCTTCAAAATCTTTCTGAACAAGCAGAGGATGGGAAATTACATATGCTCCAGGTGGCTGCTCCTTGCAAGGGGACCATTGGAAATTAGTAGCTACAATATCATATATATTAGAAATGATGTCCTGACTTCCGGTTCCGGTCGCAGCGCCCACGGACGTGCAGAGAATTCGTTCTCTTGGCCGTCCGGTTTCCCCCCGCCGGTAGACCCTGGATAGGGTCGAACGTCGCCCTGTAGGGGCGACCACCGTAGAGGAGGGCACTCGTTGATCGCGGAGGGAGCAGCGGCTCCCTCTGCGGTCCGAGAAAACCACCTTTGGGCCGACGGGGAAAAGATCGGCCAGTAACATGGTCGATCACTCAGCTGCTCCAGCTGAAAGTCACAGCAACATCTAAGCGAAAAGAACCACCGTGGAAGATCCGGGTGAGACCTTTCCTTCCCTCTTGTTAATTTACCTTTTTCCCTGCTAACAGCTTTAAAAACTATTTCCCTATTTTGAGAAAGCAGCGTTTGATTGCTGGGGAAAACGGGCTTTGGAAAAACAATTATTGTTTTTTTTTTACTATTTTATTTTGTCTACATAAGCAGTTGGAACTCGAGCATCCGGGTTATTGTGACTTTCTCTTTTGGCTTGTTTATCTTCAGTTTAGGTGAAAATCCTTAGGGAGGGGGTGGAATGTTCTTTTTTTCTCCCCCCCCCCCTGAACAGTACTGCCTAAAAAACTTTTTGCTCTCTGGGCGGACTTATGTAGATTCTTTTGGATACAATGCATCCTGGGACTTGGCATGAAGCCCAGAAACTTTGACTGATACAATGTAAATTGCTCCATTTGAACTCCCACTTCCTGTTTTGGCGTGATGCCCAGACTGGATTACAACATAACAACTGACTGCCAGTTTTTATCTCTGTGCTGGTCTTGACTATTGGTTTTTTTTTTCTCTATCTTTCTTTGGAAATATATTTCTGTCTGCATTTTATATTTTATAACGCTGCAATCTATTTTTTAAGCTGAACTTCTTTAAAAAAAAAAAAGATGGAATCCTACTCACAGATTAATTATGGACTTATATTAGAAAAAATCTTGGAAGCAAGACTGGAACTTAAAGAACATATTAGATCGCTTAGTTTCAAGGAGGACTCAGAATTAAAAATTGAAGCTCAACCTTTGATTGACTATGATAGACAATCAGATCTACAACTTAATGAGATGGATGGAATACATTTACAATCTATTGAATCTACTGAATTTATTGAAGAGGAAGAGGACACATCCTACATGATGGATTTCTTTGATGATCAAAGGCAGAACTCAACTAAAATATTTACAACTTTAAAAGCAACAGGATTGGACTTCCAAATACAAGTCACAAAAAACGTTGACAATATGATAGTACAGACAACACTGGATAAAAGAGAAAAAGAATATGATTGGACTCAATGGTGGGAAAAGGCCTTTAGCCAGTTACTAAGATGGGAGGACTTAGAGGCCCTGTTGTGGAAACCTACCTGGCACAAAAAGAAAGCTAGAATTAGATTTAAAAATAAGAGTTAAAATTTTATTTGAAAAAGGGCTTCTGGACGTTGATTGAACTAATATTTTTGAGATCTTTAAGGTCACTTTGGTATGAGTCAACACTAGATTTAAATTATGGATTTGATTATGATTTGGAATGGCAATAAGAATAAGAATAATTGGAAAATTGATAATTAAAGGAGTTAGATTGAGATTGAGACTGGTGAAATATTATTGATATTTTTATTTATAAGAATTGAATGGTAATTAGTGAGGTATTAAATGGATTAAACTGAAACAATTGAGGAATCTTTTAGGGACGTGGACTGATCTATGAAAATATTGGATAGAATTTATGAAATAGAATATAGTTGAGAAATATTAAGATATAATAGTTATATTACTTGTTTATGATAGAAATAATTATTGTCCTATTATTATTATTATAATGTTATTATATTACTATGTCTAATGCAATAGTTTTAAAATATATAAATTCATGTTTATTTACATAATATGTATGTGAAATAGAATAAGAAATATAATTTGATTGAGAAGCATAAATTGAAATTGGAATAATAGATAGAGGTGAGAAACAATTTATATTTTAGGAATGCTCGAATTGTATACCATAAGAGGGAACTTTTAAAGTAGTAGTTTAAATTGTATATGTATGACTGTATTTTTTGTTGTGTTCTATGGAGTGCCCTATCTCCACGATGTGTTACAAGCACTTGGCTGTAAAACAAACAAAAACTAATAAAACTTGTTATGGAAAAAAAAAATGGTCATAAGTCACTTTTTTCAGTGCTGTTGTAACTTTGAGCTGTCGCTGAATGAACTGTTATAAATCAAGGACTACCTGTATTAGCCAAAACAATGTCATTGAATGAGTCAAACATTCATTAATGTTCATCAATAAACTCCCTTCTTACGAACCTGTAATCCCTTAATTCTGGAGAGAGTCGGGACAACTGGATGTAGCAATAATAATAATAATAATAATAATAATAATAATAATAATAATAATAATAATAATAATAATAATAATAATAATAATAATAATAATAATAATAATAATAATAATAATAATAATAATAAAAAAAAATCCCCTAGAGATTATAAGATAAAGTGGTAACACAAATGACAAGCCAAGGAAATGACCTAGATAAGGACTTGAAAATAAATATAATAATCCAAGCGAATAATCTAGATAATATTGTACCTTATTATGCAATTAATTAGAGAAAGGAGGAAAAAAGGAAATCCAGGACAAGTGATTCAAATCTTTTGTATTTTCCATTTTTCTTTTTTTTTACAATAACAAGTTTTATTATTTTTTTTGTTTTACAGCCAAGTGCTTAAGACACATCGTGGAGATAGGGCACTCCATAGAACAAAACAAAAAATACAGTCATACATATACAATTTAAACTACTTCTTTAAAGGTTCCCTCTCTATTTTATCAATCAGAAAAAGAAAAAGAAAAAAAGAAAAAAAAACACAATAACAAAAAACAAAAACTGTCAATCATATTTTCACCCGTTTTCAGGCTTAACTAACTTTCAATTAACCTATTTCAATTTAATCTTACATAAACATATAATATATAATTCGAGCATTCCTACAATATAAATTGTTTAAATTCTGTCTCTTATTATTCTGTTCCACATACATATTTTGTAAATGAACATAACTTTATGTATTTTAAAACCATTACATTTAGCCTAATATAGTAAAACAATAATTATTTCTATCATAAACATATAATATAACTGTTATATTTTAATGTTTCTCAACTATATTCTATTACATATATTCTATCAAATATTTTTTATAAATCCATCCAAATCCCTAAAAGTTCCTCAATTATTTCAATTTAGTCCACTTAATACATTACTAATTAACTTTCAATTCTTATAAGTAAAAATATCAGTAATATTTCACCAATCTCAATCTAACTCCTTTAGTTTTAAATTTTCCAATTTTCCCTATTGCCATTCCAA
Organism: Azemiops feae; assembly: GCA_023970755.1. NCBI lineage: Eukaryota > Metazoa > Chordata > Lepidosauria > Squamata > Viperidae > Azemiops > Azemiops feae. Next base: position 324,047 of record JALGBA010004088.1, on the reverse strand, counting down.
ACCATAATCAAACCCATAATTTAAATCTAATGTTGACTCAGACCAAAATAACCTTAAAAATCTCAAAAGTAATAGCTCAATCAAAGTCTCTAAGAACCCTTTTTACCCATCAGATAAAATTTTAACTCTCATTTTTAAATCTAATTCTAGCTTTCTTTTTGTGCCAGGCAGGTTTCCACAATAGGGCCTCTAGTTCCTCCCATCTTAGTGTTTGGCTATAAGCATTTTCCCACCATTGAGTCCAATCATAGTCTTCTTCTCTTTTATCCAGTGTTATCTGCACTATCATATTGTCAGCGTTTTTTGTGCCTCGTGTTTGGAAGTCCATTCCTGTTGCTTTTACAATTGTAAATGTTTTAGTTGAATTCTGCCTTTGCTCATCAGGAATCTCCATCATTTGCATGTGGGGTGTATCCTCTTCCTCATCAGTAAGTTGTAGGTATATTTCATCCATCTTGTTAAATTGTAGATCTGATTGTGTATCATAGTCAGTCAGGATTTGAGCCTCAGTTTTCAATTCTGAAACCCCCTTTTTCCCAAGCATTTCAACATGTTCTCTAAATTCCACTCTCATTTCTAAAAAAATTTCTAATATAAGTCCATAATTAATCTGTGAATAGGATTCCATCCTCTCTTTTTTCAGCATTGTAAAATACAGAGTCCAAACCGAAATAGGGAAAAGCAAATAGTCAAGTCCAGCACAGAAACAAAAAAAAACAGCAAGAGTCCCAATCAGTAACAGTCAATCATTATATTATAATCCTAGAATGGAAAAGAAAAATCCATTTTTTGGAAGTATGTTCAATATTGTAAAGTCAAACGTGGTACAAGTAGAAACTTGAGCAAGTTCCAAAAGAAATATACCAGTCTGGGCGTCACGCCAAGATCAGGGAGTGAAAGTTCAGCTGGAGATAGTTATTTTGTATCAAAGTTTCTGGGCTTCACGCCAAGTTCCAGGCTAGCTTGTAGCCATAACAATCCACATGAGTCCACCCAGAAAACAGGAAGTTTTTTTTTTTTTAAGTAGGCAATACTGTTCAGGAGGGGGGGGAGGGGAAAAAGCACTCCATCCCCCTCCCTAAAGGTTTTCACTTAAACTAAAGATAAACAAGCCAAAAAAGAAGGAGTCACAATAAGGATTTTTTTCAGGATGCCCGAATTAGAAGCTCGAATGAACAAAAAAATAAATAAATAAAAAAAAATAATTATTTTTCCAAAGCCCATTTCCCCCAGTATCGGAACGCTGCCTTCTCAAACTAGGGAAATAGTCCTTAAAGCTATTAACAGGGAAGTAGATAGTTTAACAAGAGGGAAGGAAAGGTCTCACCCGGATCTTCCACGGTGGTTCTTTTTGCTTAGATGTTGCTGTGACTTTCGGCTGGAGCAGCTAAGTGATCGGCCATGTTACTGGCCGATCTTTTCCCCGTCGGCCCAAAGGTGATTTCTCGGACCGCAGAGGGAGCTGCCGCTCCCTCCGCGATCGACGAGTGCCCTCCTCCACGGTGGTCGCCCCTCCAGGGCGACTTTCGACCCTGTCCAGGGTCTACCGGTGGGGGGAAACCGGATGGCAAAGAGAGCAAGTTCTTTGCACGTCCGCTGGCACTGCAACTGGATCCGGAAGTCTGATAAATCTTTAGAACTCTCTAAAGCTATAATCTAAGACAGTGGTGGCGAACCTATGGCACGGGTGCCAGAGGTGGCACTCAGAGCCCTCTCTGTGGGCACGCGCGTCGTCGCCCCAGTCCTAGTCCTTCAGCTGGGTTTTATAAAACCTTTTTGCTTTAGCCCTCCGCCGCCGTGTGCAAAAAAAAAAAAGGTTCAATCAGTCAATTTCAACTTCTCGCGGGGAAAAAAAAGATCTTGCAAAGTTGGAATTGATTGATTGAACTTTTTAGTCCCACCCGGTCTGCCATTACCACTGCAGCCACACCCACCCAATGGGCCACACCCAGCCAATTGGCTACACCCAGCCAATGGGCCACACCCACCCGGCACTCGACGATGCATAAGTGGGTTTTGGGTTGCAGTTTGGGCACTCAGTCTTTAGAAGGTTCGCCATCACTGATCTAAGACATTTCATAGCTAATTCAAATGTGCTGTCTAGATTTACTTACTCTGGGGAGGATTCATAAACACAAATTATAATAATAACATAGGAGATTCTTACTTATTTTTATACTCTCTCCCCCCATCTCAGCTATTTAAAATAATTTCTAAAAAATGCTACATCAGCAAATAAGGAGGTCAGCCCACTCCCCAAACAAATTTATAGTTGTACACAAAAACATAATTTGAGCACAGCAAGAGAAACTGGTGCGATCTTGTTACTGGCCGATCTTTTCCCCGTCGGCCCAAAGGTGATTTCTCGGACCGCAGAGGGAGCTACCGCTCCCTCCGCGATCAACGAGTGCCCTCCTCTATGGTGGTCACCCCTCCAGGGCGACTTTTGACCCTGTCCAGGGTCTACCGGCGGGGAGAAACCGGACGGTAAAGAGAACAAGTTCTTTGCACGTCCGCTGGCGCTGCCACCGGATCCGGAAGTCGTATTTTCCATTTTTCTAATATGGGCAGTACTGACAGCTTTACCTGATTTCAGCTTTTGGCAAAGCAAAAGCCATATACCTGAAACAAATTTTGATCTACACTCTCCTACTAAATATTCTTAATAATGTCCCTTGGGGGGAAAATGTTCATCAATTCTTAAACCAAGCAGACAATAAAGTATCATCCTTATTAGAACTTATAATAGCCTTACAATAGCCGCCCAGACTTATCCTGCACTAATATGGGGGGTGGAGGGAGAGAGAGAGAGAGAGAGAGAGAGAGAGAGAGAGAAAGAGAGAGAGTCAGTCTTTGGGGAAAGTTTTAGAAAGGTAGAACAATATGCTTACATTACAGTATTATCATTATAATCTAGTAGAATACTTACTCTCATAACTGGCAGAAGTCAGAATGGAAAAAACATCTGCAAACTGCAGAGTCTGCTATTGGCAACATCCTGTCTGTTGGCTTCCCCAACATATCTGTCTATATAAAAGCTGAGATGTTCAGGGTTTATGACAATTTATCCACTGAAGAGTTTTAGTTTATTCATAGACATCAATGCTGGCCACGTATTTATATGGAAGAAGTAAAGGACATCAAAGAAGTGAGGACCAATTTTCTTTTCCTGGATGTTTCTCTCACATTCCAAAATGTCCAAAACAGATACTGCATTATATCATGGAAAATAAGGAATCGTTTAGTTACCACTAACTTGAAAGAAGTGAGCTTTTCTAATAAATTCCACTTTTTTCACAGCATTGATACCAATTATTACCTTTTTCTGTAGCAACTGCATAAAATGTTCTTTATCTCAACCTGTTTGAACTGGACTGAATCTCAAACAGAGCAAGTAATGCAGCCCCATTTGGCACATCTTGGAGCATTCCCATGTTGCACAGCCAAAACTCAGCTGCAAAAAAAGGGAAGCTTTTTGTTTGTTTTTTTTGTTTTGGCAAAGGGTAAGGGCAAAGCAGTTGGGTTAACCCCCCACAAGGCTTAATTCCCTTATTTTCCATGTAAATTCCCCCTCAGCCTCTCCAAATAATCTCCAGTGATATCACGACATCCCTGTTCACCCTGTTCATTCCAGAGGGAGGGAGGGAGGGAGGGAGGGAGGGAGGGAGGAAGGAAGGAAGGAAGGAAGGAAGGAAGGAAGGAAGGAAGGAAGGAAGGAAGGAAGGAAGGAAGGAAGGAAGGAAGGAAGGAAGGAAGGAGAAACTCTGAAAATATTTGCAATTCCTGAACAGATGATATTTTAAAAAACTGGTATCTTGGTAAATTAGCATCAGTCTCTTTGAGTTTTTTTGGCTTCCTCTGTCATCTTTTCTTGTCCTGCTTGAGTTTCCTTGGTTTCATGAAAAGAGAAGATTTATGTTGTGTCTTTCTTCTTGTTCTTTTCTCTTATTGGTGTTGCTTAGGCTATGTTTTGGGAGTCCCTCCTCTTCCTTTCTTCTAATGTTCTCCCTTATATCTTATATTATTTGTCTAATTTATACAGCCACCCATCTCACCGAAAAAGTGACTCTGGGCAGTGCACAACAAATTAAAACAATTCATACATATTTTATGACTATTAAAAATTAATTATTGTATGATTCAGTTGTTTCAGTTTCAGAACCAAATTTATACTTCACGGTATATACTTTTGCCCCTGTTTTTTTTATGATACAATGTAGAATTCGGACATCTTGGCTTATTTTGCTCTACATGTTACCCAGTGAGTGCAATGGGCAGTAAACATAGAAAACCTCTGACCACCTTTCTCTTCTGTGATTTAAAGCCCCCTGTGTTTTCAAATGTAATTGCTCAAGCTGGCAAATCGGGGAACAACACTGCTCTTCTGTCAATCTGGATAGAATAACTGTGGGACTTATTGTATACATATGAAATAGAGGTATTCCAGTCTCAAGGCTGGGAAAGGATTGCCAAAAACACAGTTAGCCTTCCAGAAGGGAAGGTACAGAAAGTTTGAAGAGACAGAAGGTTAGAACAGTAAGGCTGAAGCCTGGAGAGGAATGGATACAGGCAGTGGTGAGATTCAGATATGTGAACAACCGGTTCTCTGCGTGGATGCCGCTTCCGGAAGTCCATTCTGGGCCTGGGCAACAAAAAATTAGCTACCGGTTCTGCCAAACTGGTGCAAACCGGCTGAATCCCACCACTGGATACAGGTAGTCCTCAACTTACAACCACAACTGAACCCAATATTTTTTTTGTTGCTAAGCAAGGTAGTTGTTAAGTGAGTTTAGTTCCATTTTACGACCTTTTTGCCACAGTTTTTAAGTGAATCACTGCCATTTTTAAATGAATCATACGGTCATTAAGCAAATCTGGCTTCCCTCATTGACTTTGCTTGTCAGAAGTTGGCTAGGAAGGTTACAAATGATGATCAAATGACCCTGGGGGTAGTGCAACTGTCATTAAATACATACCAGTTGCCAAGCACCCGAATTTTGATCACGAGATCATGGGGGTGCTGTAATGGTCGTAAATGTGAAAAACGGTCATAAGTCACTTTTTCCAGAGTCATACCTTCAAATGGTCACTAAATGATTAGTGGACTACCTGTATAGGATATATTCCCCTGTTGCTGTTTTCTTGATCTTTTTCTATTTCTTTTCTTTCTATTTTTTGTATTGTTTTTACTGCTTGTGTGTTTATTCTTGTTGTTAGATGCATAGAGTTGACTGCCACAAGAGGAACAACCATATGAATCTTTTAAATAAATAGATAGTCTGTTGACTCAAAAGGATAAGAAAAAGAGGTTTTCGTTCTAAATTCAGGGTTTCCTTCTTTCGTACATGCACGTTAGGCCTGTATGATTGAATGTGTGTATATGTGTGTTTATGTATATATAAGATATTCTTCAATATGCAGATTTTCTATATTAAAGCAACTAACTAGCAGCAAGTTCTTGAAACTAGGGAATTATTATCTAGTTCCTGAATTCATTACTGAATATCTGGAAGAGTAGAAAGTTGGCCTGAAAATTGACACCAGGGCTATCTGTCAACAGCTTCTTCAGTACTCAGAGATGCGGAGTCTGTTAGAATGATTCACTACAAATTAATTAATTGACAGACTGTTTTAAAAGTTGTATTTTCTATGTTGGAACCATGCTATGGCTCTCCTGTTCCTGATTTCTGAAACTGCAGAGCGATTGCTTCATGCCCTGAGTATTTCATGACTGGGCTATTGTAACCAATCACTTCTGACTGGTTTCAGTTGAAGAGCTGAAGTGCTTATTTCTAATTAAATTTGTTTTTAATGTATTTATTTATTTGTTTAACAAATTTATACGGCGACACCAACACCCACACAGGTGACTCCGGAAGGCTACAATGTTAAAAACCCACAACATAAAAACCCATAAAAGCCCACCCTGATCCTACCCCCATGCCAGCAGCAGCACTCATTATTTATGTGTATTTCACATATAAAGATAATATTACAATCAAACATGATGTACATTTTCTCTTTTATTTCTCAAGGCGACATTTCCATTGTATATATTTTAGACAAAAAGTCATGCTTTGAATTAATGTAAAAAACAAACAAAAAACCACCAGTCGGTGAGTAGGATGATGAACTGCAAAAGTCAATCTTAAGGGAATCCTTGCAATTGGAAAATTATATATTTTTTCTAATCAGAGCATTTCAGTTCATCATCTCTTAATGCTGTTAAAATGAAGGGACAAATAAGCCTAAATTTAGATAACCTCAGTTAAACAAATTGCGACTCACAGAAGCTCTTCTGGGAAGACTATCACAAATATTCCATGGTTTGTTAAAGATGTGTTTTTAGGTGAGGTCTGGAACCAATACGATTCAAACAAGCTAGTAAACTTTTTATAGCAGTCAGAACTGTGTAAATAAAGTGCAAACTTTTTTATACAATCCTAACTGCTAGCCTTCCTAATTCCTAAGCCTGGAAGTCTCTCCTCCCTCATTCTTTTTTTAACTCCCAAACTGTAATTTCTAACACACACACAAAAATTGCTATTCAAAGATGTTGCTCACTCAGATGTATAATACGATACGTCATGTTCAGAATATGGAACAAACCACCCACAGTAGCACTATTCAGTTTGGGATGCCTGCATTTGATTTCAAGTTATTGGTCTAGGAGGAAGATTTTTATCTTTAACAATTTTTTGGGTTCCAATGACTTATTTTTTTGCTTTATGTATCATGCACTGAAATATATAGACTTTCCTGCCCTGCATAGAGTTATGATAGGCCTATTTCTTTATATAGATGCTATTTTAGTATTGGTATGTATCCCATTAAGTGAACTCCAGTTCACAAAATTTATTGCACAATAGCAGTATTTATATTAGTTTTGCAGATGCCACACAGGGTCAGTGTAAGCCTTCTTTTTCTTACCTGCAATACAACAGTAAATTGTGTTTCCTCCCATTTCCCCAATTTATAGTGCATAAAGTTCATGGCCAGATAGTTTATTTTGGCACCTTAGACAGAAAATTCTTCAACAGTTTCTCCTAGTCCTGCAAGTAAAAATGTAATGGTGACTTTAAAATATATAATAATTTACATCTGCTGCTTTACCGTAATATTCATTTTGTGCTGCCTTACTAAGAGTAACATTGTGCTTAGGTTTCTCAGAAATGTAGGTATAGTTGTTATATTTTAAAAACTATCAAACAGGACAAGGTTGCTATATCTAAGCTGTAAGAATCCAGGAGACAGCTAGAGGGCAGCAGAGGCATGTACTTTGCTACCATCTACTGGTCACTTGGAATTTTGCAGTTAAATTTTGCAACGTGTTACATGGTAAGCTACAATAGATAAGTTCATACCTAGTACCCAAACCAAACAGATCATAGTTATGGCATTGCATTTCATTACCAGCACATACAACAGGATGACATCACTGTATTTTTGGAACACACATAGAGACCTCATAAATCTGAAAATCACATGCACAAAAAAATCAGTCTGCACATAGTAAAATTAGCTGACTGCACTTTGTAGAAGTTGTAGAAATAATACTTACATGAATTCACCTAAGAAATTTCAGGAAAAGATTACAATATAAATACTGGAAGTTTGTGACAGCTATGCTATATTATTCAATTAATATGGAAGTAAATATGACTTGTCACGTAAGTTATTTTGCAATGATGTGGTAATGATGCAAAATAATTTACTCCTGCTATTAAAGAGTTTATTATTAAAGAGTCACCAGTTTAATATGTAATAATAGTGTTAAACATGAAAAAAACCACGAGACTGGTCTTACAAGAACTGTTGCATAAATGCAGAACATCATAGCATAGAAGCATCTGCATATCTAAGGCATACTTTATATGTGTGTGGCTAGTTTTCGTATTGGTTTTCTAATTAAGTTTGGTTTTAATTCACTCTGATTTCTTTCTTCTTAATTATTCATGATAGTTTTTATGAATCCCTAATTTGATTCTGCCATCAATGCTGTTGACTTCCCCTCAAATCTACATTTAGCATTTTAATTGTCTTATTCTTAATGTACATACAATAGGAAGTTTGAATGGTAAATATATGATGTAATTCTAACTGTAACCTTCCTTTATTTTGAAAGATTATTTCCCAAAATCAAATGGTTCTCCAGCCATTTCCAACCTGCTACCTTCCAATTGTTATAAGAGTACAACTTCTACAATGACACCAGGAGAGGAAGACTGATAAAACCTAAAAAGTTTGTTACAAAATGAAATCAACAAGAAAGTATCTGGAAATAGAATGTTTCTAGGGCCAGATTATAGTTTGAATTTGCTTGAATTTATATTATATTCTTCCAAATCTATATATGACTTTAGCAACAAGATTGCATAAATGTTTTGAATTCTGACAAATCCAAACTGTAGGATTCAGCCAGGAAAAAAATAAATGAAACATTACTTCCTCAAAAATAAACAAATAGATACAATCTCATGATTCTACAACAGAAGTAAGATCTGTAGTGAGTGTAAACAAATGTATGCTAATAAACATGGAACCGTAGAATAGAAAGCGTTGGATAAACACTTGCAAATGATTGTTTCTGGTTGCTTCTTATGCAATGGAAAAGAAATAATTACTTTTGGTTAAAGGTTTGTGAAAATCATGATCTGATTTGTAAACATAATATAAAATGAATTATCCTGCAAAAGTGTTTATGACAGTATTTCCAGGCTGTCTTCCAGATTTGTTGGGCTAATTGAACGGGAAGATTGAACTAAGGAAAAAAAATTGGTGTATTCATTTTTATTTAGATAAGTAAATTTATTTAGGTATATGACACTTGCTATTGTATAAAGTATCAATTAACTCATTGAAATATCTGTTCATATATAAGATAAGGAATATATTTGGGCATGTTTGAATGTGAGTACAATCATATAAATAAAAAGAACAATGATCTGAAGTTTTGGTCAACTCTGGAAAAATTTCCTGGTGCGCTTATGGAAATGACATGCGTTTATTTTTTTTCTTGAATGTTTGTTCTTTCGTTAATCTTGAGTGGGTCCTCATTAATAGTATTGTGACCATTTAATTTAACTGTGGTTTCATATCACAATTTTGGTGAAAGAAATTCCAGTGAAAATCAGATTTTGGGTTATATCTTTTTCTGTTGGCTTCCAGTTGGCTGTGAAGATATTAATTCTATCAATTGACTCTGCAAATATGATAAACAATAAATAAAAAAATCACAAATATGATACATAAGCAAATAAATATCAATAGTGTTGCATTAGCTATTGATTAGACAAATTCAGTTTCTGAAGAATGCAGTGATAGTAATCTAAATGGAAGGATAATAATAGAAATTTAGCAGTAGCGAATTCCAGTGAAAACTATGTGCTTGGGCATTTAGTCAACATTGTGGCTTTAATTATTATGGTTGCAAAGCCACAGAAGAATATTATATAACAGAGAACAAATGAAGGCACATGTCCACATTTCCAATAGCAAAGATTCTTGCTAATCCTGTATACATACATTATGCAGTTGCTTTAGCTTGGTCATGATGGGACCTCTCAAATCTTGTTATTTTGTGACATACAGTGGGACTTTTCTTTAAATGCTACATATGGATTCATTTGTGCATTAATCTGTCTCACCTATAGTCAGTGGTGGGGTTCAAATACCTGAACAACCGGTTCTCTTATTGGATGCAGGCCTGGGCCTCCGAGGCCTAGAACGGACTTCCGGAAGTGGCATCCATGCACTTCCGGTGGGCCGTTCTAGACCTGGGAGACTTCCTTCAGACCTCCGAGGCCTAGACTGGACTTCCAGAAGCACTGTGCATTAAGCCGGTTCTCTGAACTCAGCAAAATGTAGCTACCGGTTCTGCCAAACTGGTGCGAACCAGCTGAATGCCACTACTGCCTATAGTCAAAGCTGATTTGTTTTTATAACTGGCTACTGTCCTTGCCGATATATACATAAATACATTTAAGTTTCTAGATGTACAGATACTTAAGTATATATGTCCAATTAGACTCACTCAGAGAAAGAAAAGTGATTAGCAATGAGTTTCCTGACCCCAAAAGTTTAGAACATGCAGCAGCAGAAGGATTATCCAAGAGGGGGTGTGGGCGACAATTTGGCTATCCAAACTGAGCCTGGCAAGTCACTGTCAAGACATTCGAATCTGGAGAAAAGTTTTTAAATCAGCTTAATGTCAGCCTGCATCAGCATGGGACAAGAACAGCTTAAGGGTGAGGAATGGATATACAAAAAGTTAAATAATAAGTAAGTTGGCTATCTGATATATTTCTGGCTTGCTTGCTGCTTGAATATATAATCAATTTAGCTTATTGCTTATTCCAAACTTAACTCTTTTTGGTTTAACAAAACAAAAGGTCACCCATATTCCTTTCCTTCTTTCCTTCTTTCCTTCCTTCCTTCCATCCTTCCTCATAAGAATAACTCATATTTCACCATTTTTGTTTTCTTTTTCTGTCCTGAAATATCTTTAGTTCATTTTTCAAATGTCCTGCTATTTCAAGTATTACTTTTTAAGTTCACTTAGTGCTATTTCCTATAACTTCTTTGACAAAAAGCCATCACCCACCAATATACCTACTGTTCCACTTCAATAGATACAAAAGTTGCCCATTTTAATTGCTTTTTAATTACACTTAACAGACACCCCTTTTCCCAGCCTGAACTCTCCTCAACCTGGTTAAGCTATTTCTTGTTGAATTAACGGGTTCCCCTCCCCCATGCCTGTAATCTACTTCCATTTAAGTTTTGGCAGCTAAGTATAATTAACTTCTCTTGCATTTTCACTGGCAGTCAGTTGGTAATTAATTTTTTTTTACATGCAGTTCCAGCAAAATGGAATTCCTAATAATGATTTTCCTCTTCTTTTGGGGGTAATTTTCCACATTCACATGCTCTGATTTTCAATCAAATGTCCTTATCTACTGGTGGTGCCATCCCAATCACTTTCAAATTGGTGTGTGACTAATTACTGCAATCTTTGTAGGAAAAAGGGTAGCAAAGTAGCAACTACCAGAAAAAGAAGCAGTGGAAGATTGCTGAATAGTATTGGATAAAAATTGACTAAATGCACAGGCTAAGCACTTTTCAGGAACCTTTTTAATACTAAGAAAATTGCTAGTTGCAAAACTGGAAAATATTTAAGCAGCTTTACTACTATGGTACAGCCAATTCTTCCAGGATTTGTTTCTCTTATACTGTTTTTTTTATTTATCCCTTGCCAATGATCTCTCCACTGATGGAAGAATTAATTCCTATATATTTCTGAGTGCACATGTGTTTTTCTAATCAGCTATCAAGTTTGTACTTTATTAAAGGGCCAACTGTGTGAAAGGGGGTATCTATGGACAAGCTGACTAAAATAAATGTTTTAGTGCTACTTTTATAAAACCTTGTGATTAATAAAACCTTGTGATTAATGGTAACAATCCAGTAAATAGTAGCAGGACTTAAATGGAAGAGATCTATCTCAACTATACTGAATGTCATCAAGCCATGTCAAACATTTTTTTTCTTTTATGTTTGCTGATGAAATAAAATATTTCTACGTGAACTATTATTTGCTTGCAAATGTTTGCCTGTATGCAATTGACTTTGCTTGTTCTAAATTGCTGGATTTGTATGTTTGGATATAATAATGGATTTATTGCTAAAATGCTAAGACATTTAATGTGAGATCCCAAAGCCTATTTCCCGATACCTCCTGTGAACAGTGCAAAAAGCCAATGTATGGCTTTTCCCTTGCTGCTTAACATATAATGAAACATGAAACAATGAAAAAACTGCTTTCCTGAAATCTGCAACCAATACTGCTAGATCAGGGGTCTTCAGACTTGGCCCTTTTATGACTTGTGGACTTCAACTCCCAGAATTCCTCAGCCAGGCATGCTGGCTGAGGAATTCTGGGAGTTGAAGTCCACAAGTCATAAAAGCGCCAAGTTTGAAGATCCCTGTGCTAGATGTTATTTATTAGTTATTAAATTCGGTTGCACCCATCTGTTAACATTTCTGGGGAAAAAAATATCATTTCTGCAAAATGGTTGAGGTTGATAAAGAGTACTGGTTGAGGTTGATAAAGAGTGCAGACTGATAAAGCAGAACTAGTGTTCTTGCTATGACTTTGCACCCATCTAAGATTTTATTTGTTTATTTATAAAAGCAAAACCATGTTTACCACCAGTTACCAAAGTAAACAGCTCCCAGCTCAACCCACAAATCCGCATAGCATTTGGAAGTCTAAAAGAGTAGAAATCACTCAAATCTCAGAATAAGAAGCTGTACCAAAGGGCAGAGTTGGCTAGCCAGAAGATTCACCTCCCAAGTTCCCAGAAGATAACATTTAAGAGAAGAACCTGAAGCATGCCTCTCCTATCTAGTCTACTAGGACAGGCAGATATCCTCAGGGAAAGGTGGTCCTGCAAATAATCTGAATCTTTGCCATGCACATTTCAAAGGTTATCCAGCACCTTGAATTGCAACTGGACACCAGAAGAAGTTTACACGACAGTGCAACTTGAGTGAACTGTAGGGCATCCAAAACTGGGTGCTGCCACATTCCGAACTGCAGCAGCTTCCAAATGATCTTCAAGAGCAACCCCATGTAGAACATGTTATAGAATCCAAATGGGAGTTAATTAAGGTTTGAGTGATCATGAACAAAGTCCAGAAACGAATGCAATTCATGCAAAGGCCTCCCAGCCATGAGTAAGGCTACATGCTTCATATTTTGAGGTGTTTGAAACTAATATAATGGGAGGGGAAGGGGGGGCATTTCAAACTGACCAAAGCTTTTGATTCTGAAAAAATGATATAATTTAATTTTAACCAAGATTGTGCTTATTTTTTGTTTGTTTGGTCTTTGGGTTTTTTTTGTTTTTGTTTTTGGGACTGAGCCTATTTAACACTGAGTTGTCACTATTTCAACAGGTATTATGACAGTCTCAGTATCCTGTGATCACACGATCACCATTTGTGCACTTCACAGAGTCAGTGGAGAAGCCAGCAGCAAAACTGGCAGTTGCAGTCATGTGATGTCTCACTTAATGTCAGCCTGTGTCGTGGCAAGGTCAGATAAGGAGATCAGCAATGAGCAGCCAGTTCCAGGGTTGCCAGAGGAACTGCTGCCTGAGAAGCTGCATTCAGAGGAGGCTGGCTGTCAGGTAACCCGCAAGCACAGCTGCTGCCAGACTTCGAAGCATTTGTTCATTAGCTAAGGGCTATTTTCTTGGAGCTGCTGTATTGAATTGTATAAATACACTCTTCAATTTGGTAATAACAAGAAAATGCAGTGATTCCACCTTTCATTTAAATTCTAGAGTTAAAACCAGAATAAAAGAAGTGCTCTTTATTTTTTTGAAAACGTGTTTAGTCAAATAATATTTAACATGTATATAAATAAAAATGATTTACTGTAACTGTCTCCAGCATTAAATCATTTTAGCCTGTGTGCACATGTCAGAAACTCTGCTTGACTGAGCCCCTGGTAAAAGTGCAGGGAAAGAGAAGGAAGAAAAATGGATTTAACCTGCTCTAGATTGATGGTTCTCTTGTTGAGAATCTATCAAGGCAAACTCCAGTGTCCTGATGTCAGTCCTGCCAAGTAAACCCTACAGGAGGCAGGGCTAGATGAACTAATTCTACTTTATTGTAAGGCTGCATTAACAGAATGTTGCAAGTCTGAAAATACAAGCTTGCTGTTGCCACTTTTAAGTGCTTGATCCATTAGGGCAGTTCCTTCATGTTTCTTTCTCTGACCATTAAGCCTTTGGGGCCCCTGCCTCTCTTGTCTGATTGTTTCCTAGACAATATTCCCCCCAATCTTCCCCAAGGTCATCCACACATTCAATTGCACTTGATCTTTTGGATAACTTGGAATCCATGTTCACAAGAAGAACAATCTTAAGTGTATAATAATAATAATAATAATAATAATAATAATAATAATAATAATAATAATAATAATAATAATAATAATAATAATAATAATAATAATAATAATAATAATAATAATAATAATAATAATAATAATAATAATAATAATAATAATAACAACAACAACAACAACAACAACAATGATGATAATGATGATAATGATAATGATAATGATGATAATGATAATACCCATGTTGGCTTTTGGTTGGCTTTGTTTGCCTCTAGGTGTTCGCTGATTCGTTGCTTGATTATCTTTTCCAGAATCTTCCCAGGTATTGAGGTCAGGCTGATAGGTCTGTAGTTTCCTGGATCCATTTCCCCCCCTTTTTTGAGGATGGGAACTACATCAGCTCTTTTTCAATCCTCTGGTAGTTCCCCAGTGCTCCAGGATCTTTGAAAGATATATTTCAGTGGTTCTGAGATCACATCTGTCAGTTCCTTCAGAACCTTGGGGTGTAATCCATCTGTTCCTGGTGATTTGAATTCGTCTAGGTTGGACAAGTAGAGATCTGTTGTTTAATATCTGCTGAAAATGAAACATAGACCAGCACAACCAGAGAACATGACTGAGAAAAGATTTTATATAAGATATAGATTTCTCTGAAGTAGCTAGCCTTAGAAACTCTGCTGTACTAATCATCATCTGAATGTGGAAATATTGAGACTGAGGGAACCCTAAAACAGAGTTTATAAGCATTTACAAATTTATAAGAAAATTAGAACACTATTTACAGTATAACCCTTTCCCATATACATGTAATAGGGAATTTAGTGTACATGCCCCCACATCTGCCAAAGCTTCTTTTTCAAAAAGTTTCGGAAATTCAGAAATTTTCTGAATTTCAAAAAAATTCATAGGTATAAAGAGATGATAAAGTCTCCAATATAATATCCATCTGTTTGCTTTGGACAAACCTTCAGGTTTTTTACCCTTATAATTCCCTATCAACCCCATCCAGTTTTGCTAACACACTTACTGTATGTACCTTCTAAAAGACTGAATACAACTCTTCATCCAACAATGATTGCCAAGTCGTGTCTCAAATAGGAAACTATTGTGCAATACATGTGTGCCAATACATGGCAGGGCAGTTGTTCTTGTAATATGATGGTTCCATCTGTCACCATCTATACATTGATTGGCATCTTTGCTAATCCATTATACTTGCAAATGCATTGCTCCGTGTTGGCCAAATGTTTCGAAGAGCTCAATGGAATGGTTACGTAATGAGAATACTACCTGGTTTGTGGTTTGTTTAGGTTTTTTAAATGTACTGCAATCCCTTGGGTTTCAAAAACAATCCTAGTGTTCAGAAGAATTTAAACCAGAAGCTCTAAATCATAGCAGAGGTTTGGCAAACGTCCATGGAATTTACATCTGCTTGATATAACACTGGCCAATCCAATTTTCATGCAATTGTTCACAGATGGTTTGATCGGATGGGGGATACGTTATTTGGCTGTCATTCTGCCCAAGGTTGGCTCAAAGTGAAAGAGTCATCAGGTGCCACAAATCCTGGAAAACTGGAACTAGCAGTAAATTTGCACATTTCGGTTCATTTTCCTCTTTTCTCCTGCCTCCAGTCTTGGTTTTGTAACATGATTTATGATAGTAAATCATTTCCCCCAGTTGGTGAAATCTTGTTTTTCCCTGAAAAATAGCTTAATAGAAGTTTATCAGTTCCTTGGCAGCATTACTTTATTGATCTATAAATAAAAACCATGACTACAACAGCCCTTTGGCCAAGGCATCTGCTCTGTGAACAGTAGAATGGGGACTGGTTTATGACAATCCTTTTTGCCTGCCTACTTTTATCTCAGATATTTTCATTTCTGTGATTATTTGCATTCATTTGGCAATATTATCCTGTAATAAAAGTGGCTGAGTCATCTTGTCTGTCTGTCTGTCTGTATCTATCTGTCTGTCTATCTATCTTCTATCTAATCTACTTACTTACCTACCTATCTTCTGTTCACACAATCTCACCACATATAAACCTTAACAAAAAATTTCAGAGATTCTAAGGCAAACAATTTCAGTACTGAAAATGTATTTGTATTATAGCATTTGGGTGCTATAATAGGGCTATCTTTCAATACAGGAATATAGGATCCCCAAAAAGCACACTTATTAATTAAGCACACAATATTAATATTTGTTTCTATCCTTTACTAATAAATCCATATAAATACTTGCCTTTTCTTTTTAGCTAGGGGAATAAGAATTTCAGATTGGTTAATGAAATTTGCCTGGTTATTTTGCTGCTTTCAGTTGTAAAAACAACAGAAAAAGACAAAGCATACAAAAGACAAAGAGAGGAATATAGTACATACATATAAATGCATACATAAATTATGCATTGTTATCTTTTGCTGTTGTTATTAACATTATGTTTGCTATTCCATATACTGTACTCTTAAGGTGAAAGCTAGGTAAAAAAGCTGAGAAAGGAGGACATCAATAATGAAATATTACTGAACTGGGAAAGCGTTGCAGAATCAGAAGTTTTACTTCTAAAAACAAGGCCTTAAAGAGCAGGATCTTCTTCAAAGACTTTAACACAATCCTAAAAAAGAAGGTTACTGTAGTGAAGGAGTTATTAAGTGCTACATAACTGGTATCATATTAGAACTATCAGTTGGTTGAACAACTATTCTTATTGCATTTATCAGAAAATATTTTTTTGCCATTCCCCAGTAAAAAAATAGGGAAAAAATGTGTAATTCTGGACGGATTGTCAGATTCTTGCTCTTTAGTGAGCAAGGACTGTGCTTTTTTTCTTCTGTCACACACCAATTTCTATAGTGGTTTGTAACCTTCCTAGCATCCCATACTGGAAGGCAAATCATTGGAAGGAAAGCAAATACCGATAGTTAATTAAAATGAATAACTCCTATAATAAGGGGGTACAACTAATAATGTGTATGTTGAAATATTTTTTTATGTTGGTTTCTTAATGGAAAATACAGTGTCTAACAAATCAGCTCTTATTTCCAGGGTTTTGGTCAAAAAGGAAGTCAGCCTACAAACATACCCTGATCCAGTGAAAAATGAGTGGGAAAGTTCCTTGGCAAGACAGCTATAGGAACTTGGCTTGCATACAGAGAAAATATACTGCAGATGTATAAATTATGCAAGCTCGGACAGTGCTGGTCAGAAGTTTCTGTGCTGGAGTCATGTGGGAAAAAGAGTCTAGACATCATCATTTCATTTATTTCTTTTGCATATGTATAATCTTTTACATTTGTACAATCTAGGTCTTGTTTTAGCAAAAGAACATTTAGCAACATTATACTGTCATCTAATGTCCCTCTGTAAGTTCCAAAGTGAAGTTTTAGTCAAACACTTCTTTTGTTGTTGCTGTTGTTATAAATTATATATGGCATGGTAGGAAATGGTAGTACTGTGGAAGCATCAGCTATTTCATTATTATTATTATTACCCTTATTATTCATCAGAGTAATATCCTGCCTTTCCTCCAAGAACTCCTTGGAGAATTTCCATAATTTTATGTTCAGAACAGTAATTGTGCTTTCCTTGCCTTTTGAAAGAGTTTGAAGATTTGAGTATGCCAACTCATAGGGGACTCACAGAGGACCACACAACCACCTTGTGGTTGGTTAACACCTTGAAGCACCCCTGCCTTTATATGTTTTAATTTATTTCGTCCTTGTTTTGCCAGGCTCATTTTACTGAGATAGAAATGTAAAAACCATATAAAATAATTATAATTGTACAGCGACCAGAGTCACTCTAAAAGTAGAGATGGATGGTCTCTAAATTTGATGAATCAATAAACCCAGTGTGATTGGTTGGGTTGGGAGAGTGTGATTTGTCCCCAAATGAGTTAAGGGTGTACTGAACCTGGTTTCAGTGATTAAAATCCAACACATTAACCCCTACACCATACTGACCATTGTTGAGTTTAGAAGTGTTAATTTCCTAACATGGATGTTTCTTCTATGATGCTATTGTGAGTATTCCATTGAAGAAAATTGAAACATCATCTCAAGCACATTTGTTTACAAAAGCAAGTCCACAGTTTTCCAATGTAATGTTTCTAAATGAAGATATAAAGCAGGCTTAGGGTAAGCTTGAACACAAGCAGCATTTTTGATCCAAATGGAGATCCTTCTTCATCACAATCCCCAGTCACAACAAAGTTCTTCTTACATTTGGAATAATATAAATAGTATGAGTTCCAAGTCTAACCTTTTGACTTGAGCAAGTGAAAAAGTACCCAGGGGTACTGAGGTTTTATAACTCTTTTACATAAAAATTGAAAAAGAGCATAAGGCTTTTACATTTTGATTCTCAAAATTTATTTTTAAATAATAAAATAGAGTGAGACTATTTGCAAAATATCCCATTATTATACATGTCTCCACCTACGGCTGCAGAAACACTGCTATTTTGGAAGTACAAATCTTCAGATCATGAATGACTCTGAACTAATATAGATTGAGTATTCCAGGAGATAATTTTGAACTGTTTTATAGTCAGTTCATTATTCTAAGTCTGAATAGCAAAAAGTCCTCTTAGGATATTTAGGGGACAACTGAAGTAAGATTACAGCCTTTCTTGAAATGGAGATTTTTTAAGAATACATAGGCTATCTCAGAAACCAAAGTGAGACAAAGGAGACTAGATGGTGGATTGCTTTGGCTTGCAGAAACAACTGCAAGAGAAATCTAAAACATGTCAAGCTGAGACAGAGTTATGACTTTCCTTTATATTCAGGTTGCAGGAGGAAACCGTAAGGTGTTCTTCAAGTCAGGGTAAGATTTTAAAAGGTTCAGCATAAAGGTATCACTTGGACTGTGGCAAAGTTTTACTCACCAAAGTCTAGCTAAAATGGAAATAACAAAAAAGAAGGCTTCAAAACTGCAAGTTCATGGTCAGCCATGGTCTCTTCATCCACGAAAGAGGTATTCTGAAAAAACTTGGAGTTCAAAATTTTAGAGGTGTAAACATGGGCTAGATTTGAAGTTCCAAAAGAGAAGCAAAATATCTGCCTGGTGAGTCTAATGAAAAACCTCAAGGGAAATTGTGGAAGAAACTAGAAAGATGTGTCATTCAAGAGCAGCTTTTTCTCTTTCAATTCCTTATGTAAAAGAGGTAGAGCCAGGGGTGGGATTCAGCCAGTTCGCACCATTTCGGCAGAACTGGTAGCTAATTTTTTGTTTCCCAGACCCAGAATGGACTTCCGGAAGTGGCATCCACACAGAGAACCGGTTGTTCACATATTTGAATCCCACCACTGGGTAGAGCACTCACTGAATAAAACACAAAAGAGGGTGGTTCCCTAAATAGGGGCTAGATAGAAGAAGAAGTATGATCTTTTTCTGCTTAGACTATGATGTATGTTTAGGTATGCTTCTGGGTAAAAATGAGCCATACAAAACCTGTAGGAGATTTCCACTTCCTAGTATCTTGAAAGAAGAATATTAATGAATGCACTGTCTGGGTGGCAACAGTTGTACTCAAATACATCTGGAAGTGATCAGACTAGGAAAGCTAGTCTATATTTCCTGTAATCACTGAGTTATTGGAATTACTGAGCTTTTAAATTGCCTCATACTGCATATTGCAAAGGTACAATGGTGAATGGCCCACATGAGAATCTATAGTCAATCTTCCCCAAATACTTCCCCTATACATGGAATATATCCTAGAATACTATCAAAAGGGATAGTGCAAGCTTTGGGAACTCATTACAGACCAAGGCAGCTTGCTGGAGAGTAGAAGCATGAAGCAAAGCGGTGCTAATTTAGTCACTTTATTTACCATTCATTCACTCACCCATTCAATATTCATTCATTCTAAAGGCCAGACATAATAAATAACGAGAATTGTGCCATGAATAACAAAAGCATGATTTCAGTTTAGACTGACATAAGAGAGCTTAGGAACAACATTTTCATGTTGAACAATGTTCTGTTGCACAGCTAGCTTGTTGGGTAGTAATCAATTTTATTTTACATATGCCTATCATAAAAACCCAGACTCTTTTGGCTGCTAGGTATGATTTGATCTGACAAAAAATTGAAAAACAGTCTCAGCAGAGGTGAGATCCAAAACTCTGCATGCATGAGAAAAGAGTCCTGTAAGAGTATTTATAAAAATATATTTCACCTTAACCCAAAAAATACTTTAAACAGTATGGCCTCCCTGCAGAACAAATGGATGTGATTTCCTGACTTGCTTTAGCACCTGACATTTTTGGAATGGATTTTCAAAATATATATTGAAATCAAACAATACTGAACAATTTATATGAATCACTCAAACAACATTCTTGAGGGTTAGCTTGTCTCTTTGCTTCATTTTTTTTGTTTTTCTTTTATATTTCATTGTACCAGCTTCAGTTTCTGCTCACTTAAAGTATTATTTAGGGAAAGCTAGCCAATTTGAATTTCATTATTTGAAATTATTTGGGGGGCATGTAAAAAAAAAATCAAGAGGAAGAGCTGGCATTTCAAGTGAACTTTTTTTTTTTTTTAGGATTATGATAAAGTTCTGAAGAAATGTAGGCATAGATATGAACCCAGGAGTTATATTTATTAATTTTGTACTACTATTTGGACAGAAGAAATTAAAAGTAGATAGGCAGAGAACCAAAGAGAGAAGCAACCTCGAACTAAGGAGAAATTATTATTATTGTTGTTGTTGTTATTATTGTTGTTGTTGTTGTTGTTGTTATTATTATTATTATATGTCTGCATTATAATGAGGACAACTTATATGGTCAGGTGGTGATGAGGTGAAACCATGATTACTCGTTAATAATCTATTTTTGTTGGGGGCACAAGGATGCATTAGAAACCATAATGGATTCTTCATATTGACATTCTTTCCAAAATGGAAATGACATTTGATATTGTCAGTAACTTCAACAAATGCTGCCGTATCTCCCCTGACACTAAAATTATTATTTTCCTACCATACTTTGACATTATATACTTCTCTTCTCCAGGACTCTAGTTCTTTCGTTCACAAGGGATTTCTTGTCCTCCAAGATGGGCTAGAATAATTTAATCTGTTCACAGCTACACAGTCGTAAAAGAGATTCTATTGGAAACATTTCTAAAAGCTCTGTGTATAAGTTCTCTTGAGAGTGCAGAAATTCAGATGAGCACTAGATGACAGCAGTAAGCTAGAACAGTCTGTCTCTTTGCTGTCACCTCACCTGTCTGGATTTTTTGGCAGCCCATACAAACGAGTCTTGCTCATTCCTCTTTTTTATATCACTTTCCATGCCTTTACTCATTCCAGAAAGAGAAAGAAAACAAATTTTTAATTCCAATTAAAATAATATACTGAATTCACTTGTCTTAATTACTAGGATTGCTCCATTATCAGTGTTTTTAAAGTTGGTTTGAAAAGTAATTTATCATCTCATTCCCTTTGGGAGAAAATGCTCTGAGTTTTCCTATTTTTTGCCAGTTGCAGAGCATCAGAACCAAAGTGAGGGGATTTATGTTTCTCTTCAACTCTTTCCACCACAGAGGAAGGAGTATATCTAGAGTAACATGAAAGTTAGACCTTTTTTTCCTTCTGCCATGCATGAAGTTCTGAAAGAAATCTATGAAAATTCAGCATGTTTGAAAACGTCAATTCCTCTCTTATACAGTTCCTGCCATACAGTATCTGTTCTCAAGCTTTTCTAACATTAGGAATTCCTAACATCATCTTCACTGTATGGTGGACAAATGAAATTTTTGTTGCATTTCTTCTTCTGGGCTTTTTCAAAAGGCAACTGTAGTTCCTTGTTTTTTTTCCTTGAAAATGTTTCGCTTCTCATCCAGGAAGCTTCTTCAGTTCTGAACTTCTTGGATGAGAAGCAAAACATTTTCAAGGAAAAAAACCAAGGAAATCCAGTTGCCTTTTGGAAAAGTACCTTTGGGACAACCATGACCTGGATAATTGAGAATCTCCATAGACATTCTTCTTCTGGGGTTATAGCAATCTTCCCAAATTTGGAAAGTAAAAATCTGACTACTCTGAATTTCGTGTGATATTACAATATTCTAGGGGCTATAAAATTAGATTCTAAATCTCTAATTCTACTATCATTATATAACTAAACGGATTCATACAAGATTTTAAAAAGGTAGCTGTCGAAAAAGGTAGCATGTTGAAATCCTCTATCTAGTGTGTTACTATATTCATTGTTCAGGGCTAAATACAGGAGGTATAATGACTGGAATACAATAAATTTGATTAGTTAGCATATTTAGCTAAACACATATCACAATGGAATTTATTTCAGATAAACTTGAACATTAAGTGTTCTTTAAAAAGGAAATCTATAAGCAAAGGGAATGCTGAAATATTAGGTAGAATACAGTGGATTGCTTGAAATTGGAAAAAAATTCATTAAAATCACTGATTGTATATTAGCATTACATTCTGCTCCATAAGGCTTTGTGAGAGTTAAACTATGTCATGATACAGGAATCTTATAAGCTAACGTGTATCTCCTAAGGTCATGTACACCATAAAGCATGAAATATAAGAAGCATCTGTTGGCAGTACAATGTAAAGGTGTGGACTCTTTTAATGACTAGACTGAAGATTAATGATGCAGCCTGTTACAGGCGTGGGGGTGGAGGTGCCTTTCTCTGTTGACCTCTGAAATCATAATGAAAAAAGCATGTCTACCCTTGAGAAGAACAGTTGCTAGAGAAATTCTGAACATCTCTGGTCCACCCATTGCATTATAGTAAGTTTTGCCTTTAAACTCAACTATTAACTATCTGATATCCTTTAATTGAGGTTCCAGAAATAAAAATAATAGTGCTTGTAAATCTGTAAGTAAATACAAGTAATAATGAATAATATATGTAGGCTGGGCTAGGAGGATTGTGCTTGAAATGACCCTTTGTGCTAAATCCTATATTTAATATTCCATTACATTTGCTTAAGTTTCCATGTGAAACTAGATGACAAATAACAGACAAACCTTAATTTGTTTAATTCATGGATGTCTCACTCCCCAAATATTAGCATAGACAGAATATATACTGCTGTTTTGATGGCATTTGGAAACTATAACTACAGTCCATTCCAAATTGTGGATTAGTTGGCAGCCAAAGGTACATTTCCAAACCAAAAACCTTACTTTTTTATTCATTCATTCATTTTTTTAGGGCCTTGTATGTAAGGTATAAACATTTAGTTGAAAAGCAGTAACGGTACTGATTTGCCTTATTAGAAACACATTACAAATAATTTTGATAATATTATCAGCCACAACTAATCAATCTTAACACTGGCTGATATTTTACCTACACAAAATGTGGTTTCTCTACAAAATTGGAAAGAAGAAACTATTCTGAGTACCAAGGGTATACTGTTAGAAAAACAGATGTACACTGACATAATGCAAACTTTTATATTTCTATTATTCCCCTAAGCAGTGGTGGGATTCAGCCAGTTCGCACCACTTTGGCAGAACCGGTAGTTAATTTTTTGTTGCCCAAGCCCAGAATGGACTTTCAGAAGCGGCATCCACACAGAGAACCGGTGGTTCATATATTTGAATCCCACACTGCCCCTAAGGTTGCATGTGTAGTATGTTCAGCAAATATAGATACCTAAGGATATATAGGAAAGGATCACAACAGAAACTGAACTGAATCCCATACATTTCTTCTGTACATGGGATTGATTAGGAAATCTGCTTTTTTATCATGTCCTTGCATTGTGTGTCATGCTAACTTGTCCCTTACATTGCTGAATACAAAATCTTTGAATTCATTTGATCATATACAGGCCCTCCTCATATTTTTCACTTTTCAGATATCTACCCCTACAGATATTAGTAAAGGGGGCAACAAAATATATGACATCAGAAACAAGAACTAGAGTATTGATCTAGATCCAGTGGTGGGATTCAACCAGTTTGCACCAGTTCAGCAGAACCGGTAGCTAATTTTTTGTTGCCCAGGCCCAGAATGGACTTCCGGAAGTGGCATCCACACAGAGAACCGGTTGTTCACATATTTGAATCCCATCACTGTATAATGGTATGAAAAATTCATACCAAGACAAGTTCATATTTGAATCCCACCACTGTCTAGATCTATACATGAATAAGTAGCATGAGTGAATAACATAGTAATATAAGAAATTTCCAGTAATAGCAGTACTGTATACCTGATTTTAGTTGTTCAAGTTATTTATAAACATACAAACATACAATCCTTTCCTTCCTTCCTTCCTTCCTTCCTTCCTTCCTTCCTTCCTTCCTTCCTTCCTTCCTTCCTTCCTTCCTTCCTTTGTAGTGAAGAACACAATGAAAAACGCCACATCTCATACAGCCATAAAACTACAGTAAAGAGAGTATAGCGCACAGAAGACTTTATTAATAGGGAATTCATTAACAAGATGACTACCACAGAGAAGATCCAATCTCCAATCAGGAATCGTGTGAACCTCTCAAATCATTTGCCAAGAAGGAATCCAAAGTGACATGGCTGAAACAAGTTGAAGTTTCCTTGATGTGGGGCTTTGTTGTTACTAATTGAGTTCTTATTGTATATGGTTGTACCACAAATATTTCTTTGTGCATTTTCTGTAGTCTCAGAGTTTAGCTCTCTCTAAGCAATAACTATTTCCTCCATAATATTTGCAATTATCTATAATATTGGTAATATCTGTCCAAGAGCAATAAAGACCAAACAAACCATTCATCTGGCATATTGTTTTCCTTTCCATTTCCTTTTGGTCATTCTGCTCTGGTCATCAGAATGTATTAGTTATCTCTGGAGGAAAAAAATAGTAATCCTTGATTGTTTTTGAGGTTTAATGCACAATCAGTAGTTTCAATTACTGGCTACAGCCCCTTTTGTTTGTAGTCATCTCTAATGAGGACCATGGTTTCTCCAATAGTAACAAGCAGTCTCCCTTCATTATTATACCATTGCCATTACTTCATTATTATACCATTACTATAATGGCTGTGGTGGGATTCAGCCAGTTCGCACCACTTCGGCAGAACCGGTAGCTAATTTTTTGTTGCCCAGGCCCAGAATGGACTTCCAGAAGTGGCATCCACACAGAGAACTGGTTGTTCACATTATTTGAATCCCACCACTGTATAATGGTATGAAAAATTCATACCAAGACAAGTTCATCTTTCCTGGGTCATGAAAAATTTGACCTTAAGTATTTTTTGTGTGTTACTATGACATTAAAGGACCAAAAAAATTTAATGATTGTTAGGAGTTGAAAGGAGACAAAATGATATATGATAACATTTGGTATAAAGAAAAGTGTGAAAGATGGGAATTGGGCAATGATGAGTCTAGGAGCCAGTAGTCAACTAAGGAACACATGGAGTGTGTAATAGCCTCATCCACTCATCAGAATTATTTCACAAATTATTTTATTTTCTAAATCATTGGTAGCTATTTTTCTATAGTTTACACATTTCCTGTCCCAAATTGCATGGGAGCCAATGAGCCAATGTTTCAATAATAGTGGACAGAAATGCCTCCGGGAATTATTAAAAGGGGACATGGAGGTCACATGTGGCCATTGGCCTTCAGATTGCCCAACTCTGTTCTATATTAAATCCTACGTGTAGCATATTTTAGCTATATATATTCCATCAGTTGCACTTATCTGTGATATAAATAAAAATCATTAGGATAACTCTGTGTTCTTGCTGATGCAAGCATCCCCTGTAAGTTGCAGGGCTTATAAAAGAGTCATTCCTCTTGTTGCCAATGAATAAATAGAAACAAAATATGTTTTTTATTAATCTGTAATGTCCCCTTGGTGCCATAATTCTCAGAATTTTTGGATTCAACTGCCTAGTCCTACAGTGATAGAAGCCAGATCCACATTCAAACAAATTGAGACCAACAAAATATTAAATGGGATTTTTTTTTACCTGTTGGTGTTTGTGACTATGTATGCAATCAAATGTACACGTCTGATAGTATCTATGACTTTTTGCTAATTTTGGCCTGTTCTTTTGATTGTCAAACTGTGGATGATGCTTCCCTGAGAAATATAATTATTTCTAGTTAAGACTAGAATTGGATTCACATAAAGTGCTATAGTGTAATATTTGCTTAGTCTGGGCTAGCCTGTTTTGCAAATCATTATTATGGTTATTGAAAATCATCTTAAATAAATTATAGCTTAGTGCAACATATGAACCCAGCCACATACAGTATTTCTCCCACTGTGTGAGAGTTGAGGCTGGAATTGGTGGTCCCCTGGCCAGAGTGGCTTTTGTGTAATATATACAACTATTTATTTGTGTCTCACTTTTATTATGTTACCAATAACTCCAGGTGATGAACAGATCCAACATACCTTCCTCCTCCTGTTTTCCCTACAACAACTCTGTGAGGTGAATTGGGCTGAGAGAGAATAACTGGCCCAAAGTTACCCAGTTGGCTTTTATGTTTACATAATAGTCATCCAAGGCCGGGAATCACTAATCCCTCCTCACAGTCTCTGATTTATTGTTGTGAAATAAGAGGCAGTTAAAATTGAAAACTTATTCAGAAGAAAATGACGTCATAAATATGAAATTCACCAGAATCCAAAGGGACAAAACTAAGGACAATTATTTTTTTTCTGAAACTGGGCACAAGAATATTACTAGTTTTTCTAACTTTCCTTTTGACCAAGATTCAAGTAGGTCAAGTATCTGAATCCATCATTTATCCCCAGCCTTTTTCAATTTTCATAGTATTTTATATTCTAGCAATTCTTTGGGATGAGCCAGCTTTGAGCATAAGCTCAAATGTAGTTTGGTATAATGATCAACAATGTATATATGAATAAATAAACATAATAGTATAACATAATAGTATTCCTAGAGTATGGTACTAAATGTTTTATTGCAAGGGTATTCTCAAATCTCCATGGGTTATATAAAAACATTGGCCTTGTAAGTACGTATGTTTAGGAATGCAATTTGGGAACTGCCCATATGGATGGCTTTAATGATTCAAAATTCAGACATCTTACACGGAAAAGATGAACTTTTTCAAAGCATGATGTTGGGGCTGTATGATAGGCAATAGTCTATATTAAGCCAGGAACCAGGAGCTGTGGGGTGAAACCAGGAATTAGAACAAAAGAGCAAGTCAGGACAGATAATGAAGAACAAGCTAGGAATTCAAATATAGCATCAAAGAATTCAAAGCACTCCAAGGAAACCACAAACACAGTTCAATTAGGATAGGAAGCTTTCCTAAGCATCTTTTTGTCTAGAAAAATCCAGTGGCAGCTTTTGATGGACAGGTTCATTCCATGTCCAATGACTGAATTGGCAAGGTAGTGCAGCACATATTACAACAATTATCCCTAGAAGCTTGTGGTACACAAGCCCAAGGTCCAGTATTCAATCAATCAAATCTTTATTATGGTCAAAGAATAGCATAAGAGTCCAGTAAGAATTTGGATATCTCCTTATAAAATATCTACCTTGTGGTCATCTCTGATGTTCCAAAAATGCAGGAGAAAGGGAGGATATTCTCAGTGAATGAAGCAGAATTCTGAAAGTTTATAGTCTTAGTTTTCTACTAAAGCATTTCATTAATATTTTGTAATTGACAGTCTCTATGTGGAATGTAGATTTTACACCAAGGAATTTTTTTGTCTGTTGTACACTTATTCCCAAGGACAGTTTAAGCTTTGAAAAAGTTTCCCAGCAATGCTTGATGCAATGCAGACATGAAAAGTTCTTTCACAATGAGTATTTGGCAACGTGTTTATTTGAAGCTAAGTATAGCTGCTTTGCAGGCCATTTCTTCCAAAGGAAAATGCAAAATAAAGTCATTTATAATCAGATTGACCAATTAAAATAATTCCTTAGAAGTTCTACAGCTGTATCAGGTTTTTCATTTTTGGGTGGGGAGTGGGAGACAAATGTGACTCAATAGGTTTTTATTTCAGTTAAAAATATAATTTAGTAAATTGCAAATTCATTCAATAGAAATACAACTTTTCCAAAGAAATAGGACCTTTAACATTATTGTTTCTGAGGTTTTTTTTTTTAATTTAGCAAGCATTGGTAAAATTCAACTAGTGTCCTTTCCTCAACAGAGAGGCCTACTAATCTTTGCAATTATTCTTCCTTTTGCCATTCCCTGCACCACACTAAACCATAATTTGAGGAAGTAGACTAAATAGAATAAGTATTTTCATTTTCACTATCAGAGTTTCTCCCTCAGTGCAGAATCCATTTGGATTTTACTTTTACTTTTCCCCCCAACAAAATGGATTTTAGAATCACCATAGAATTAAAGCTATCATACCCCTATAAAAACCAATGGACTCTGTTTCTCAAGGGTATCTGCCCTGTGATAAGATGGGTGGTCAATAAATGTTATAAATAAGTTCATGGAGGTAGGATCTTGCTACTTTAGCTCTAGGAAAAATGATGTTCCTGAGAAAGGCAATACCTTCTGTTCATATTGTAAGTGATCACTACATGAAGATAAAGGAGGGCTGACTCCAATGGCTTTAACATTTTCCTTTTAAATATCATATCACCATAATTATCTAGTTAGGCTGAAATTTAGGCTCCTAACTTTTCAGGTTGGTTTAGACAGAAACATAATTTGTAAGATTTGGTTTCCAGTTTGCCAAGCCATGTGCCCAAATTCACCACTTCCTATTTCTTAGAACACTTATATTCTTTCCATGACAAGCTGTCAGCATGCATTTTTAGCTGGAACATAAATTAGCCCTGGTTATTGTGGCTATTGTTATTGTGCTTCAGCAGAGACAGGCTTAATTAAGAATCACTGGAACAATTGCTCATTCTGAGAAATGCCGCATGATTCAGCCTTTGAACCATACGGCACCAGCGGAAACTCATTTAGTGCACAACATTTCAATTCAATTAGTACATAAGAACCATAATTAAAACACAGATGCAACTAAATTAGAATACAGATAGACGAAAACTGTAGGTGGTGGGTTAACAGAAGGAAGTGAGACTGATAGAATTACCATGTTTTCCCGAAATTAAGACCAGGACTTATATTTTTTTTGCCTCCAAAAGAGGCACTAGGTCTTAATTTTGGAGAATGTCTTACCTTAGGACCACCACAGCCAGCTTGCGGCCAGACGCCATATGGCGCATTGCGCCATTGCCACTCCTGCCAGCAGGACACTGCATGGTGCTTTGCGGCAGGATGCTGTGTGGCTCTTTGGGCCATTTCCGCAGTGGAAACGGTCTGAAACACCACGTGGCCTCCTGCGGCGAGCAACAGAAGCAGTCCTAAGCGCACAAGCAACAGAAGCGGCCCGAAGCGCTGTGCAAGCAGTGGAAGCAGCCCGAAGCGCCATGCAACATTGTGCCAGGAGGAGCAGCAATGGTGCAATGTGCCACATGGTGGCCGGCCACAAGAGGCGGCAAGCGGCCGCAGAAGTCAAGTAGCGGCGTGACAGGTGTGGGGGTGTGGGAGGCCTGGCTGTGGTGATCCTACTGGTAAGGTAAGTGGGTGCGGGGCTCTACCTCCCTACCCTCACCCTAGCTTGATTTTTAGGGGTGTGCCTTACCCCCAAAATAGGGCTTAGTTTTGAAGTAGGGCTTCTATTAGGCCCACCCCCCAAAATCAAGCTAGGGCTTACTATCGGGCTGGGTCTAACTTTCAGGGAAACAGCTCAGAAAACAATAAAGTTAGCTTGGTGACTCAGCTTTGTCTTAGCAGGATCCCACAATCTTGTGTTTTGTCCTTTAACAGGGAGGGAGACTGCTGTTTTTCCCAATTTATTTTTATTTTACAGGAGTTGTAAACATGAAAGGCATGACTTGGTAGCATCATGGTTCTTTCTAAACCAACTTGAAAAGTTAGGGAACCTAAACTTCAGCCTAACTGGGTAATTATGATGACATGGTATTTAAAAGGAAACATAAGCCATGCAAAGCCATTGTAGTCATCTCTCATTTATAGCAATAGCAATAGCTCTTAGACTTATATACAGCCCTATAGTGCTTTACAGCACTCTCTGGACAGTTTACAGTGTCAGCATATTGCCCCCCAACAAACTGGGTCCTCATTTTACCAACCTGGGAAGGATGGAAGGCTGAGTCAACCTTGATCAAACTCCAGTCTGTGGCTACTCTGCAATGCTGCATTCTAACCACTGCACCATTAGGGCTCCTTATCATTTATCTTTGTGTAGTGATCACCAAGAATTAATTAATGCTTCCTCCAGCTGATCAGTAAAGGAATACGTCAAATATTCTATTAAATCCCCTTACTGTTATTCCATATTGAATAAATGTCTCCCATGAGTTGGGTTATCAACAGTATTGTGACCAGGTGTTACCGCAGCTACCATCGGAAAAGTCTACAATGCAGACAGGAAAATATAATACTGGATGAGTGGAGAGCTGAGAGGCTGGGAGTCAGGAGGATTCAAGAATTCCTACCAAAGGGAAAAACAGACTGCTCATGAGTTCTGCAAGGCTGAAATGTTGCAGAGAAAATACCAACTTTGATCTGGTGTTTTTTTTTTTAAAAAAAAGTTCTCAGCAGAGCTTTTAAACAAAAAACATTAACAAAATTCAGGTCTCAAAAGCAACTGATATCATATAATTCCAAACCAACGGATGGGCCATTTGAATTATGACTACCCTAGTTTTCTATATTAAAAGGTCACCAAAGCCATTCATACAGAGCCTGGATAATGCTGTGAGCAATTTCGTTATATACTTTTCTTTAAAGACATTTCCATGGAAAGTTTTCATAAGAGCACATGCCACTAAAATGAGACAGCACTGGTACAGGAAATTTTCCCATGGTTGATTATATTAGTGGATATTCCATGTAAAAAGAAACCTGCATTTTAAAATCTCTTAGTATAGGTTTAGGATCCAAAACTTTCAACATTTCTGCTGATATGTGCATATTTGTTAAGCTGAAACAACTCCTTGCTGCTTCGTTAATTCATGAGTTTCTGCTGAATATAGAGAACACATAAGCAGTTACAGTTATCCTCTTCCATCATTACTAGCCAAGAAAACAAATTTTCTGAGATCAGTAAAGTCAGAGCAATTGTGCTCAATACATCAAAAATCATATTCTAGCGGAAAAAATTATGCATGCATACTTTAATGTAAATATTATGAAATACACTGCATTTAATTTTTTTTTCAGATAACATCAAATAAATTACCCCATTGTTTGTCAAGTTTATAAAAAGTTCTTACAAAGGAAAATTAATTGGCTGGTTGTTTGGCTGGTTGGTTGGTTGATTATGTGCAATCAAGTCAGCAGCCACTTAGATTTTCTCCATGTCAATTTGTCCCCAACCTGGTCCTGCAGGTCTTCCAACAGTGAACTTATCACCACTAAGTCCATCTACCTTGCTGCTGGTCATTCTCTTCTCTTTCCTTCTACTTGTCCTAGGTAGTTCTTCACTTAATATCTGAAATAGGATAATTTGTGTCTGGTCATGTATGCCTCAAGTGAGAACTATAATTTATTTCTTTGTTGAACTATTTGTTTGTTTTCTTGACTGTCCATGGTATTCTCAGGAATCTTCTCTAATACAGTACATGCGTTCAAAAACTCCAATACACTATCTGGCTTATCCAAATTTTAACTTCTGCTTCCATAAAGTGTCACAGGGATACATTGTCTGCACTATTCTGACCTTTGTAGGTACAAAGACAGAAAAAAACAAGTAATTTTTTAAATTGAAAAATAATAAATTCCCTTAGATGTCCAATGTTATTACACTGGATTTTGAGCAAACCAAGGATTTTTCTTCCAGTCATTTGGAAGTATTACATTTTCTCTTCAAAACAATCGTTAAGTATAATTAATTAGTAATTAAACAGCTACACTTTTATATTGGGATAGCACAACTTTTTATGGCATAAAGCAGGGGTCTTCAAACTTGGCCCTTTTATGACTTGTGGACTTCAACTCCCAGAATTCCTCAGCTAGCATGCCTGGCTGAGGAATTCTGGGAGTTGAAGTCCACAAGTCATAAAAGGGCCAAGTTTGAAGACCCCTGGCATAAAGGAAGGAGACAATGTTAGAACAATAAAGGCTGGGATAAAACTGAGGCTGAACCCTCAGTATTCAGTGTTCAAACTAAAGCCACAAAAGCTTAGCTTTCTTTGCCCAATGCTTAAGATTTCCCATTTGCCTAGAAGCTATTAAGAACTTTGTATCAAAGGCAGCCTGACCATTTTCTTAACCATAGATGTTTTAGAAAAGAAGAAAGTATTGCATTCTTAGAGCACAAGGAAGGAGCATGGCATGAAGCCAACAGAATATGCGTTTGTTGTGTATTTAATGATGATGTCATTATTGAAAGGCTATCTCTTCTGTAAATCTCATTCTAGTTTAAACAGATCTAGAAAATATTTTCAAAGACTTGTTCTGTCAAAGATGCTGTTTATTTCTCTGAACAAGCACTCATAACTCATAGCATTTAAACAACATTTATATATTCTAAGACAAACATGGCAACTGTGTTGAATCTGAACTTGTCAACCAGTTCTAGAGGGTAAAATTTCCTAACAAAGTTCTGCTCAACTGCCTGAGCTGCCTCTGCTGATGGACATATGTATTGTTTCCTGAAATTGACTCTAATACACACTGAATGATAGCTGTCTTCATTGTTGCACTCCATTTTCTCAAATTATTTTATTGTGTTAAATAAAATAGAAGAAAAAAATAGATACATCTCACATTCTTGAAAATATAATTTAACATTGATGAAGGAGGAGGAGGAGGAGGAGGAGGAGGAGGAAGAGGAAGAGGAAGGGAAGAAGAGGAAGAGGAAGAGGAAGAGGAAGAGGAAGAGGAAGAGGAAGAAGAAGAAGAAGAAGAGGAAGAAGAAGAAGAAGAAGAGGAAGAAGAAGAAGAAGAAGAAGAAGAAGAAGAAGAAGAAGAAGAAGAAGAAGAAGAAGAAGAAGAAGAAGAAGAAGAAGAAGAAGAAGAAGAAGAAGAAGAAGAAGGAGAAAAGAAGAAGAAGAAGAAGAAGAAGAAGAAAAGAAGAAGAAGAAGAAAAGAAGAAGAAGAAGAAGAAGAAGAAGAAGAAGAAGAAGAAGAAGAAGAAGAAGAAGAAGAAGAAGAAGAAGAAGAAGAAGAAGAAGAAGAAGAAGAAGAAGAAGAAGAAGAAGAAGAAGAGCAGCAATAATAGAAAGGAAGGGGGAAGATCTGGAAATTATGTGACAAATAGAAAAAACAATCTGGAAGTAAAGTTAATCTGCTACACGTGGTTGAATTTGAGATATGGAAAGTATTGTGCCTGCTACAAGCCCTCACTCCTTCATGGATTACTGCCTTGTCGTGGCGAAGGGGCTTGCATAACTCAATGAAGTTATGAGCTATGCCGTGCAGGGCCACCCAAGATGGACAGGTCATAGCAGAGAGTTCTAACAAAATGTGATCCACTGGAGAAGGAAATGGCAACCCACTCCAGTATCTTTGCCATGAAAACCCCATGGACAGTACTAAAAGGCAAAAAGATATGACGCTGGAAGATGAGCCCCTCAAGTCGGAAGGTGTCCAATATGCTACTGGGGAAGAGCAGAGGGCTAGTACTAGTAGCACCAGAAAGAGTGAAGCGACTGGGCCAAAGCCGAAAGGATGCTCAGCTGTGGATGCATCTGGTGGTGAAAGGAAAGTCCAATGCTGTAAAGATTTTTTCTCCATAGGAACCTGGAATGTAAGATCCATGAATCAAGGCAAACTGGACGTGGTCAAACAAGAGATGACAAGACTGAACATCGACATCTTAGGAATCAGCGAACTAAAATGGACAGGAATGGGTGAATTTAATTCAGAGGACCATCAGGTATACTACTGCGGGCAAGAATCCCTCAGAAGAAATGGAGTAGCCTCATAGTCAATAAAAGAGTAGGAAAAGCATACTGGGATACAATCCCCAAAATGACAGAATGATCTCAGTGCGAATCCAAGGCAAGCCATTCAATATCACAGTAATCCAAGTCTATGCCCCAACCACTGGTGCTGAAGAGGATGAAATTGACCGGTTCTATGAAGCCCTACAGCACCTTATAGAATCAACACCAAAAAATGATGTCCTTATCATCATGGGGGATTGGATGCTAAAGTAGGAAGCCAAAAGATAAACAGAATGACAGGCAAGTTTGGCCTTGGAGTACAAATGAAGCAAGGCACAGGCGATAGAATTTTGTCAAGAGAATACGATGGTCATAGCAAACACTCTTTTCCAACAACCAAGAGACGTCTCTACACATGGACATCACCAGACGGTCAACACAGAATCAGATTGACTATGTGCTCTGCAGCCAAAGATGGAGAAGCTCTATACAGTCAGTAAAAACAAGACCAGGAGCTGACTGTGGCTCAGATCTGAGCTTCTCGTTGCAAAATTTAGGCTTAAATTGAAGAAAGTAGGGAAAAACACTAGGCCACTCAAGTATGAACTAAATCATATCCCTGATGAACATACAGTAGAGTGGTTGACAAATAGATTTAAGGAATTAGATCTGATAGACAGAGTGCCTGAAGAACTATGGACGGAGGTTCGCAACATTGTACAAGAGGTAGCAACTAAAAACCATCCCAAAGAAAAAGAAATGCAAGAAGCAAAATGGCTGTCTGAGGAAGCTTTGCAAATAGCTGAGAAAGAAGGGAAGCGAAAGGCAAGGGAGAAAGAGAAAGATACACCCAATTGAATGCAGAATTCCAGAGAATAGCTAGAAGAGATAAGAATGCCTTCTTAAATGAACTGTGCAAAGAAATAGAAGAGAACAATAGAATAGGGAGAACCAGAGATCTCTTCAAGAAATTGGAGATAGAAGGGAACGTTTCATGCAAAGATGGGCATGATAAAGGACCAAAATGGCAGGGACCTAACAGAGGCAGAAGAGATTAAGAAGAGGGGGCACACACAGAACTATACACAAGAATGAGCTTAGCATCCCTGATAATCACGATGGGGTGGTCACTGACCTCGAGCCAGAATCCTAGAATGTGAAGTGAATGGGCCTAGGAAAGCTGAGCAACAACAAAGCTAGTGGAGGTGATAGTATTCCAGCTGAGCTATTCAAAATCTAAAAGATGCAGTAAAAGTGCTACACTCAATTTGCCAGCAAATTTGGAAAACTCAACAGTGGCCACAGGATTGGAAAAGGTCAGTTTACATTCCAATTCCAAAGAAAGGCAATGCCAAAGAATGTTCAAACTATCGCACCATTGCACTCATTTCACATGCAAGTAAAGTTATGCTTAAAATACTACAAGACTCCAGCAGTATGTGGATCGAGAACTTCCAGAAGTACAGGCAGGATTTCGAAGAGGCAGAGGAACTAGAGATCAAATTGCCAACATACGCTGGATCATGGAGAAAGCTAGGGAGTTCCAGAAAACATCTACTTCTGCTTCATTGACTATGCTAAAGCCTTTGATTGTGTGGATCACAACAAATTGTGGCAAGTTCTTAAAGAGATGGGAGTACCAGACCATCTTATTTGTCTCTTGAGAAACCTATATGCGGGTCAAGATGCAACAGTGAGAACTGGACACGGAACCACTGATTGGTTCAAAATTGGGAAAGGAGTCCGGCAAGGCTGTATTCTGTCGCCCTGCCTATTTAACTTATATGCAGAGCACATCATGAGAAAGGCAGGGCTAGATGAATCAAAAATTGGACAACCTAAGATATGCAGATGATACCACTCTAATGGCAGAAAGTGAAGAGGAACTAAAGAGCCTCTTGATGCGGGTGAAGAAGGAGTGCAAAAGTTGGCTTGAAACTCAACATTAAGAAAACCAAAATCATGGCATCCGGCCCTCTCAATTCCTGGCAAATAGATGGGGAAGAAATGGGTAGTGACAGATTTTATCTTCCTGGGCTCTAAGATCACCACAGATGGGGACTGCAGCCAAGAATTAAAAGACGCTTGCTCCTGGACAGGAAAGCTATGGCAAATTTAGACAGCATACTAAAAAGCAGAGACATCACCCTGCCAACAAAAGTACGTATAGTCAAGGCCATGGTTTTCCCAGTTGCAATGTATGGCTGTGAAAGTTGGACCATAAGAAAGGCTGAACACAAAAAGAATTGAGGCCTTGAACTATGGTGCTGGAGAAGACTCCCTTGGATTGCAAGGCAATCAACCGGTCAGTCCTAGAGGAGATCAACCTGACTGCTCCTTAGAAGGCAGATACTGAAGTTGAAACTCAAGTACTTTGCCACCTAATGAGAAGGAAGGACTCACTGGAGAAGAGCCTAATGCTGGGAAAGATTGAGGGCAGTAGAAGAAGGGGACGACAGAGAATGAGGTGGCTGGATGGAGTCACTGAAGCAGTAGGCGTGAGCTTAAATGGACTCCAGAAGATGGTAGAGGACAGGAAGGCCTGGAGGAACGTTCCATGGGGTCGCGATGGGTCGGACATGACTTTGCAAATAACAACAACAACACAAGCCCTCAAGACAATTTTCTTAGAATAAAAATGATTACTACCTCACTAACAACAATACTGATTTCAATCTGAAGGAAATTTGCTTTAATAATGTTTTATTTATCAAAAAGAATTAGTATGAACATGTAGTTATTTAATTTCACTGAGTACAAGAGGGGTAGAGAGATTCACATTTCCAGCTTTCATACATGTCTGCTTCCCTTCAGCAGCCTGTTTATACTATCACTGCATGCATTAATAGTTTTCTTTATACTCTGAACCTTAACCCCAGATGTCCCCTCCCTGCTTTTTCATGCTCTCACCATACACAGCTCAACTTGTCCCAGGCTAGCACAAAATAAATCATTCCACAAAGCATTTTATATATATATATACTTAGCTTTGAAACTTGCCAAAACATCTTGCCCAATTTTCTCATTAGTTTTTCCATAGTAATTTGTGCTGAATACAGTCTGTTTACACTACAGTATTACCAAAATAAGTATATCAGCCTCCCAAGACAGTAGCAGTCGAATGAGCATCTATATTTAAAAGTAGTATGCATTCCATAGCCTCTGGAAATGTGTCCAAGTAAATCTATTTACTGGCCCGAATAATGAACCAAAGAAATAATGGATAGTTAGGTAAAGGCTGAATAGCTCCAGTTCCCGTTATAAAGCATCCAGATGTGCCTTGGGATCCAATAGAGCTTTCATGAAAATGTCAGGGATTCACAGCATGAAAACCAAATTGGATGGTACTCATTAAAAGGAGATTTAAAAATAATAGGGTACTAAAATTAAAATCATAGGGCCCACCAATCAGTTAGAACTGAAGAAGCTTCTTGAACGAGAAAGCAAAATATTTTCAAAGGAGAAAAAACAAGAAAGTCCAGTTGTTGTCTTTGAAAAAAAAGACAACTTTGGGACAACTCAGTCTGCCTAATTGACCCACCCTCAAAAGAAAAAGAAAAAAGGCCTGTTAGTCCCATAATATCCTGACCAGTTCCATCAAATAAACAAATTCCCATCTTTCAGCACCCTACTCTTATAACAACACCTGTCCTCTGAAATGAGGTTCCTCTCAAGATTCAAACAGCCTCCACCCTACTGATATTTCAAAAGGCCCTGAAGGCGTGACTCTTCCCCAAGCCTTTGGTGAGAATGACTAACCCCCCTTTCTTTCTTTTCCTTGTTCCACTCTGGGTTTGTTTTCTTTGCCATTTTTGTTCCTTTATTTTGTGTTATGTTGTTTTCTGTTTCTTGTATAGTTATGTGTTTTAAATGTTTTTAACAATGTGTAAATCTTTCAGAGGCACTGGTAGTTGGATGGCATATAAATTTAATAAATTATTATTATTATTGTCTACCCAAATGTGCACCTAGTTTTGTAAACTGATTGTATGAGCTTAAAGCTATCAACACTAAACACTGCTTTTCAATACAGATTTACCACAGTCTTACACATTTTTGCACAGAAATAAACAACTACATTTCAGGGAAGCTAACAGCCAGACAAATATTCACAAGGCTGCAGTTTTCACTGCAATCTTAGTGACAATCATTTAAATCTAAGCCAGCAGTGTGCTTCAACTGCCAAAACAGCCAACCCAGTCCTAGGCTGCATTAACAGACGGACAGAATCAATGAAGTGTTAATACCATTTTATAATGCCTTGGTAAGACCACACTTGGTCTTTGGTCACCACAAGGTAAAAAAGATGTTGAGACTCTAGAAAGAG
This sequence comes from Azemiops feae, assembly GCA_023970755.1. Classification (NCBI taxonomy): domain Eukaryota; kingdom Metazoa; phylum Chordata; class Lepidosauria; order Squamata; family Viperidae; genus Azemiops; species Azemiops feae. Next base: position 285,941 of record JALGBA010004088.1, on the reverse strand, counting down.
TGCAGAGTGCAGAGAAGAGCAACTAAGATGATTAAGGGGCTGGAGGCTAAAACATACGAAGAAAGTTGAAGGAATTGGGTATGTCTCGTTTAATGAAGAGAAGGACTAGGGGTTACATGATAGCAGTGTTCCAATATCTAAGGGCCTGCCACAAAGAAGAGGGAGTCAACCTATTCTCCAAAGCACCTGAAGGCAGGACAAGAAGCAATGGATGGAAACTCATCAAGGAAAGAACCAACCCTAGAACTAAGGAGAAATTTCCTGACAGTTACAACAATTAATCAGACTTGCCTCCAGAAGTTGTCGGCACTCCAACACTGAAGGTGTTTAAGAAGAAATTGGACAACCATTTGTCTGAAATGGTATAGGTTTTCCTGCTTGAGCAGGCGGTTGGACTAGAAGACCTTCCAACTCTGTTATTCTGTTACTTCAGTTCAACTGTAAAACAGGTGGAATGGTTGAAATCACGGGAAAACCAAGTTCTAATCCATCCTCCAGCATAGAAACCCATGGGGTTACTTTGGGTCAGTCACACTCTTTCATCCCTCAGGATTATTGTTATGAAGAACAATAGGAAAAATGAACACTACATACTTAAGTTCTTGAGTAAAGACACACAATTGGGCAATGTTGCAAGACAGTTTGGAAAATAAGCATATTAATGTGGTACATTATATTAAACACCATAAAATTTGTTTAAGGTCAGTGGAGTAATAATAATGTGATGATGATGATGATGATGATGATATATCATCAATTATTGAACAGGTTCTAAATCTTAAATTGTAGGTTAAAATTAGGTTTTAAAAAACCGAGAACAATACTTTGGTCATAATGTGATCAATATTTCATATTTCCTGCTATAACCCATTGCCCAAGATAGGAGTAAGAAAAAGTAATTGCCAGATGATTAAGCAATGAAACAAATTAAAATACAATTATAATGTCTGAGTTGTGTCATTTCCTTGATTTGATACATGTTAGCCATCTGTAGCCTTTGCCTGCAATCAGTTATGATCCAGATGTTTTGCATTAAAAAGAAAAAAAATGAATAGCTATTAGAATCTAGAAAATGTTTTACAGTTTGGTCCCCAAATTAGATTTGATTATATACTGTTCTGATCAAACAACACTACTATTCTGTTACAAAACCAGTACAAAACTATTTCAAAACATTTTTCATAAATAAATATTTTCATAATTTTAGTATTTTTAAGGAGACTATTTTGGTATTTGTGAATAGACATCCTCTCCAAAATCATGCATTTTTTGACAGTGGATTATTATTTTATGTTATATTTCATGCATTCTGACAGAATGGGTTATTCATCTGTAGGCTAATGTATTATAGTTTACTTTCTACTGGATTTCAAGCAGATTAATGTATTATAGTTTACTTTCTACTTTCAAGTGGATTTCAGAAGCATATTATTATCAAAAGGGAAAGTTTGTACAGAATGCACTGCGAGAGACAGGCAGTAGTAGTTTGTGATATATCTTTGGTTTTTTTCCCATGAATATTAAAGACAGTTTAAAAAACTACCCGTGATATATATAAATAAATAAATAAATAAATAAATAACCTTTATTGTCATTTTTTATATTGTGGGCACAATGGCACACATAAAATAATGAAATTTAGTTGCCCGCTCTCAAAGTGAAACATATACATGACACACACCTAAACATACTATGTACAACATATATATAGACCCACATCCCTACATATACATAGCAAATAAATATTAAATACTGTCCATCTTGAATATATAACGCAGGGAGGAAGTTTGAGAGTTCGCAAGGTTAATGCTGTATGGAATGAAACTATGGCTGAATCTGGATGTTCTGCTACGGATACCACGAAGCCTCCTCCCAGAAGGTAACAGGGAAAACAGGTTGTGGAGAGGATGTGTAGTGTCCCAGAAAATCTTGCGGGCCCTGCTCAAGCAACGCTTCTGTGCTATGTCCTGGTTGGTAGGGAGGGAACTGCCAATGATCTTTTCGGCCATCCTCACCACTCTCTGCACTGCCTTCCTGTCTGAAGCAGTGATGCCTCCAAACCAGACTGTGATGCTGTATGACAGGATGCTCTCGATTGTCCCCCTGTAGAAAGTGGTCAGGACAGGGGAAGGAAGATGTGCTTTTCTCATGCGGCGCAGAAAATGCAGGCGCTGCTGTGCCCGCTTCACCAGTTTCTCACTGTTTAGCGACCAAGTCAGCCTACTCGTTAGCTGCACGCCCAGGAATTTGATGCTGGTAACCATCTCCACAGGAGAATCATTAATGCACAGAGAAGTGTGGCTGTGCCTGCCTTTTCTGAAATCAACAATGATCTCTTTGGTTTTTCTTGTATTTAAAACTAGGCTGCTTTCTTTACACCAGTTCACCAACCCCTCAACCTCCTTGCAGTAAGCTTCCACCTTGTCATCCTGAATAAGGCCCACTACTGTTGTATCATCTGCGAACTTCACAATATGGTTGGTGGCAAACCTAGCACAGCAGTCATGGGTCAACAGGGTGAACAGCAGCGGACTTAAGACGCAGCCCTGAGGAGAACCTGTGCTCAAGAAAATGGTATTTGAGGTATTTGTTCCAACTCGCACATATTGGGGCCTGTTGGTAAGAAAATCCAGAATCCAGTTGCACAAAGGAGTGTTTAGGCCTAAAAGGCCCAGTTTGTCTACTAGATGCTGGGGAATGATTGTGTTAAACGCCGAACTGAAGTCGACAAACAGCAAACGCACATGAGTATTTCTTTCCTCCAAGTGCTTCAGGCGCAGATGGAGAACGGAAGAAATAGCATCCTCCGTAGAGCGATTTGGTCGGTAGGCAAACTGAAGCGGGTCAAATGCTGGCGGGAGGCTAGATACAATAGTGTCTTTTATCAGCTTCTCAAAGCATTTCATGATGGTGGATGTCAGTGCAACCGGACGGTAATCATTGAGGCCTGTGATTGTGGACTTTTTTGGCACTGGCAAGATGATGGCCATCTTAAAACACGATGGGACCACTGCCTGCTGCAATGAGAGGTTAAAAATATCAGTGAGAACACAAGCCAGCTCCTCTGCGCATTCCCTGAGGACACGTCCAGGGATGTTATCTGGGCCTGCTGCTTTCCGAATGTTAATTGTCTGCAGTGTTTTCCGGACAGAGGTGACATCAAAGCTAGGCACTTGCTCATCAGGATGGGGCACAGCTTTCCTAGCAGGAGTACCATTTGATGCCTCAAATCTACCAAAGAATGCATTCAGTTTGTTTAGGAAGTCTGTGTCATCCTTACATCTCGATGGAGCCACCTTGTAATCCGTAATGGCCTGGATCCCTTGCCACATTTGCCTGGTGTTTGTTTGGTCTTGAAAAAAGTTCTGAATTTTCTGGCAATGGGCTTGCTTTGCACCTTTTACGGCACTTTTTAGATTTGCTCTGGCTGTTCTAAGTGCCAGCATGTCCCCAGATTTAAAAGCCACATTCCGTGCTTTCAGCATCTTGCGGACCTCATAAGTCAGCCACGGTTTTTCATTCGCCCTCACAACAAAGCTTTTCAGGACACAGACATCTTCTATGCACTTTTGGATATATGCAGACACCGTGGTGGCATACTCCTCAACATTTGTATGTTGGTTATCAGTAGCTGCTTCCTTAAACATGCCCCAATCTGTACATTCAAAGCAGTCTTGTAATGCTTCTATAGCACCCTCTGTCCAAATCCTTACCTGCTTTACTGTAGGTTTCACTCTGACTAGTAAAGGTTTATATGCTGGAATAAGCAGCACTGAGAGATGGTCAGAGGAGCCCAGGTGAGGGCGGGGGATAGCTTTGAAAGCCTTCTTGATGTTGGAATAAGCAAGATCCAGTGTATTGTCCCCTCTGGTTGCAAAGTCCACATATTGATGGAAATGTGGCAGGGTAGCTTTCAAATCCACTTGGTTAAAGTCTCCCACAACAATAAATGCACCTTCTGGGTGAGTAGTTTGTAAGTCACTGATGGTATGGTGGAGAACCTTCAGGGCCACTTCAGGGCCATATATTTGACTTTGGTAAACATTTTCAGAAGTTTTTTATATTGTTACAGAAAGAATGCTGAAAGCTATTGGCAAACACATTTTGAGGGCATATTGGGGAAACTATTCTATCCTGTTTCTTGTTATCCCAGTTTATAAAACATAATCTGCAGCCAGGTAAGGGCTATATGCAAAGAACCTGGTGAGCTAGCTGCATACACTGCTCTAAGTTACACTGGTGCTTTCAGAGTACCTCGAATATCATACATGTAAATCTCTGTACCTCTACATTAGATATTAAGACTTGCAGGGGGAGATGTCAGGACAAAATGGGCCATGCTTTCTTCAATATTTGGGGTCTGCTCATCAGCCAAAATGTAATAACGTTCACCAATCAAAGGTGACAAGATTCAAGTTGAATTTTAAGTTAGAGATTAGAAAGCAACAAGACTGAACCGTTTTGAAATTCATTTCCAATTTCAACCATATAACTGGGAAATATCAAATGCTTACAGTTGCTTCAGTTTTTAGAGGAATGAAGTGAAAATAGTGAGACTGTTGAATCTCTACAGGACATCAATTCTGGGAAGTTTGAGTAATTTTACTATAATAAAAATTTGAAAATGTTGGCGTCTTGTTATAAGACAGTGGTAAAACAAAACTGCAACACAGCAGCCTCCAAATTGACTACAGAAAAGTTAGATCAGTTTTTTTTCTCTCACACTTGGCAATTTTAAGATGAGTGGACTTCAACTCCCAGAATTGCCCAACCAATAGCTGGAGTTAAACTTCATTCATCTTAAAGTTGCCAAGTTTTAAAAACACTGAATTAGACTGAACCAATACAGAAAGTGACCTACTCCATGGGAGCTCCAGAAGTGAAGAGAATGACAACATACGCATCGTCACTTCATAACATATAGTTATGGTATTTGCATAATGATGTCATGTTATATGCATCACCTTTTTTCAAAAATAAAATTTTGCTAAAAATAGAAAAGCCCACCCCTCTGACTATTTTTGGTCTTGCAAGCTTTTTTGCCTGGCTCAATGACCAGACTCTCATGTCAACGTAATGGAGTTCATTACAATACACAATCTTTAGCTTCACATTACTTTTCTCCATGGAAGAAAGGAAAGCTGTAATAATCAGACTTTGCAAAACTAGAAAACACTCAAGAGATCAACAAGTCAAATTTTAATCTGATCTGATCTGGTTCAGTAATTCAGTGATTCAAATATAAGGAGTAATCCAATTAGTTGTTATTCAAACTGCAAAATCCCTTGGTAGATTCACATAGCTATTCTTGCTAGGTAGAAAGATATGCACTCTTTTTACTGAACACAAGTATAAAATATAAGATACTCCTTTATCTTACAATAAGGTATACTGAAACAGTACATGAATGAAGCACATGAGAAAAAATAAAACAGCTGGTAAATCAGTCACAGCATAATAATATCCTACTGCAAAAGCTAGGTCTGATCTTAAGATTATTCAAAAAATATGCTTCTTATACGATTCACCCATCAGAAGAAAAAACTCCACATCCATCAGATTATTAGCATTATTGCTGAATTATTGTTTGTTGTAATGTGGCAAGCCATTTCTGAATTCTAAAAATGTTGGAATCATCAGATGGAAACCTTCCTTTACCAAAACCACTTTTTTAATTAATTTCTGATGTGTATCATTGCTTCATGTAGATTATATATGATAATAACTTTACAAAAACCTCACCCATACTCTAGTTAGTCATTAAAAATAATGAATATCCTGAATTTTGGAAAGTTGTCCACTGGAGTAATTATCTATCCTTGAGGGAAAAGAATTGAGGAATCAAGTCCTAGAGCAAATGTTGGTGCCAATTACTTTCCCTAATGTTTTTTTCTGGCAATCATTGCATTAGATTCCATCAACCAGATATAGCTTTTCTAGAGGTATATGCAGTGGTGGGATTTAAATATATGAACAACTGGTTCTTTGTGTGGATGCCACTTCCGGAAGTCCATTCTGGGCCTGGGCAACAAAAAATTAGCTACCGGTTCTGCCGAAGTGGTGTGAACCGGCTGAATCCCACCACTGGTTATATGCCATATTCCACCTTCAGTGCCCTTCAGTAGCCAAATAGGACAGTTCCAGTGGTGGGACTCAGCCGGTTCGCACCTCTTCAGCAGAACCGGTAGCTAATTATTTGTTGCCCAGGCCCAGAATGGACTTCCGGAAGCAGCATCCACACAGAGAACCGGTTGTTCACTGGACAGTTCCTATAATAAAATTCAGTACAACGCATGAAATGCAAAAATGAAGGTGCAAAAAAGGATTATCATTTTTACTCTTTCCAAATGTGCTGTCTTCAGTGGCATTCATGAAAAATGGCTACTGCACAATTGGTACCATTATTCAATATTGTGAGAAGCCTTGGTTCCAAAGGGCATGGCCATACACCATAAAACTAATTTCTAATATCCCAGAAGAGTGAAATTAATTTCTTAAGTATACGGGGTTCATAACATTTATTGAATTTCATTAATGAAAGTAAATGTAGTTGATTAATGACTTGGTGAATCTGTTTTGATTGCTGATTTAGTTGAAATGTTATTGAAGCCTCTTTTCAAAGTTTGGCAATTTCCTAGAAACTACAGGGACAATAAATGAGGAATGGATCATTAAAAAGTAAAATAATCCAGTTAAACATGCAGGAAAATGATTCAGAAAGAATGTTAATTATAAATCGCATCAGAATAAGGCTGATAGACAAGAATGCCAATGCAGCAATATTAAAACTCTTAAGGCTCAGTTGCTGGATGGAATTTTCATATCAACTGTACTCTGATAAAGGAGGATTAAAACTTTCCAGGCATTTACAAAAGTTTCTTCAGAGCTATTTGAACATTAACAAACAGTCTGAAGGAACTGAAAGGATTTCTTTCTTTCTTATCTTACTCAAATGCATATAGCTTTATGTTGTTACCAAGAATTCGTCCTGCTTTAATTCATATGTGAATTAATATTGAACATGATAAATATTGCTTTCTGGAGCATTCTGATAAATTATTTACATTTTACCTGCTCAGAATTGAATTGGCCCATTATAATTTTCTACAAAAGATAAATTACTCCAATTTTTCAGAAAATCAGCCCAGTTAAGTCTACAGTGGGGGGGGGGGGAAGTTGCATAAATTTGTAAAATATTCATTGGCATCTTGTAACTGCTTGAATTCAGTTCTTCAGTTCCAATAGCTTTGTATATAAAATGCAATGACATAAACACAAACATTGAAGCAATTCACATGTAATTAACTTTGCAGATATTACTAGTACATCTAATAGGAAATGCAATAATTGCTGCTAAAGTCTCAGGGTACAAGAGAATAATGCCATGCTGATGTTGCTGGATGAAAACACTGTTGGGTTTAGTCATTAAAAACTATGAAATGGCCAATGAAATGGTGTTAAAAGAAATATTGCTGGTGATCATAAAATGTTGTTTTATATGATTGTGTGGTTTTATTTGGAACCTGCCGAGTCACAGAAGTGAGATGGATGGTGTAGAAATTTGATAAACAAGCAAACAATCCTTCACATATCTTCTTTTTACACCTGTAGCACATAGTATAGTGACACATTTATTAAGAGGAGGGGGGGTTTACTGCAGAAATAAGAGCATCCATCTCCCTCTCTCTCTTTCCCCTTCCCTCCCTTTCTCTCCCTCTCTTTTTCAAACAGCATATTGCACTGTATGATTGCAAAAAAGGTGTATGTGCTATTTTAAAACAAGTTGTTATAGAAACTAAAAAAGCAAAGATAAAATGGCAGAATGGGTGCAGAATGGGTGTACTCTGCAGAATGCAGAGCTAGCGAAGCATCCATGGGATGTCAAGACTATCTAGTTTTTGAAGTTTTTGAAACATTCTTTCTAGAGGCAAAAGCACTTGTTCAACAGATTTCTGATTGGTAAAGTGCTTTGTTGTATATTTATAGTGCAGGAGTTTCAATTCCTAGTGATATATACAATTGTTCCTTGTTACTGAGTCATGAAATATGCCTTACTCCAAAGTTGATAAGCATATGGAACAAATCAAACACTCCTAAGCCTGTACATCCTTGAAATTCAATCTCAAATGAAATGATTCATAAACAAAACACTTAACTTCAGAGTATTAAATTCCCACTGAGATTCCATAGAAATTGAACAGAGTATTCTACAACTAGTCTGGATTTGATGTTCTTGGTGGAAAGTAGTTAAAACAATTTTACATCCCACTAACCTATCTGGAATCAAAGTAATACAGAATAATATTTATTTGTGGGCATTCAGAGGTTGTAGGGAAATAAGTGAGGGCAGTTAATTAAATAACATATAGTCTTTTCAGACTGAATTTGCCAACAAGACAATCTCCACCTTGCCCAACTTTAATGATTTTATACTTCTTGCAATGACTTCCTTGCTGACTTATTTTTGTTTTTGCTGGCTTTAGTAAAATCATAGAAGTGCAAACAATATATTGTTACAAAGATTCTGGCATTCGTTGTATATCTTCTGGAAGAGATATATCCACCTGTAGTTTCTTTTCTTCTTTTTTTTAAAGGGAAAGTCATCAAGCACCTCCAAAAGCAACAAGATTTGCATAAAATTTCTTTATACTAATTTGTAGGGTGTTTCATACTTCAAAATTATTTCAGAAAAAAGGGGTCTGGATCTTGTGCAAGTGCAATACCACACCGTTATTCATTAGCACAGCTAATTCTTTATGACTTTTATGCAAGTGTAAAAAAAGTGTAAAAAGAGAAGACATTGCTTTCAAATGCTATTCTGAAAACAGCTGCATTAAAAAAAAAATCAGATGGATCATGGAAGCCAAAACAATTGGACTCCTCACAGAAATTAGCTGTGTTTATTCGAGATTTGAAGATTTCCAAATTATATAGATGCACATGTAGAAATACTGTAATTTAAAAAGAATTATTATATATCTTACTAAAATGGGGCAGCCCTTGGCCACATACTCTGTATGCATTCCCAGTTAGCTATTGAAATGTCATTCTCTCTATTATTATGGTCCTTTAAACCAGATGTTGACTGAACAACCCTGTCTGACAGACCTTCAAATTAGAGGCTATTCTCTATAGCAAATATTTTACTCTACAAAGAAGCAGTTAGTTTCTGGCTTCCATATAGATCTGGGGCATTATAGTCCTGTTTCTTTTTAAGGTTTTTGAATTTTAAGCTTCCAGGTATGCTGTATGGATTCCAGTATATAAAGTTTTTAATAATGAGAATGTACAGGTCAAAGTACAAGTTTATTGTTGTACTGAGATCTCTGGAGTACAACTATGGATTGAGTTTTGTGTTAGGCATTCTATTTTACAGTGATGAAACCATAAAATCCCCCCAAAACATAGACAATAATCACAAATGAAGGTGAATATACGTATCCCAGGATAATGTTGCAGGATCCAATTTGGGTCGGTCACCAGGATCAGAGGTTTATTTTTCCAAGCTTTTGGACTCTTGCTGGAGGCCGTCTTCAGGGAATTTCTCTCTAGCAGAGCGTGTGCTGTCCTGTGTGTGGTATTTATATTGTAAGTGGCTTTTCAGATGTTGACTGGGGTCTGTTGATGGCTGACTTTTAAGTCATTAGCTGTCATTTGCTTGTGCTGCCCAGCCCTCGCCTTCTAAGTATTTGATAGCCTGGTGGTAAAACAGCAATCCTGTTGACTGACAAGGGGCCTGTTTCCCAGGCTTCAATCACCTCCCTGGCTGTTTTCGTGCCTGCTCATCCAACAATCTTAGTAGCTGCAAAATTGAATGTGTGTCCTTGTTCATTGCAGTGTGAGGCTACCAATGAGTTCGGGTCTCCTAGTCTGACCCCTCACTTGTGTTCTTGCAGTTGGGTGGTTAGCTTCCTCCCAGTCTGTCCTACATAGTCACAGAGGCAATCCATGCAGGGGATTTGGTAGATTACATTGGAAGTATCTCCCACCTCTGAGCGATCTTTACAATGCATAATTTGTCCTTGTATGGTAACCTTTGGCAGCACAAAAACAGCCAGGGAAGTGATTGAAGCCTGGGGAACAGGCCCCTTGTCAGTCAACAGATTGCTGTTTTAAAACCAGGCTATCAAGTACTTAGAAGGCGAAGGCTGGGCAGCACAAGCAAAGGACAGCTAATGACTTAAAAGCCAGCCCAATACACCCCAATCAACATCTAAAAAGCCACTTACAACAGGCACCATATAAATACCACACACAGAACAGCACACGCTCTGCTAGAGAGAAATTCCCTGAAGATGGGCTCGCGCAGCAGTCCGAAAGCTTGGAAGGTGAAACCTCTGGTCCCAGTGGCTGACCCAAATTGAATAGACAATAATATTGTATTTTAAATATGAAAATGCAAACAAAAAAGTCACAGGAAACCAACACAAAATGGCTATGAGACCATGCTGAAAGCAGTTTATGACCTCATCAGAGTCATTTAATAAAGCTTTATTTGGATTTCAGATACAAGTACAAAAAAATCCCCTCTCCCTTTAACAAAATTCTTGGCTATAAGAAACCACCAGCAGAATTTATATTTATGAAACTGTGCTCTCAAAGCCTATTGGGGAAATATGTATATATTTATGCCTCCAGTTTTATATAATGTAGTTCTAACCATAAAGAATGGCTACATAATTACGGTAAGTGAAGAAAGCGTCTATCATTATGAGTTTACACCACCTGTCCTTCCCGACTTCTGAGGGCCAGCACTAACATTCTGTATATAATATTATGTATATTCTGTATATGACATTCTGTATATAATCATATTGTTCCAATGGCTTATGAGAAAATATTGGGTGAGTTGTTTTAAAATCCTTTTGAGTCCTTTAGGAATCTATCAGGCAACAATGACAAACGAATTCCTTCCAAATATAACTCTACCACACTCCATTTAGTACTGGTGGCAAATTGTGCAGTTTAATGGAATATGGGAGTGGCAGTCTATTATATTCAGGGGGCATTCAGGTGGAAAGAAAACAAAGTGTAAAATTCAATCACTGGAATAAAACTCCTTGTTCCAAAACAAGTCCTTATCTGCCCATCACAATCCTAACAAAATGAAGCATGGTAGAAAAACAACGTAGCTTTTTTTTTATTTTTCTGGCCAAGTCCTGGAGATGAACTGTTTTAAATAGAAGAAAAAAAACATGAGGTCACTTTTCTTGGCGAAAAAGCTTGCACGGTTTCCATCAACTTCAGTAGCAACATTAGTCTCTGCTATGAAAAAACTGGGCACTGACTTCTGTGGTGTCACTTGGAGGACAAACCAGCCCCAAGAGCAAACTTCTCGCTGTCCTACGGAATTTAAGCCAAAAAAATTAAATTTCATAATGTAATATTGCGTATTTAAACAGCTGTATAGTGGTTAGCTGCCATAGGTCAGTTAAATAAAATATTCTCTGTATGTAGGTTTATGTATATGTGTGTAGGATGTCTATGGGTGTATGTGTTTGTGTGTGTCTATGTGTCACATTTTTTTAAAAAAAAATCTTCAACAGTAGACAATAGTGCCATTCTTTTATTTTTATTTTTTACTCTGGTTATCATTTTAATCCCCTTTGTATGCTGCCTAGGTTGCTTTGTGATGGCTCTTTTAAGACACTGAATTAATCAAATTAATCAATAATATATAGATGATAGATAGATCCTGGCTTTTTCCTTCTCCCCTTTCCTTTGTTTTTAATGCAGCCTAGTTTGATCTTGCTTGAGAAAGCATCAGAGACAGATTTTCTTTGTTCTTTGCCATACGAGCTAGCACTCCAAAAGCTATTTAAACCATCTTCTTTTAATTTAATCCCATAGAAATGTGATGTATACTACAGCCACAAAGCAACATGCAAAGGCATCTTTGTATAAAAATCCATTAATTTTATGACTGAAGGAGTGAGGTTTGCTTTTTGCCTTCCAGAAATTCCATCAAGAAAATTAAGAATCCTAGAAAGAAAAAAGTGTGTGTGTGGGGGGGGGGAACACCAATTAAGTCAGCATAACTGCTTTTAACCACCCGTTGCTTATTAAGTTCTGCTGGGAATCTCTATGAATGTTTGTAATAGAGTGAAGAACTGGCTCTTTGGGTTATTTTGGACCAAAAGAGCTTCATAGACCTTTGAAATAGCAGTAGTTACTCATTTTATAATTATAAGGATTAGAAAGTTTAACAAAAACCTTGCTATTTTGGTAGAAAAATGCTTAGCACTCTGAGCTTTGAAAAGGATCATAAATGAGATTCAAAAGGAGAGAAAACCAGAGTATCTGATGGATGAGGAGCACAAATAAACATCTGAGCCCTTGCTGTATCTTACCATACCAGCCAATTCTTAACTATTCTTCCCAAGTACATTCACCTCTCATATTTGAAGTAACAATATCTTAGTAGCTTCCAGATATGTCCAGATATCTAGTTCTTGCCTTACAACCATTCATTGGATTGTTCAAAGTTACGACAGCACTGAAAAAAGTTATTTACAACCTGTCCACGACCAGTTGTAGTATCCCCAGTCTTGTGATCAAAATTTGGGTGCTTAGCAACCGGTATGTATTTACAATGGTTGTAGCATCCTAGGCTCATGTGATCGTTTGCAACCTTCCCAGCTGGCTTCCGACAAGAGAAGGCAGATTCCCTTAATGATGGTGTGATTTGCTTACCTGCAATGGTTCGCTTAATCACCATGGTCATAAAATTGGGCACAACTCGCTTAACAACCGCCTTAACAATCCACTTAGCAACATAAATCTGGTCCTAATTACAGACGTAAGTCAAGGACTACCTGTAACATTACCCGATTGTAAATGTTACCATAATCCCAGAAAATGTTTCTTCTGTCCTGCCCACAACAGGTATTTGAGCTCTACTTACCATCAGGCAATACAATTCCATTTAAACAAAGATTCCACTAGTTGAATGGCACATTATTATTTTATACTCCTTCTAATACATGTGTTAAGTTCAATGTATAATGCCTGCCATTTCTGGATCTTCCTACCTTGGACCCATTTTGAAAAACTTACCTGTTGCCAGCTTTAACATTTTGGGGCCAGGTACTGGAGAAGATGCATATAAGGGAAGATGCCAGGATAATTACAATGTCTATGAGCCACCCAGAATCACTGACAGTGAGTGGGCAGCCATACAAATTTTCTAAATAAATAGGTAACAAATTATTGATAGTGCCAATACTTACAGCATGAGATCTTACTCCATTTGGCTAAGGTGTGCTTAGATAGTGGGGAGGGAGGGAGGGAGGGAGGGAGGGAGGGAGGGAGGAAGGAAGGAAGGAAGGAAGGAAGGAAGGAAGGAAGGAAGGAAGGAAGGAAGGAAGGAAGGAAGGAAGGAAGGAAGGAAGGAAGGAAGATGTAAGTCAACCCTTCTGCCCACCAGACATTTAAATGATGAAGAATGGTTAGTATGAGCAATCCAGGACCTTGCTAGACAAATCAGTGTGATGGGTTAAGTGATGAATAGTCCCTTGGGAAATCCAGGTCAAGTGCACCCTGAGTCACAGAAACTAGTGGGTCTCTTGGAAGCAATCTCTCAGCCCAACCTACCACACGGAGCCGCTGCAGTGGGGGGGGGAATGTGAAGAGGGTAATCTCTGTACGTCAACTTGCACTCTTGAATTAAATGTGAGATATAAATGGAACATACAAATATTTGTCCAAAGTTGCTGGGATATAGTGAAAAGGACAGAAGTCTTTTGATTTGAGATGACTGAGAAGGAAATGACAGCTGAATTCAAACACAGTTGAAAATCACTCTGTTGGTTACAGCAGAGGTCCTCAACCTTTTGGCACCAAGAACTGGTTTTGTGGAAGACAATTTTTCCACAGACTGAGGGGAGGAGAAGCATGCAAGCTAGATTCCTCCCATGCGCAGTTTACAGTAGGGTTCACACTTCTATGAGAATCTAATGCTTGATGATCTGAGCTGGAGCAGAGGCAGTGATGCTAGTTGCTGGAGTGGCTGCAAATACAGATGGAGCTTTGCTCGTGGCTCACCTCCAGCTGGGTGGCCCAGTTCCTAACAGGCCATGGACTGGTACTGGTCCATGGCCCGAGGGTTGGGGACCCCTGGATTACAGCACAGAATACCAGTGGGAACACAGGCCATTCTATCCAGAACAAGATGTAGGGGACATTTGTTAGTACAGTATGGATGATTCATCTCTATTCTATGGTGCACTATTCTATTTTGTCATTTAGATACCTATCATTTCTATTTTGAGAATAAAAAAGCTATACTTTGTAAACCACACACAACTCTGGTTTTCATGACCATTTCATGATTTCACTGAATATTCCAGAAAAGTTACTTTCTAGTTGGTTTTTCTGCACCCCTTTCACAAGCCCAAGGATATTCCAGGAAAAGAATACTCAGTTTACTCAGCTTATTGAACAATTTATTTATTACATTTATTACACGTTAAACTTGCATTTTCAAAAAACAGTCTCCTACTGTGGTCTTCAAAACTAGGCTGACCAGCCTCATTTGGAGTTTCTGCTGGAAACAGGTTGCTGGCATTTCTTCCTAAATCGAATCAACCTGACAAAAAAATTGATTTGATGAAGAGTCTTTACAAGATCCCCCTTGCAAAGGATTCCTTTTTCTATGGGAAAGTCCTCTCCTCTAGAACCGTGGGCTCTTCAAACAGAGATGATACTATAGCTTTAATAATGATATGGAGGTAAGGATTCATTCCAAACTTGGTGTCTGGGCTTCTCTGTAAGCAACGGGGCCCACTGTTGTAATTTGAGAAGAGGAGGAGAAAGAGAGAGAGAGAGAGAGATCCTATGGCCAAAAGCTGAAGTCCCGCGTTAGCACCAATCCAGATGTACAATTGGAAAAAAAAAAGTAGCCCAAAGCGGTTGCAGCAACTCCGGGCAGGTCTCACTCAAATCTGGACTCAAGCACGCCCTCTCTCCCTCCCCTTTTTTTACTTGGAAGTTTCCTAACGCGCGTGGAGAGACAGGAGAAAGGAAAACGTGGTTAAGGAAAGTTGGTGGGAAAGAAGCCAGAGGCTCCTCCTTAAGGTTTGTTGATCTTCCCCAACCACCCCCTTCCCGGGAAAAACGAAGTTCTCGCGGGCAAACCGGGTGCAACGGAGAACTCTCTCAGCGGGGAGCGAGAAGGGCCAAGCGACCGCTTTCCCAGCGGGTCCCAATGAAGCCCTGCACGAAAGGCGGCTACAACCAGAGGACTTGAACCAGGCGCGACCGGAGTTGCCTTTGCCCTCCACTTCGGGACGCTTAAGTTTGTCGGGCAGCTTCCCTCCCTCCCCCCTCCCCCCGGGATGCTGCTGGGGCTCCGCTCGGTGTGGCTGCTGAGCTGTTCGATCAGCTTGTGCCACGGCTATTTCGACGGCCCGCTTTACCCGGAGATGTCCAACGGGACGCTGCATCACTATTTCGTGCCGGACGGGGACTACGAGGAGAACGACGACCCGGAGAAATGTCAGCTGCTTTTCAGGGTGAGCGACCGCCTGCGCTGCACAGCGAACGGGGAGGCTGAGCGCTCGCATCCCGCGGTGGCGGCGGCGGCGGCGCCCACTCTGACGCTGCGCGAGGAATTCACCCTCCTGGGCCGGCAGGTGGAGGACACGGCGCGCGTGCTGGAAGGCATCCAGAAGAGCATCGCTTACGACCTGGACGGCGAGGAGAGCTACGGCAACTACCTGCGCAGGGAATCCACGCAGATCGGCGACGCCTACGCCAACTCGGAAAAGTCGCTGGGCGAGCTGGAAAACAAGTTCCGGCAGGGCCAGGAGCACGAGAGCCACGAGGAGAGCCGCCTCAACGACGACTTCCTGGGAATGCTAGTGCATGCGCGGGCTCTCCTCAAGGAGACGCTGACCGTCTCGGCGGGCCTGCGGGACAAGTACGAGCTGCTCGCGCTCACCGTCCGGAGCCACGGCGCGCGCCTCAGCCGTCTCAAGACCGAGTATGTCAAGGGCTGAGCAGTAGCGCTCCTCTCCCCCCCCCCTCGGTGGCCACGCGGCGGAACTCTGCCGGGCATGCTTCCCACGGACGGGTTTTCCTCTCTACCACATCCCGACCGACCCTTTGCTACTGGTACCACAGTGCAGATCGTTTGCGAATTTTCATCAGAGCACCTCGAAAGAGCAAAGTAAAGCGCCTACCTTTAGGTGGCGTGAAAGACGGTTCAGACGACAAATCGACAGTTGTTTCCCCTTGTGAAGAAAAAAAAAACTGATGGGGGCGCTATTTTTGCTAGGTACCAAAAAATCCAGAAGAGTGTCATCAGCCTATTTTTTAAGTTCGTTTCTTAGCTTTCTGACAGATGGAAATTCAAGTTATTGGGGGTGGGGTGGGGTCCATGTCAGTAAAAAGAGCGTTTGTGGGATTCCAACTGGCAAAACGTTGAAAGACGCACACAAGCTTACTTTATTGCATTCATCCGCATTCTTTAGCATAATGTATCTGAAATAGAGGGAACAAATAAAGCGACCATTGGCACAATCTATGTACTTAACTTAGTAACTCATTGGGCTGGCTTTTTCACCTATGGTTAGGTTGCAAGTTTTTACTCAATTACTTGGAAGTAAGTTCTATTGAGTAAAAAAGACTGAATTTGGAGGCAATATTTGTAAGAGTTGCTATGATTAAAAGCTTTAAAGAGAATTCCTTTTAATACCTTTTTAGTGAGTTTAAAGAGAAACAATGGTATAGTCAACATATCTCAGTTCTGGAGAATTGGGAGTATCTGATATGTTGCAAGAGTTTTAGAATTTATTGGCCACAATTCAGCAATGTTATATACACTTAAGCCTACTGATTTATTGTTTTATGGAATGTGTTGTTATACACCTATGGGGGGAAATGTTATAGACAGGAGATGCTAAGTTACAACTTTTGAACCTTGTTCTCTAGTTCTTTCAAATGAAATCTGAACTTCCATAGTGATGCAGTATTACTAAAAATCAATAATCGATAGAATTTCTGGTCCCAAGGTTTCCATATATTTTATTTAGCTTGTTTTCAAAATAAACCTATATGGTTGCCACTGCTTGCCTGATTCCACATTGACAATTGAGGAACTCAGTTAAAGTAATGTATTAATCCTTTTACTGATTGATGATAACTACCCTGGAAATTTGTGATGTTATCAATGGTTTGGGAAAATTATGGAATGATAGTTATTTCATTTTAATTCATCAGGAGAAGAAAAAAGATAATGCTTTATCTTAGATGTGAAAGTAATTTCCCCCATAATTTTAGTGTTTTATGGATATTTTATGGATATTGATCATTCGAACAAGAATATGATAGTTATAAACATGCACTCAACACCAAATAACACTTATTTTCTCTCCCAGTCTTATTTTAATTTGCCCTGAATCATGATTACCCAAAGAAATGTCTTTATCGTTATTTTAAACATGCCATTCATAGAGTAGAAAAGTGCAGTTCTATAGTACTGCAGTAAAAATTGTAAATCTCATACACTTTGTTCACAATCCATGCAGAGTACATAACTGGTTGCTGCATTTCTGGCTGTGTTCTAAACTTTACAGAGAGTAGCCATCAGAAGATAATATTCTGGTATCAGAAGACCAGTTGCTTCAGCTATAGTTTGATGTAATGGGTATTCTAAAATAAGCAAGTTTTTTTTTAAGGGGAAACCAACTTCTATGGCTTCCCAGGAAAACTCAGCCAAATTGGAAGCAATAACTCACTGTGCCTCTCCCTGTTCTGCACAAAAGGCTTTAAATCCCTTAAAGAGATTTTGCAGAGCTAAAGCTACTGTTAAATGTTGCTTGGCTCCTTCTAAGATAACAATTTCCTTCCCAAAGAATTGTTTTGGATTGCCAACAATTAGGCAGATATTGGAACAATTTACCAATCCAAGAATGCCTAATCTACATTGTAATGTTCCATAACTATGATGTCCACAGAGTTCTATAGAAATTTTTATGTTATGTTGATAATATAGGCATAGCCTTTAGAAGCAACAAACAAAAAAGATTTAATAATTTTTTGCCATTGATACTCCGCTATAAGGACATATTGTTTTATGCTTCTGGATGGCTAAAGCAAATCTAGTAACTCTTTCAAAAGAAATGAAATGTTGGCAATCCAAACCAAGGTAACAAAAATAGGTTTGAGGTTTTTGTTTGTCGTTTTCTTTTGCACAGAAAACTCATATTTAAGTTGAAGTGAGATTAAATTTGCCCCACTTTTCAGAAGAAAATGGTTGGGGTGCTTGAGGCTTCTAAAATCATGAAAAGGGGTGAAGGTAGAGGGACAGCCAGCAAAGCTCCAGAGAAACTAAACAGCAGCTTTGCACTACAACTTAAGTCTAAATGACAGTAGAAAGTTTTCATTACTGTAAAATACCCTTTACTATTTGGGCCTATATCACCAATGCTAAACTGCTTCAACAGAACACTAACTCCACTGGTTCTGGTGGGGCGTTGCCACATGTTAAATGATGCTCTGCAATTGCAAGATACGTGACACATTTCTTACTCAGATAGGATATTTGGAAATAGGTACCAGAACCTCTGGATATGGTTCTGAACAAAAGATACTCAACTAAATTCATCACCATCATCATTTTAGCCATTGTCTTTCCATTCAGGATAAGGCCTCTTCTACCTGTTTCCAACCAATACGGTCCTGAGCTTTGTTTTGCCAATTGGGCCCACTCAGCTAAATTAAAAGATATTAATTTTCCTGCCATTGTTCCTTAAAGCAACAACAATTAATTTGCATGGTGCTGAATCCTATAGTTTTGAATTTTTTCATACAAAATTCAACTTATATTGTGATATGTAGCATAAGGTCACAAAAGATCTGATTTCCCCCTAAAGTTGAGAACTATAGATACACAGTGTCTGCAAGAGCAATATTACCAAAAGCAACCAATAACAGGCTTACAATGGTTCTACATAATGTTTTCTTTAAACATATTTAATAATATTGTCATTACATCAACGAAAACCTAATCAGGTTGCAAATCCATGAAATCGGGCACATCATCATGGCATATCCCTGCTATATGTCAAAATGCTGTCATTTCTGAGAAAGTTCATGTCTTCACTTTTCCTTAAAATGTATGCATCATTTTTGCAACAAAGCATAATCCACAATAAAAAACATGGCAGTATCAGCTTCATTACCATAAAATAATATAAGGGGATATTTTTTTAAGATAGCACAATTCAACAAAAAATCAGCATCATGAAGCCCCATTGACCTTAAAACATAATCACCGCTTGAATCTTTCTTTGGCATTAGCAAGGCTTCAGTTTTTGTAGAATTAAGTTTAGAATTATTTATTTCATCTAGATTTTTTTAACTATCTCAGCAAGGCAGAATATTTTCTTTATTATTGAGATAACTTACTAAAGTGAAAGATTGCCATCTAGCGCTTTAGAAAGTCTGATATGCTTACTTTGGAAGAATCCACCAATAGAGTCTACTTCTTAAAATGTGATTCATGAGCTGTATGTTATAGTTTTTAACCAAAGTTGCTTTTTCAAAAGGCAACTGGACTTTGTTTTTCCTTGAAATGGACTTTTTGAAAAAGCACCTTTGGGACATCCATGACATGGATGACTGAGGATCTCCATAGACATTTATAGTTTTTAAGTTTATATTGTAATTTTTATACAAGAAATTGTATGATGCTAAAAACTAAATTAAGCATTCTAAATTTTAATAGTCTTTTTATATTCCACTGTTTATCTCCAATGGCAGATGATGTACACTTTTTTTTTTTACTTTCTCTAAAACAAACACTTGAATATTAAGAATGAGCCAAGAAATTTTGGATTCATATCTTGGGATCTATGACTCTTTCTCTCTCTTAACCAAACTGTTTTCATTCTTATTTTCTTTCGTTTGATTTTATTACTCTCCCGGTTACAATCTTTGAGCAGAATCAGAGCTCCTGTTGCTTCAGCCAACATGCTGAAATAGGCATGGGTTGTAGTCTATACCTAGTCTCATATTTTTTTTTTGGGGGGGGGAGAATATATCTATGGTACTCAGAAGTCTTGTAATTTAATTTGGGAGGATGCGTAAACACCGAGTGGATTTTTCTTGAGATTATTTTAGAGTAAGAAATTTAGGGTTTATAAGGTTCTGGGCTGCTCTGTCAAGTATTTAAAGCTGTCATGTTTCCTTTTTAAAAATAAAAATAGTAAATATTACTTTTATTTCATTTGAAATCTTCATTTTAGGGGTCTCAATAGAGCGAGATTCCTATAGTTTTAATAATATAGATAGCTTACATATTAGTTTACTTGCCTATTTCCATTCTATATTAAACTGAAAGGATTCCTGTCCCCTTTTGCATCATTATTTTCTCCCTTCCTTTGTATTAGCATTTTTCTCTTTATTATTCACAGCATGAATCCATATTTATGAGAAGCAGCTGCTTTTTTCCCTCAAGATTCTAAATATATTTCCTTGAAAGACTTGTTGCTACTATGTAAATGTGTTTGGCTCCTAAAGCTAGTTGTAATTCTTTTAACATATATCATCAATAATTTTGTCCTTTCCATGCTTTTTGCTAGCTTCTGTTTCTTGAAATCATTTATCTTCTTGGACAACAGCAAAACTGCATGGAGGGATTTTTTTTTTAAAAAACTATTGTTCTAAATTGAATATTAATTCAATTAATAATGCAATAACTAATGTTAACTTTCAACATGGCAAAAAGGCAATTTTGCATTTATTTAGTTTTCATACATATTTAAGAAATACTTAAAAACATGTTTAACTCCTGCAATTCAGAGAGATGTTAATACTTATCATACGCTTTGGACAGATTTTTCTTTCAGAATGCCAAGGATTTTTTGTAGATTGTGCAGTTTGTTAAAACTTTATTAAGTCCAGTTTACAGTGAACAAGGATAAAAGTGATACAAAATAGATTAAGGCAGCTACAGATTTAACTGCTATGTAAAAGAGAAACTTTCAGCTCAGTTTCCTTTTCAACTTAAAGAGTAGTAGGTGACTTTTTGCAGGATTCTTGAACTAAATGTGTCTTTAAATCTACTACAAGGACTCAAATCTTCCCTAAATTCTTATTCTCTTTGTAAGTTCTCCCAGTGAACATTGTCCCTAAGCTTTGGACTACATGAAGAAGATCCTCTTATATATAAATCCCTGGAATATTAGAAAAGTAAGCATACTATGTCTGGGCTGCAGAAATTCAGAGGACAATTAG
Source organism: Azemiops feae (assembly GCA_023970755.1). Lineage (NCBI taxonomy): Eukaryota > Metazoa > Chordata > Lepidosauria > Squamata > Viperidae > Azemiops > Azemiops feae. The sequence continues at coordinate 264,701 of JALGBA010004088.1, read as the reverse complement.
ATAACAGTAAAGGTATCTGCATCTCTGCTGCCATCTAGTGGTTATCCAGATGTTTGTAGTCTAAAATATTTGTAGTCTAAATACAGTGTTTTAATGACCTATGGTTCCATTTGCTTGGAAAAATCGAAGGCAATCAAAAAACAAATCAATAGATCAGATAGGCATATATTATTGCCACTAATTCAAACACAGCTTTACAGGAGCTCAAAGGAGAAAACGAAATCCATTAGGCCATAAATAGTTGGAAATGACTCAGACTCAGCAACCGTTTCTCCACGATTCATAGATATAATTCAGTCTGCTTTGGCAATTCCTCTTGGCTTGGAATGGCAATGACAGAAAATTTTTATGTAGCCACTTCACAGATGGAATTCAGTCACGATTACATTGCTCTTCCAGGGATTATATAAATCAGGGGTCCCCAACCCCCAGTCCATGAACCGGTACTGGTCCGTGGCATGCCAGCAACTGGTCCACACAAACAAACAAAGCCCCATCCACGGGATGCAGGCAGCACACAAAACCACACCCCCTCCAGTCCATGGAAAAAAGTCTCTCCAGGTAACCGGTCCCTGATGCCCAAAAGGTTGGGGATCTCTGATATAAATGATGCCTGTTCTTTGAATTTTCAATAATACCAGACACGGACTTTGGATCAATATTGAAGTTTTCTGTGGAATCATATTGTTATGATTTTGTTGAATAACTTGACTAAATTTGTTCTTAAGTATGTATATGGAGAGGTTAGCAGAAAAGAAATTAAATGTTTTCCAAAGGGATGGAGCTCAAGTCAGAACTTAATGAAAAAAGAGACTGAAAACTGAGCCCAGTCCCAAAGGTTGACCCAATTAGTATACATGAAATTGATTGTGGAAGCAAAACACTAATATCATAATCTTGCTACTTTATTTGGATATTATGATGTTATGTTAAGAATGTTTCTTTACAAGTTTTAAATTTTTAATAAGTCATTATTGTTTCTCTGCTTATTTAGCATATAAATGGACATGATTAAAAAACTAATACTGAGCTATGAGAAACAAAAAGTATTCCATTTTTACCAGTTACAAATGTAAAACAACAGCTCTTCTAATTTGTTTCCAATCAATCCATGTTTGATTTTGAATTATCCTGCTTATCAGGTGATAGTATTTCGGTAACTGTCTCTATACAGGATGCTATAAGTACATATTCTTTACTGTACTACATCTTGTTGTTATTAAATTAATAAAGTATTTTTATTCTTTGAAATGCTTATTTTGAACGCTCCATTACTATATTTTTTTAAAAAAATTAAGCCTTTTCAAGGACGCTTAAGTGTATACATAATTGTTTGTGTATATATACACACATTGAAAGAGAAACAAATCTCCTTAATCTTACAACACATAGATAGACTCAATCATAGTTTCAGGTAGGAAAACTTAAGCATTCTAGACCAAGCTAAATCCATGCTAGGAAATTTCAGAAACTTGGCATTCAGATAAATCAGTTATAAATAGGCACATGGATAAACCACATTTACATACCATTCAAAAGAGACAATAAAAAGCTAAGAAGGAAATGAAAAAAGAACACATCCTCTTCAACAGCAAAACACAAATAAGCAGGGATTAACACCAGACAAATAATCACGTAGAAGACAATTCCATAATCATGGAACTATAGGTAGTGCATAATTTACGACCATTTGATTCGTACCGTTCAAAGTTATGATGATGCTGAAAAAAGTGACAAATGGTTCTCACATTTAATAGTCGCAGTGCCTCTGCAACTGTGATTGCAATTCAGGTGCTTGGCAATCTGTATGTATTTACCACAATTACAGCATATTGGGGGATGTTACCATGATTACTGTTTGCAACCTTCCCAGTCAGCTTCCAATAAGCAAAGTCAATGGGGAAACTGGGTTTGCTTAATAATGGCATGGTTGAGTTAATGATCATGGCAAAAACAGTCATAAAATCGGTTACGATTCAATAATAGCATCGCTTAATGTCTTTGGTCTCAATTGTCATAAGGCAAGAATTATCTATAATGTAGTCATTCACTGTGATTGTGGATACAGCTGAGGTTTCTAGATACAGCAGCTTTAAAAGTTAGAACAATTAACCATTGGAACAACCTGCCTCCAGAAGCGGTGAATGCTCCAACACTGGAAGTTTTTAAGAAGAAACTGGACAGCCATTTGTCCGAAATGGTATAGGGTTACCTGCCTGAGCAGGGGGTTGGACTTGATGACCTCCAAGGTACTTTATTATTATTATTATTATTATTATTATTATTATTATTATTATTATTATTATTATTATTATTATTATTATTATTATTATTATTATTATTATTATTATTATTATTATTATTATTATTATTATTATTTTAAAAAATAGTGTAAAAATATTTCACTTGGAATAAAACTAGATGCTGGGATATCTGGATGTCTTTTAAGTTTCAGTGACATTAGAATATAAGGAGATATTCTAGTAGATAATCAGGTTTCAAAAACCTGTTCAGCCTAACTATCCACTTTATTATGAACATACAAAGGAGTTGCAAGAAGAAACTATGTCATCTTAACTTTCTTTGGGAAACGGCAGTAAAAAAGGCATAGTAAATAACTTCAGAAACACACATGGCTGAAGATGTCTTGGCTTACTGCCAAAGGTAAAATGCAGAATAAAATAATAATAACTTGATATACTTCAGTTTAATTAGTTGGTAATGATGGCCAACCTGGGGGCTTGATGGAATCTGTAAATTAACTTAATATCAAATGTTTCAATAAAATGATATAGTAACAGCAACAAAAATGTGTAACACACTATAAAGGAAATGAATTCCAGATTTGTATTACGTATTACTCTAGATATTTCTAGTTAAAATACTCATTTTATAACCATTTTGAAAATAGAAGGGAGTGAGTCATACTTCTGCTGAACAATTATGTAATCTAAAAGGGAGCAGACTTAATTTCAGTTGGATAATATTCTTTTCCACTTGGATCTCAAATACCCTTTATACGTTTCATCAGATGTACCAGTCAAGCAAACATTTCAGACTATATTGTTTGCATAGCTTGTGTGCAAAAAGCTGCAGAAATATTTTTAACTCTCAGAATACTATGGTCACACTATCTTTCATTTTATTGCATTTTGTAAAATTATGCAGAATAGCAGAAGGGAAAGAAACCGTTAAGTAAAAGCATGCAATAAGAAAAGGGAAATATGCCTAAACCAACATCATTTGCTACATCTGTCCATCCGTTTCTATTTTTGCAAATCAATCTTGATTCCACCACATTCAAATATGCTTCATACATTGCTTTTGTTCTTTACATTTAATACTCCTGTCTGTTTTTGGAGTTCATCAGCCTCATCCAACCAAATGTTCTTGGTCTTCCCCACTTTTAGAACCATACCCACTTCTAGGTGTTTGTTTTATGATTTATCTTTTGACATGATAAGTTTCAGATCTACACTGCTTATTACATCATAAAACCACCAAAATATCACTGCAAGTCCTTCAGATTCTAGCTAACAATACAGAATCCTCTACTCACAAAAATACTTACACATCCACATTCCCAACCAACACACTTCTAATGTCATTTTACAAATTAAACATTTATTAATAAGTACATTAACTTATCAAGGGTACATCTTACATTTGTCTTAATCTCTGCCCAATGTTTAACCATTGTTAAGATTCTATTTATTCTCATGTATACTTTACTTCCATCATATATTACTCTTATTACATTCAGCAGTTCAGCTACTCTTATTGCATTCAATTCCATATTTGCACCAAATACTCAATAATTAAAAAATGATGAAATCCATTTTATCCTACACCTTCTCTAACTCAACAAATACGCAATAACATTCCTTTCTCACATTCATTTATTTCTCAGTGATTTGATAAATAGGATAATTCAGTCTGCACATACCCTGCCAGACATAAAATCAACCTGTACTTCCCAAATTTTGTTATTACCTTTCAATCAGTATTCTGCTAAATACAGGCATATTCCACAAATAACAGTATTTTTTACTCTTGTATAATAGAACAATAACATCATTTCTCCTATCATGAGGCACAGTGTAGTCCTCACACAGATACTGCATAACAAAACATCTCCATATTTTAACATTTATCAAGTTACATCATTTATACCTGCTGCCATATTATACTCTTCTAGACTAGATTCAGGATCAGAATCTGTACTCTAATATGTATCCATTCTTGTATATTCTCTTTCTTGGAGTGATTCTGCTATTATTTTAATTTCTTTTATTCTTTCCATTTCTTTCATGGCCATCCCTCTCAAAATCCATTTTTGCTATTATAAAATAATGCTTTTATAACCTTTAATTGCATTAATATCCTTCATTAATTCTCTCAATTTTTCACCATAAACGATCAACACAATTATGCTTTTAGAACTGTACAGGTAGTCTGGAGTTTAAGAACAAGTTCCATTCTCAAGGTCTATCCTTAAGTTTGAATTTGTATGTAAGCCAGAACAATATAATTGTATAATACTGAAAAGTAGTATTGTGTGATGAACTTGAATCACTGTGTATTTAAGTTGAATCATTGTGTATTTAATTTTGCTACAATAGCCTCCATTCTTAACTATTGTCCTTAAATTATTAACCCGTGGACTTGTTGCATTTATTTTGTTGTCTTGTATCAACAATAGATATGCTTAAGCCACACATTTGAAACAAAGAGATCTTTTTCTAATTAGATACTGTACTCACCAGTCACCTTTCTAATTTATTCTTGGGTTTCTAAAAGACCCAATTACTTTTCCTTTATTCACTTCATTCTCACCATTCTTTCATGCCATTTAACAGAATTCTTCTTCCCTTACTACAATCCTTCAGAATATTATACAATTCCGGTCAAAAATACTCTGCTTGTTCCATTTTTACTATTCTTTGGAACAAATATGCAACTAATGTTAATTTAAGGATTGCTATTTTCATTTGCACCCACAATAAACTAGGTAACACAAGCCACATTTTCTGAACTGTGAAGCAATTGGTGCCAAAGGTTTTAAAGAAAGAAAAGGAAATCTGCTGATACTGCCTTTTTCTCTTTTTGTTCAGCAAACAAACAGAACTATTCTTGGAAATAAAATGGAGTCATGACATAAGCTTTCTGAATCCAGTTCCAAGATTCTACCTAGAGAGATCATTGCCTGCTTTAATGGTACCAAATTAAAGCACAGTTTAAGTATACGGTTATGAAATCTTTGAACAACTGATTTTCAAAAATGAACACTCTGGACATTTGAATTAATTCTCATAGCACTCAAGGAAGCTAATATGGTTCACCAAGAATAGATTGTTGAAATCCTCAGCTATGGACTGATTAGAAAACCAATACTGATGATTACAGTTGAGATTTTAGAATATATATTTAAGTGGTGACTAAGAACTGACAACAACTTGATGTCACATAATCAATCATTTTCAGTACTTGGAAAGACTTGATAGTTTTTGATCAACTTGGTGCTTTCCAAATGAGTTGGATCACTCTTATAACCTTTACCCTGCTTCCAGTAGTAGCTGAGGATAATGAAAATTAAGAGAATTACAATTCAATCCATTTTTCAAGACACCAGTCTGGGGAAGGCTGATTCAGAACTTACCAGATGATAGATGTATTAAATGTGTGTTAAAAAGTTTTAATTATGTTTATTTTTAAATAAAGAACAGCTCATTGGAAACCGCAGGGCTGTGAGCGAGAAAGAGCTTGCTGCTTATCTTTTCTGCTATCCCTTGGAAGTAGAACTCCTGATCAGGAGCGGCATGTCCTCCCCTACATACTTTTTGCTGAAGGTTCTGTCATTTCCGACTACTTCTTAAAAGTAAAGAGGCAGGCCAGAGAAAACAGCCGCTGCTCTTCATCTCCTCCCTGGCTCACCCCCCTCCCAATACTATAAAGCAGAACATGCTTCAAATGCTGCCTTGAGAGCCTGTGCAGCAGAGCCAGCCTTTACGGACAGAGAGATAAGGAAGCCGGAGAGAACTAGCTCTCCCCGTTCCCTTCATTCCTTCCCCTATTTTCCCAAGCAACCTGCAGCAAGCCGCTTGCCCTCATGCCACCTGCCCTCCAACGCGGGAGGTGATGTCACAGTACGCCTTTTAGAAGGCCTATTGGTGTCAGGCACATTTGCACCCACATTTGCACAGGAGCAGGTCTAACTCGCTCCAGTGGGTCGGAATCTCTCGGGAATCTCCTTAGTAATCAACCGAACACGCGAGCCCTATGGGCGCAGCCTTCTGCCTCGCTTTTCCCAGGGTGTTCTGAGCAGGGAACATTCGCTCCATTGACATCGATGGGACATCTTTCTGCCTCCGCTCCGCATACATTATTATAAATAACCGGTGGCAAAAGGCCAGCAACCTTACTCCATCTCCCAGGGTGCAATGCGTGCGTAGGTTTACGCTGTCCCCCAAAGGCTGAGTTGAGCGTGCGCGCGATTCTCCCTTCCTTGAGTGCCCTTCAGAGTTGCTGCTATAGTGTTTACGGGCGGCTGAGCCCGAGAGCCGACCTTAGCCCTATTCTAGTTTTCGTGGGCTGCGTCCGCTGGCTCGCTTTCCCTCTGCGCTGTCAAAGCAGGAACTAGCCAGGGCCCTTTGCCGGTTGTCCCGTTTCTGATGTGTCTCGAAAGTAAAGAAGTTGCACCACAGCTCTTACAACTTGTAGAAACGTTGGTGGTCTTCCCACTTTAGCTGCGGTTTGCCTGCCGGGCAATCAGGAACGAGAGTGACCACCTTTTTCGGCCTGGCCCAGGAGAAGTATTGCCCACTGTATGATACTGGAAATAGATGCGTGTAAAGAAGCCTATAAGTCCTCTTCCTCTGTAAGGTAGGATTTTATAAGAACCTGTTTAGTTTATTAGATTAGTCTAAGTAGTATGTCATATGTGAGACATATTAATAGGCTAAGTGTATCTCTGCATCCAAAGCAAAAAAATATGTAAAACAGAAATTTATGTAACAGCAGTGTGAATGCAGTTGATTTTATTTCAATCAATAAACATCCCCATGGAAAAATGGGGCAACCCCCCATGTGAATATGCAGCCATGCAATGAATGCAGGGGATGCCTACTGTATTTGGAGACCCATTACATTACAAGATCAAAAACACTCCTTCAAATTTTGCAGTTAAATTCAGGATTATGAAGTTCCTCACTGGTGGCAGTTGATTAATTGTTGCTCCTGTTGGCCTTCACAGTACAGTAACAGTGGGAAAAGCACATGCCTGAAGGTTGAATTCTGTGCCAAAAAAAAGTCACCACTTAAAAATAATAGTAATATGTTTCTAAGAAATGACTTGGTATTGTACATTAAATTGAATTTTGGTATAATTAGGCAGAATTGGAAACAAGTTTCCTATGACACAACCCAAAAAATGTATACCACCATAGAGTTATTTCTGTTTTTGTAAATGTATGTATCTCAGAGTAATATTCATGTGATATGTAATATTTTACTATAAAGGGATCACAAACTTGGAGATGAGATCCAATCTTTTTACACCATGTGAGTTCTGATAAATTCACTTGGCTTGCTGCAGAGGACTAAACCATAAATTTCATTTAACACTGTGAGAAATTAACATGATGATAAACCACTGAACACTCTGAACCTTTAAAAGAAATGATAGACCATAAATACTTGGAAACCGATAGTACAGATTTATGGATGGTTGGATGGAGGCATCTATTGGCATGACATCAGTCATGTTTTGTCATTTCGGGGGGGTGTATTTTTATTTATTTGTGCATGTATTTAATTTTTTCCTCCCCTTACTATTTTTCTAACTAACTCAAAGCAGCGAACCTACCTAATAGTCCTTCCTTCTATTTTCCCCACAACAACAACTCTATGAGATGAGTTGGGCTGAGAGCATGACTGGCCCAAAGACGGGACTGGTCTCCTGATTTCTAGTCTGCCTTACCCACTAAACCAATCTGGGGTTTTGAGTCTGTGAATCTCAAGAAAGTGGATAAAGGTCTCTGTGATTTCAGTTCTGCATCCGTGGATTGGACGGCCTGCCTCATTTGGCTTGTGAAAGTTGCTAGGGAGAGGACTGGAAGCTGGACCCAGGCTGTAGTCAATACTTCTTTGGGAGAAGGTAAGCTCTCAGCAGCCCTGAAAAGCTGATATGACTCATCCCTCAACAGGTCGGGAATCTGAATAAGTTACAAAGCTAGATGATAGACAATTGTGGATTAAATTTGTGCGCAAATGATTTTATGAGTTTGTATTAAGGATCACTACCCAGAGACCAGTAAAAATGTGTGCAATCCAAAGACTGAATAACTCAACTATTTTATTTTTGATTGCCACTAATATATATATACGTGTTTTATGTCCAGTTGATGGCACTAAACACTATTGCTTTTGAATAAGATATTTAGCCTATCATTAATCTTTATTTAAGAAGAAACCAATTAATTTCATTGCTGTGTTTTGCAAGAAAGTTTTTTCAAAGCTATATATTTTTCCCCTACCCTCGCAAATTCCAATATGTACCTATAGGACATTATTGAAAATATCCATTTCTTTAAGATCACCAAGAAAACTATGAAGGCATCGGGAACTGAACTTGTCTCAAAGTACGTTTTACCTTTATCTTATTCCAAAGATATGATAAATTTTAAATATCAGTTGAAATTAACAGATTTGCTAAGCTATGTAATTATGAAGTCAATAAGAATTATGTATCTCTCATAATTTTTACTACCTTAAAAAGAGCTGCTGCATGATCCAGGTAACTAAAATAAGTAGATTTTCTGAGCTGTGAGTTTTTTCTAAAGAAAATAGACTAATATTGTAAATCCATGTTCCCCCTCTGCTTATAATTGAATCCTGTCACAACAGGACAGATTTGCAGGCCACCTGAAAAACTCTTGGCCTGACCATTTACACCCTTGCCACTCAATTATCAGAAAGTTGATGGGCAAAAGATATGAAAGAGCTTTCCCTGCCTCATTTTAATGCTAAATTTATATAAGCCCATACATGCATATACCAAATAATAATAGCAATAGCACTCAGACTTATATACCACTTCACGGTGTTTTACAGCCCTCTCTAAGCGGTTTACAAAATCAGCATATTGCCCCCAACAATCTCGGTCCTCGGAAAGATGGAAGGCTAAGTCAACCTTGAGCCAGTGAGAATCGAACTGGTGGCAGTCAGCAGAATTAGCCTGCAATACTGCATTCTAACCACTGTTCCACTACGGCTCTTATAATGTATTATTTCCATAATGGACAACAGTGTATTTAGCTACAGTTATACTTGTATTATCACTGTTCCATGTGCTGCGTTCTGGTTTTAGTAGGGTCACTTCCTGTTACAAATAGCGCTGAACAGAAGCCCCTCTCCCATGTTCTCTGACACCCAACAGACCCTATCAGCAATAGTGAAGATATTCAATCTGAACAATAAGGAGGCAACGTATGTAGTAGATTATCTGGTTGTTTCACTTAATTACACAATGCCATTTCCTTCACCATGTTTTGACTGTAAGGCCATTGTGGAGATGTGAGTCCAATTGTGTTCATGTTTCTACTTGCCTGTGTGTGATAAGAAAGGGTGCAGCTAAAAGTATAGAAAGATATAAGAATTGTCTTTTTGCATGCACATACAGAAAATCAACATTAAATTAAATACTTTCCAGATGTTTGATCTCATTACTGTGGTGTATATTATTATTAAAAAGTATATTGTGACTAGTCTTTCCACATATCTTCATGTTCTGCCACAATAATTTATTGAGTTTCCCACCCCACAAGCATATGGATATTTTTTTTTTCATAAATTAGTAATGTTTTTCTTCAAAATAGAACTCTCTGTGTATAAGTTCAGAGACTTTCACTCAATTGTGGTTTTGTGGGGGGAGGGAATTTAATCCCAAGCAAAAGGTATTAATTATGGAAACCCATCACATTTGGAGGAAACCAGGTCAAAGAAGCTTTTCGGTGATCTATGGGACCATTAATTTTACATTCTCAGAAAAGCTTTGTTTATTGAGATGCCAGTGTAGCATTCACAGCTACTGGAGAGTATGGATGGGGAAGAGAGAAAATTCAGTTTACCGAGCAAAGCAGCTTATGCAACGGTTAATATATATACAGAAGAGACAAGGAAAAGAATCAGTATACAGCTTTACCAGATGTGTTTAATTTTGTTACAGATGCTTGATGCCTAGCTTCCAGTGTTTATCATTTGAATTTATATTCCACTTTTTTATCCATAGGGCATTCAATTCCTCTCTTTCATTAAATTAATGAAAATACCTAAAATAGTTAAGGGCAAATGCCTTTGTACTCAATATTCAAAAATAATTTCTTATTTTAATAAGACGTAATTAACATGCAGAAATACAGTCAGAGAGATTTTATTAGATGGGGGGGTAGTAGGGGGTAGGGAATCACTGAAAGCAGAGAGAAACACTCCTTCAAATAACATTTTTTTCTCTTCCAACCATTATTTTTTCTTACAGAACTGGTGGAAGACAACTTTCATAGGAGAAGGCATTGATGAAGGGAAGACCAAGCAAGTGAAAGCAAAATGTGGATGTCGCTTGCCAAAAACTTGTTAAGGACAAAACTCTATGAAGAGTCTTCTCGAGTTTTGCTGCGAACACCAAAGGGCAAGCCGAGTTATCAAAAGAATTTTTCATTGAGCAGGAAGCCTTGGCTACATTCAGCAAGGGTAGTAGCACAGGCAATTCAGACCCTCAATATTGGCACAACTATCCAGAAAGTAGAAACTTTAGAGAAAAAACAGTTTATCTGTGTTCATTGGGAAGATGGCAGTGAGAGCCTTTACCCATCAGTGTGGCTACGAGACAATTGCCAGTGCTCAGACTGTTTCCTACACTCTGCTAAAGCACGCAAACTGCTTCTGGAAAATCTAGATATCAATATCAACGTGAAAGATGTCACTCTGACAGAACAGAAAAAGGTAAAAAAGAGTTTTATGTGTACGTGCAGTTGTAATAAAATGAATACAACCATTGTAATACAACAAAATAAAACCATGTAATAAAACCATAAAACAAAATCATATGACTCAAGGTGTTTTGGCCAAAGCAGGCAACACTTCCTCTGATTTGGATATTAGATTTCTGTTGATGCACCCCTACAATCTACCTTTCTGCAACCACATCATTCTGCCGGCCAATATTTTCTGCAGTCTACTGCTGTTCCAAAATCTTTTTAACAAGTGTTTTACCAAGCCAGTTATCTCTCATCTTGTAACCTTGTTGTTGTGTGCCTGTTAAATTTTGTTCTTTGCAAAGGCACGAGACGTTCACTTGCATGGAATTCACTTGGCCTTGCATTCTTTGCAAAGGCCAAGTGAACTCCATGAAACAATTTTGAATGAAGTGCATTCAGACTGTGCTACACACAATACAAATGCATGCCTTTCAATGTTTGTTTCTATTTCATGGAAGAAGGTAAATATTGTATGGCCAGATGACCACACCAGTGAATTTAAGGCCGAATGGTTGAAGAAGAGATGTTTTTCTGACCAAGCTAGAGCAAAAGCACAAGAAGAATTATTTTTATCAGGTAAGAATGTATGTTGTTGTGCTAACGTATTAAGTCAAGAGTCTCAAACATGATCCATAGGCCACATGCAGCTCTCCACGCCATTTTCTGTGACCTACAACAATACTTTGTAGGCACTGAGGCTCCTATCTAGGAAGGCCCTGGTGCCAGACACTACATAGAGGCACAGTCTAGGTTGTGATGTGTGTTCTTACAATTCTTCCAGTCTTAACTCAGCAGGGTTGAGTTCACTGGACTGTGCAGTTGGCACCTCAAAGTCTGTCAGGCCAGGCAGTGCTACCCTGTGAGAATCCTTTACCATGGCAGGCCCTGCTTCTGAAGCAGCTGTAAGAAGACAGAAATGAGGCTTGGTTAGGGAAGATGGGCCAGGAGGTTGCCTAAGGGAAGGAAGGAGGAGGCAGCTGAGAAGGACTGGATCTCACTGCCACACTGTAGGGGTTTCCCTGCCAGATGAGGATCGGAAAGACATCAAGTAAGCAAGATTTTGCTATTATGCAAAGGAAAGAAGGATTCTGCTGGGCCAGGAAAGAAAAGAAAATGAGAAGCAGGCAAAAAGAACAAAATATCTTTCCACTCAGGAAGGAAAGAGAATGAAAACAGTAATTTGGCAGTTCTTAATGGAATAGAATTCCTAGATTATATCATCGTAGATGATATAATCTTAAAGCAATAAATACATTACTTACAAACTGAGTAATAAAAACCAATTTTGATTTTATGGTCAATGAAAAATACTGCTACCTAGATGGTCAAAGTGCAATGCTCTATTTCTCAAATAGTTCTGATTTGCGGTATTTTTTATTATTAAACGCATTTATATTTAATTGCATACTGTGATTCTACTCATTATATTCATTTCTGACTCACTACAAACTTTTGCATCAGTTTATGAAAAGGCTTTAGAGTTGCAGCCATTGGGCTAATGATAACAACGGCACTCATGATTATTTGAATTGGAGAGCTCTGTAGTGCAGAATTACGGGTATGCCAGTACGCCATTATTATTTTTCTATATGTATTTATATTGCTTTTTGTTAAAACTGGCACTAACACTTGCCTTTTAAGAACAAGTGAATTTCTCTACTGTACAAAGTAGCTTGAAAGTAGCTTGCTAGCTGGATTAGATAGACCCATCCTATAACTTGCTACTATATTTTCTTGGTGACCATTTCTGGGCAGGGCATATTTTAGCAGAAATGAGAAAAATATGCTCTTTGTAGCCAGCAGTTTGGGTTTGCAGCAAAGATCTGAAACTCAGTTTTACATGTAGTCTTTTTCCTTGTTCTCCTGTACCATATACTGTGGATAATGAATAAAAAGCTAAACATTTGGGGGTATTTTCAATGGAATCAGCTATTTCTCCCAATAATACATCCAACCATATATCTTCTTGATTGCAACAAAATCAATAAAATCACCCTACGAATAGCTGCTTTCTGAACAATTTGTTCTTGGATCTAATTCAAATTGCTGGTAAAAACTTTACACTACTTGAGTTCAAGGTACAGGAGTGAAGCCTTCATTTATATAGCTTCTTCCTTCTCAGAAAGATGTGTTGTAGAGATTTGTGTACATATATTGTGGGCATACAATTCTATATAAATATGTACAGTTATAAAGCATTATCCTCCAGTTAATAAACAGGTTGTGTTGTTGCTTGAGGATAGTTCTGCATTCTTATTTTGCTGAGCATGCAAAAGAAGAGGGGGAGAGAAATGAAAGGGAATATGAAATACAGGAGCTGTTTTGTTCCTTAGCTAGAGGTTTTTGCAATTCAGAAACCCAGCTCTTCCCTTGAGAGCAGTAAAAAAAATAATCATAAATGCCTTAATTGAATAATATAAATGGTCTCTGTTAACCTGTCCATTAACATAATGTTTTTATACCAAATTCCAGGAAAGGAAATGGCTTCTTAGAATGAATTGATTTATGGAATTTTCCGTAGATTTTTTTTTTTTGTCTAACAGAGGCTTGAATTATTTAGTTCGTCACATGATGGAGAGAGTTGCCCTCCCTTGGTCACTAGAGAGCAATGGGGTCTTTCCCTTCTATCCCACTGCATTTAGTTTCATGAATTAACAGAAATATGAAAGGAACACATATTTTCACTTGCTTTAATTTTTATATCATATATTATGAAATCAGGCAACTAAATGCTGTATACCAATTTAGATAATACAGTTTATAAACCAACATACAAGCATTTCATAATATATAGTATTGTAAATAAAGTTTTCTGCAGGATCCAATCTGGGCCGATCACCAGACCAGAGGTTTTTTCTTCCATGCTTTGGGATATACTTCAGAGGGGGGAAAACTTCGATAGATTAGTTAATCTAATGAAAGCCATAATCTTGGGGAACATGAAAAGTGCTAGAACTTCTGGTGAGTCTTCTAGAACAAGGGCCCCCAACTACCAGGCTGTGGACTGGTACCGATCTGTGGCCTGTTAGGAACCGGGCCACACAGCTGGAGCTAAGTGACAGATGAGCAAGCAAAACCGAAACCATCCTCCCCCGGTCCATGGAAAATTTGCTTTCATAAAACAGGTCCCTAGTGCCAAAAAGGTTGGGGCCGCTGTTCTAAAGAGTCTGTTCCCCCTATCGTAGATCTGTTTTTCAATAGTAATGACAAAATTGGTTTGAAAGCCATGAACAAGTTCTATTGAATTTCCTTCTGATTTCTAAGCTACTAAAGTTGCCTCCAAATTGTTTGACAGATAAACCCATTTTTCAGTGCAGAGCTGAAGCAGCCTGTCTTTTTAACATTTCTTAGTAAATACGCTTTCAGCAGCAAAGTGGAAATTATATTGAGTGTGGTTAAGAATGTGCATCCTGAAAGAAGAGTGTAGTGAACATGTGATTCCAACAAAACAATGCAGTCACTATGGGAAACAATAATAATTGGAGTCATAGTAATAAACCTTAAGCAATATAAGTGTTCAATATGTTTTCCATCTTCTGGGTTCACCCTGATTTCAAGTTCATTGCTCAATGAAGATATCAAGCCAATTCTGCACGGTGGCTTTATTTATATCTCCCCACTGATATATGAGTAGGATTATCCCACTCTCAGAAATTCAGCGTAGGAGCTTCCCTATTATGCATCCATGAATTCCTCTGCTTTCTTTCCTACTTTAAATAGACAAGTGTATCGATCTTTTCTGAAGATTGATATACTTTTCTCTATATATCGCAAGAAGCAAAATTAATATATAGGACCTTGTATATGATCTATGTTTGTCTTGAGTCATAGTTAATCAGGCAGTTTAATTCCTATTCGATAACATTAACAGATTTTAGTTATGTACAGGTAAATCCTTGCTTATTGGCTGCCTTGTACAGTGATTGTTTGCAATGATGACAAATGGATTTATCTGTCAAACAATTTGGAGGCAACTTTAGTAGCTTAGAAATCAGAAGGAAATTCAATAGAACTCGTTCATGGCTTTCAAACCAATTTTGTCATTACTATTGAAACTATTGAGACCAAGGTGCATGATCTGTACAATTAAATAAGTATAAAAAAAAGGAAGATTTGTTTTTAAAAAGCAATGTAAGCATTTTTCTCTCTCTCCCTCTCCCTCTCCCTCTCCCTCTCCCTCTCCCTCTCCCTCTCTCTGTTCCTATGAACATTTTAAATCACAGTTGTATGTTCCATATGCCAACTCAATAAATGATCAAATGATCAGTAACAACAGAACAGTTTCAGGTTTGGGTTGGATCTGTGGAATTTATTAAGAACTGAGATTTAACAGTTGAGGAACTTGATCCATTTAAATATGTTGCTAAAATATTTTTATTTTAAATTTAATGAATGTTTATTTGAACTATCTTTCAGGGGGGATTCTTCTTCTCTACTGTTAGAAAAGAGTTGCTGTACCAATTCTAATGGTTTATTATTGAAATTTTATATCGTGTCTTTTTATTCCTATTCTTTGCTTTAAGAAACTTTGTAAACTGAAAAAATAAGTTATGCATTTCCAGATAAATAATCTAATTTGAACTAATTTCCATTGGTACATTTCAGTGTAATAAACATCACAATGGATTGGCACAACAAACTCTTAGCTCAGGAGTCCAACAGTTTACACAATGAAAGTATAATTTTCGTAAGCTATTAAATAATATTATATAAGGAATCATGGTCTGCAAACTGGGAAAGAGGCCATTATACTGTCCAAGATATCATTAAATTGAGCAACTCTGTAAAGGATTAAGAAAGGGCTGAAGACCAACATCTTACACTGTATTCTTAGTAAGCCACTCAAAGTATGACATCATCACTACTATTGCCACATCCATAGATTCATATATTGCTTCTAATTTGCAGTCATGAGAGCCGGAGAGCATTCTGTTAGGGACCACCAGTTTCTCACATTTATTTTCTCTCCTAAACAAGGTATTATGTACTTTAATTTGTAAAGACGATGCAGTTTAGGGCGGTTGTAGGTAGTTGCTGAGTCTTTGTTTATTTTTTTTAAAAAGCCGTCCTTTATTGGCTTTTTGATGGTATTTGTCACATTTTCCCAGGAAAAAATCTTTAGTAATTGGGCAAAAATATTTATTTAATAGGACTGATTATTGTCACAATCTTTACAGTTAAACCACAGCGAAGATAGATAGGGGATCGAGATGTTGAAGTTGCAAATCACAGCCTTTCTATGGATTCTGTAATTCATTTAACACCTTTTCAGTTTGTAACATTTCCAATCCTGCAGAATTGTTTCTCCCTACAAATTGAGGTCATCCTTGTTTAGTGACTGCCTCTTTTAGCAACTGTTTGCAGTTACGATGGTGATGACCAAGTAACTTTGTAACCAGTCTTGCATTTATGACCTTCACAGGTTTGTAAAACAAAAAAAAGCTGATGTAAATGATAAGCACAAGCGTGGCTTCATTTAGCAACCATTTAGCTTAATGGTAGAGTTGCCGGTTCTAATTGTTTGTCAGTAAACAAGGGACTACCTGTACAGAAAAGCTATGCATGGTAGATACAGCAAACGTAGAATATAGCAAACAATAGAATAAAAAATCTCATTTTTCAAGATTAAAAATGTAGCTTCCAACCTAGAAAGATTGACATTGATTCCAAAATGACAGTGTTGTCAAATATCTGTAATTTGTGTACAACAAGAAAATTTAAACCCAAGTATAAGAAATGGCAAAACAGATCTTTTATCTCTTTTTAATATCTATGGTCAGTTGACTTTAGCTATTTAATCCTAAAGAAATAGTGTGTGTCTGGTATATTTATAAATAGCTTTCAGTCCATGTCAATAAAGGACTCTAATAAGGATTAAAACCTACAAAGATATTGAAAACTTTTTTAGAAGCTGAGAGAGAAACAGGGGTACAGGAACTAGAAGAACATCTGTACAGGAACTAGAAGAACATCTGTAAAGAGGGACAGATCATGCCCTACTGTTCCTTTTCGGCAGTACTGAAATGTTTGTAAATCATTTGTCATAGTAAACAGAAATGTTTGATCCCAGCTTGTTGCAGTTGAGCCAATAATTGCTGGAAATTCTCCTTTTCCCCACAATAGCCAATTAATTGCTGTTAAAATATCCATGCTATTGGTTTTTAAGCTTATTTTATTTGCATTTTTTAAAAAAGTAATTTTCCTATATGTGTCTGTTACCACAGTTCAGATTAGCTTTTATACAGCCTGGAGGAGAAATGTAAAATCTCTACCTTTAAATGCCAGATGCCAGTGACTGAGCCAATATGACCTGTATGAAAATATGTACATTGCTACTGTACATTGCATTGTCCTGTAATTTCCTCCCAGAAGGGGAAAGCTAGCTGGTAATTTAATTAGGTGCTTTCATTAAAAACTTCCACATTTTTCTTTAATTTATGAGTTGGTATACCTGGAGCAAAAGGTTCCACCTGTCAAGATTTCTGCCTCTCTATTGCATCTTTTCCCCACCATGTTTCCTCCAGATGTGCTACATTACTGCTCCAGAATCCTCAGCCAGAGTAAACAACAATTTTGCTAGCTGTAAATTTTGTAAGTTAAAATCCAAGAGGGCATGAAGCTGGGGAAGATGGCTGTATTTCATTACGTACACCTCATATGTAGTTCTTTTTCTACCTCTTCCTTCAGCCCATTATAATCAGGTTTTCATTTCTAATTTCATTTGGGCTTCTTTTTCTTGAAAGATTAGCATATGGTTTACTGTGGCCAAGCTAAACACTTTGATGATTGTTGTGCTGATTTATTTATCTGTTTGTCTTCTTCACACATACAATGGAGAAGGGGAGTTTCCATGCAAAGGAACTAAATCCTCCTATCATTTGAGGTATCCCATTTCCCCCTTTCCCTCCCATTAGACACAGAGTGGAAGAGGTTGAAGAAGCAACAGAGGGAAAGAGAGAGTTACCCTCTTAACTTAAAAATCAGTCCATACACAATATCTCACTCTTCATAAACCAGGCAAACATGGGAACCACAAATATGCTTTCCTCTACCATGTCTTTTTTGGCATCAGTTTCTCCCCCCAAAGGATCCCCGCAAAAGATGTTCTCTTGTCAAAATCTAACTGACAGCAGTAAAAGAAACTGGCAAAGAATACCTAGCTAAATCCCTTGGCTGTCCATTATTATAGAGTGCTTTCTAAAATGGAAAAGAGAAAAATTCCAAGGAAATCACGTCACCTTTTTAAAGATCTGCATGTACACATACTGCACGAGCACACAGATGTAGCATATGTTTCTCCTGGCTCCGAATCCTGACATGCTTTATGCAACTGCCTTTTTATTATAAATAGATGCAGTAGTTTCTTGTCTTTCATGATCCAGCAGTAGTTACTTTTTCAATAGTAAAGTACTATCACAGCCATTGCTAAAAGTAAATATTGGGTAATTTATTGTTCCTGGGAAAGCACACAACGATTCCATCAGATAAATAATCTGGTTTATCCAACAGCCTGAGGAAGGTCGTGAAAACAGCAACAGACCCATATTTGTTAACCCTCCCTGCCCCAAAGTGATATTCCAGAAAGATTGTTTCTAAACCTAGATGTTCCTGTAAGGATACTTATAACATTCATGCCTGAACCAAGAAATTTCCAAGATAGGAATGATTTGATATTCCCTGTGTAACGAACAACAAAAGGCATCTTCTTTAATTGCAATAATTAGTTCAGTTAGGCCAGGGGTCGGCAACCCGCGGCTTTGGAGCTGCATGCAGCTCTTTCATCCCTCTACTGCGCCTCCCAGTTATCCTCCGCCATTTGCAGTCCCACAAAAAAAAAGTGGGACTAAAAAAGTTCAATCAATTCCAACTTCTCGCGAAAAAAAAAGATCTCACAAAGTTGGAATTGATTGATTGAACTTTTTTAGTCCCACTTCTTTTGTTTGTGGGACTGCCCACAAACTTCTTTTCTTTTGGGGACTGCACGCGGCGGCGGAAGAAGAGAGGGAGGACTGCAGTGGTGGACCTGGAAAGAAGGTGCCACGTGGGTCTGATCGGGGGTGCGGGGGAGGGGGGTTTCTGCCAAGCATCTTATACAGAGCTGGGGAAATGGGCTGGGGGGGGAGCTGCCAATGCCACTGCCATAAGGCTTTGCAGAGCCCCCCGAGCAGCCATGATCCCCCCTCCCCAGTCAGCCAGCCACCATCGCCGATCTTCTCCTCACCTGGCCAGCCGGCTTTACGCTCTTCTCCTCCTCCTCGTTCTCCGCACTCAATCAGCTGCTGGGTGGCCCTGCTCTGTCCGAGTTGAAGAAAGCTGCTTTCTGCTGCGCCTCCGCTTTCTTCAACTCGGAGAGAGAGAGAGAGAGAGAGAGCGCTTCCTTCTTGGGCTAAGCTTCCTTCTTGGGCTAAGCTCCCAATTGACCCCCACTTCCCTCCGTCCCCGGCAGCGCGCAACAGTACAGTACCCAAGGGGAGCAGCTTCCTCCCCCCCTTCCCTGATTCAGAAGCCGGTTTGCTAACTTGGGGATGGGCGGTTAGCAATTACTGCAGGAGCTTGGAACCGGCTTAGCTGCCGCCACTGCCACCGCCTTTTCCCTCTCTGGCACCTCCCTTCCCCAACTCTCCCAGTTACGCCGCCGAAGAAGTGCGAGCGAAGGCTTCGGGAGAGTTTAGGTTGCTCTGCGCCGCTATTGCCAGGAGCGATGCTGTCCAAAGAAGCCAAGCCAGTCGAGGGCACCAAGTCCGGAGGTGGCAAAGCGAGAGCAAGATAGAAATAGTTTGTGTGTGTGTGCGTGCGTGCGTGTGTGTGGGCGGGCCCTCAGACCGGATTAATGAATGAATGGGCAGAAAGAGAGGGGGAGGGGGAGGGAGAGAGTAAAGAACGTTTAATGAAATATTTTGATTTTTTTTTTAATTAAGAGATGAGGTATGGGGATAATTATGCTGTATTTAAAGATGGTAGATAAGCTATTAAAGTTGTTTTTACCTGTTGGGATGAAGGAGAAAGGTTGTTGGTTTTTTTCCTCTTTCTCCTGTCCTTTTCTTTTTTTCCCCCGCAATTTTTTCTTTTCTATTCTTCTATTTGTAGTTTTTGTAGTTTGCACCGGCTTTTACTCTTTTCATTTATAATCCTTAATAAAAATATTTGAAAAACAGAGAACATTGTAATAAGAGAGAGAGAGAGACAGCGAGACAGAGACAAAGAGAGATAGAGAATAACCTGCTATAATCATGCTGGAATGAAAGGTTATGACAGCTCAAATTAGATTGCAGGATCCTCTCTATGAGTGTGGATCATTGTGAGTCCTCTGGCTTTCAGAGGGTGATGAACTGGGTAAGAGATGCCAAGAGAGTGACTGGAGGAAAATGAGTGAACCTGATCAAGCACAATTAAAGTTCTTAAACTTTTCTTTGTAATATTGATAAAGGTGGTGAAACATTTTTATATCGATGTTAAATTCATGAAGAGCTGGCTGGCTGGGGAGGTGGGATCATGGTTGAAGAAAGCGGAGGTGCAGCAGCGGGATTGCTCTCAAACAATAAGAGCCAGGTGCACTGCTCGCTCATGTGCGCCCGCCTTATCTAGAGCAATTCTGCTGCTGCGCCTTGAGTGGGGAGGATGAGCTTTGCTGCTGGGCCATGCCTGGGCTGTGCCCTGCCGCTGCCTCCCAAACTCCACCTTCGCTGCTGGGGAAAGCCGCGGTGGCAGGGCGCTCAGCGCAGGGGAGGTAGGGAAAAGCGGCGGCAGGGTGCTCGGCACGGGGGAGATAGGGAAAAGTGGCTGCAGGGCGCTCCGCGTGGGGGAGGTACAGAAAAGTGGCGGCAGGGTGCTCCACAGCAACAGCAGTAGTGGAGTGCTGGGGGGGGGGGAGAAGCAGCAGGGTTTTGTGGCTCCCGGTGTTTTTTTTTCTGTGGGAAACGGGTCCAAATGGCTCTTTGAGTATTTAAGGAGTTAGGCAATACTTTAGGTTGTTTGTAAAATGCAAAGAGTTTTTCAGATTTTCTTTAAAAGTTTGTAGTTATTTACATCTTGCAACATTATGTACACAGTTTAAAAGAGCAATTGCTATCCTAAGAAATTTCCCAAATGTTACTTTTGAAATTTAGCCCTTTTCTGTATTTTTAACAATGAGAAAAGCTTTTCCTTTTGGCAGACAGAATTTCCCCAGCTGTGTCATTTCATGAGAGGTTGCAAAGGGCTACAACCACATTGTGAGAGTTCCTGATGAGGAACTTTGCAACTTTTCTAGGTATTTAGGAAATAGAACAATAGCCATTTTAAAGAGTCATTTATTTATTTCAAAAGCATTATAGGACCACCCATCTTCACAATATAACCCTGAGCAGCCAACAACAACCAAACTAATATAAATATACTAAACAATACAAGTATAATCCCCCCCCCCAAAAAAATAAATCTCATTACACTATCCAAGACACCATAACAACCTCACATTGGCTGCGTATATGCTGGCCTCAATTCACTTCCTGGGTGAAGAACCAGGTCTTCATGGCTTCCTGGAAGGCCAAAAGCGTAGGAGCCCTCTAAATTTCAGTGGGGAGGCTGTTCCACCACTGTCACTACAGACAAGTCACATGGTACCTTTCATGTAGACTAGATTCTTTGCACATTAGAATAGTTTATCACTGTTGAGGTGCTGCTCTTCTGAAATCAGCTAGTTCTACATAAAGAGTTAATGTAGAACTGTTTTGTTCAGTAATGCCAGTTCTTTTTATATTTGTTCACCACTAACATTCAGAATGGGACTTGTTCCATAATAATCTTGCAACGCTACCCCACTGCTTTCAGCCTGCCTTAATTTGCTTTATTATTTCTAATTGAATGCTACTAAAGAATTACTATTCCTATTGTATTTATTTTATTAATCTTCCATTACATTTATAAAGCAGTCCAATTTTGTAATGACTATTTCCAAATGTCTGCAAAAAAACAACCATTCCAAATGGAAAAATACACAGGACCGCCAAACACTCTAATCCAAGGCTTGGGAGGAACCCAAGTTTTCAAGGCTGTTTTAAACACGGAGTGCACACGAGATAAAACTCAGTGGGGGAGGGGGGTATTGAAGAGGGCAGGTGCTGCGACAAAAAAATTCTTAGGTCCCATTAGATGACTGTTTCTTGGAGGAAACAAGCGTATGTCTACTATTTCTGATTATTTCATCTGAGCAGAAACTACATAAAACAGCTATCCAGGCCCTGTGCTATGAAGAACTTGACAGGCAATAACCAATTCTTGAATTGCACCCGGAATCTATTGAAAACCAGTGCAGTTCATGTAGCAAAGGTGTTAAATGAGCACGATATGGCATGCCCCTAATTACCTATGCCACTGCATTCTGTATTAGTTGTAATGTAATTTTCAAGGGTATCCCCAACTAGAGCACATTGCCATCATATCTATGTGAGATGACCAATGTGTGAGTGCTGATCTGAAAGGCCTCTCAGTCCAGATAAGGGCATAATTGGCATACAAGATGGACTTAAGTGAAGACCTTAATAACCAAACTCCCACAGTAACTACGAGTTCATGGAGACCCCCAAATTGTGCACTAGTTCTGAAGGGGGCAGGATTAAAGATGAATAATTCCCATCTCTGTGGCGTCCAAAACCCAATTATTGCTAGATTTTGTCAGGGATGTGTTTGAACCTGTTCCTTCCAACAATCTCCACCATTGCCTAGATAGTCTGGAATCTTAAGTATCCTCCATATATTGATTATATATGACCACAAATCAATGAATGTCCTCACCTGATGGTAAATGTTAAACAGAAGAGGAGAGAATTATCCCCCACACTAGAGGCTTTGGACTTGATTTCTTCCCTCCTATCAAACCAACTGAAGCCAACCATAGAGATAGTAAGTGAAAGACTGCAACATTGTATCTCCATTCCTAAACCCTGTGGGTAGACCAGGAGGGTGCCATGTTCAATGTTATTGAAAACAACAGAGAAATTATTGTTGCACTCCTGTTCTGGAAATCTAACTGGGAGGGGTTCAGATATATCAATTTGTACCAGGGCCCTCTTTAATCACAGCCTAATCACTTTTTCAACCTTCTCTAAAAGGTCAGGTTGGAAATGGGATGAAAATGATGCAGTACAAGTTGGTTTCAGCAAAGCCTCTTGAGTGGATGTATCACCCCTTCCCTCAATGTGTATCCAACCTTTTACCTTCTGGACACCCTTAGGCAATCAGGAGGGACATGGATATAATAAGCATCTGGTCATATTAGCCAATCCAAGGATACTGTTCACCACCTCAGGAGTTATAGCAGGGGTGTCAAACTCGCAACGTCATGTGACGTGTTGCGACGTATCGCGACTTTTTTCCCATTGCCGGCAATGGGGTGGGCGCAGTTTCGGCATGACGCATCCGGCCCACAGGCTGGCAGTTTGACACCCCTGAGTTATAGGCTCAAACTCATCTCAGCTATTCATGTAAGACCTTGCTTCCAACATTAATTAAAACTCACAATGCTTCAAGTGAATCCTTAAAACTTTATTCGCCACTAATCTTCACAGTCACTCGAAGATGGTCTTCTAATTCGTTCTTCCCCAGCAGGGTATGGATCATTTTAAAAAAGGGAATCTGGATGACTATTTGTGGACATGATAAGAGTAGAAAAATAATGTTTTGCTGCTCTTATTGCCACAATGTAATTGCTAATATGGGATCCTATTTGTGCTCTGGTTTGCTCTTCATCTTCCTCCAGCAGAGTTCTAGGCATCTCTCCAGGATCAGCAAACAATAAGAGGCCGTAGGGCAGCAATTCAACCAAAGGCCCCTGTTACAGACAATGATCAAAGTCTCAGCTAAAATGCTCATCAGATCCTTAAGAAAAAAAATATCCAAGCTTCTTCTGGAAGCCAGCAGGGTTTATTGTCTGTGATAGATTAATCTAATAGGTCCTATTTTCCTTCTGGAGGAGGTAGCATTAGTAGGCTAAAAAACAAATTAAGGAGTTATCTGACTATGGCAAAAGTTTAACTGTAACATCCTCAAGAGCCAAATGCACATTGCCCCGGAAATAAAAACCAGATTTAGTATGTGAGCTCTGGTACATGTCAAGCTCTCAATTATGTGGGTGGCTCTATGGTTACCATGGTAGATGTCAATTCCTGAGCTGACCCAGCCTCAACCTCACCTAGGGGGAATTTGAAGTCCCCAAAAACAACAAGCCTTGGGATTTCCATACCAACTTGGAGATGAAATTTATCAGTTCAGGCAGAGATGTTACTACACAGCAGGGAAGCTAGTATAATAGCAACAGTTCCAAGTGCTCCCTACAACTGAGCTTCAGCCAGAGAATCTTGCATTCAAAATAGCACCTCTAAATGTCCATGAGACCTCCTTAATGACCACTGACATTCATTCTACCCTCTCCCTGGAGGCACAGCTAGTTTTAGACTCAAGAACCAGATGGACATAACTGCGAGCAGGGCAATCTCCCTCTAAGCTTACCCAGGTCTCATCTGACAAACTTTAAAAAAAAAAAAAAATAAATAAAGATAAAAATAATAATTAAAAATAATAAATACATAAATTAAGAAGAAAAACAACTCAAAGGGCAAATTTGATGGACCACAATGTCTTTTTCTGCTGTCAGCTTTCTATGTTTCTATATCTCAGTTATGCACATCAGATTGGTGGCTATTCATCCACAGTGAAAGTCTTACTACATATCAACCTGGTTCTCTGACTAATTCCTTCCATTATCTGCTAGAATTTTTTTTTAATATTGACCTATATATATCTGCCTTCCTATAACTGGAATCCATTATTTTGCGTCCCATTCTATGGAATGATGGAAAAGATGCCTTAAATCTTTCTAACAACATTTTAGGATTTAGAAGTCCTCCACTCACTCTCCTCTGGTCAAGGGTACATATTACCAAATTACTTCAGTCACCCTTCATATGACTGATTCTTCCCCCTTGATTTTCTCGGAATTTATAGTATGATACCTAAAACTGAACACGAAACCCAAGTTGAAGTCTGATCAACATAGAATAAAATGGAATTCTCTGTAATAATAATAAAAATAATTCATAATAATTGATTTATATATTTCTTATGCAGAGCGCCAGTATTGGGGTTCTGATCTTGAGCTCCCTACTATGGACTTTGAAGAGGTATTGCACAGTGATGAAAGTGCATACAAGTGGTTGGTTACCCTTAAAAAGGTGGGAATTGTGCTACTAAGGGGAGCTGCTATTAAACAGGGAGAAATTCTGAAGCTCGGGCAGCGCATTGGATTCCTTCGCCTCACATTTTATGGGTAAGTTGTTATATTTTTATTTTTAAATGTTTATTTCCATTTGTTAATTGGATTTTGGTGTATTAAGCCTACAAGCAGGCTTACGGTGTATTTTTATCTTGTTTTAGCAGGAAATTGTACCTCTGTTTCTTGGCCATTGAAATTTAGCAATATAATTTTGGGAAATTCAGGAATGATACAAAAAGGGTTTTGTCAGCCACATAGAATTTGCAGACTGCTGCACATGGTGTTAAGTAAATCATGGGATTAACATTTTAGGTGAACCAGTTCTTGGCATAGAATAAATGTAAAGATTTTAACCCGCAGTGCCATAGTTAACAGTAAAAAGTTTTAGAGCCAGCTTCCCATAAATCCCCAAATCTTTGATTATTTGCCCTGCTAGACCCAATTAATGAGAGTTATAATTGAAGGCGTTTGGAGGTCATTAAGTACCATAGATTAACACAGTTTTCATTTTCCCATTTTGTATCCTGGATATAATTAAAAAGAAATGTACTATAATTATGGTAAGGTCTGCCTTCTCCCAATATGTGCGTATTGGCACACTAGCCGGTGGTGATAAGAGACACTGTGAATTATAAATAAAATTTGTATCTCCACTGAAGGCATTAAATCCATCATTCAAGCTCTCCATCTGCAATAATGATATTAGACTTCAGAAGTCTAACTTCATGTAAAACTGATTATACACCTCTGTTCAGGGTCATAGATTTCCCAGCCATGGTATCTTATCGCTACCTTGCCCATCCTATGTTTCAACTTATTTCTCTTGTTAGTCTTAAAACAGCCTTTAGGCATCTGTTCAGAATTTGTTGCTATGGTTAATATGGGCTACGGAAAGCTTCATTTTAAATGTTGATAATATCCTTCAGAAATGTGTCTGTTTAATTCAAATATGCAGTAGAAACATATTTTCCAGTTCGTCGAGAAATAGGTTTATGCAGGAACACTTTTTATCACGGTCACAGTCACAAGCATATTTAACTCTCTCAGCAGGAGGAGAATGTTTTGTGTGAATTGTACTGTAATTTAAAATTTTATTTGTTTCCTTAAATTTATTAGCCACCATTTTACCACGTGGTAACTCTGGGTGGCTTAGAATATTAAAATGATCATCTTTTTTTCAAATTCTACAACTGGGAAGTTAGGCAAGCTTGAAACTTTGGTTTTTGTTGGTAGGATTATCATATCTCACTACCAAAATCCAGATTATCATTATTAGATTTTTATTCTACCTTTTCTTCTACATAACTTAAGGTGACAAACAGACGTAACACTCCTGCCTCTTAATATCCCTACAACAATCCTGTGTGGTGGATTCGGCTAAGAGAGAGTGGCTGACCCAAAGTTACCCAGCTGGTTTTCATGCCTAAGGGAGGCCTAGAATTCACTGTCTACTAGTTTATAAGCCAGCACCTTAGCCACTATTAGATTACTAGGACATGCAGCAAAGAGAAAACTATTTAGTGAAACCAAGTGGTTATCTGGCTCTTTTTTATCCAAATAATGATAGCTTTATCTGTTGATGTAAAAAACATGTGTCTGTTTGCCATTTTAGTAATGCCTTCAAAATCTGCATGTCTAGAGAAGACTTTCCCATTGCAAGAAAAGGACAGCATGAAAATTATTTAGGGAATCTTTATACAGGCTAGGAGATCCTCAGTATTTCCAATGCCTCATTTAAGTACATTTAATGATCTGCAGAAAAGCCACAAAATCCAGTATATTCAAAGGCTTCCAGCCAATAAGAATTGTTAATATTTTCCCCTCTTTTGTTTTAGATAATATCAGTTATTCTTGTTAGAAACCAAAATTTCTCTACTTCTTTTCCCTTTGTCTGAAACTATTAAAAGCAAACAGGAGAAAGGGATTACATATACACATTCCAAACCTTGGCTAAAAGATTTACATTCCTTTCAGATTAGAACACAAAAACAATTATTCACACACCCCCAACCATGTTTTTACGCAAGGTGATATGCAGACTCCATTTGGATGTGCAGCATTGGCTTTGCCAGTTTTACCCAAATTGGCACCCTGCACACAGCAATTCCCAGACAATATAGAGGTTGATAATCCATGGTTGGAAATGGCTAGTACAGACAGTTCCCTACTTATGAGCTTTCAAATTACAAACTTTTGTAATTCCAACCTAGAAGGTCCTTGAAGGTAGAAGAAGGCATCAAAGGCTTAGTTTATGGCACCCCGCAAGTCTACTGTCGAGAAGGCTGGCTGTGGCCCATTCCCAAAGTGCAGGGCTGGCAGAATGCCTTGACCAACCAGAGTCTAAGAGAGGGTTCAAGCCCCCCGCGATGGGAAAAAGTCACCAGGATGGGGAGAAGTTTGCTCCACTCGAATGTTGACCTAGGAAGAAACGCAATTGCATGGAAAAGAGGGGGCGGGGAAGTCAAGCCACCATGCAGACAAAAAGGCTTATGGTGGGAAAACATGGCTGCACAAGAAAATGGTCAAAGGGACCTGGGGCCAGGGGCCTCTTGTCACTGGGATCCTCGATCAAACTCACCCCTCCCCCTTATTCCCATGGAGCATGGCACAGCAAAGAGTGGCCAGCAGCTGTTCATAGCGTCAAGACCAACCAGTATATACCTTAGTCCTCTGCCCATGGGTGACACAGGATGGCAGCACCTGATTGTCTTGCCAATGGCCTTTCCCCAATGACAGTCCCCATGGAACAACTGGCTAGCCCCTAGAGCTGGTGGCCAAAGCTGCAGTGGATCAGTGCAGTAAAGGATTTCTGGACCCAGAGCTGATCTCCCTCCACTGGTTGGGAAGATGCACCCATGGCCATACCCTACAAGCAAGGGTTGGGAGGAAGTCAAGGCATTTGCTGGTGCTTAGAGGGCGTGAGGGTTAAGGTTAGTCTGCAGTTGATCAGATGGAGAAGAAATGTGACTTAAGTTATGTAAAGTAAAAACTGTACCGTGCATTTTTAAAAAAATATGTATCGTTGAACTTATGAACAAAATGGACTTACGAACAGCATCTTAGAACATAACCTGTTCGTAAGAGGATTGTTTGTATGTTGGGGACTGGAAGAATATGTACATCCAAATTTACTCTAATGCTGAGAACTAATAACGTAGAGTTTTATTTCTCATTTGTCATGTAGTTACTAATGGAGAGGAAAAGTAGTTGTGAATAATTGAAGGAAAATAACTACATCTTCATCCCTTAGGCAGAAATGGTTTGTTATAAAAAGTAAAATTGTGGAGCAATTGATGATCTCTGAGCACCAAGAACTCCACAATTAAAACCTGAGCTACAGATATTCACTTCTATTGGAACAATAAAAATTGGAAATCAAAGCCATTTCTGGAGTCTATGCAGAAAAACATTCTCAAAAGTAGAGGACATCATTATGTTCCAGCAGAAGATCATTGGCACTGGGTGTGCCATCTCATGTTGCATTTCCAAGTTACAGGCCACTTTGAAATAGACTCTTTTTTCTGATGATTTCAGAATAATCCCAAGTCTACTAACTTAAAAAAATTAAGTTAGACAAATAAAATAGGGAAGGAAGGAAGGAAGGAAGGAAGGAAGGAAGGAAGGAAGGAAGGAAGGAAGGAAGGAAAGGGGATAGATTTTACTGTATCCTCCTATGATATATCACCCTTACATGTAGAGAAAAATATTTATTTTATAATTCTATTCTCTCTCTCTCTCTCTCTCTCTCTCTCTCTCTCTCTCTCTCTCTCTCTCTCATTCATACACACCACCCACTCACCCACAAAGATAGAGAGAGAGAAAAAACAATTACAAAATAGTTTAATTACTTGGGTTTGAGTTAATTGACTATGACCAGCCAAGTTTAGCTATACTGAAGTTCCCACAAAGAGCAAGTTAATATTTGTTAAATAGAAGAGTTTGTTCCAAGTTAAAAATAGCAAAGCACTGGTTTGGAAAAATCATTTCTGCCAGTTGACTGTAATGGATAGTGAATACGTGATAAATTAACCAAGCAATGTTTGGCAGAGGATTAGCTAAGGGGGTGGGGAAGACAAGAGGAGCAAAATGCACTGAATGAAGAATGTGTGCAACAGCATAAAATAAAATGATGTGAAAGGGGCTAAAATTTAAAGGTTCAGGAAGGGAGATGGTAACTTTTTTTAAACACAAAAAACTATATCACACTGCTCATCTCATCCTTTGGTGGAGTGGAAGTTTCAGTTGTATAGTAATTACACATCTTCATTTCCTTTAGGAAGAGGAAGCTACTGAGAATTTTTAGTATTTCTGTACCGTGGCAATGTCTTAAGCTTCCGAGGATTGCATAAACACCATGCTGTGATTTAGTGTCTCTCATACCATTTTCAGTGTGATGAGGTTCAGCATTTGGACCATGGATGACTTTCCCGGCCAAATCCTATCCAACCTTGAGTCATTCTTCTGTTATGGATAAAACTTAATTGAAGATTGCATGCTTGTATAGTTTTTAACTGTGGCATACTGACCGGAACCTTTTTAGATCTAAAAGATATATCTCTGGTTTTAGTATGCTGAAATACATCGCTACTTGCATAAGGTACACATCCTCTTCACGACCTGCTTTCCTTGTTCCTTCTGGGAGGAGGCTTCGTGGTATCTGAAGCAGAACATCCAGATTCAGTCACAGTTTTGTTCCATTTAGCATCAACTTTGTGAACTCTCAAGTTTCCTCTTTCCACTATGTATTCAAAATGGACAGTGATTAATATGGATATGGAAATAGATAGATAGATTAGATAGATAGATAGATAGATAGATAGATAGATAGATAGATAGATAGATAGATAGATAGATAGATAGATAGATAGATAGATAGATAGATAGATAGATAGATAGATAGATATGGGTGTGTGTGTGTGTGTGTGTAGCATGTGTATAGGTGTGTTGTGTATGTGTATGGGTAGATATATACTTTCTTTTGAGAGCAGGCAACAGAATTTCATTTTTAATGTGTGCCAGTGTGACCGCAGATAAGGTTATCTTATCTTATTAGGTGTTTGATCTGTCTAATGCCCAATCTAAAACGTTTTATCTGCTCAGTTTGAACATCAAGGCCAATAGCTTCACCAGATTTCATATTTTAATTTTGTTTTCTAACTGCATCATTATAAAAACATCTTTAAAATGCTCCTCCTCTTGATGTTCCTGCTGCGTTTCTCTCCCTCCCTCCCTCCCTCCCTCCCTCTCTTTTAAAATTTGTTTGGAGGTTTGCCATTTAGGAGTACTTTGGTTGCTACTTGATTGGCTGCTGCATTTTACTGCTCTTCCATTTTGCCTACTCATTGTCTGGTTTTCTAACTGGGTTCCAAACTTTCCTGCTGTTAAAGCTCTTTTTTCTTCTTCCGTCAATTCCGTCAATTCCTGCTATTTCCTTGTTCTTCAACCAGCACACTTCATCCCTTCTCCCTCAAGTTCCCACAACTTGAAACTTAGCTCAGATTTCTTGGGGTTCTTTTTCTCTTTCTTTTTCACTCTGTGTCTCCATTCTAGCAATCTTTGTTATTTTTTGCGCTGACACAAAAGGAAACCAGATAGTTTGTAGTTGTGTGGGGAACAAATAGATTCATTCAGAATATTTTATGACCCTCCAGTTATTTCTCCTTGCTATTAGAAAGCTTTTGGGAAACCTAGGATAGTTGCAGAGTTTTTTTCAGCCCACTCTGAGATATGAGCGATAATAAAGAACAGGCTGTTCCAAGCAGTTCGTTTCTATGTTGGATCAAAGCAAAGTATTCAGGTGAAAATGGAGTAGAAAGCAGTTCTGGTTAATATTAAACCATGATATGGCTTTCTAAAACTTTTCTGGCTTAAGAAAATTACAGCTTTCTTGCAGTCTGAAGAAGGGGGTAAAGGAAGCAAAAGAAGTTCTTTCCCTTCTCTCCTCTTATTTACTTACTGAAAAATCACCGTCATGTTTATACAGTAGCTTTATATTGTGTTGTTTCTGCTCCTGGGTCCTTCAGAGAATTTGGAGCACACTCACACGGTATTTAATTTTACCTGTCTCAGATCACTGAGATTTGAGCCATCAGTGTAACCTCCAACTGACCCATTGGAGAATGCAAATAGTGCTAGCTCCCTAACACCCATTCTGTTGTAACGTACAGTAAATCTCTCTATGCAACGCGGCCAGTGTCCTTTGTTCATGATTTCTGTATACATGTCTCTGTTGGCAGACAGACAGATGTTGCTATTGAGAAGAAGCTTCATGGTTGCAACATGCAATTCTGTTGCTTTTAAAAGTGTCTTGCTAGCACTGAAGGTGAAATTGTAGCATTCTACCTTTGGTGTGGTTTTGTATCTATGTGCACGAGTCAAGTTGCGGGCAATCATGTTCTCATTCTTTCACTTGACTGAACTTGCAGTGGAATCATTCCACAAAGGATGTTTGTGGAAGACACACTGATTTATGTGACTACAGTAGTACTCATTACACAGCAATACTTTCAGGTTACAGCATTTCAGACTTGAAAAGTTTCATACTCTCTTTATCTGAAATTTCAGAAACGCTGCTTTGTGAAGAAGAAGAAGAAGATAGCTAGTTTTAAGGAACAAAAGGCACAAGCATGTATCAATATGTGCAAAACCTTTTCTGTATCTAACTGAGCACAATATTTTGTTGTATTCAAAACCAATTTCTTCCGTTTGTGAGGATATTTTTTAATAGTCATACCAGAATCCCTTTTACATCCAAACATTAATTACTAAGCCAGAACGATTCTGTTAATGTATTTCTTTAAATATGATGGATTATGAATTTAATGGATTTTTTAAATTATCTTTTTGGAAGGAATTTGTTTGTCTTTGAAAATGTTTTAAACAATTATGCCATGTTAAGTTTACAGCTGTCATCTGAGTAACATTCATATCTAAAAGAGGGGCAAATACTATAGAAATTTAAGGAGCATTTGAATAAGATAGATGTAAAATATAGAAAAGGTTATAAATGAAAGGGACAAAAATTAATCAGTGGAAACACGTTTGCATTATAATTACTATGAATGTCATTGATCATTGTAGCCTACTAAATCAAAATTTATCAATAATAATAATAATAATAATAATAATAATAATAATAATAATAATAATAATAATAATAATAATAATAATAATAATAATAATAATAATAATAATAATAATAATAATAATAATAATAATAATGTAAACAAGGTAGTCCCTAAACTAGGAATGGATGTATGTCAAATTCATATTGTCAGCGTTTCTCAGAGTATACAGCCTTTCTCGTTTCTTTGCTAACCTGGGGCTAGTTTGTTCTCTCCATATTTTACCTTCCTCACTTATATAAAGGATTCACATGAAGACAATGGGATGTTGTGGGATTTCTAGTATATTCAACAACATGATGTGACTGACACAATCAGGGACCTTTCTTATAATCAGAGTAACACACATACCGACTTATTCTTTTGGTCTTCTTTGACTTTGCAATTATGTAGCATGCATCAGCTGTAATATCTCTTGTTCTAACCCTTTTCTAAACATTTGAACATTACCCATGTCCACGCAGAGTTGTAGTCTGTATTGCACCATCCTAAACATTATTTTACTAGCATGTGACATTAAGGATATTGCACAGTAGTTTGCATTAAGGATATTGCATAGTAGTTACATCACCTTACTATATTCCAGTATATAGATTGACATCTTCCAGTTTGTTGGCCACTGTATCATTCTCCAAATTTACTGGCATATCCTCATAGAAACCTTTATTGATTCTTTTTTGGTGCTTGTCATATTTTTTGGTCTGTAGCCTTCTGATTTGGTAATGACTGGGGTGTTGATCTGCTTCATCTTCTAGTATTAGAATTTCTTGTAAATAGAGAGTATTTTCTAAAGTATATTGGATATTGACATATGTACTGTACAGTATTTCAATATATTCCTTTCATCTTTCTTGGATCTTCTTGGAATTGGCTATTATCTGTCCATTGGCATCCTTTAGCATACCAATTCAAGGTTGGAATCTCCTTCTGAGTTCAGAAAAGAAAGACAAATAGACTGTTATAGTCATTAGCCGATGCAAAGCATTGCCAGTTAATTGTTTACATGGATGAATACAAATAAGAGCTCACGGGATATTATTTTTCAGGAAAGGGAATTTCAGACTTGAACATTCCTTTCCAGATGTGTTATTAGTTGCTTTTCCCCTAAAGGAAAGAGCAATTTTGCAGGGTGAAGAAGAAGAAGAAATTAAAAGCCCACTTTTCTCTTTTCCCTGTCACCTGTGATCGCGATCATTATCCTCCCCATCTCAAACAATTATTACCTGCATTTTTAAAGTTTAATAAATGCTATTAACAAAATGATAAAAAGAGTGAGACATTGGTAATTGAATGTGGATATTAATTTTAGGATTATTTGGTTTTTGGATCTGTATAATTTGCATCTAGAGTTTTACTGGCGGATTATTATACTTTTGTTTTTCATTTCTTGTTCATTATCAAGGCCTACTTGGCAAGTGCAAGACAAAATGGATGCCAACAATGTGGCGTACACATCTGAGAAGCTAAGTTTTCATACCGATTACCCTGTTCTACAATTTCCACCAGGGGTAAGAGAAACATAAAAAGCAAGACAGCAGGAAAATAAATAGCATCGTAATAGAAATATTTTATTATCTTAAGCCATGTATTTTATTGTACGAGAGTCAGTTTGGCATAATGGTTAAAGGCACCAGAGTAGAAACTGGGAGCCCCTGAGTTTTATTCAGAGAAGACCAGCATAAAAAGAAGTGTTTTTAAAGAAAATTTAAAACACACCAATGTTGGCATCTGTGGCAGAACTTCCCATAGGACTCAGTTTACAACTGTGTCATGAACAGTAGATCCTCTCCTGAAGCTCCTGAATGTTTATATAAATAATGGTATTATTTGAGTTAATCTGATTCCAAATTGTTTAGAGCTTTGTGAATTAACACTACCATCTTGAAGCTGGCTCATTAACACACTCAGACATGCTTAATCATCTTCCTAGTGTTTTCTGAACTAATTGCAGCTCTGAACTATTCCCAAGTTCACAAAGCACATCATAATAATCCAATTTTGAGATGCTCATTGCAAGAAACCTAATAATCAAGCTTTCCAAGTCCAAAAACACGCAACTGATTTATGAAAGGCAGATAATAATAGGTAACTAACTGTGCCTCTAGTGAAGAGAACAGATTCAGGCTGAATTAACAGAGGGATAGAATCAAGATCATGTGAAATGTTAATACCACTTTATGATGCCTTGGTAAGGCCACATTTGGAATACTGCATCTAGTTTTGGTCATCACAATGTAAAAAAGATGTTGAGACTCTAGAAAGAGTACAGAGAAGAGCAACAAAGATGATTAGGGGACTAGTGGCTAAAACATAAAGAACGGTTGCTGGAATTGGGTATGTCTAGTTTAATGAAAAGAAGGACTAGGGATGACATGATAGCAGTGTTCCAATATCTCAGAGGTTGCCACAAAGAAGAGGGATTCAAGCTATTCTCAAAAGCACCTGAAGGTCAGACAAGAAGCAATGGATGGAAACTAACCGAAGAGAGAAGTAATCTAAAACTAAGAAGAAATTTCCTGACAATTAGAACAATTAATCAGTGGAACAACCTGCCTCCAGAAGCTGTGAATGCTCCCACACTGGAGATTTTTAAGAAGAAATTGGAGAACCATTTGTCTGAAATGGTATAGGGTTTACTGCCTGAGCAGGAGATTGGACTAGAAGACCTCCAAAGTCCCTTCCAACTCTGTTATTCTGTAAATTCAGTAAATTCTGAAAATTGAGAACAAGTAGTTCTTGATTTGGGCACCATTGGTTCACAGGATTCCACTACAAGTTTATTGGTCATCATCCAGTTCATTCCTGGGCTCAAATGCTTCTCTAGGTAGTGGACAACCTCTTCTGATTTAAATGATATCTTGCTCTTAGTTCCGTAATTCCGGTACAAATTTTAAATAGTACTGGTGATACAATAGCACTTAGTATCAGATCTTACTTCCAGATATATCTTTGCTTCTGCCAGTTCATAAAGTGTATTATTTGTTACTCCTGAGATAAGAAACCTTGTACTCATTCAGACATTTTACATAAAACAGCTGCAATATTTTGCAGTTCACCATAGTCATAAGGCTGATGAGACCAAAACATCTGGAGAGTACTATTTTGTTTGAGGTTATATTTCTCAATTCAGTTTTAATTAGCTCATATATAGTCACAGATGCACACAGTTTGTAATATTGTGTTACCTATTGTGTTATTTATGTCACATATCCTGAATTTTTAGCTGACAAAGTTACTCATATGTCGTATAAGAGTGAAAAAAGATAGAGCTCCGCAACATTGCATTGAGAAGATTTTAAAGTAATGCAAAGTTAACATCATTTAAGTCCCCTAATAGAAAACAGTGAGATCTGAAGAGGGTTCCACTACCACATGTAGCAGTCAGAGCCCTAATTCAATGTAATCATTCTATTTAAATTTATAAACAGCTCCAAATGGGGCAAATTGGCCTTTGTGAATACCAATTCTGGTGAGGTTTACACTGATTCCAAGTTATTTTCTACATAATCACTTTAAATCAACCATGTACTAAATTATATTCAGCTCACAATGCATCTGTTGCTGTAATAAATGTACAGTGCAAGAGAAATGCTTGGGATTTCTCAGATGGATTCCTGGGAGAAAACCCATGGTGTTTCAATGGAGAATATGTATATGTATTTCTGTTCAGTATTTTAATAACCTACTGAACTTCTAATGCTGCCCATATTTCTGCCATTCTTGCTGTATTTGCAAAGATGGGGAGATTAATGTGGTCTCTGTGTTGCTGTAGGAAATTTTCAAGGCCTTCAAACAATCTGTGGTATCATACTTTTGATGAATTAAGCAGATTGTGCGCTACTAAATAGATGCCATTTTTTCAGATTTGGGAGTTATGCTGAAAATTCATTTAGAGGTTGTAAAAGTACATATGGTATGGCAATCAAGGGGAAGTTTTCAAATGGGAAAGAAAAGGAAGTTCATATTCTAATTTATGCCAAGAATCACACCAAGATATTACTTTGAAATGCTTGTAAGAATTTTTTAAAACATAGTTTAACAAAAAGTTTTGCAAACAATCTTTATAGTCTCTGTATGTTTCTAGTTTTGTTTTTTTTAAAGAATTAAACCATGTCATGTTATATAGTAATGAGACTTCTAAAGACATTGATGATACAAAATATAAATGTAGAGCATAATGTTGAATTTATAATAATAACCTGATATTAATTTTTTCCAGATTCAGTTTCTGCATTGTATAAAACAACCTTCTACTGGAGGGGAGAGTGAAGTTGTGGATGGATTTCATGTAGCCAATAAGTTTAAGGAGCAAAATCCTTATGCCTTTAAAATCTTGACCTCTACATTTGTAGATTTCACAGACATTGGAGTTGATTACTGTGATTTTGCCATGCAATCCAAACAAAGAATTATAGAGTAGGTAACATTGAATGATATGGTATCTTTTTATCTGATGCTGTCTAGATGCTTATTCCTGAATTGCAAGTAAAGGATCTTTTTGCATTATTTATTTAGCACATTTGTATGGCCATCTCTCTCACTGGTGAAACCCTGGGCAGTCAATTTCATTGAACAAAATAAAAAGTGTTAAGGCTATGCCTGCCACCTTGTGGATAGGAATACAAATCAGCTTTTTAAAAATGTATGTGCTGTTCATAACATAAAAGAGAGAGAGAGAGAAAAGGAGGAAGGAAGGAAGGAAGGAAGGAAGGAAGGAAGGAAGGAAGGAAGGATGATGTGGGGAGATGTGTATGTGTGTGTGTATAGATATATATTAGATAGATATAGCTATAGATATAGCTATAGATATAGATGAAAGCTTTATAATGGGCAAATGGTTTAATTTCTCCTACATTAATTTTATAAGGATTTTTTTTACGGTTGAGACACTTTTAGTATTAAAAGAGGTGATAGCAATCCAATGCCACACCAAACATACAGTTGTATAAACCATAATGAAGCCTCAAAATTTTAAAGCAAAACACTTGTCTCTGCCAGGATGAACTAAATCTGTCCATTTTTACTTTCATTTTTAACTTTTCCCTAATCTCCAATTTATAAGGAAATTTAATTGCTTTAGTAAACTAAACCAGTCAGATTCTCAATTATTTACCATACAGCAGTTAATTCATTGTAAGTGTCATAGTTTATTCATTATAAGGTTTATAATCCTAGCCCATTTATAAAAACAGGGAATGAAGAATGGTGTTACATAAAAACTGTTGAAAAATTCGAGGATAATCTGAATTGTTCTCTCATTTCTCAACAGTGTAGATGAAAAGGGCCAAGTGGTTCGTATCAATTTTAACAATGCAACCAGAGATACAATATTTGACATACCTGCTGAAAAAGTAAAGCCATTTTATGCTGCTCTCAAGGACTATGTTGATCTCCTAAATAGCACGGATTATAAATATTCATACAAAATGAAGCCAGGTAGGCCTGGATGAAATGGTAATCGGTTTTTTTCCAATTGATTTAAAAGTCTCTTTCAGTAGAAATAGGAGGAAATATACAAAAACTCCTTCAGAAAATTCCCCAACTATTAAGGATTTTTTTTTTTTCAGATACAAGGGGGGCTCCAGGCAAAAGATATTGTTCTTTTATATAAATTTGTATCCCATGTCACTCTTTCATTAATTATTTTTTTTATTAGCAAGAGTAATAAATTTCCTTATTTGCTTATCTATGGAGATTTTCAATCATCCTGGTCATGGTTGTCCCAAAGAACTAAAGAAACTTCTTGGATGAGAAGCCAAACTTTTTCAAAGAAAAAAACCAAGAAAGTCCAGTAGCCTTCTGGAAAAAGCACCTTTGGGACTTCTTATTTGCTTTGTTGCCCATCCTCTCCAGCTTTTGGGGGAGATCCAGGGAAGGGAATGGGCAGAGGAAGTAATTTGAGATATAAACCTTTTCTTTTTGCCTACCTATCACATGCAGTGCTCATTTTTCTTGAAATGCATTCTGAAATGATAGTGGAGACAAAGAGATGGACACTCCTATATACAAATGCACCTGAAACAGATTTCTCCTAATATTTGCATATTAAGTGCATTTGGCAGTGCCAAGTCTACTTTGGTTGGAAATCATTAGTACTTCACGGGGTTTTTTTTGCACTTGTGTCAGAAGCCCCAAGGCGCTTTCAGGTTGAAAGGATTAACTGGTTGCCCTGGGAATGCCCAGTTGGGGGCTCTTTTCATCTCCCCGGGAGGAGCTGGAGTGAAGGACGAGAGTTCAACCCCACCCCACGGCAGCTCTTGAACGCGGGCTTGCTAACCTCTTGCCCAGCAGCCCAACCACTCAAGCCACTACGCTCCTACAGTAGTACTTCAGTAAGTGGTCATGAGAGAACTTGAATGCTACAGGCCAGTGGCCCCAAACCTTTGGGGCACCAGGGACCAGTTCCGTGGAGAAAGGTTTTTCCGCAGACCAGAGGGAGCGTGGTTTTGTGTGCTGCCTGCATCTCGTGGATGGGGCTTCGCTTGTTTGCACGGCCTGGTATCTGGCATGCCACGGACCAGTGCCGGTCCACGGACTGGGGGTTGGAGACCCCTGCTATAGGCTACACTGAGAAGTCAGAAAAAAAATCTCAGAAGCAAGCAGTGACAAACTACTTTTATTTTATTTTTTTAAAATTGCCAAGAAAACTGCATACCAGTGCAATCATCAGAAATTAAGCTGTATGTAAAGAATTACTGGCTTCAGTAGTTCCAAATATTGTATCAGTAAGCCTTTCTGCTCCATCATATATCTAATTAGTATAGATGTATTTACCACAGATTTTATTTTAAAATAATTCTTTGCCTTCTTTCTAGGTGACATAGTAGTATTTGATAATTGGCGTTTACTTCATGGTCGGCAGAGTTACCAGGCAGGAGCAGAAATATCTCGTCATCTTGAAGGAGCCTATGCAGACTGGGATGTAATAATGTCAAGGCTCCGAATCTTACAAAAGAATGTTCTGAGGAGTCTTTGAAGCTTGGCCTAATGAGAACTCTTAATCTTTGCTGGGATTGGATGGTTTTTCCATAAAGGAAAATGTACCTGATATATTTCCAGTTTATTCTGGGCATTCCTGAATAAACTAGGTGTTATCTGTCCTGTTGGATATATAGATCATCTCTTAAACAAGAAATAACATGAATTCTTACAGGTAGTCCTCGACTTAAGACTGATGGCTTAGTGACTATTCAGAGTTATGACAAAAAAGTATGTCCACCTGGCTGCCGCCCAGCCCCCCCCCCCCCAATGATTATATTTTGGGTGCTCGGCAACCTGCCCACATTTACAGCCATTTGCAGCATCCTGCAATCATGTGACCACAATTTACAATTTTTATTTTTATTTTGCCAGAAACTGGTGTTTACCTCCAGTTTCCAGTGAAAATTACCCATTGTGGACAGTTGGTTCGCTTAATGATTGTGGCATTTGTTTAACAACTGTGGTGGATCCATTTAGCAATCAGGGTGATTTGCTTAAGGACCATCACATAAAATGTAAAATTGAGTTGGTCATGTGATGACCCGCTTGACAACTGGCACAACTTACGAGCATAGTTCTGGGCTCAATTACGATCATAAATTGAGGACTATTTATACTGTGAGAACACATAGTTTGCTCTTCGTTGCTAATTAGAGTCTGGGCAACTTTTCCAAGTTTCCAAAGAATATTGCAGAATAGACTAACAAAAACCAAGAATAGCATGGAGTGTTGAAAACCTTTTGGAGGCATCTGCTTTAGCACTGAGGAAAGCAAAGAAATTAGAGGTGGAATGGGAAGTTCTCTTTATGAATGGAGAAGTCCATTGCTATTAATCCTCTGAAAATCAGGTTATTTTCTTTTCATAGCCTTCAAAGTTAACGGTCTGTCTGATATTTTCTCCTGGGCATGTCTGTGGTTTTTCACAAATGAATATAAGCTGACTCATAGGCACAAAACAGAATAATAATTAACAAAAACAAGGATTTTTGTTTCAGTTTTTGAAGTTGCAATATGTTGTCCTTACATTTGTGTGCCTTATGAACACCAACATGGGATGCAGTGGCTCAGTAGTTAGGACACTGCATCTTAGACTGTTCAAGATCTACAGCTCAGCTGTCCAAGAGCCGAGTGTTGTGAGACGGAGTGAGCTACCATCACTTGTCCCAGCTTCTGCCAACCGAGCAGGTCGAAAGCATGTACATTCAAGTAGATGAATAGGTAACGCATATAAGCTTGCAGGAAGATAGCAGTGTTCAGAGTCATTTTGTTATGCGATGTTTAGCAACCACTTATTCTAACATTCCCTTACTTATTTCAATACAAACAATTGACAATGGCATTCAGAAATATTTCTTTGCATAATTTATCCGCTGGACACTGGCCAAAGAAAATGAAAGTCTTGATTTATACTTCAAATAATTTGTCATCAATGAAACCCCACATTTATGGTTGCTGTTCTGGCTCCTAAATAGTAAAGTAGTGAAGCAGGGTTTCCATCTAGTGGCTTGTTATGGCAAATATTTGAATAACTTTAATTGGCTGAAATAATTCTATAACTACCAGATTTGGGAATTGGATGTCAGTAGATTTTGTTCCCACCCAAATATAATAGCCCTAAACATTTCAACTTAAATTTCATGGCAACTTATTATCACTTCATATGATTAAAAAAGCAGATATCCCAGGCTAGAAAAGAGATTTTAGTTAACAAAACTCTTTGGTTCTCTCCCTCCTTCTACCACCCATCCTTCTGCAAAAAAAGGGGGGGCAGAGAATTGCATTGGTTTATTCCAGTCTTTCTCAGCTTATATGTCTCCCAGATGTGTGAAAGCTGCTGCTGAAAATTCGAGGAGCCAAGGCCTAAATATTTAGAGGGCACTCAGGTTGCAGGAGGATTGTTTATCTTTTCCCTATTTCTGTTCCATTATTTTGTTCCTACAGAAGACTTTGATCCCTTGTTAGACCACAGTGATTTCATAATACTGATCACTGGGTAATATGATCTAAAGATCGCTTACCAACAAACAGGAGCTGGGATACACATAGTATCCCCTTGTAAAAGAAGCAGAACATTCCATTCAATGTAGATTCCAGTTTAACTATGAATTCCGATAATTACAGTTGTAAAATTGATTCCATAGGATAAAGATTCCCATGGACTCCCTTCCCTTCCCTCCTTGAATATCAGGTGAAAGAAGGAAGACTCTGAAGAACTGCAAACCCAGTCTCCCAGTTGAGCCTCAAAGAGGTTGTGACGTGTATCAAATGGATAGCTCATCCATTTGACACAAATCAGTCTTGATGCAAAAAAAGAAAACAAACTAACCCATAATGAGCTATCCCAATTTTTTAAAAAGTGGGAGGAAGGGCAACTACAATCTGAGTATGTTAATCCTCTTTTTTTTTTTTTGTTTCAGAAAAGTAACATAAATATTGGGCTTCCTCCCTTCCTCTGCTTTTATATTCAATCATTGTGCACATGACATTCTTTTACAGGGGGTTGTGAATGTTGTCACATATGTGATTGTCCTAAATAGACCTACTGTTAATGCTATTTTCTTGTGAAATGTTATCTACAGGTTGGTATTTTTCTTGCCAATGAAACTATGTCAATACTGGCCACCAGTCTCTCCTCTCATACCAGTGCTAACACTGTGTCAACAAACAACATTGTTTGCACACACAGAAGAAGTGTTGACCATTGCTCTTTAAAAACATGGATATTCAACTAAAAAGGTCAACAGAAATTACCCTTTTACCCTACCTAACAATATTTGAGCTTTGTGAGAAGAACAAGATGTTAAACTGAAGTCTGAAAAGTCAATATT
This sequence comes from Azemiops feae, assembly GCA_023970755.1. Taxonomy (NCBI): domain Eukaryota; kingdom Metazoa; phylum Chordata; class Lepidosauria; order Squamata; family Viperidae; genus Azemiops; species Azemiops feae. The sequence goes on along the minus strand of JALGBA010004088.1, from coordinate 222,487 downwards.
TAATACGGCTCTGGCCGCCAAATGTGATATGTCAGAAAGGAGGCAAATGGATAGTCTGTTTGCTGCCGTTGCCAAAGCAGTATTTTCAATATGAAAACAAAACATTTAGCCATTTTTGTAAAACTTCTGCATTTGTACAGGCCTTGGAGTCGAATATTTTTAATTCTTTGTGCTTTTAGAGCTCAGCTTAACAATAATGCAACTGACAGATGTTATCATTCCCACACTGTTCACTATGGGGTAGGATTCCAGCTAAGCATCACATTAACTCAGAGATAGGGAAACTGTGGCTCTCCAAATGTCATTGAACTATAACTAGAACCATCCATTATTGTTAGGTAAGCAACAACAGAAAGCCCAGTGGTCCCCCAGTTCTGCAATAATAGGTTAAGAAGAGTTTAATCTTTAGTGCCAATACTATTATTGTTACCAAAAATGTTCAGGAAAGATGTATTGCATCTGTACTTGCTTTTGTATCCTGAACATGCTTTCTTTTATGACATGTGACTGGGAATCAGTCATTTAATCTCTTAGGGATCTGAAATTCAATTTCTATCAAAGGATATGTTGCAATGTAGGTGACAGAATGGGCTTGCAAAATTAATGCCTTATCCAAATTAACAAGACCTAAGGTTAGGAATTCAGGTGCTTTGCTTTATAGGGTGGCATGTCAAAATCCCCTTCTGAAGAGCAAGAGGTCATTCGGATGGGAGTTAATCTTCACAAGCCAGTCATGTTGCCTTAAACTTTTAGCTTTTTCCAACTATGGACAGATATGCTTTGACAGCCCTGTGTCTGGGATGCTGAAGCCAGTTGATTGGAATAGGATGTTTTCAACAGTCTCCTAAAACCAGTGCTTTTTTTGTAAAAAGAAAAGGTGCCGGAACTCACACATGTCATACAACCTGCCTTGCCTACCCTACAAGGTTCCATCCAAAAAAGGTGCCGGAACTCCGTTCTGGGCATTCTATGACAAAAAAAGCCCTGCCTAAAACTACTTTCATTCAATGTGAAAATATCCCCAAATATTAATGTATATTTCAGGAATCAGTATGAGTTCTTACTATACCTTTGTTAAAGCTGTAAATCAGGGGTCCCCAACCCCCGGTCCGTGGACCAGTACTGGGCTGCGGCATGCCAGCAACCAGTCCACACAAACAAGGAAAGCCCTATCCGCAGGATGCAGGCAGCACACAAAACCACGCCCCTCCGGTCCGCGGAAAAACCTCTCTCCACTTAACTGGTCCCTGGTGCCCAAAAGGTTGGGGGCCTCTGCTGTAAATCATAGAAGTCTTTATGATACGCTGGAAACTTCACCTATTTTAGTAAATAGGTGGACAAGTCATTTCATTACTATAGTTTGATAATTTAAATTCTAATCACATTGTAATTTGATCATTTCTGGCACTCTTCCATATGAGAAGGAAAATGAGTTTTAAAACAGCCAAGAGAAAGGGAATTTAATACTTTTTATAGATTTCTGAATACAAAATTACCTTATTTGGCAGAATGGTGAAAAATGACTAGCAATGCTCATTTACTCATTATATTTAGCAAGTTACTAATTAATTTGCTACTTAATTAAAACTATGAAGAAACTTGGAGCACCTTTAAAGCTAATCTATTTCTTATAATCTCACATTTTGTAGATTTAATACATCTTTTTAATGGAAATACATTATGTATTATTATTATTATATTATTATTATTATTATTATTATTATTATTATTATTATTATTATTATTATTATTATTATTATTTGATAGCCTTGATTACTTTTTCTGCAAACTGATTTCTATGCCTCCAACTACTTTATATACATTGTCCTTCAAGTACATTGAAGGAGAATACAAATCAAGAGCACAAGAGGAAGAAGAAGAAGAGGGTTTTTTTTAAAAAAAAAAAAAACAATAGTGGATGTTGCAAAGACATTAGGTTCAACCTCATGTTCTAGATCAGGGGTGTCAAACTCGCCACGTCACGTGACGTGTCGAGATGTATTGCGACTTTTTCCCCATTGCTGGAGCTGGGGTGGGCGCGGTTTCGGCATGATGCATCCGGCCCGCAGGCCGGCAGTTTGACACCCCTGTTATAGATGGTGCAGAATATAGCAATAAGGAAGAGCCCAAAATTCCATGATAAAAGTCATTTCTGAAGAATATGGAACAATATAAATGGCAGAATAGAAATTAAGTGGGAGTGAAACAATCTGAAGTGTATGTAGATCCCCAGAGGTGTTTTTGCTCAACCCACGACTGTTGTTCATTAGTACTTCACCAAACAGTTTGCTGATGCCATGAATGCATCACATAGAGAGATCGTGGAGGTCTGATTATGCTAGATGTTTCCCCTATATCAACATTTACATCCATAGGACAGAAAGAGAATTTCTGGGCAGAATATCTCCTTCCATCCAAAGATTGTATTTGCTTGACTGAAGAAATGTATTTAATTTCAAAATGTATATCAACTGGAAAAGCATGTTTATGTGTTCCAGCAATCTTTGCCCTGCTCGTAAGCTCAGCCATGACAAGATAGAGTAAATAAGCTATCATCTGAGTTAAAAATGAACTAGCAGGGTTTGCCAGGAAAGTTCTATATCCAGAGATCTTTTATATGAACAAATGATTGCACTCAGCTGACAAAAAAACCTTACTACTATGAGGAGTATGTTCCATAATAAAAATGTGCTACTGTGCTTTGTTTGAGGACTTCCTGTGCAAAATGTGAATGATAAGGGTCTACCATGGAATAAAAAGCAATATGGAAGGACCCATCTCAGTGCTGCTTTCTACCAAGCCAGAATATACTATTGACCTGGGCTCCCACTCCAGATGATTTGCTGTTAAGCCAGCATGAAAATAATTAGAGTAAACCATTCATCTGCAAGTTTGTTTACTTGCTGATTGCATGTGTAACCAGAAAAAAACAGCTTGTTTATATGAAGAGTCCATGTTTTCAATTCTAATTAAATCAAGAGCCATTCATTATGTACTTATGATGTTCTCTACTCTTTGAGACAAGAATGAGCCTATGCTATTATGATGTTCCAACTCAAAAACACAACACTTCAGGGAACAAAGGGGCTGTTTGCAACACAGTTGTCTGACATTTGTCCCCAATTAAGTGATGAGACCACAAAAATAAGGGCTCTATTTGAGTGGTCCATTCTTGATGCCTGATAGACCTGATGGACTTCCAGAGGGAATTTAGGACAGGTCTCAAGGCCTACATTTCTGATGTGAATGAGCAGGTGATGGTAACCCTGGATTGGATTGTCCCTGGGTAGACTCTGTACATGTGAATCCTGGAGAACTCCCTGATTTTCAGATGAACTCTGGGACATGAAGCGGCATAAGAGATGCCTCAAGGGGTACTATAGGAAGATGAAGAATCTGAGAACGGGAACAACCACTGTTGCAATATAGGCAGTGAAAATTACTTATTTCTCCACTCTTATTGCATGCACGGATAGATATCTCTGCATGCAATAAGAAATCTGAAACAGTGACCCTATTTCAGGTGACTTGATCCCTCCTATGTAAGGAGGGGCTGAAGGACTCTTAGCAAGGTTGTTGTTAGAATTATCCTAAGAATCTGTATTTTAAGTCCACTGGGAGTTGGACTGTGCTAATCCCATGGAATTGACTAAGGCTTAGTTTTGCTTGTTTATCTGGTATGAGCTTGAAAATCTGTTAGTCCTGTTAGGGTCCTTGCATGTTGAAAATGTAAGGGGCAACAATAACTAGAATTCAAATGTACCTAAGAGAAGACCATGAGTGCAATTTAATTTTCCTAATAGTACTACTGGTAAGACTCAAAAATATTACTTCATTACAGCAATGGTTTAAACTTCTAATACTCATCTTTATTATGAGCCAGACATTTTTGCCTTGAAACACATATTCTATTAGTAAACAAAAGTCTGGTACCATTTCTGTATTCAACAATTTTCAACATCCATTACTGTTGTCATGTATTAATAGAAGTTGCAGTCAACAACATTTGTTGGTGGGCCAGGTAGCCTGCCTGTTTTAGACTACAATCCTATGCTCATGTATCTTGGATGCATCTTGGATAACCTGCATAGAACTTTAGCAATAGATGAAAGCAATAGAAAGCTTTCATCAGCTAACCATCCTGAGTAATAGCCTGCCAATAAAAGGTCACCTAAGAGCCACAAAAAATACATATATAAATATTGAGACTGAAACTCAGCAAGAGCACTTAGACCATAGTGCTTTACAGCCCTCTCTAAGTGATTTACAGAGTCAGCATATTGCCCCCAATAATCTGGATCCTCATTTTATTGACTACTGAAGGATGGAAGCCTGAGTCAACCTTGAGCCCAGTCAGAATCAAACTCCTGGCTGTGGGCAGGGTTAGTCTGCAATACTGCATTCTAACAACTGCACCACCACGGCTCCTGCTTCTTTGTTATTTCCAGATTAATTTGCCCTCAATTTTTAAAAAGTCGTATTTCCTGACTTCTCATTAGCATTCCTTATACCAGGGGTGTCAAACTGCTGGCCCGTGGGCCGGACGCATCATCCAGAAGCCGCGCCCACCCCATTGCCAGCAATGGCAAAACCGTCCCGTTATGTTGCACGACGTCACGTGACGTTGCGAGTTTGACATGTCTGCCTTATACCAAGCCAAACTGTCTTCAGTCTACAGACACTTTAGTTGCACAAAACACAAGTGCCTCTGGACTGTAGTCAATGGATGGGCAAAATTAGTCCTCTTTTAAATATCTACACCTCCACACTGGTCTTGGCAATATGAAAGGAATTTTTTTTTTTACCACTGGGGGGCATTAATACACTTACTTATATGCTGTGAAGCTATCTGCTCATTGCACACAATATAATCCAGCACAAGACTGCAGGTTATGTGCATACTGAATAGTTATGCATGGTATTATTTAAGAATATAAATTTTGTTCATATATAAAATCCTGCATTTTAAAATAGAAACTAAAAATATTTCCCCCTTTCTCATCTCAGTTAAATATGTGTTAGCAAAGATAAGAGCAAAACACAGTTCATATTGTTCTCTTACATGAAAAATGAACTTTTATTTTAAGATCACTATCGGGGATTCCCCCCCCCCCAATATAGCTAATAACATGTTCAATTCTCTTCAGATTGTTGACATTTGAGTTGTGTAATAATAACCACAAAGATCTGGCCTTTTAAAGTTTTACTCTTGGAACCTGAGTTTTTCTCTAAAAAAGGGGGGATCTAGGTAGGAGATTGTGAGAGAGTATGTTATGTGGATGAGAGGTATGGCAGAGGCAGGGAAGGTTTAGTACCACTAATGTGCCTTTAAAAAGAAGCAGTTTTACAGCTAGGATCCATATCAAAGTGCAGTTCAAGGTGTTGGTTATGACCTTTAAAGTCCTTAATGGCATATGTCCAAGCTACCTGATGAATAGCCTCATCCCACTAAGACAAGCCCATCCTACTTGTGCTAGCAGAGAGGACCTACTTCGGATCCCATCAGTCAAAGAGCTCTGACTATTGGGATCCAGAAGAAGAACTTTCTTTTTTCTTTTTTTATAGGTTTTATTAATTTTTAAAAATTACAATCTTTAAAGCTTAGTAAACAACATGTTGTCTGGGTTCACATATTTAACATTAACTTCTTCAATATAAATCTGTTCAGTACTGCACAATCCAGTATTTTTTCCTTGATCTTCCTTTCTTCCCCATATTTTTTCCCTTTTCCCCTCATTAAACAATTACAATTCTTAATACTATTGATGTATACAAAATTAGATATAGACATCTTCATCATATTTTACTAATATTATAGAAGTAATAATATCAATTCACAAGTCAATATCCTGTTTTTCGTGCTCTTATTAAAGTTTGATTTCCCATCAGTATTTAAAGTATCGTTGTCAGTTATGATTTTCTCAATATTAATTACATTTATATAGCTAAAAAAATTTATTCATACCAATCCTCCTCTTATTTTCAAATTTCCCATATCAAAAAAAGGAAAAAAATGCTATTTTAATTCTAAATCATATCTACCATTATAAAAATCTAGTTATGCCTAAGGGTCATCTGTTCTTTTAATCATATTCAAACAAATATGTTAAACAGATAGTGCCCCCTCTGATAGATCAAATCCTCTGTTTTTTAAGTCTAACTCTCACTTTCTTTCGAGACCAGAGCAATTAAATCGCCCAAGAACTTTCTTTCTATTTTTGTGAAAGCTGCTTGGCATGAGAAAGACAATTTAGGTAGAGTATTTTTTGGGGGGAACTTTGCCCATCCACATTCCCTAGACATTTCCCCTGCCTGCTCTAGGTTCCATTTTGTAAAATCTTCTTCCTTGTCATCAGGTGTATTTTGGAGAAAGGAGTAAAGGGTCTTTGTATTTTCATTGTTATAGGTAAGTCTTGGAGTATTTTATTTGTGTATGGCAGTCCATATTTCCCTTCTCCTATCTCCTCCACCTCTAGGTCTATTTCTTCTGCTTCACCCTCTGATTTCTGGTTTATTTGTTCATACTTTGTAGTCGTTGTCTGGGAGCTTTCCAGTTGTAGCTTCAATTTGGAGATTTGGTCCTTTATATCATCTAGGTTATTTTTAGTCTCATTATGATTTCTTTTTATGTCCTCTTTGTGTACAACAATTGTTTGATGAATTTGCTGTAGGATAGAAAGTATTTCCTTCTGAAAGGTATTTGTTTTTTCTTGAGGCATTTCCTAGAAATCCTCTAGTATCACCAGTCTCAATAAGAATGGAACAAAATTTCCTCTAGTTTTCTGGTCTTTATATATAGACTTTATAATCCAGTCCTAATAGCAATATTTTATAGTAATCCTTTGTCTCAAGTATCCTGAAAATTATCAGTCAGGCAAGGTTATAATCCACAATGTTCCAAGTGTTCAAAATGTTCAACCTCCCTGCAGCCAGATGTATTCAAAAGTCAATTTTTTCTTTCTCTCCCACTAGTTCTTGAGATTAAAAGCCCAAGCTCAGTAGGTATTTATAGTCCAAGAAGGTCAGGATGATAAATATGCCAAAATATTTTCCTTTATTGCCAGCTGTTCTCCCTTAAGCTGAAATTCACCAAGCAGCCAAGGAGCTAGTTATAGTGCTGTACTCAAATCCACCACTAGATGTCATTCAAAGTCCATTTTCCACTCTTAAAACAAAGGGTTGATTTCTTATATTTCTTATATTTCACCTCAATTTTTTTTTTCCAAAGAGAAAATTTTAACAATTTATCTCAGTTCTCAGATTTATCAAAACTGTAGCTTTGTATTACTTTCACTTCAGTATTGTGTATTTCTGTCCCCCATAAAAAATTTAAAACGCCGCTTCCGTTCACATCCAGAGGTTTTAAGCTTCTTGGGAGCCTTTCCCAAGAAATTCAGTTGTAAAATAGTAAAGAAAGGATCAATATTCTCACCCAGTCCAAACATGCTGTTTACGGTGTGCTAATTAACACTTTTGTTCTTCAGTTGTCAGCAGCTAATGGCCGGCCGGTCTTTCTCCTGCCAGTTTAGAGGGCTTTCCTTGGCTCAAACAGAGAGACTGCCATCTCTCCATGATCGACAAGGCACCCCTCCTTCTTCATCGCCTCTTTAGGGTCACTTTAGGCCCTTTCCAGGACTCCCAGCAGGGCGAAATCGGCTGCAGAAGGCAGAGCTCTGCCTTCCTACATCCCGTTCATCGCAATGCAAAACTGGAAGTCCAGAAGAAGAACTTTCTCTGCTGTAGCACCCACCCTTTGGAACATTTTACCTTCCAGGGTAAGATCTATCCCCTTTCTCCTAGCCTTCAGCAAGAGCCTGAAGACCTGCCTCTACTGGCTGGTCTGGGAATCAAATGGGGGAGTTCCATGCTGGAGGTGGCTGCTGGATTGATGACAGATTCCACCTCCCTTCCTTGCTCTCTACTCTTCACCTGTCCATCTTTTTAGTTATTATATTGATGTATTCTCACGGTATTCTTTTTCATTGTTTATTTTATTATTCTATTATCTTACCTCTGTTCTGTTTACACTTTCTTCATTTCTTTTTATTGTTGTAAGCTCCCTAGAGTAGCCCCACAGCCAGATAGGTGGCAAATAAATTTAACAAATAATAATAAATATCTTTCTATTTAAAAATAAGGGGGATTATGGAAGCTTTCTTCTCAGGTAATAGATTAGAATCAGTTATCTTCTGTTAATTTGTATATACATGATTACTACTCCTATTACCACAAATCTTTCCAGAAAATAATTTTTAATGGCTTTTTCTTCAGGCAAGATTTACCTAAATTTTCCCTTGCCAAATGTCACATCAACAAGGCAAATATATTGAGTAGTCTTCTCCAGCTTTCACCCATTTCTGTTGCCTTCAGATTTTATCATGATTTAATGTCTAGATCTCCTTTGATGCTGGGCACTGCTGCCTACTAGTAAGCATAGTGGGTCCTCAGTACAGCTGCAGGTCTTTTCCCACAAGATTCCCTCAGAATGGAAGTCTTAGTTTCATATCTCTACATTGCAGCCATAAACCAAATCCTTAGTTGTAATTCACTTGGAACTCTCCATCAAGCAGATATTTTCTTTCAATGCTTTTTAAATCCTGACCACAACATCTGATTAATCAATATCTTTTAAGAAGCAATCCAACCATGTTGTCTCATTGCCAATTCAAGGTGCATGTTACTATTCTAAGACAGGTTGAAATCAATAATTCCCTCCTATATCTTGTCCAAGGTTTCCAAGACACACTGAGTATATTCTGGACATATGGATTTCAACACTCAGAAATCTCCAGGCAATGTGGCCATTTTAAGAATTCTGGAGGTTGATTCCAAGGATGGGAAAAGCAAAAATAAGCAAAAATAGGCTTCAAGTAAGTTATTACTAGGGCTGTTTTAGATTTATTATAAAAAATTCCTTTAGAACACATAGGAGTGTGACTACAGCATCTCTTAACCTATTAAAGCAACCATGTCAATTACAGCACTGCACAGCCTAATTATAGCTTCCTTTACCTTATTTTTAGAAGTTGATTTAGTTTCAGAACCAAAGCATGCAATACCAAAAAAACAAGTGAAAATGTGTTTATTTTCTCTCTCTTTCTCTCTCTCTCTCTCTCTCTCTGGGTGTCTCTCTTTCTCATTTTCCCATACCAACATACTGTTTCAATTGCTATTATTATTGTAAAAATAAAGTATAACTAAATAGATATTAGCTCTAAAAACAAGTGTGCAAAATATTTCATTTGGCAGCAACAGCTAGTGTAAACTGTGATCAAATAGGGTAACCCACCCTCTAAGTCACCCACACAGAATGTTAAGCAACAGTAAGATATATTTCAAAGTGTTGTGCTTAGGATCAACACATTTGTCTCTTTCATCTTTCTGAGTATTCGCTGTATATTATTGTCACAATATTTGTAAGATCTGATAATTGTGCCAAATAATTCAGGAACATAATTAAGCATTCTTAAGCAGAAATAAGTTTTGTGAAGTTAGTACATGATTCTTTTTCTGTGGATCTACTGTATCTGTAGCATTACCACTGCAATCTTTAAATCCTCAAGACTGTATTTGAACTGTAAAGCCCATAAGATGATAAAATGCTTCTAAAAATTAATTAATCCTCTAATATAAGGCGTCCAGATTAAATATACAAATAGAACTGTGCCATTCATAGCTGAGAGAATTGGTTAGTTGAGCTTCTGTACACCGCAGCATTCCTTTCCCAAAATTCTCTCTTCTTGCATTGGGCAATCACATCACCAGCAATGGAAAAACCTGGAAGACTTGTAAGAGCAACACTTCTCTTTAGATTGAAGAATGGCTATGGCTCAAACTGAAAGCCAAATGTAATTCTACCAACCACAAGCTACCTTTCTTACTATATGTTTCTAGAAGTATTTATGTATGCATGCATGTATGTATCTATGTATGTATTTGTAACATTTACATTGCTGTGCATCTCGAATGAAACTTTAGGTGGCTCTCAACCCAAAAATAAAACAATATCTGTGTTCAATAAAAGAAGAACATTAAAACAGAAAAAAACTGACATCACAGCTGAACCTTCCCATGCTGCCCACAAAACGTTTATCCTACCAATCTCACTCTATCCCTATGGCATTTAGAAGAAAAGTCAGGTCCTTTGGGAAGGTTAAAATGGTGGGAACCGCCAAACTTTTTCCTAAGGCAGAGGCTGCCATGGAGCTGACATGCTTCCATAAGATGGCAACAAAGATGGTAGCCCAAAGAATGATGACATGGCTTATAAAAAGTGTCTGAACTGACTGTGCACAACATGGGGACAGAAGTAGATATCTTATGTGAAGAATCTTTCTCCACTGCTTGAGTTGAAGTATTACTGTCAGGCCCCAAACCAAGAATAACATGAAATTTTTCCAAACTGAGTTGTTTATTGTTACACACCCATAGACAAAATCTTGTCAGACTGAGCACTCTACTATCAGCATCTACAATCTAATCTGTGAACTAGTAAGGAGGGGTTGTCTTCACACTCTGTCTCTCACAAACAATATTGCCTCTTACTCCTCTCAAATGCACACCCCCCCACCCAACCCCCGGGAATCCACCTCCTCACCACATTCCATCACAATTACCCACTTATCACTGTCTCCTTTGTTCTGCTGCCTCTGGTGCTTCCATTGCAAGTCATTTTAGTTATCTGACTTATCTGCAAAATAATGATTGAGTTGAATTGATTGAGATTATCTGCAGATTGGGGAGAGGGGAGAATGTGTTATCCCGTCAAGGTAGACCAAACTAGGAAACCAAAGTTACGAATGCTAATACTACTTTTATTATAAGATTACAGTAACAGGATCTTGCAAATCTCAATGTGCCTCACCATCCTTCCCCAGGGAAGGAGAAATAGGGAAAGTCAAGCCCAAAACCCTTTTTTCAAATCACATTTCTGCCTTGGATTCAAATTTCTTTTATCTGAACATTGACTTGGTTGTGGTTCTTCATCCTGTTTCTCAAGGTTATTTGTATAGTCCATAACAGAATACTACTTTATTACCATTGGTCTGACTTAAGCCTGTTTCACTTCTAAATTGGGATTAAGAAAGGCTGTATCATAAGAAGAATAAGATGTTGTCAAGACATAGTTATGTCTTGGTTTGGTGCAAATGGGGAAAGGAGCAAAGACAAATAATGAGCCCATCTAGCACAGATAATACAAATTGCACAATACTAGGATTTCCTCAGACTAATTTATAAATCGCACTTGTGTCAGAAGCACCCGGGCATTTCTGGGTTGAACGGAGTAGCAGGTGACATCACTGTTGCCCAGGGGATGCCCAGTTGAGGGCTCCTTTCATGTCCCTGGCAGGAGCTGGAGCAAAGAATGGGAGCTCACCCCGCCTCATGGCAGCACTTGGGTCTCAAATGCTGCTTGCTAACCTCCAACCCAACATCCTAACTATGCAAGCCACCATGTTCCAATTTATAAATAATGGGATATCTTAAACTAAAGTGTTAAAGAACATTACCCCAAAGGGAAAATAACCTCCAAGTACTATGGAATCGACTATGATTCTAGACCCACAGTGGGTAACAATATCTGCAATCTGTGTTTGCAGACTCTTAACTATAGGCCTCCTGTGCATAACATCTGACCTAATCTTTTTAAATGCTCTGATTCATTCTTTTCATGTGTCTTAATTACCACCTTTCCTGATGAAGACGTCTGCAGAACTCAAAACATTCAGAGCATTTGGGTTGTTTCTAATGAAGCTGTTGTTCTGGGATTTCTTTCTTTCCATTGGCAAGCATGACTGTCTACTTTTAATAAAAATCTTTTTTAAATAATACTAATAAGAACATTTATTTGTAAAAGCAAGCAAAGAAATATTGCAAATTTTGCAGCTTGATGTGATGTGAATTTTTGTTGCAGCTTTAGGCCCACAGTGGAAATACTTCATGGTTATCAAATAGAATATATCATTTCATTGTTCAGCAGGCAGTGAAATATGAACTGGCTGAACAGGTCTGACAATAACATTATTCAAACTGAATCTTACAAGAAAAAAGACTAGCTAGATTCAAAGGATAAATTGTTTCTACTTTCCAATGGAACATAACATGGATACAGGGCAACATAAACAAGTGTGAATATTTGCCTTAAAGCTGAGTTACTGCTGAATTTATTTGGAGTCAGAGAACAGAAGTAGAAGACAACAGGACTTTATTACCGATGCTGAATTGGTTTTGGTCTTTCAAGTATGTGCCTTTATTTTTTCCCCCTTTTCTTTATTATCAGATTTCAGTAAGCTAATTTAGGGTAATAGAAACCCTCATAAATAACTTGAAACAATAGAGGAAAATCCTTTATCTGTTATCATCTGACTTTAATCTTTGCTCTGTTGTCCACAGAGAAAAAAATATTAAGGTTAAACAAAACAAATATTGTTGAAAGTGATGTTCTGTATTAGCAATGCGGTGCTTACAGTAAAAGTATATGGAGCATCTATAGTAGGGATTTTATTTATTTATTTATTATTAGAGGGATTGTACAAAAGGGTATTCTTGTTATGACCGCCATTTTGCTTCTGTACACTGCGCTTGCATTAGGGACACCATTTTGTGAAGGCAGGAAGATCACATACACAGACCCAGAGACAGGGGAAAGAGCGGGAAAGTAATGAAAGATGATTGATTAATATTCTGTGTGCCAACAAGTGTCACCTTGTGATTGATTGTTACCTGCATATAAATAGAAGTACCTAACTGACCACTATGTGGCACTTCTGAACGCAGCTGCCAGTGTTTCAGACAGTGTTCCACCCAGCAACTTCACTTGGCCAAATAAAGTTCTGTTTGACTTGGAAGCTTCTGCTTGAGTCTCCTGATTTGCCCTCTTGGAACTTCACATTCTTTGGGCAGCTGCTGACCCTTACATTATTAAACTTATGTGCCACCCATTTTGCCAGAGGTGATTCCAGGCAGTTCACAATCATTCAATTAAAATGCAATATAAAACATTAAAATAAGAAATAGTGATCTTAAATTTAACATTTAAATTTAAAATTCAGTTAAAATAAAATTGGCCAGGATAGAGAAGGAGGAAGAAAAGTGTGCATGGGGAGGAGGTGTGGTGTTACCTAATCAAATAGCCACTTCCAAAATGCCACACCCCCATTATGACCCCAGGCCAGTTGGCACAACAGATACTTAGTATATTATAAAAGATAATATTAGAATATGCAAAAGTGTCAAATAAAATAAATGGTGGGAATCATAATCTAAAGATCGATAAAGAAGAAAATTAATGAATTCAAAATAGAAAAGAAAAAAAAATCCACAGGGAGTATATGAAATAGATGGGTATTTGGTTGAGAATAAAGATTTTTTTCCTTTTCAGAGGGGATGGCAAAATAACCCCTAAATCTAGTGGTGAATTTAATATGAATTTAACATGGTTGGGATGAGGCTTAAATTAAATATCCTTTCAAAGGTTCCTTTATATTTACTCATTAATATTAATTTTCTTATACATAGACAAGAAGATCTATGTATGTGCTGAAACTTAGGTTTTTAATCCCTGGAGGAAAAAAGAGGTAGTTATGCTATTTTTTTGTCCAAAAATTATGATGTACACTGAACTACAAATCAGTCAGATTGTTTCAGTTTGATGGTATAGTGGTATTTATAATTTGGTCTTGTTCAATGAAAATGGACTAATGACATGTCAAAATGAAAATGTGGATATATTATATATACTGTATTCATACATTAATGTGAATAATATTTGCAATATAGTAAAATGCAGTGTAAAAGCTCTTTCAGGGCTGTCTTCATTTCTATTTAGTCCATGATCTACTCTGCCACTTGCCACAAGACCTTTCCAATGTCAAGAAGTCCCAGTGTAGAAAGGACCAACAAAAGGTCATTTCTTTTGTTAATCTAGGCAAGCTGCAAAGGAGAATCCAGTCTCAGATTTCTGTTTCTTAAACCAGAGTCTTCTTACCTAATACCTGCAAGGTTGTTTTCTAGATTGTATTGTAATGATCCTAGACAAGGATGGGCAACAAGATATCTATGGGCTTCATCTTGCCCCAGGGTTTAGTGTTCTCTCAGATCTTCCTACTCATCTGCAGCAGTGTCATTTTTCTACAGCTGTCATCTACTCAGAAATTTATGTTGACCAGAATCCAGCATATGGAACAGCATCTAGGAATGATGTGAAATCAAAAGAACACCAAAAACATATCCAAAAGTTTTCTTTCAAATACTTATTGTAAAAAAGCTACAGGAATTAAGTGCATGGGGCAGTCTGTGCTGCATAAAGATCCTGAGGATTACAATACTCAACATCACAAGGTACTTCTTAAAATGTGTCTCTCCTCCAAAAACTGGACATACAGTACTTAGATACTTGTTATTTAAGAGTGCAGAGAAGGGCAACAAAGATGATTAGGGGACTGGAGGCTAAAGCATATCAGGAACGTTTGCTGGAATTGGGTATGTCTAGTTTAATGAAAAGAAGGACTAGGGGTGACATGATAGCAGTATTCCAATATCTCAGGGGTTGCCACAAAGAAGAGGGAGTCAAGCTATTCTCCAAGGCGCCTGAGGGCAGGACAAGAAGTAATAGATGGAAACTAGTCAAGGAGAGAAGCAACCTGGAACTAAGGAGAAACTTCCTGACCGTTAGAACAATAAACCAGTGGAACAACCTGCCTCCAGAAGCGGTGAATGCTCCAACACTGGAAGTTTTTAAGAAGAGACTGGACAGCCATTTGTCCGAAATGGTATAGGGTTTCCTGCCTGAGCAGGGGGTTGGACTCGATGACCTCCAAGGTCCTTCCAACTTTATTATTAGTATTATTGTTGTTGTTGTTGTTGTTGTTGTTGTTGTTGTTGTTGTTGTTGTTATTATTATTATTATTATTATTATCCATAATAAGAAGTTCAGGATCAGTGTGTCCCTAATGATTACTTTCTTTAGGTAAGGATGGTAATCCAGTAGTGGAAAAGGACTGACTTCCATCAATTCAATTGTTACCGTGTAGTCTGGTTTCACTATCATTTGTAAAGATTGTGCTAATGCAGGGGTGTCAAACTCGCAACGTCACATGACGTGTCGCGACATATCGCAACTTTTTTGCCATTGCCGGCAATGGGGTGGGCGCGGTTTCACTATGATGCATCCGGCCCATGGGCTGGCAGTTTGACACCCCTATGCTAATGGATAAGAACCAATCCAAAGTCTGAACACTAGATCCAAGCCAGAATTGTCATGAAATGCAAAAAGTGATGAATTTTCTAAGTAAAACTGAATCAAGCCTTAATACTTATATTAGATCTGAATTTATTTTCTTTTTTTATTTTTATTTTATTTTTATATTTCTTCTCCCATGATCTACCATCTTATATAAATAAATATTTGGATATACTATGTGGGTATAAGAGCAAAAGATATTGCTTTAACATTAAAAAATGTAATTACAAAAGTTACTGATTTTATTACTGAGGTAACCATTAATTATGAACTAGTTTAGTTTTTGAAACAGGAAGCTTTTCAGCTAATACTTTGGTAACAGAAAATTTTCAGTTGCATATGACAGATTAAACTCAGAAACAGAATACTGATTAATTTCATTGTTTCAGGCAAATTCTGAGAGCCTTATGACTATTGACTGTAATGATGGTGATGATAATAAGAATAAGAATAAGAATAAGAATAAGAATAAGAATAAGAATAAGAATAAGAATAAGAATAAGAATAAGAATAAGAATAAGAATAAGAATAAGAATAAGAATAAGAATAAGAATAAGAATAAAATTAATAAAGTTGAAAGGGACCTTAGAGGTCATCTAGTCCAACTCCCTGCACAGGCAGGAAACCCTATACTATTTCAGACAAATGGCTGTCCAGTCTCTTCTTAAAAACTTCCAGTGTTGAAGCATCAGGGCTTTTTTTGTCATAGAACGCATGGAACGACGTTCCGGCACCTTTTTTTGCACGGAAGAACCAGTTCCTTCTAAGCTGCCAGCGCGAGTACAGGTATGGCTGCAGAGCGATTTTGCAGCCCCCCAGTGGCCTGATCCGGGCTCTGGAAGCCTTTTCCAAGCCTCTGGAGCCCGGATCCATGGCTGCGGAGTGATTTTGCAGTCCCCCAGCGGCCCGATCTGGGCTCCGGAGGTCTTTTCCAGGCCTCCGGAGCCTGAATCGGGCCGCTGGGGGGACGCAAAATCACTCTCTAAAGCGGTTTCTTCTCCCCCCACTCTGTAAATGGCTTTCGACTGGAGCCAGAGCTGTGCGTGAGGTTTTTTTTTTGTTTTTTTTACAAAAACAGCTTCTGGAGGCAGGTTGTTCCACTGATTAATTGTTCTAACTATCAGGAAATTTCTCCTTAGTTCTAGGTTGCTTCTCTCTTTGGTTAGTTTCTATCCATTGGTTCTTGTCTTCCCTTCAGGCGCTTTGGAGAATAGCTTGACTTCCTCTTCTTTGTGGCAGCCCCTGAGATATTGGAACACTGCTTTCATGTCCCCCCTCGTCCTTCTCTTCATTAAACTAGACATACCCAATTCCAGCAACCGTTCCTAGACATACCCAATTCCAGCAACGTTTTAGCCTCCAGTCCCCTAATCATCTTTGTTGCTCTTCTTTGTAGTCTTTCTAGAGTCTCAAAATCTTTTTTACATCGTGGTGACCAAAACTGGATGCAGTGTTCCAAGTATGGCCTTACCAAGGCATTGTAAAGTGGTATTAACACTTCACGTGATCTTGATTCTATCCCTCTGTTAATGCAGCCTAGCACTGTGTTGGCTTTTTTGGCAGCTGCAGCATATTGCTGGCTCATATTTAAGTGATTGTCCACTAGGACTCCGAGATCCCTCTCACAGTTACTACTATTGAGCAAGGTACCACCTATACTATACCTGTGCATTTGATTTTTCTTGCCTAAATGTAGAGCCTTACCTTTTTCACCATTGAATTTCATTTTGTTAGATAGCGCCCAATGTCCAAGTCTGTCAAGATCCTTCTGTATCTTAATCCTATCTTCCAGAATGTTGGCTATTCCTGCCAGCTTGGTGTCGTCTACAAATTGGATGGGTTCCCCTCTATCCCCTCATCTAAATCATTGATGAAGATGTTGAAGAGCACTGGGCCCATAACAGAGCCCTGGGGCACCCCACTACACACTTCCATCCATGTAGATGCAGTTCCATTGAGGACCACATGCTGAGTACGGCCGATCAGCCAGCTACGAATCTATCTGATGGTGATGCTGTCTAACCCACATTTTTCTATCTTATCAAGTAATAGGTTGTGATCTACTTTATCAAATGCCTTACTGAAGTCTAAGTAAATTATATCCACATCATTTCTCTGGTCCACTAATTTTTTCACTTAGTCAAAGAATGCAATAAGATTTGTCTGGCATGATCTGTTTTTGACAAATTCATGTTGGCTTTTGGTAATGACTTTGTTTGCCTCTAGGTTTTCGCTGATTCATTGCTTGATTATCTTTTCCAGAATCTTCCCAGGTATTGAGGTCAGGCTGATAGGTCTCTAGTTTCCTGGATCCATTTTTTTTCTTTTTTGAAGATGGGAACTACATCAGCTCTTTTCCAGTCCTGTGGTAGTTCCCCAGTGCTCCAGGATCTTTGAAAGATACAGTTCAATGGTTCTGAGATCACATCTGCCAGTTCCTCAGAACCTTGGGGTGTAATCCATCTGGTCCTGGTGATTTGAACTCGTCTAGGCTGGACAGGTGCTTACTTACTTACTTACCATTTCCATGCTTATCTTAACTTGTGTTCCTAATCTGTTTTTTACAGTACTGTTTTTGATAGGCTGGACTGTTTTTTCCCTTTTTGTGTAAAGACAGATGCAAAAAATGAGTTAAATAGTTCTGCTTCCTCCCTGTTGCTTGTCACCTTTTTGCCACTTTCTTCCACTAATGGACCAATCATTTCCTTAAGTTTTTTTTTTTACATGTTGATGATTAACATGTTTTCATAGGCATTAAATAAATTATATGTTTTATATATTTTCTCTGATGACTGCACTGAAATCCACTTGATGCTAATTAAGTTAATTATGTAAGACTGAAACTTGCTGAAAAGCTTCAATACTGGTTAGTCCAGTACCATGTCAAATAAATGAAGAGGAGGAAGAAAAATGTTTCATTAAAATTTCCTTTTTAATGTTTCTTTCTTTCCACATTCTATTTAGTATTATAAGTGAACAAAGTCTACAAAGTCAAATTGTTTAATCTCACCCAGAAAATTATAAAGTTCTGGATATTTATCTCAAATTTCTTTTTTTACAACAGTATATGTTTTATAGAGGTGAATGTGTCCATTCGCTTCATTCACACTGATTAATTTGAAATAACTGTTATAACATGGCAGGGATTTTGCTATTGTTTAAATTTTCATTTTGGAATTTGAATTTTATTAGAATTTTTTTAGATTAAATCAAGGGTGCCAGCAGGGAAAAATATTCAAGATGGCAGCCGTAACCATGTGGTCAAAGTCGCTCCTTTACAGTGACATAATTTTCCTGGCTAGTTTTTTTTTTTTACTAGTTGAATTAGATTTTGCCATGTAAATTAGTGGTTTCCAACCTTTTCTTTTAAGCAGACCAGGACATTGCTGAAAAAGTTTTTGAGGGCAAAATATGGGAACACTGATTCACCCACCATCGCTTAATCACCTCTGGAAATGGGTTGTAAATTGTTTTTTGGACACTAAGAACCTTCAGAAGGACATGTTTCATATACTGGGTGACTCCTTCACTGAAAAAAGTGTCCTGTAAGTTTAAAAACCTCATGAATTTTTAAATTTGGAAATAAGCGGTAAAGCGGTGATTAGAATGTTGATTTTTGGAAATTATAGACAGATTACAGGGGCAGATTGCCCATAAATAATATTTTTAAATTCATTATAAGAATCTTTCATATGGGTTGTTTAAAATCCTATAAAAATACAATAATTTGAATCTAAGTGTAAGAATTTTTTCTTTGGGAAAATGTTGGGGATTAGAGACAAACATGATAAGAGGAGAACTTGAAGGTTGGTAACTAGAGGTAATGAGAAAGAGATAAAGATTATAATTAAAGGAAACTCACTAATACATTATGGAACAAAATATTTTAATTTTGGAAGAATTGAATTGAATTTGTTAACAGTATACTCAAGACTTTTTCTCAAGATAATCTGCTATTATAAAAATGAGTTTAAAAGAGATAGCAAAAAATATAACTGAGAATCAGGCTGTTTTGGATATAGATTTATAAATGACAGGCTACAAGAATGATTTTGAACAGATGATACACAGGACTTACAAATTAAACCAGCTGATTTTTAATGGGTAAAAGGAATACACAAAACAATAACTCAGAAGAGTGACTTTTGGATATATGGATTTCAGTTAAGAGTGACTTAAACAACTTCCTTGTTTTAGACTTACAAAAGAGAGGTGTTGTATTTATAAAAGAATTCTTGAAAAAAATAAAGAGAGAATGAAAAGAAATAAGCTTTTGGAACATTACTTAAAAGGTATAAACATCAAAGGTTTTTTTAAAAAAAAATATGATTTAGGTTCTATAGACTATATATATATATATATATATTGAAATACCATCCTGTTTATGCTGCTTTCTGTTTCTTAGATTTTAAAATGTTGCAACCTGAACTGAACCCATGGGAAAGAAAACTCATTTTTGCTCTGCACTACAGACAGGCTGTCAGTCAACCTAGAGTGATGTTATCATGAACCACAAATGAATACCAGGGAGACTACATTTTACCATCTAGCTTAAAGCAGGCTGAGCATAAAAAGAAATTTAAAGAAGATCCTGGCTGATAACGCTAGGCAGCTTCCAAGAAGAAGATGCAGGGTGGAGATTCTCAAAAATAAGAACTGTGGCTAATTACAAGCTGAATAGAAGTCAGCAGTGCAATCTGACTACATACGTATACAGGCAGTCCTCTGAGCCCAAAAATTCTGTGGCTAAGAGACATTTGTTAAGTGAGTTTTGCCCCATTTTATGACCTTTCTTGCCACAGTTGTTAAGTGAATCACTGCAGCTGACAAGTTAGTAACATGATTGTTAAGTGAATCTAGCTTCTCCATTGATTTCGCTTGTCGAAAGGTTGCAAAAAGGAAGTCACATGACCTTGGAACACAGCAACGGTCATAAGTATGTGTCATTTGCCAAGCATGTACATTTTGATCACATGATCATGGGGATGCTACAAAAGTCATAAGTGTGAAAAATGGTCATAAGTCATTTTGTTCAGTGCCGTCGTAACTTTGAACGGTCCCTAAACGAACTGTTGTAAGTTGAGGAAAACCTGTATATAATTCTAGAGTGTGTCAATAGCAGTGCAATTTCCAGATCAAGGAAAATTCCACTATATTCTACATTCCTCAGAAAATCACCTTGAGTTCCTTGCCTAGCTATGGGCATCAAAAGCAGAAATTTTAAGAGAGTTTCAGATAAACTGGAATGGATTCAGTGTATGGTTAAAAAAAAAAAAAGGTGGCTGCAGTGGTACAACTGAAACTGTGCCTATTTATTGAGGGACTCAAAAGTTTTACAATGAGAGGTTGAGATGATTGGATGGTAAAAGTAAAATGAAACAAGAGAGTGCTTGTTAAGTGCCTGAAGGGATGTCACTTAACTGTCACTTTGGGGGCAACCTGCATCGTGGTATATTTGCTACTACTGAATGAGGTCATGCAGAGCTATTTTGATTGCAGCCACTAATCTTCTGCAATGACTCAGTTCCAACCCAAATCAATAAATATAAATAAATAATGCAGAGGGTTTCTTTCAGTTTAATAAACGTATAGGGAAAAAAATAGGTTTTACTATGTGTGTTAACTGCAAAAATATCTATAAATGTTAGATCTGTTTTCTGTATAGTCCTAAAGAATATGTTTTTTATCTGCCTACTGAAATAGGATATAATCTTATCTTAATCTTACATAATTAGACGTAATTGCACTCAAAGAAAGTTGCTTGTAAGTTTTTTTTTTCTCTTTTGGCTTAGGAGGAGAAGTTAGCACTTTTCTAAAAAAAACAAAAACTAAACAAATCACAGTGAAAATATGTAGAAAGAAAGTTTTTTTTTTCCTTTCTGTACCTCTTTATCCAAAAGTTATTCATGAGCCAAACTGGAAGAAAGGTGTCAGTTGACATAATAAATGCAAGATGGTGGGTAAAATTGAATGCATAATATATACAAGGAAATTTGATAGTGACATGGGCGTGAATGAGAGGTTTGCAAAAGATGGCATCTCAAGTATTTCATAGGGACAGACAATAGTGCAATCTTCTCCAAACCCTCAAATAATAAATTGAGCACAACCATCTCAATCATTAAATCTCTGCTTTTCCAAATATGGCTTCCTCTTTGGGCTAGTGCCTTAAATCAAGAGCCTAAGTTTTCCAACCATCAAGAAAGTGTGTGCACTTCTTTCTCTTCCACTGGTGAACTTGCAAGAAGTACGTTAAGTTTTTTGTTTCTGTTTGGATAAAATTCATGATAAATCCAAGCCTGACAAGCAGTGGTTGATGTTAACTATGATTTGGCCCCAAGCATCTGTTTCATATCCAGTAGAAAGCAGGACTGAAGCTGTTTTTTCCACTAGTATATAAACTTGGTGCAAGATAATATCTACGGTGTTCTATCAAAAGACACCAGCACAGTCAGTGAAAGAAAGACAGTGTCCCTGTTTGCAAATATAGCGTGTTTTCCAATTAAAATCATAATCCTCTTTGACTATGGTTCAGAAAGTTTGCCTTGATTAATAAAAACTTGGTACGTTGATGGTCTCTCAAGTTGAGAGGTAAAAAGTAACATAGATAGACTTTGTCCCTTCCCACTTGGCTAATTATTCCATAATCTGTCCAGCTGTTATAGTAAAGCAGTGTATACCAAGTAGGTGCCACTGTTTCTTCCTGGTGCATTGAAATTTGGAGGAGAAATGAATATGCCAGTTCTGGAACTATTGTAGAGAAAGCATAGGATTGGATGACAAAGTTGTAAAACTGCTTAATCTATGCTTATCTATCCCCTTGACATTTTGACCCCACCATTCCATTAAAAATATGATTTCCTAAGAACTGGAAGCATCATTTACTTTTTTCAGATCTAAATCAGAAGCTATATTTTTAGAAGGAATTTGGGGGGGGGATTAATATGTCTGAATGTTAAGTAAAATTAGCAGAAAGGTACTTGCAATTTTCCATTGTATTATTTGGTATTTCCCTGAATAAATAAATTAATAAATACATAAAGGCTTTACAGGTCTAAAAAAAAAATTAGTTGTATCTGGTATCAGCTAATCTGAACATATTTTTTTATTCATTTGTTCGTTTACAAAAAAACCCCTTCAAATGACAATGGCATGATAATATGCTAAATGGATTATAACTCAAAATGTATTTGTAATGACACAACATAATCTCGGTTGATAGCATTTATCTACATATAGATTTTAAAAATTCACACCTTTAAGAGCAGGAGGCAAACACCAATACGATGAAAACTCTTTAAGTCCAGCTTGACTCCTGGGGACTGTGTGGATGTGTGGATGTGTCCAGGTGGTCTTCTTGATAGGAACAGATACAATTTTGTTAAGTCTTCAGCCAAGATCCCCTAGGGCGGCCCTAGGAAGTGCTACCTGTTGTGACCAAACACTGAATATACCTGCTGTGACCAAACACTGAATATACCAAGTAAATCCATCTTGAAACTGTTAGGTATGTGGCACAGAAGCATTCTGCAAAGGGTTCTCTCTCTCTCTCTCTCTCTCTCTCTCTCTCTCTCTCTCTCTCTCTCTCTCTCTCTCTCTCTCTCCCTCTCTCCCTCTCTCTCTCTCTCTCTCTCACACACACACACACACACAAACACACACACACTGTAATAAAATGGGTTGCAGAAGTTATTAATTTCCTCATTATTTGCTTTTCAAAGGATAGTGGTGATGTTATTGGGAAAATATGTTAATAACCTCAACATTTTATGGTTTTTTTAGTAAACATTTAGAAGCAATGGTTCTGTTTCTGAACACAAGCAGGAATCAGCAAAAGGCAGAGGTCTGAAATAAAAGAAACAACTCTGAACAAGAGGATTTTTACTTAATAGCATTGTCTCAAACACACATATTTAATACCATTGGTAGCAATTTACACAGTATATAATATCATGCCATGGTATCGTGTATTATTGTCCCATGTGTCATTTTAAAATCCTTCATTGCACAGAACTAATTCTGGCAATAGGGGACAAAAAGTAAAATCCTGTTAGCCTTTCTTGTCAGCACATGATTCCTGATCAGTAAAGTTCACCTGAGGCATTTGAAGTGATGACAAGTCAGGTTATGGCATAAAAATTCCTCATGCCCTCTTTTGTTATCAACAGTATAATTATGTCTCAACAAGAGGATTTAATCTAAAGCTGTGGAGAGTCAGTGAGTTAATTATTTTAAAGAAAAATCAGGTTAGTGTACTGTCAGAGTATAATGCTCCAGGCTGCCACAAAGGCATGAATTTGAAACGTGGTGGTAGCGTATTACCCACCTTAGACTAAGCCTGTTCCAAAAGTAAAACTCATTTGGATGATGACAAACCTTCTAAAACAACCTTCTCCAACTAGGTAACCATCACTCCCAGGCAATGCAGAAACTGCTTTTTTAACACACATCAATGTTTTCCTGTTAAAGAATGTGTTTACAAACACCACCACCATACCTCTCGAATGAATAGTTGCCATTATCATCAAATACCTATTAGGAGGAGCCTTGGTGACGCAGTGATTAGAATGCAGTTTTGCAGGCTAACTCTTCCCACAGCCAGGAGTCTGATCCTGACTGGGCTCAAGGTTGACTCAGGCTTCCTTCCTTCCAAGGTCAGTAAAATGAGAACTCAGATTGTTGGGGGCAATATACTGACACTGTAAATTGCTCAGAGAATGCTGTAAAGCACTATGGGGTGATATATAAGTCTAAGAGCTATTGCTATTGCTATCAATGGTCGTTCTTTTTCCTTTCCTTCTGCTGTGGATTAGAGAATTATTAGGGAAGGTCAGGTGATACTGTGTCCCCCCGAAAGTAAGACCTACCCTGAAAATAAGCGCTAGCTTGATTTTTGGAGATGGGCCTAATATAAGCCCTACCCCAAAAATAAGCCCTTGTTTGGGGGCAAGGCGCATGCCTAAAAATCAAACTAAGGTGGGGGTGGGGGGTGGAGCTGCCACATGCACCCCACACCCACTTACCATTGCAGCCAAGCCTCCCATGAATCGACACTTGCCCAGCTTTCCCAGCCCACTTCTTCTGCGGCTGCTTGTTGCCGCTCATGTGTCGCCCGCGGCCTCCATTTTGGCTTCAGAGGCCTTCTGGAAAGGCCTCTGCAGCTGAGAACTGAGCCACAATAGCTCGGTTCTCAGCTGCAGAGGCCTTTCCGGAAAACCTCTGAAGGCAAAATGGAGGCCGGGGGCGATGCGCACGAGCAGCAGCAAGCGGCCACAGAAGAAGTGGGCCAGCTGATCGGGGCTGTTGGTGCAGCCGCCGCGAGGTGAGACTATGGAAAAGACACCCCCCAAAATAAGACCTCTTTTGGAGGCAAAAAAAAAGACTGGGTCTTATTTTTGGGAAAACACGGTATGCCCAGGGACGGTAGTAGTTTACCACTGAGCTTTAGTCTGTCTCCTAGCCTCCACCCTGTACCCACTTATCACTCCTATTACACATCAGTGGTAATTCCAGGTTCAGACGACTGAAAAATAAATAAATAAATAAATAAATAAATAACCTTTATTGTCATTTTTTTATATTGTGGGCACAATGGCACACATAAAATAATGAAATTTAGTTGCCCGCTCTCAAAGTGAAACATATACATGACACACACCTAAACATACTATGTACAACATATATATAGACCCACATCCCTACATATACATAGCAAATAAATATTAAATACTGTCCATCTTGAATATATAACGCAAGGAGGAAGTTTGAGAGTTCGCAAGGTTAATGCTGTATGGAATGAAACTATGGCTGAATCTGGATGTTCTGCTACGGAAAAAGTCAGGATGCTTTAAGAAATAGCAAAGAGAAGCTACACTTCTGCCAAATCTGAAGCACTCTGTTGACTCATTTTGAAAGCATGTACAATTTTAACAGTCCTTCTTTGCTTAGTCACACCTCATCCGTTTAGTAACAAGACTTTGGCTGAGTGAGGTCTGTAAGAATGTTAATCTTAAAAACAAACAAAGCTCTACTTGTGGTTGGAAAAGTCGTTCTCCATGCAATGTTTGCATCTGAAAAAAATTAAAGCAATGCTACGTATGCAATAAGCCATCTAGGAAACCTAGATGGGCACTCATCAAAATACAACCTCATGAGGGGTTAGCAGATATCCAGGAAAAAGAGGGCACCTTCTCCTCTGTATCCTCCTCCCCTTTGTCCAGCTTTTTGAGTTCCTTGTTTACTTTTATTTTGGACTGTTTCACAGCAATAGTCATTTAAACTACTTGTGTATTGTGATCTTCCAAATTGTCTCCTACTTTCTCTCCCTCAGCCATTGACAGATTAATAACCTAGATTTACCTTATTTAATGTATTTCCTGATTCCAGCAATCAGCTTCAGTCCAGCCCCTTCAAATGAATGATCACTATAGTGCTCACATGATTCACTATACATTTCTATGGTGAAATTTGGAAAGCATGTCATCAATTCTATATTATCACTAATATGTGTTCTTGAAAATACAGATTTGTTGGAAAAATATTGTAATTGAAAATCTTATTTCGGATGCTTGAAAAAATATTTTAATATATATGTACATTGAAGTACTTTGCTGTTTTTTTGCTATGGTTTTTGTCACAGATGCCAAGAAAGTGAGTGTACTCTTCTCCATACCCCCCCTTTGTTATACTTTCTAATTGCCCATGTGTTTCTTTGCCTGTTCAACTACCTAGTAACCCTCATCATACAGGATACATGTGTTCACGCATGTTCATGTGGGGCTGCAGTGCTCCAAGTTGATTTGATATTTGTTCTCAGGTTACCCTACTAAACAAAAGGAACTGTACCTACCATAAAGTACTATCTGTATTCTTGATTAAATGCAATGGTAGCTGGAAAGTGTGCAACAAATAGTGTGAAGTAAGAGGTATGAACCTATATATGTGTTAGGTTCATACCTCTGGCATAATAACTGGATGGTCCAGCTAAAAATGAAGCCCTGATTTTTATTTCTTGTGCATTGACTTAACCTATACAATTAAACACTTTTTGGTGAGGTGTCAAAAATGAAGTCTCTCTCTTTTTCTCCTGTTTCCAAACAGGAGAAATGCTTTCAAGAATCAATACTCATATTAACTGCTTACACTGAAGTTAATTAGTAAGGAACTAGTAAGCTTCAAGATGTCACTGTGAAAACTGCAGAGCACACAGGTCTGTAAATTTAATACAGGTAGTCCTCAACTTACATACAACAGTTCCTTTAGTGACCATTCAAAGTTACAAAGGCACTGAAAATAGTGACTTATGACCATTTTTCACACTTACGACAGTTGCAGCATTCCCCATGGTCATGTGATCAAAATTTAGACACTTGGAAACTGACTCATATTTATGATGGCTGCAATGTCCCAGGGTCATGTGATCCTCTTTTGTGAGTTTCTGACAGGCAAAGTCAATGGGGAAGCCTGATTCACTTAATAACCGTGTTACTAATTTAACAACTGCTGTGATGCCCTTAAACAACTGTGACAAGAAAGGTAGTAAAATGGGGCAAAATTCACTTAACAACTATATTGCTTAGCAACAGAAATTTTGGGTTCAAATGTGGTCTTAAGTCAAGGACCACCTGTACTGATATTCTAAAACCAAATCAATTGCATAGTGACCTACCTAATAATCTTTTCATCTCCACTTACAACAAGGCCAGGGATATTTTTACTAATTAATGAAACGTACATGTGCCAATGCTCAGCTGCAATCTTATACAAGCTCTCTAGTCGGGGATTACTTCTGTTATATTTGCATTTCAATTTCAGTAAGTCCATTCACACCTTAGCCACCCAGTGTACACATATGTTTGCTCAGATGGCTTGTAAACCATGCACTAAAGCCACAAAACTCTAAAACAGAACTGAGCTCAACTAAAAGCAACAGAAATACAGCCGGAATTTGGTATTAACATCTCCACCCAAACCACCTATGGCAGTTGCTCACATTTTTCACCTCTCCATCACAAGTTTTAATCAACCAGAAGCAAATTCAGTCTAACACTCAAAAAGAGAATAGTAATATTTGCCTCCCCATAAGTTCTGAAAGACAGCCAGTTTGATATAGTGGTTAAGGCACTATACTAGAAACTGGAAAACTGTGAGTTCTTGCCCTGCCTTAGGCACAAAACCATCAGGGTGAGCTTGGGCCAGTCACTCTCAGCCCTAGGAAGAAAGCAATGGCAAATCACTTCTGAAAATGTTGCCAAGAAAACTGCACAGCTAAAACAGGGGTGCAACTACTTTATAAGTGCAACTTCTCCCTAACCAAATATTTTCTACATCTGCATGTTTTATTTCATGCAGAACACAAGCACCAACAGGCAAGGATTATTTGAAATAGCCTTTATCAAAACTATCACTATTGTGTGGAGACTGCAGGTATGTCAGCTTGGTTCAGTTTGACCTTTTTTCTGTGGAATCCCAAGATAGTTGAGTGAGATTATAGGGAGATTAAACGCAACCAGTCCACATGTTGGAACTAGCTTTTCATTTCTGAGCATTGTGATGAAAGATGTTCAAGTTAATTTCTCCACATTCTTCTAGGGAAGGGGATGTTGAATTGCTAATAGTCAGGACCCAGTTAGCTATCCACACATGGATTTCTTTTTGGGAGTGGAACTGATCTATTCAAAACAAGGTACCATGTGCTTAGGCAGACCTGAAAAAGCATCTACATTTATAGTGGACAAATTTTCTAATCCAATTTTATCTACCCAATCCTGGCAGGAGCTCTCCAAGAAGGTCAAATTGTCTCTTGGCCCTGCAAGAGTAAGCACTTTTTATGTTGGGGAATGAATGTGAGATTTTCCGCATGTAAAATTTGTACTCTGCCACAAATATGAGGGCATCACCTCTCACAACTGTGACTATATGATACTATTGCTATCATCCTTGCTTATGACAGAGCATGGATCTATAGCCTCATTTCTAACAGAAGAACAGAGTTAGAAGGGACCCTGGAGATCTTCAGGTCCAACCCCCTACTCAAGCAGGAAACCCTATAACATTTCAGACAAACAGTTGTCCAATCTCTTCTTAAAAACCTCCAGAGCACCCACAACTTCTGGAGGCAAGTTGTTCCACTGATTAATTCTCCTAACTGACCAGAAATTTAACTATTGTTTCAATTACATTTTCCCTCTTTTCAAGATTTTAGAGCTTTGCAAGATTTTAGGGCTTAGACGTTCTCTGTTTCAAGACATGCAAGTTTCATTACTTTCTTCAAATTTTATGGGAAAGACTCCTGGGTGGGGAAAGAGGTGAAAGCAATAGCATGGAAATATAGTAGAAAAGGGTTTTGGTAGAGCAGGGACTTCATGGGGGGTTTTCAACAAAGTCAATATGGAGGTTGTAATTGCATGATCAAAGCCCTGATGCAGGAGAAGTGGAGACAGAGCTGGTGGACAGAGTTAAGGGCATCATCAGCTTAGAATTGTTACATTCCCATAAATCCAACCATTCTTGAATCCTTATCTGGCATCAATTTAATATTGAACTTTAGTTGACTAGATTGCTGTGTATAGGCCTGAGCAATAAATCTTTTGAGCTGCAATTTAACCTACAGCTCTAATCCTTCACACCTGACACCCATCCTTTTTGTGTGTGTCACATTAAAAAATTGGCTGAGGTTTTAATTGCCTGGTGGAAGCCACTATGTTGACACTCCTTTGGAAGGGCATGTTTGTAACGTGGTGCGGAAATGATCTTAGGTGCACATAATGAAATAATCTTGTTAATTTTGCATTTTTGAAAGATATAGTAAACAGAAGGAAGTAATTATGTGTATTTAGATCTTTGATTTGAAAAACCCAAGTGTGTGTATAAAAGAGCTACACTGCAATATACCACATGCTAGAGGACCAGGACATAAATTACAATGAGAAGTTACTCATAACTGGCACATCAGATGAATGGGCTGTTACCTGTTCCTCAACTTAGGAGTTGTGAGTTCAGAAGGGCTTCCAAACTGTACACCAAAATTCATTCAATTCATCCCCCAAACAAAGAAAAACCTACAAATACCAACTGCTCAAGTAGCAAATAAAAACAACTTTCCCTATCCTGGAGAAAAGAAAGCAATGCAGTAACATTATATATAAGTGATACTCTGGATAATATTATTGTCAATTTTGCACAGGATGCATAATATGATGTTCTGATGTTTCTTAAATACTCTTTTTTGCTATAGTGATTTTAATATAATGGCTTAACAATAGTAGAGTATTTCCCTAATACCTGCTTTACAATAAAGAAAGAATTTAATTGAGGACCATCTCAGATCGTAATTACTTTTCATTTCCACAGCATTCTGAATATCCAGGGTTCATTAAAACCTTCTTTAAAAACAAAAAGGCACTTACTTTTACTGCATCCTTTAAATGTTTCTGGCTCTTACAAAATAATCAGAATCTTATTCTCTGTGTATTGCTAAGGCCTGAGATATATATGGAAAAGAGTCACCAAGTGCAAAGCATTTTCACAATACATATTGATGTATAAAATATTTATGTTTCCTCCTCTTTCAAATCTCTGATTGTCTGAACTGAATACTGATTGCATGATACTATATGGGAGTTTATTGAGAAAATGTTTTCTGAACAAAAGAACTTTTTGGCTTTTAGTATAGGAAAAAACAAGCCCAGTCTACATGTTCTCTTATGCATTGCATTATTGCTTAATTTACACCTTTCAGTTGTTTTTTGTAAATTGGCTTAAGCATAATGTATGATGGTAACTGCAGTGTGATTGGTAAGAAACAGGGAAATTATTCTGATCTGCTAGATCAGGGGTGTCAAACTGCCGGCCCATGGGCTGGATGCATCACGCGGAAGCCGCGCCCACCCCATTGCCGGCAATGGTAAAACAGTCCCGATACGTTGCGCAACATCACGTGACATCGTGAGTTTGACATGTCTGCTCTAGATAACAGGTCCCTGGGCCTGCCGGCAATGATATCAACCAATAAGACACTTAGATATTTCCAGCATTATTACATAAGAGCATTAATATGTTTAAAGCTGCACATAACATGAACAGAATTGCAATAGTGGTGAATATCTGTAGCTAGGGTGTAGGATGAGGGTGAAGGTTCATTCTCCAAGCTTGTGGGTTGGTTTCTGAATGTTTTGTTACCAGGCTAGGTAACATCATCTTGAGTAACAAGACTTTCACTGATGACTCACACCTGACCCATCACAAGACCCTCACATGACATCCCTACACCTGAAGCCCTTATTAATAGAAGAACACTGACACTGAACATCCCCTAAACTCTGTTGAAGATGTAACCTAGCCTGGTAATGAAACGTTTGGAAACCAACCCACAAACGCGGAGAATGAACCTTCACCCTCATGAACAGAATTGTTAAAGATGCATCCATTAATCTTTGTATCACATCTAATTAGTTCATACATAGGAGAGATGGACGGTTTCTAAATGTTAAGAGAGAACTATTAGAAATGAGGTGAGAACTCCAATTAGATCAACATTTTCTCTTTGACGTAGTCACTTTCTGGTCATTATAGGCATGTTTGATCATTCAACTTTAGTGAGTTCAATGCCTCTTGACATCATTGAATGCTGCTGATTTATATCAAGTCAGCCTCCTTTGATGAAAAGGTTAACAACTATACTACCACATCCAAGCACTGTCTGTTCCCACTTATAATTAACTCAGGTAAGAATAAAGGTGATGTTAACCTCGAAAATAGCAGGGGAGAGGGACATTAAGAACAAAGCACCATTGGAAATTAAAATATGAAATTAAAAGCTGGTAGGCATGCGTACTTGCATGGTCATATCAGATTGTTTTCTTTTATTTTCAGTATCTCTTTACTCACTGCTCTGTTTTGGACAATAGACCAATCAATTCGAAGAAAGAAAGAAAGAAAGAAAGAAAGAAAGAAAGAAAGAAAGAAAGAAAGAAAGAAAGAAAGAAAGAAAGAAAGAAAGAAAGAAAGAAAGAAAGAAAGAAAGAAAGACATTTGGTTTGTATAAAGACACAATAGTTAAAGGAATATATAAACATATATAACCAATATATCTTGAGAACAGCTCTTTGTAACTTCATTCTCTGAAATACTGAGGGTAAGAGAGACAGTTATTTTATTTGAACATTAATATTATATATATTAATAATACTTAATAGAACATAGAACAAATGAAGTACTGACTTTAGAAAAGGAAAATTATCTTGTGAAGACTTGCTGACTCGTGTTGATTAAAGTTTATTAAAGTTTTACAGTTTTGCTGAGTGGGTTTTTTTGCTGGTAACATGTAGTTAATATAAACAATCCCATATGTGATACTACATAAATTAGCAACCAGTTTAAATAACTTGCATATAAAAATGTTGAACCATGTTAATGAGGGATTTCAAAAGAAGCAGCATGAAAAAGAATTATAACAAAGAAAATAAGATCATTATATTAAGTGAAGGAATGACAAAGTAGACTTTCTCTAAAGCAAAAGCACCAGACTATGTATCTCAAATCAGGGATTATTCAAAATTGAAGCCCATGTCCTAGGGTTAGGGATAGGTGATTTAAGAAAGGCCAGTGCTCATTAGGTTGTGGCACATTTTTATGTATACAAGACTCAAAGTCAAGCTCTGGCATTTACAAAGGAAGGAATTTAAGATGGCTGAGCTCTGAAAAACTATACCTTTAAAATGAAGCAACTGGGCATTGCATGACTGATTGGTTATTTACATTTTAATTGTTAAATAGGAAAGTGGATCTCTGAATTAATACTATAGCAAAAAGAGACAAGATTTAATTTATTATTCCCTAATGCAACCCTAACCTAGATTATGTATCACAACAGCTATATTTTTACTGGATCTATATATACCAACTTGGAATGACTCTTGGTAACTTTGGTTGTCTTGAGTATAAAGCATGTTATTTTTCTCAAATCAGTTTAATTGCCATTTACTGAAGCTAGAGCTACCATATCTGCATGGTAAAGTGCCAGATGATCACTAGAGAGCAACATAGTATTTTCTGTATCTCTCTGTTATCCTGATTTTTGCATCTGAGGTACCATGTGATAGCCTTAATTAATCCTATCTGTCAGTCAGTGAAATGTTTAAGATCAAAAGAAAAAAGAAAAAGCATCTGCACTGGAAAGAGATTAAAACTTCAGAAAGAGTTGGCCTTTTTTGCAGGAATACAAACAGTGGTCCTGTAAATAAGCATACAAAACAATTATATGTACACTGGATTGCATCAAGAAACAAAAAAGATAATGAAATAATGTATCATAATATTTTTTTAAAGTACCAAAATCTTTTAAAATTGATACTTGATTTGTGCTAACAGTATCAAGCTTATAAACCAATGTTGTATTTGGAGATATTTGTTTGTTTACTTTCTTCAATATAAAAAATGTTTGTTTTTTTTAAAAAAAGAAACCAAACAAAATAAAAAAAAGAAAAGGGGGTAACTATGTCTATCTTTCTGTCTATATATCTAACTACACCTAAGAAGGCTGTTCATTTTTTTTAAAATACAGGATAGTAATATTGATAACCTTTTGATAAAATGAAAAGATAATCAACTCCTAGACAGAGATCAAATCAGTTCATGTTTGTAAATTCAACGTGCACTGTTTTTCTGTTATAAAATAATAATGATGCTACACCATAAGTTGGGTTGATCTGTAGCTCTTCATTTAATGACAGATTAAAATTTGATATATAACTTAAAGCACTACAATGAGCCATATTATACTTCCAAAACCATATCAACAAACTTAACAATATTAAATAAAAATGTGTTAATGAGGGACAAACCTCTCTATAAAAGGTGTTAATCTCCTCCATTATTTTATACTTCTGGCAAAATACATTTGATAATCTTTTTTAAACATTCCACAAAGTGACAGTAAACATGAAACAATATTTTGTTGAATGAATCTCATTTTAAAACAACAAGCAACACTTTATATAACACTTCAAGACTTTTAAGTATTCAATTTGTTAGCATGAAGCATTATAATTCTTTATTCCAAAATTTTCATTATTAACCAGTATTTACCCTGTTCAGCCATGGGAATATTAGGTGATCTTTGAGCAGCACTAGTTCAAAAGTTTATTATGAAACTAACAGAGTATATGGTGTGCTGTACACACATCCATCAACTCCAGGAGATCCAGTAGGACAGACAGTCTACAAATGAAAAAACAAAAACAAACAAGCATCACTCTTTCCATGGGATGACTCTTCAGGCATTTTTATAATATATTAAAAATTAGTATTTGGTAATATTTCAACTTCAGAAATAGCAATGTATGAATCTCTGTATTGGGTATTTCTGGAAACACCAATGAAAGTATATCATATATGCTTCAAAGAAGAGTGTTGTAAAATTCCTGCCACTCCTTAGGTTGTGAATATTATGTTTGCTTCCAAGCTTATCTAGTTAAGATTTAAACTGCCCTTTATTTCAAATAGAGCCTCTTAAGAAGCCTGGATTTGGGTTGGGGTTTTTTGTTTTTGTTTTTGTTTTTACAGAAAACATGACAATCTGTTTACATCTGCATGCTAATTTAAGGACAAAAAATTCATTAACTGAAAATTAAAGCATAAGATTTTTACTCCCAGAAAAACATATATTCCTAGCAACCAACATGCTAGCCTAGGCTGCTTCCTTTAGTAAACCAAGTGGGCCTGACATTTCCATTTTTGTTTAGAGCGAAAGAGGATAACCCATGATTCTACTAGTGCCCCATTTAAAGCCAATGATACCTGAACTGTAATATTGACCAGAGTTATCAGAGTGGATGTCCTATAGTGTTGTCTTGTGGTGATTGCCTAGACAAGTCCCTGCAGTTTTCTTGGCAAGATTTCAGAAATGGTTTACCTTTGCCTCCTTCCTAGAGCTGAGAGACTGACTGGCCTAAGGTTAGCCAGCTGGATTTTTGCCAAAAATGAGACTAGAACCCACAATCTCCTAGTTGCTAGTCCAGTGTCTACTATGCCAAACTGAGTGGTGAATATTACTATTCTCTTTTTGAGCATTAGACTAGCATTTGTGACCCACACTGCCTTCCTGCATGGCCTACCCAACCCAAGCAGCACTTACCA
Organism: Azemiops feae; assembly: GCA_023970755.1. Lineage (NCBI taxonomy): Eukaryota > Metazoa > Chordata > Lepidosauria > Squamata > Viperidae > Azemiops > Azemiops feae. Next base: position 188,109 of record JALGBA010004088.1, on the reverse strand, counting down.
CATCTCCCCACATTAACCACATTCCCTGATCCATCTCTCGTACACCCTATGTATAATTCCTGAGCACCCCCCCCCCTCTCCCTTCCCCACCCAGCCACAGCCACTTACATGTCTGCTGGCCTTGGATCTGCAAGTTCCTGCTGGCTTCCCTATTGATTTTCTACCTGCAACCTTCCACAAGCAAAGCAAATGGGGAAGCTGGTAGGAATTTGAGGGAGGGAGGGAGGGAGGGAGGGAGGGAGGGAGGGAGGAAGGGAGGAAGGAAGGAAGGAAGGAAGGAAGGAAGGAAGGAAGGAAGGAAGGAAGGAAGGAAGGAAGGAAGGAAGGAAGGAAAATTAAAGTGTAAGCAGTGAAGTACTTGCTAATAATAACCAATGTCGTTCTGAAAGGTTATTCCTTTATTTATTCCTTGAATTATCTGAAGGGAATATATGCTATTTGAAAGGGATGCCTTGCTTGAGCCTTTGTGAAACATAATGTTCCTTCAGATAACTGCATTTTCCAGCTGTTATTTTTTGGGCAGAAATTCAAGAGAAGGAAGGAAGGAAGGAAGGAAGGAAGGAAGGAAGGAAGGAAGGAAGGAAGGAAGGAAGGAAGGAAGGAAGGAAGGAAGGAAGGAAGGAAGGAAGGAAGGAAGGTCTTTGCCATCTCCCTACAAGGAAACTTGGGGAAGCTGGCAGGAAATCAGAAGCTGCTTTTTTGCCCACACATTGTCACTCTGTTTCTCTATTTAGATAAGAAAATATCAATAGATGGATATCTATTGGATCATGGGTTGCTTAGTACTCATATGATGAGATAAATATTTTCTTTTGTTCTCTTTCTTTTTGCTTTTTAAATACAGTGTTAAGTGTATTTGGAGAGTTTCTGTGCAATTTCCAGAATGAGAGCAGACTAAGTCATTGACTTTTGGACGCCTCTGCTTTTGAGATATGAGATCAAACAGAACATTTTTAGAAAATGACCAGTAATGCCAATCCCAGATTAAGGTGTGTGGTTTTTTTAGAATTTGCCCATTGAGGCCATTTGGGGGTTTATCTATGGTCTCAGGTCACTGAATCAGAATGCAAATGGGGGTGGAATCTTCTTGGAAGCACTGAAAGGATTGCATTGAAGATAGGTGGTATCCAGTGGTGGGATTCAGCCAGTTCGCATCAGTTTGGCAGAACCGGTAGCTAATTTTTTGTTGCCCAGGCCCAGAATGGACTTCCAGAAGCAGCATCCACACAGAGAACCGGTTGTTCACATATTTGAATCCCACCACTGGTGGTATCTTATTCCCCTCCCCACCCATGAGAGAGAGTTGCTCAATTTTAACATAGATGGACTCTTTTACTCCTCTTTCAAACCAACGGTCTTCTGTATCCAGAATGTCTCTATCCAGAATGTCTGTATCCAGGATATGGATAGAACTGCCAGAACTAATCCTTCCATTCTCCCCACCATCTTGTCAGAACTGATGAAGCTTTTTGGATTAGAAGCGAATCATCTTCAAGGAAAAACAAAGAAAGTCCAGTAGCCTTTTGAAAAAGCAACCTTCAAGACAACCGTGACCTGGATGACTGAGAAATTCCATAGACCTTTAAATTCATAATTTCCCTCTCTTTGTTCCAGAAAGGGAGTTATGCTAAAAAAATGTATTAGGCATTTGGTCTACTCTAATGGTTGCTCAAACTTCTTCAATTACTTCAAATGAATCTACAGGCTACACAGCTACTCGGAAATAAGTTTCCAAGTAGTCTGAAACATGATCTAGCAATACAACCTTATTTTCCTCTTATGGCAATGGAATTGCAGCTTTGCTAAGTTTCCAGCATCTTATATCCTGCAACCCAGGGAGCAAAAAGTCTCCCAGTGAAATGGTTTCCTAAGAAATCAAACTAAGCTTCTTCTGGCTTCTCCTTTACCAGCAACCACTGTTTTAAGGACTAATAGTCAATTTGGTGGTGTTTACATACAGAACCATAAGTAAATCTCAAGTAGTAGGGTGCATTTTTATTTTCCATGTGCTTGATGGACAATCATAAGAACCCGTTCTTGCCTTTGCTGGCTCAAAATAATCCTATCTAGGATAAATTAAAGGCCCCATTTAGCACAAGTTCCTTTTGAAGCCAGGTGAAATAGAAAGGTTCCAGGCAATCTCAACACAAGCATGAGGTTTGTGTGTTTTTGTGCCTTGGCACTGGCTGAAATCATGCTGGCTCTTTTTCTATTTTCTACTTTCCTAACAACCTGACTTTCTCCCTTTTGCTTTTCAGAGTTTACTCATCAAGGCTTGTTCTCCCTTCCCAACCTCACCAGACTGTCTGGCTCCTCATTGTATAGAAACTTTTTTCCTCCATCAAATAGTTTACAAGGAGTACTATGTCATGATTTGGAACAAGTCTCTCTGGATCTCAGATGGTGCCAGAGAGCATTGAAGGGATGAAAAAAATCAGTTAAATATATATTTGGAACTAAAATTGCCAACGTACACCTAGCAACCAGAAAGTTGATCCTTGATTTAAAAGGTATTTCGTTTTCAAAAGTAAGTTTCCTATGATGCTAAGTATCACCTTATTACTCTAGAAGATTATGGAAAGTATTGACCTTCTTTTCCATATTGCTAGATGCACTTTTTGCTCAGTAGTTGAGGCCTGGATTCTCAAAGAGATATTTTATTACCATATATAATGTCTATTTATGTTGACATCAGTTATACTGTATGGTCAAGCTTGCCTGAGTGTTTCAGTAAATATTATGGTAGAAATATTAGCGATTACTAAAGAAGATGAAAGTAACATAATTCCTGCCTGTAGAAGCTTATGGATTGGGATGAGGGATGAGGCAAGAATTTCCACAAGCAGAGAAGTGATTTGCTTCCAAGCTCCAAGAAGCACCAATATTTCCAGATGAAAAATGGGTTCAGAGCACTTACTCTTGTGTAGTAGCTGAGCTGAGTTCTAATCGGTATCATTCCCAAGATTCCAAAAAAATCTAAGGTGTTTTCAGATAAGAAGAGAGGCCCTGCAATAGATTAGTATACATTAAAGAACAGGAAACAAAAAAGAAGACATGGACAGATTTTACAGTGGACTGATACGAACGAACCTCCAATGGATCTGTTGAGATCATTCTACAACTTTGATGGTAGCCCCCATGTAAATGTCTTCTGTGCATGGACACAAATGCTCAGAAGAGTGAGAAAGGATTTCAAGGGATTACTTGGAGACTTCAAGAATTGCAGTTACATACTGTAAGTGGTTTGAAGGGGAACTACTGCCACTGTATGCAATATCCTTTGAAAAACATTACAGAGCCCTAATGACAATGCACTATTACTTATTCCTGAAGAGCTGAAAAAAAATTCTGGGATATATTAGCATGGAATTTTAGATATTCTAAATAAGTTTGTGGTACTTCTGATAGGCAGCAACAGCCCAAGGACAGTTACCTGAGCCAGATCCTTCTTTATTGTCATGCTCTTGATATGAAATTCCCTGCCTTTTAAGAAGTATCTGACATCTTTAGCTTTATTACCAATTGCTGAACATGGACCTCTTTACCTATGCCTTTAGTTTATGCTAAAAGTATTTTCTGCTGGTTGCTATTATTCATTCATAGTATTGGTTTTACAGTAATTATTGTAAAAGGTTATTTTTATTGTAAACAATGGTTCCATATGCACTGCAGTGTTTACATTCAGTTACAATAGTAATAATAATACAGAAAAATGTAAATATTATAAGTCTATTATATAAATCATTAATATTGTGAATAGCTAGGGTCACAGTAGATGGAAAAAATATGCTGGAGAAGTATAAAAAGGAAAAAAAGGAACAAAGACAACCAAGGGAACAATAGCAAATCTTCTTTGAAGGAAGATTGCAATTTTCATTGTTTCCTAATGCAAGCTGTTTTTAGATGTGTGGATCTCTCTAGCCAGCAAGACCATTGCTGAGAGTTCTGGAAATTGAAGAGCATACATTTGGAAATTACCCTGGGTTGTGAAATGCTGGCTTAGAGAAAGATGTGTCTGGAATTATGAACAATGGAAAAGCTGAATAAACTTTTTTACTCCATTTGTATACTTCTCAAACGTTAGTCCTCCAATGAACTGGAAGTGCCTCTTTGCACAATATAAATATATTTAAGTAATGGAATTCAATGCCCGTGTCAAACCTGAATATCTTTAAAAGAAATAAGAGAAGAGAAACTGATAGAAGATAAATGTATCTATCGTTCTATTGATAATTATTACTATATTATCCTCACTATCAAAACCACCATCTTTCTCTTTAGCTACCATTTGATGAGAAATATGGCAGGAGAGCAATTTTGCTTCCTTATTCTGATTGTGTACTTGACCACTGAGAGAACCAAATACTGAATAGAATAAATCAATTGATAGGGTCTAATTGGGCTATTCTTCCCAGAATCAGTCATTTTGCCAGCAGTGATCTTATCATTTCATCGTACTGTTCTCTCTGACCTATCTCTTGACACCTCTTGACGTCCTATCATCAAAGGAATGGTCTCTAAGGAGGATACAGATATATCAAAGAAAATAAGTTCCTATGTACTGCTCAAGCATAGCTGAGCTTCCAAGCTTCAACATTTCCCATGATCTTTCAAGCAGCTATTCTTCTCCTATGGCATGGAAGCAACGCTGAGACAAACGCCATGTTGGTCTCTTGATAAACTGTATGTGTTTAACATTAAAAACTCTTAAGATAATTTAACATTTTAATATATTTTTCTGTATGTCAAGCCAGAATGCCCAGAACAGGTAAAATCTCTCTGTGGGCTACTATACTCATATATCTTTTAGAGTAAACACAATAAAGTGGTTCTTACCAAAGAATCATGTTGATGTAGTCCCTCCCTTGCTGTTTGATTTATTAGGAGACTAAGTAGACCCAATAATGGAGATGGATTTTTCTTTGGTGAAAGCCAATGAAAAGTGGGGGATAATGTTGATGAAAGCTGAAGTGTCAAGGGGATAGATTTCCTCCCTCAGGCTTCTTTTAGGTTGAACTTGCTTGAGGGCTGGTTTCAACCTCAATAGCTAACAGCAGAATCAGTTACTCAGGGATGCCTACTTAAAACAGGAAAATGGCATTCAAAGATCGACTGTTTTAACTGAAGCTGCTTGCCCTCTTTTCTATCACGCTTCAGGGAGAATCAGATATTCTTGCCTTTTAATTATAGAGTATTGCTGGCTGGGGAATTCTGGGAGTTGAAATCCACAAGTTTTAAAGTTGCCCAATTTGGAGACCCCTGTAATATTCTATAATTAAATACTCTATGTTAGTCCACAAGTCTTAAAGTTGCCAAATTTGAAAATCCCTGGTCTATTGTTTTGAGAGTTGCTCTCTTGTTATTGTTCGTATGACTTCTGACTTATCATTTAAAATAGTATTTAATTCCAGTCCATCCACTTTGGACTGATAAAGTCATACTGATGGAAGCTAAACTGAAGCTGTAAGTTCAGACTTTCTCTTTTTCTACCATCAAATTGTTTCCGGTTGTATGTGGTCCTTGCTGATGATTGACCTGTTATTAGTTAGTGGCTGCTATTTCCCACAAGGGGGATGCTGAATACTGTTTTTTTTCTCCATAAGACTTTTCTTCCATTTAACATGAAAGGAATGCTTAAGATAGCTCCTTGATCAGAAAAGCTAAAGAAGAAACAGAGCCTTGCCCAGGTAGGATAAACTAAACATGACTGTTTCTCCTGAAGGCATGACAGCAAGATGGGGTTCTCTGATAAAAGAAAGGAGAGACAATTCCATGTGTTTTTAACTAAAGCTGTTAAGTCAATCTTCACATCCCTCATTGAAGTCATCAATCACAACATAAGCAAAATAGAGCTGAGTGCACAGCTGCTAGCATGCCACTGTAAATGAACTTTCTGCCAATGCAGCCCAGCCCCGCCAAGTTGGCGTCACAGGAGGGAAAAATCCTCAGCTGGAAAAATAAACTAATCAGGTATCACAAACCCTTTTCTTAAAGACTAATTTTTAACTCTTTGCTAGCTCATTTATCAGTAAGGTTTGGGCCAGAAGGTGACCTGTGTGGGAAAATAGCACTCTGGGGTCTTGATAGCTACATACATTTGAAGAGAACTTTGTATCACATCCACAGTATAATTCTCCATCAACTGTGTGCATATGAACAAAAGTTGTAAAGGGAAGTTCACTTTACTGTTAGGATACAGATAGTCCTTGACTTACAACAACTGTTTTTCACATTTACAATCATTGCAGCATCCCCATGACCAACATTCACATGCTTGGGAACTGGTTCATATTTATGATGGTTGCAGTGTCCTGTGATCATGTGATCACCTTTTGTGACCTTCTGACAAGCACAGTCAATGGGTAAGCCAGGTTCATTTAACAGCGTGTTACTAATCTAACAATTGCAGTGATTCATTAACAACTGTGGCAAGAAAGATCGTAAAATGAGGCAAAACTCACTTAACATCTGTCTTGGTTAGCAACAGAAATTTTGGGCTCAGTTGTGGATGTAAGTCGAGGATTACCTGTAATCATGATTGCAGAACTCAATATAAAAAAAGGCTTGCTTGCATTTGACAATTTACATGGTCTAAATGCGCAATACTTCATTGCTGTTTTCATGTCCAAAATTCAGTTTCTTCAGTTACACATCCTGTTTGTGAATTCCTTAGAGTATGAATCCATTTTAATTGGGGTTTTGTTGAGCATGGTTTGTTGTCATAGCAGAGTGACCCAAGTTAAGTTAAACTCTAATGGATGGATTGGGATATTATGCAAAGCCAAAACTAAATGAGATATTATGTGCTGATCAGTCCAGAATGTATTTGTTTAATTATTGTAGCTTTGTCATCTGAATTAGTTCTTGGATGCAGTTTGTACTTTGCTGGAATTTTTCACTTTAAGCCAACGGAAAAATATTAGTGGTGTTTTGTAATAATTTTACCATTATATAATTGTTGTTGTTTCCTCTTCAAAAGATCTGATCAAGATGTGTTGGGTGGCTTATGATTTAAAATGTCTTCTGCAGAATACTTTCTGTGCATCGGTTCTTTTTCCATCGGTTCTGTTGCCTTTTTCCTTTGTGACTTCTAGACTGGGTTCACCCAGTTGATAAGGTTTCTATAGCACATTAAGCCAAATTATGTTTTAGTATGAAGTGTGAATTCAGCCACATGTGGGCTATTTGTAAGGACTATTTGGACATTTTAATGAAGCTAGATCTGAGTACTGGTTTGTATCATGCACATCTCATCATGTTATTCTACTCTTTAGTTAAAAGGATGGCACATTGAACCAGCAACTATCTAACCATGTCATAGACTAGCATGTTACAGTATGCCAATGCAGTCCATGACAATATATGTATGTTGTAAGATTGCAGGAGGAGTTATATGGCTATATGAAAAAAAATACTTGACTATATTCAGATAACATATTTAGTACTTATACTCATTAGTCACATATTGCCACTTTTAATATCTCATGACCTCTTTCACTGAAGTTGTAAGCTTACCATACTACCTAAAGTCCAAATTGTCACCAAGTAGATCCCTTTAACTCAAAGCTTTTCTTATGAGGTTGCCCAGGTATGTATAACCCCTTGAACCCCAAACCAGCCAAACACTTTTAATCTAAGCCTGTTGTCTTAGCCCAGCTAAGGTCTGGGGCATTTGTTTGAGACCTCACAAAAGTATAAATGAAAGCTACATGTCTTCTGTTTTTAGTTCCTTTATTTCAGCATCAATTGGGTCAAATATTTACATATCTTGAAGTATATTCCGATTATTTGTTTCTGCAGAGGTAAGAATTTTAGATCTTGGTTCAAGGCTTCATTATGAAGTTTACTAAATGACTTTGGGCCCGTTGGTACCTCTTCCTGTAATATATTTTGCAGAAAGGGAAATGGAGTGGAGAGAACAAAATGCATAGATCTACATGCCTACGGAAAAAAATGTGGGGATACAAATACATTGTATAAATATAATGCTCTGTGAGAAAAGAGGAATATGGTGCTTTTAACATATGTTGCCCAAAGGGAAGAAAAATCACACTTTCAGTTAATTGTACATGTAGTTACAGTAAATCATATCCCTCTGCTTGTTCAAGTCTTTGTCTGACGAGGCTGCCCTTATAAATGGAAGTATAATTGGATTTATTTTGTTCTGGAATAAATGGTATCCAACGACGGCAGAACTGCTGCATGTAATAACAAAAATCAGACTCAATCAATCCTGTCATGCAAACTGAGATTTTTTTTTAGAAAAAAAAAATTGCTTTCAACCCAAAGGGCAGTTTCCAAAAGATCATTAAGAAACTTTCACTCAGAACAAATTCTTCCCCCACACAGTGGATTCCAACATTTATAATTGCTTACAGTGATGTTTAAATTTATCCAAGGGTGGGCTGTAGTAAAGAAATAACATTGGGTCTAATTATGTTTATTTTCCATAGAACTTACACCATGCCATTGAGTATTACATAAAATTAAATCCCTAAACTTTGCAAAAACAGTGCAAATGTGGAGGCATAAACCCAGAGAGCCAGAGAAATTCTCCACCCAAGGATCATATTTCTGATTGCTTTGAGGCCACCAAAGAAGAGTGGTCATGGTGTCGATTAGTTATAGTTCATCAACCAAAAATGGAGCAGTACAGGCAGATGCCAGCTCTCTCGAGACTTACGCAAGCATCGATATGTCAAACATCAGCACCCACATACACTACATTAGTATATGTCAGTTTAAACCATACCCTATGAGCAGCCTTGAAATATATTTGGCAGAAGATAGACCCAGTCTGAATTTTGGCTTGGTCTTCAAAACCAACTTGTATCTTATTTCTAAACAAATTGACGTGTGCATATATTCCCCTACACAGAGGAAATAATGCTGCATAACTTGCTGTAATTGTTTTGTCAAATGTTAGTAGTCCCTTTTTAATGATTTTTTTTTTTGTCACCAAGCTCAGTGTGGGGTTTGGAATGGGTCTGTATTCTGCTGAAAATTGAATACTTTCTATTTTTTTTAATATAGGCTGGCTCTGGACTGGGGATTTCAGAACATCTGAACTGGCACTGCCTTAAGCTCTGTTTCAAATAATCTGTTTCTAAATGAAAATGGCACACTATGAATTAGCACAAAATGTTAACATTTTTGTTACAAGACACTTTGCATGTATAATTGAATGTGGACACAAATGTTTGTATAATACATATTGGGGATCAATCTTTGGAAACTTAAAGGCTTTAGAAAGAAGTGCTATAAATGTCTGATATTGTTTAATGACTACCTGTTGACATAGTTACCAGCAAGGACTGACAATTAATATCTGAAATTTTGATTGCAGTCTTTCAGAATGCTTTCAGTAATTTCTAAGCCTGATTTCTCCCAGGTCGAGAAATAAAATGGGTGAAAACCAAATTTAAAATACATTATTTCCATACTTGGCTGAGCATAAACTAAACTACTTATCTTTCTATCCCTGCTTCAGAATCCCGGAGGCCTTCAATGTTTTTTCCTGACTGCTTTTGGCCTAAGCAATAAGCCCTTCTATGACTTCCAAGATCTAAATGCTGCTTTTAATTCTGCAAGAAAATTATGTTTACACTGAGCATATAAAGTCTCATATTCTGCATGTTGTCCTGTGTGCATTGGGATTTGTAGCTGAAAGCTTACTTATTCCATGTTTTAGTTTAAATTGTCAACAGCCTAAATAGCCCCAGAATAAATGTGTTTGTTCTGAGTAGGCACATCAGTGTTGACATAAAATATTTTCATCTCGTATTTCTAAGTCATCTATGAGAAATTGTGCTTTCTTTGTGAATCACCACTATGAGTTCTAATCCTGTACTGGATACAAATCAGTTGAGTGACTTTGGGCCAGTTGTTCTTTCTTAGTCCTAGGAAGATAAAGGAAATGGTAAACCACTTCAGAAATGTTACAAAGAAAACTTCAGGGACTTGCCAGGAGAAAAAGAAAGAAAGAAAGAAAGAAAGAAAGAAAGAAAGAAAGAAAGAAAGAAAGAAAGAAAGAAAGAAAGAAAGAAAGAAAGAAAGAAAGAAAGAAAGAAAGAAAGAAAGAAAGAAAGAAAGAAAGAATTGCATCCAAATGATATTCAAAGTTATGGATTGTGTTGACATAGTAAATGTGTTACCATTCTGCTCTGTTTTCCAAAAGTTATTCTGCTGATCAACAAAGATTCACATCCCTTTACACCATGTCTTTGTAACATTCCAAAGATGGATTGGAAAGAAGGGAGGAACTATCATTGTAAGCTGCTCTGGAAGTGTAGCTGACCCTGACCCCTGAGATGTTCTTGGTTCAAACACAAGTACTTCTATGCTGACATATAAGTATCAGCAAAAATGTTTCTTAATTTACTCAACTTTATTTATTGGAGGATGAAGTAGCACAGTTTGTTGCACCCCTGGGTCAAAGCAGCATTCCTATGTGCCCAAAACATGCTTTGCATCTAGCACTGTTTCTTTACCTGGCTTCCTCCATTGGCATCTGCTCCTCCTGCTTATCTCCCACTCTGTTGTACTCTATGTATAATCTTTGATAATTTAGCACAATTCTTTCATATTCTAGAGTTAGGTTTGGCTGACAAGACTATCCTGCTTCACGCCCTGCTAATCTTTCTCTTCCTGTCTAATGCCAGGCCATGTGTTGATTGATGCAGGTCTAATGCATATTTGTTGCCTGCTTGCATGGCCTTCTAGCAGAGCTTCTTCTGCCTTCACGTTTCCCCTGGATTGGAAGGATGCATCTGTTTTTTATTTGAAGTCATTATAATAATTGTTTGGCATTGACATTGTATTTGAGAAGTGAACTAGCTTCAGTAATGTATTTCAGATGGAGGCCTTCAATTCTTTGCCTGAAATAAAAATTAAGGCTGTAGTGGAGAGGGAAGCCAAAGGAGGTCTATGTGTCCTAAAATGAGAATACTGTACAAATATGTTCAATGTTGTCATCTTAAAACATATTCTAATATGCAAAATGAAGATTACTGGAAAGAAATCAAAACAATGACAAGGATTTCTCATACATTCACCCTCTGTCATGATTTACTGTATGTGCTTTTTTCCTTGCCCTCATTCTCCATAAAGAACATAAGAATATAAGCAGTGCCTGCTGGATCAGACCCCCTGGCTGATCTACTGTAGTCCAGCAGTCTGTTCTCATAGTGACCAAGCCACTGCAGAAGAAGGCCTACTGGTCTCCCAGCAGATGGCCCTCAGAGACAGTCACATTGCCATCGAGGCTAATAGCCCTTGATCTCTCAGACTTACATGAATCAATCCAACAATTTTTTTGAAGCCAGCCAAGCTGCTAGTCATCACCATATCTTGAGGTAGCAAATTCCTGAGTTCAGTTACAGCTGGTGTTAAAAATATTTCTTTTTGTCTGTCTTGTTTCTTTCAAGATTCAATTTCAGTGGCACCTCAGAAAACACCCCTAAAAGTTGATAGGACACATATGTTTGAATGAACAGCAATGCCTTTTAATAATACAAAAATTGATTGCCCCCCCCCCACTCTCTCACTCTCTCTCTCTCTCTTTCCCCCCTCCTCCCATGGTTCTGTAACATAATTTTTCATATGCAATCCCACTATATACTCCCCTTGTAGTTTGTAAAAAGATATTGATACAGTATATTGGCTGTTTTTCAATATTCTTCCTAATGATTACAAACAGGGAATTTGCTGTTGTTTTTAAATAGCAGCCACACATTGTGTTGCTGATATTTTCTTTGGATTATTCACCACAACTCTAATATCTCTTTTCAGGTCAGTCTGCAGTTGCTTGGAATGGATTTTTAAATGCATCACTTTTCATTTACTTGTATTGAACTGACCTTGCCATGATGAGGAGGTGACCCAGCATGGGGAAACCCTTTTGATGCTCATTACAATCCCTTTTTATTTGACTCTTTAGTACAGGGGTCCTCAAACTAAGGCCCATGCGTCGGATGCGGCCCGCCTTGTTTTTTATCCAGCCCGCCGGGCAAATGTTGGTGATATAGTGCAGGGCTTTTCAACCTGTGGAACGCTGGCACCTGGCAGGTGGTATGTGACCCTGCCTAGCCTAGATAAGTGTAGTGGTGGAGGGAACGAGCTAAAGTGGTACAGGGCAGGACTTGCCTTGAGAGAATCATCAGGAGTTGCAGGGCTGCTGGGGCCAGACAAAGGCCCCATGATCAGCACTTCCGGCACACCAGGAAGAGAAAGGAGGAGGAGGGCGGAGACAGGGGAGGCTATAAAAGCAGGCAGTTTTGGCAGGAGAGGGAGAGAGAAAAAAGACGCAGCCTTGGGAAGAGGAGTCAGCTGGAGCTGCACCAAAGAGAAAAGAGTGGGGGGAGAGCAGAGGAAATAAAACAGGTCAGCCGGTGGCCGATCTATAACTTCATGGAAGCCATCCGTGCCAGACATGCAGGCAAAGAAAAACAGGCAAGAAACGCAGCTGGGGAAGTGTCACCCTCCGTGAGGAATGAAGAAAGGTACCATCGGCTAGAGGTTACCAGCAATTGGCCCTCACCCACTTCACACACCCGACTCTGTGGGCTCTGGGGGAGGGGATACTGTGAGCGGAGTGAGAGTCGGCATCTGCCACCCAGCCCCCAGCCTGCCCAGTTTCGGCAGGCAGTGCCGTGCTCTCCTCACAGTGCAGAGAGGCTGGGCCAGGAAAGGCGAAGCTAGCGAGAAGCTGAACCTGCCTCGGCACGCTCACAGGAGATGGCGAGCAGTGCAGAGCTTTCACGCTCTCCCCCTCCCCTTGTCCCTTCCTGGGCATGGAGGAAGGAGGAAAGGAAGGAAGGAAGGAAGAGGGAAGGAAGGAAGAAGAAGGAAGAAGGAAGGAAGAAGGAAGGGAAGGGAGGAAGGGAGGGAGGGAGGGAGGGAGGGTCTGAGAGAAGTCCTGCCTTAGTCCTGTCCTGCTGCCCTTTTGCCATCCCCTTGCCTCTTCCTCCTGGCCTATCCTGGTGGTCTCCCATCCTACTGCTAAGGATGCTTTGGTTATAATCATTAATTTTTTTCAAACTATAGTCCAGGCCCCCAACAGTCTGAGGGACAATGAACTGGCCCCGTTTAAAAAGTTTGAGGACCCCTGCTTTAGTATCATCGACATGTTGGGTCACCTCATTCTAAATCCACATAATTTACAACAAATTAACAGGACCAATTCATCTCTCCAATTTACAAGTTATCTTCTTATTACTATTGTTTCTTTCCTGTTGATTAACTACTTATCACAAAAAAAAATCTTATCTCCTTTTTTCATGTTTGCTGAATTTCTTTGGGACCTTTTGAAGAGGTTCAGAGATGACAAAGGCAGAAAGAAGTTGTTTAAAAAGGTTTTTTTAAAGGCCAAGTATATAATTTATATTGTGTCCACTTTCTCACTTTATAAAAACCCTAATTATTTTTATCAAGGTAAAAAATGGTTCAATGGTCTATATTCATCCCTTTCTTTTTCCTCTTCTCATTGCTCACCCAAAAAAAAATATATATATTTAAAATAAAAAATATTTAAATAAAAATATTTAAAATAAAAAAATATTTAAAATAAAAATAAAAACATTTTAAAATAAAATTAGAAACATTTTAAAATGAAAATAAAATAACAGTACAATTTGCTTGCCTGTGGGGAATACCTTTGAGATTGTCCCTCTGTCTTTATCATTCCTCCAGGGGAGAAAAAAGTCTCAGAACTTTAATCAATAGTCTTTAAATTGACTTAACTTTTGCCCAGATGAAACAGAATTGTGATTCTCTCCTATCCATTGTAACAACCTGGTGTCTCCTACAACCGCAATTTTATCAAGATTAGACATTAAAAGTTATCAAATATGATTATTTGCATAAGACATTGAAATAATCACTTAATTTTCTATTAATAATAATAATAATAATAAAGTTGGAAGGGACCTTGGAGGTCAAGTCCAACCCCCTGCTCAGGCAGGTAACCCTATACCATTTCGGACAAATGGCTGTCCAGTTTCTTCTTAAAAACTTCCAGTGTTAGAGCATTCACCGCTTCTGGAGGCAGGTTGTTCCACTGGTTAATTGTTCTAACTGTCAGGAAGTTTCTCCTTAGTTCTAGGTTGCTTCTCTCCTTGATTAGTTTCCATCCATTGCTTCTTGTCCTGCCTTCAGGCGCTTTGGAAAATAGCTTGACTCCCTCTTCTCTGTGGCAGCCCCTGAGATATTGGAACACTGCTATCATGTCCCCCCTCGTCCTTCTCTTCATTAAACTAGACATACCCAATTCCATCAACCTTTCCTTATATTACTCCAATCAATAGTCTGCAAGCTAAAATAGGAAATTAACTTGGGAAGTTTAACAGTCAACAGAGAGAATCTCAATTAACACGTGTTAATAACACTAGGAAAATAACATACAACCTAAAACATCAGCCAGTGTATAGGTTTGATTGCACATAGAGTTGAAAAGACAAATTAATAGTAACATTGGGGAAAGGGGGTTAGAAAGGATTTGAGGGACCTTTAGAGTCTATGTGGAATTATGAAATAGGCTTGTCCTATCTATTACTACAAGCCAAACCTTTAATAAGCATAGAACTCTTCTGAGAGCATTTTGTAATTTTACAAATTTTACATATTAGCCATCATACATTACAATTGCATCAGTGGTGGGATTCAAATATGTGAACAACTGGTTCTCTGTGTGGATGCCGCTTCCGGAAGTCCATTCTGGGCCTGGGCAACAAAAAATTAGCTACCGGTTCTGCCGAATCCCACCACTGAATTGCATTATTATTATGGTTGATGTTATTAATTTTTCTATATAATTACAATGGATGCTTTGGTTATTTAGTGCCTGATTAATTTGCATCAATGTTTCAATTGTTGAATTATGAATATAAATCAGCAGAGCCCTGGCAGATTGAATGGTATACAAATAAATTACACAAATACAATGGCTCCAAAACTTGAGAACTAAAGTCACAGATTTGGACAATGCTCAGGTTAGGGAAAGTCTCCCTAATGTACAGAGCTAATGAGTGGGGTAAGACAGAACTGGACTCTAATGCTACAATTCATCGCTGAACATATTCCACTAAACATTTATTAAATATGGAAATGCTTAAACAAGACTTAAAATTAAACTAATGAAAATATGATATCAAAGTTTTTGGAAGAATCAGTCTCACACTATTCAAATCATTCATTCAAAAGCATTAAAACAACTGGAAGTGGTTATTGAATAACTGAATTATGCACTCTGAGAAATGACTCTGAAAGGTTAATTATGGATCCAGCATGTACAAGCTAATGAAAATAAAACAGAAGCATGTGGAAGGCATCAAGTTTACAATTTTTAACATGAGCAGCACTAATAGACCTTTTCTATTGCCAGGCACAACCCTTGTAATTCTACAAATTAGGCCAAGCCCATGGGAATGGTGTGCCTGCAGCTGCTGAACAGATGTGGGAATGAAAAACGAGGCAGATTCATCCAAATAAAACCGGATGGTTTTGCAGTTAATAAAATTACTACTAATCTGCTGCTAACTGACTATAGTCTCATCTAAAAAGCCAGGCATTTCATCTTATAGGAAAAAATACATCCAGGGGATGAAAGGTAAAATAGCTGCCCTGGAAAACTCATTACCGATTTAGGCCTCACGCTGAATTTTCCTTGATGGAGAAAAGGCAGGAAGTCTATGACAGCCATGTAAGAGCTGGATGGACAAACAACCATTACTATATATTTGCAATCAATTATTCACAAACAACCCAAAGCAAATATATGATGGCTGTGTTATTAGGAAACCATAATGTTGAATCTATGTAATTATTTGGCTTTGGTAGATTTGCTAGAGGGCAAAAGGTAAAATAGGAATTACATTAGTGGCACCCACACAGAGAACCGGTTGTTCACATATTTGAATCCCACCACTGCATATAACCATCCTTAACAGATACATTAATTCTAAATAAAGAGATGTAATGTATAATATTATTAGAGAAGAAAAGACTGGGCAACCTTTGTCCAAGATGACATAAGAATTTCTGCCTTGGGCAGGGGTTTGGACTAGAAGACCTTCAAAGTCCCTTTCAGCCTTATGATTCTATGATTTAGAAGTAATATCTCTGTTAAGAATGGCGCATTCTCTGTGCATTCTGTGGTCAGACCAGGGTGCCCACTTGGGGGTGGGAACTAAGGGGTCATAAAAGGTAGCAGCTGTTTGAAGCCCTGCCCTTTTGTGATATATCAGGGACAAGAAGCAATGGATGGAAACTAATCAAGGAGAGAAGCAACCTAGAACTAAGGAGAAATTTCCTGACAGTTAGAACAATTAACCAGTGGAACAACCTGCCTCCAGAAGCGGTGAATGCTCCAACACTGGAAGTTTTTAAGAAGAGACTGGACAGCCATTTGTCTGAAATGGTATAGGGTTTCCTGCTGAGCAGGGGGTTGGACTAGATGACCTCCAAGGTCCCTTCCAACTTTATTATTATTATTATTATTATTATTATTATTATTATTATTATTATTATTATTATTATTATTATTATTATTATTATTATTATTATTATTATTATTATTATTATTATTATTATTATTATTATTTGGGTTGCACCCTTCTTCGTTTTTTTACCCCTGCAGGTGCCACAGCATTCAGCCTATCTTATTCATTAGGAATAAGATAAATACTTTTATACATATACGTGTAATTGGTTACATACCTCAACACCAATGCATCTTTCTTGCAATTCTAGTTTATGTAATTTAATATCTAGGTTTCCTTCTCCAATTTATATGAACTTGCATCATGGGTATTAAAAGGCAAAGCTTCCCTTCCTAATGTTACTTCACTGGAAGATGATATTTTGATATTTTATCAGCAAACGAAAGGCTGTATACAGTAGCTAGAATTAGAGGTGAGCTTTCCACAATGCACTGGAGAAGCACAGGGAATCAGGCCACAGCTGTTATTAAAAGAATAGAGGTAATTGGAAGAATACCATTATGGATGGAGCAGTGCAGAAGCCCAGCCTTAGGACCGATTCAGGTTATGAGTAGCCCTATTCAGTCTGAGAGCTGGAAAATGGGCCTTATAAAGGTGTTACTTGTCTACCCAGATGTTTATGTTTAATAAGCTTGCTTAAGGTGACTTGCATTTGCCTTTACCAAGGGTTTCGTGCTATACAGTGGTGATGTAGCTCTCTTTGTCAAGGCAAAGAGGCAAAGGGATTTGCATCAGCAAGACATTTTGGGTTGCCATGCAGCCTGGACGAGCACTCATAATAGCTGGCAGAAATTTTGATGCCCACATTGTACAGCTGCAGGAAACCACAACTGGCAATTCATTCTGATTGGAGGAACTTCACTTTAATCTAAAATAAAAAAATTTTAAAAAATGAAGGAGCCACACTGCTCCACAGCACAGCTTCGAGCAGGTGAGTCATTTCAGCTTTCATCAAAACAAGGCACATCATGAAGATCTGCGTTATTTTTAATTTCCAGTGTATTATGAACACCGACCCGTGGTAATCCAGCAGGGTGTTTACAGAACCTGTTTGAACGGTTACCCTGCTTTTGAAGAAATGAAATGCTTCTGCAGATAAAAGTTTGAAAGTATCATTGACGGAAGATTCAGGTCGGAATGGAATTCCGACTGTCTTACTAAGGTAATTTTTCCCTTGAGAAAAACTGCATTCCACACTCCTAGGGATTACAGACACTCTTTCAGTCTATACAGCTGGTGCTGGGCCTGTTTTCTTCTTTTCCGCAGCTGTTGGATCCCCTCTGTGGCTTCTTTACCAAAAAGGCAGAATACAAAAAGAACAGAAAGCAGAATGCAAAAAGTGGAGGGTGCCAATGAGCAACAAAAAAAGAGAGCTTAACACAGAATCACATTCTTCCCAGTAAGGTCATACAAAGCCCAATTGAAATATATCAGATTACTGTCCTTGTTGTTGCTTTCCTCCCAAGCCCTTGGCACGGTGGCGATTTAGAATCTAGTTTTTGTGTAACAACTGTCTCTCCTCAGTTCCCAAGGATCTTCTCTCTTGTAGGAAATGTTCAACTTACGACCACAATTAGGATCACTACTTTGGTTTTTAAGCAAGGCAGTTGTTAAGTGAGTTATGCCCAGTATTGTCACATTTTTGCCATGGTTGCTAAGTGAATCACTGCAGCTGTTTAGTGAATCATGTGGTCATTAAGTGAATCTGGCTTTCCCCATTGACTTTGCTTGTAGGAAGGTGGCTGGGAAAGTTGCAAATGGCGATCACATAACCCTGGGATGCTGCAACTGTCATAAATGCATGCCGGTTGTCAAATGCCTGAATTTTGATCACGTGACAGTGGGATGCTGTGACAGTCATAAGTGTGAGGACCAGTTGTAAATTATTTTTTCTGTGCCGTTGCACGTTTGAAGAGTCACTACACAAATGGTTATAAGTCGAGGACTAGCTGTACTTTCCTGCTACAGAATGCTATTTGATCCCCTCTTTTTGTTCAAAAAGAACAAAACAGAAACAGAACGCCTGATCTCAGCCTTATCTAACCTGGTTGTCTTCTAGATCAATGGTTCTCAACCTTGGCCATTGTGGACTTCAACTCCCAGAATTCCCCAAGCAGAGTGAGGGTATGAGTGTTACTTCAGCGCTGAGATAATGAAGACATCAGCAATGAATAACCTCAGCAACAGTAAATTCTGGAGAATTGCAACAGTGGCAATGAACATTCACTCTTCCTCCTGAATTTTCACATCCCAGCAACATTTCCACCCCATGCCCGAGAAAGCCTGTATTCCCCTGAGCTGGAGTTAAGAGAAAAACAGCTGCCTGGTTGACTCTCAGGCAATATTTGAAAAGTAGACTGACTAATTAGGCAGGGCAACAAAAAATCCAGAAAGGCCCCAAGAGAGGATTTAATTCATTCAAAATGGATGTAAAATCATTCTTACAGATGGGCACCAAACGTGCACTCACTGTTTACTTATACTGATAAGAATAGAATAGAATAGAATAGAATAGAATAGAATAGAATAGAATAGAATAGAATAGAATAGAATAGAATAGAATAGAATAGAATAGAATAGAATAGAGTAGAGTAGAGTAGAGTAGAGTAGAGTAGTGTAGAGTAGAGTAGAGTAGAGTAGAGTAGAGTAGAGTAGAGTAGAGTAGAGTAGAATAGAATAGAATAGAATAGAATAGAATAGAATAGAATAGAATAGAATAGAATAGAATAGAATCTGGAAGGGACCTTGGAGGTCTTCTAGTCCAGCCCCTTGCTCAAGCAGGAGAACCTATACCAGGGGTAGGCAACCTTGCTGGCTCAGGAATTCTGGGAGTTGAAGTCCATGAGTCATAAAAGAGCCAAGGTTGCCTACCCCTGACCTATACCATCTCAGACAAGTGACTGTCTAGCCTCTTTTTAAAAATCTCCAGTGATGGAGCGCCCACGATTTCTGGGGGCAAGCTGTTCCACTGGTTAATTGTCCTCCTGCCCTTAATTCCAGGTTGCTTCTCTCTTTGATCAATTTCTAACCATTGTTTCTTGTCCTGCCCCCTGGTGCTTTGGTGAATAACGTGACTCCCTCTTCTTTGTGACAGCCCCTCAAATACTGGAATACTGCTATCATGTCTCCCCTATTTCTTCTTTTCTTTAGACTAGCCAAACCCAAGTCCTGCAGCTGTTCTTCATATGTTTTAGTCTCCAGGCCTTTGATCATCTTAGTTGCTCTTCTCTGAATTTTTTCCAAACTCTCAACATCTTTTTTGCAATATGGTGACCAAAATTGGCTGCAGTATTCCAGGTATGGTCTTACTAGGGTTTTATAAAGCGGTACTAATACCTCACATGATCTTGATTCTATGCCTCTGTTTATACAACCCAGGATTGTATTAACTTTTTTGGCAGCTGCTACACGCTGCTGGCTCATGGTTAAGTGATCGTCCACTAGGACTCCAAGGTCCCTTTCACAGTTACTGTTTTTAAGCCAGGTCTCGCCCAATCTGTACTTTTACCTTTGATTTTTCCTGCCTAAATGTAAAACTTTGCTTTTCTCCACATTGAAACTCATTTTGATGGATAGGGCCCATTGTTCAAGTTTGTCAAGATCTTTTTGGATCCTGTGTTTGTCTTTTGGGGTGTTGGCTACTCCTGCGAACTTTGTTCGCAGATCTGTTTTTTGATTATCTTTTCTAGGATCTTCTCAGGTATTGATGTTAAACTGATTGGTCTTTAGTTTCCTGGGTCCGTTTTTTTCCCTTTCTTGAAGATGGGAACCACATCAGCCCTTTTCCAATCCTCAGGTACTTCCCCAGTGCTCCAGGATTTTTTAAAGATGTGGTGCAATGGTTCTGAGATAACATCTGCCAGCTCCTTCAGAACTCTGGGATGTAATCTGTCAGGCCCCGGTGATTTATATTCTTCAAGGTCGGATAGGTGTTCTCTTACCATTTTCTTGCTTATTTTAATTTTTGTTTCTAATTTGTTTTTTGCAGTGGTTTTTTGGGTATGTTGGGCTATAGTTTCTTCTCGTGTGAAGACTGATGCAAAGTATGAATTAAGCCGCTCTGCTTTCTCCCTGTTGCCTGTTATTTCCTTGCCATCTTCTCTCTTTAGTGGACCTACAGTTTCCTTGACTTTTTTTGTTGTTGTTAATATGTTGGAAGAAACTTTTTTTATTATCCATGATTTCTGTTGCAAGTCTTTGTTCGTTCTGAGCCTTTGCTTTCCTGACTTCTTTGCATGTTCTGGCTGTCTGCTGATAATTGGCCTTAGTTATGTGCCCCTCTTTCCATTTTTTGTATTTGTCCTTTTTGTCTTTCAGTTTGTCAGAGAGATCTTTGTGCAGCCATGCTGGTTTCTTCTTGAATTTCTTGTTTTTCTTTTTCAGTGGTATTGTGCTGGTATTGTGCTGGTATTCAGTGGTATTGTGCTTTTATGATCACATTTTTCAGAGTTTCCCATGCTTCTTGGGTTGTTTTCCCCCTTTAAGATTTTCATCCATGGGATCTTTCCTAGGTTCTCTCTGAGTTTGTTAAAGTCAGCTCTTTCGAAGCTCAAGACACTGGTTGGATTGTTTTCTGTTGTTAGTGTTTGCGTTATATTAAATTCCAGTATGACATGGTCACTTTCGCCCAAGGTTCTGGCAACTTCAACTCCCTCTGTCACTTCTTCTCTATTAGTTAGAATTAAGTCTAGTATGGCTTTACGTCTAGTTCCCTCCTCCACCTTTTGGATGACAAAGTTGTCGGCTAGGTTGGTTAGGAATCTGCTTGCTGTCCCGCTCGCTGCAGAGTTTGTCTCCCAATTGATATCTGGATGGTTGAAGTCTCCCATTACTACTGTGATATGCTTCCTACATACATTTGGCAAAGAGTTCATCTATTTCTTCTGATTGGTTGGGTGGCCTGTAATATACACTTATAATAATGTCACTTTTTTCCTCTTTTGTATTGACCCATATACATTCTGGAGAGATTTTATCTTAGATCATGTGCATTTCTGTAGATATGTAGTGTTCTCTTATATATAGTGCAACTCTCCCTCCTCTTTTTGTAGACCTGCTTCTTTTGAACAATTTGTATCCATCCATCAATCCATTCCATTCATGGGTTTCATCCCACCAGGTTTCTATAATGCCAACTATGTCATACCCTCCCTCATGTACTATTGCTTCTAGTTCGCCCTGTTTGTTCCCCAAGCTTTGAGCATTTGTATATAAGCATTTAAGACTTTTATACCTGTTCGTGGGTATGTTCCCTGTATCTCCAGATTGTTGTTTGGGTTTTTCTTTTTTCTTGTCTCTGCCTACCTCATTGTTTGATTTGTTTTCTTGGGATTTATGATTGGTTTTGGGTTCTAGAGATTCTAAAGATTTTAGTTTAAAGCCTTCCTGATGAGTTGGGCCAGTCTTTTTCCGAGTACATTTTCCCCTGTTTTTGTGAGGTGCAGCCCATCCCTTGCCAAGAGTCCTTTGTGTAGGAAATGCAGTCCATGATCCAGGAAACCAAAGTTTTCTTGGCGACGCCAACCCTTTAGCCAATGGTTTATTTCTAGAATTCTTTTTTCCCTCAATGGGTGTTGGCCTTTCGTTGGGAGTATGGATGACAACACTACTTGTGCTCCTAGCTTCTTAACTTTATTGCCTAGTTGTTTCTAATCTCTCACTGTTGTACTCAGGTTCTTTGTTGTGTCATTCATCCCAATGTGGAGGAAGAGGGAAGGGTAGTAATCAGTAGGCCTAATTATTTTGGTTAGGTTCTCAGCCACATCTTTGATTTTTGCTCCAGGGAGACAACATACCTCCCTGGATTGTATGTCCGGTCTGCCTGGATGATTCTGTTCCTTTGAGGATAGAATCTCCTATTACCAACACTCGCCTTCCATTTTTGGGGGACTGCAGTCTGGGGTGCTTTTCTGTTTATCTCTGGTGTGTTGATGTGACTTTTTAGGGATATTTGAAGTGACTTTTTTAGGGATATTTGAAGTTGTTTCTTTGCTAGGCATCTGCATGTTTTCTTTAAGGGGGAGATTGTGGGTCTGCTTGTTTCCATCTAAGGGGAGAAATCGATTGCTCAGTTTTAGTGGGGCTGTTTCTGGTTGGGTTGGATTGGGCAGAAGAGGTTTGTTAGTTGTATGCTGCTTCTTTCTTTGAGTATTGTGTTTCCTTCTATGTGTGACATACCTCCATATGTCTTCCTCCAAGTGTTTATGAGTAGGGTCAAATCCTCTGGGAGTTATTTGTTCATTAATTGGTTCGGGTTGGGTAGAGCTTTCTTTTCTATGTTGGGGTTTGGCTAGAGTTGCCTCTAAGTTCCTTACTTTTTCCTCCAGTAGTTTACATAGTTTACATCTAATGCATGTATAGTTTGGGTGTTCTTTGGGCATAAGCACATACATGGAACATGTATTGCATACCACAATAGTATCAGTCACCTGTTCCATGAGTTTGTTGTTTGAAAATCCCTCTTTTTGGTTGGTGGATGTGCTTTGCTGTTAGCCTTGTTTCTAGCTTCTCTGTTCTAGGTAATTATGCCTATATTTTTCTATCCTTTTTTCTGCCTGTTTGTGCTTGTTGTTGTTGTTGTTTTCCTTGTTATTTAGGTATTTAGATAAAAGTATGTGGTAGTATGCTCTTTGGTTTTAATGGAAAAAAATTGCAGTTTATATTGAAGTTAAAAGTTAATGTTAGGATGGGACTATTTAACAAAGGGAAGGGCTGCTTTCTCCTCAACAAGGGATTTGCTTTTTGCTTTCTGCTCTCTGCCTAAAAATTCATCCCTATCCTTCCTTTTCTTAATTTGCTCCTTGTTTATCTCTATCCTCTCTGCCTTGCTTTTTTGACTGCCTTCCTGTGCTCAGCCGGTCTTTCTAATTGCCCCCAGTTACCTCTAGCCGTTGCTCCTCTGAGGTCAGCTTCTTTAAATCAGCTTTTTCCCCTAATGAGTGAGTTTGGCCATAATTATCCGTACATTCAAGAGGAACAGGAAAGATGAACAGAGCTTGCTAATAATATTTAGTAGGCTGATAGGGCAACAGTACAGTACAGAACAGCACAAACATTTCTACTGTAAGCTGCTAGGCTGGCTAGAGGGGGAGAATTTCTTGGGACATAAGGGGGAGGTAGGTTTTAGATCAGGTTGATCCAGTCTGGATCAGAGCTTAGTGCTTTACCATCTGTTTGAAAAATAAAACTCAGTTACCAAAAGCAGCTTTGCATACTACCTTTGTTGACTTTAAATAGGCTTTTGATTCAACATCTATGGAAATCCTTTGGAGACTCAATGTCTCCTCAATGAATTAGAGACTCAATGTCTCCTCAATGGGTTGTCACCTCCTTCCAAGGATCTCCCAGGGGTCTCATACTCCATAGAACACACATCCTTGCCTGTCTGCACTCTGTAGCAGCCTTCACTGGCCCACCCATGCTCTGTAGTGCCCATCCACAGCCCTTGCTGGTCTGCCTATAACCCCCAGCTGACCTGCTTGCAGACTCCACCTCCTACCATGCTCAGAAGCAACCACTGGTCCAACTGTGATCCTCACAGCTCCCACCAGCCCAGCCGCACTCAGTGTTCTTTAACACAGGCAGTTTCTTCCAGCTGTTGAACTATTTCAAACTAAATATAATGAGAACTTTTATGCTTCCTCTCTTCCATGTTGCGGAAGTGATGTATAATATGACTTCCTCTTGGAAGCGGGGTTTCTGCAATGCTAAAACCACTGTTGTTGTCCCATCGGGGTTTGCATTTCACTAATAACTAAGCAGAGGCGTTTAATAATATTCTGCTTGGAAATTTTGAATCAATGTGAAATAGTTTCATTGATTATTAACTTATGGGTGGGTTGGACATGAGAGATTCATTCACAGTTTGACTCAGTGATGCAGTTCAGGACTACATTACAAGACAGGATCTAGTGGTAACTCAGACCTTGGAGACCACCCAAGGCACAGTATTCAGCTCCTGGTATATGCAGAAAGAACACACATCTGACATCTGCAAGCATATATTTTAGGGGACATAAAATGTTCCTTAGCTTAAACATGGTCTCCACACCCCATTTCCGTTTCCTCCCACAGGAACCACAATAGCTAGGGTGGTTCAGTCCTGGTTAAGATACTGCACAGCTGTTTCAGCCATTTCAGGGTTGACCACAGCTTGAATGAGATATATTGATATCCATCTGATTATTTCCTGCATTGACCTATGTTGTGGATGGTACTCTCTCCAATTTTTCCCATTGTATCTCCCTAAAAGGAAGCCCTGTGAAATTCAGAAGGATTTGCTTCCCTTTCCACAGACCCATAATTCCTCCAGTTCCTCATCCCTGAACAAAATGGTCAAACCACAATGCTATCCAAGGATTTTGGGAAGTCCAACCAATTTACAGAGCAACAGCTTGAGGGAGAATTGATATAGAATATTACACACTTACAAATATCTATGGTAGCGTCATGCAAGAACCACTACACTGCTGCTAATGCTGCTGTTTGTTTTTCTTTCCTCTTAATTCCAAAATGTTTCCTGCTTTTCCAGTGACGACAGCGGAAAAGAAATTACAAAATAATTATGTCCTATAAATGCCAATGAGGCGGTGTACCCATTGCCTGACTAAACTAAGAAAGTACCAGATGTTTGCCTAGCAATTTTGTACCTTGCCTATATTTATCCTGGACGATAAATTAGGTAAGACTTATTCTGATGGGACAAAGTGGTGGAAGGGATATTGTTGCAGACGATCTGTAGGTTAAGAAAAAGGCCACCAAAAAAAGAAGGAAATTTGTGAATTCTCTCTTGGTTTTGTGACGATAGGTCTTTTCCTAAGGGTTTGAAGACCAGATATGGAAGGTAGGAGGTGAACCTAATAAATAATAACAAAAAGTGTCTAAGATCTTATTCCTGGGCCATGCCAAGTTAGAAATAATTGACTTGGGACATCTGTTTCCAGGCTCAAGGTTCAATTTCCACAAAATTTTGGAATCTGA
The DNA here is from genome assembly GCA_023970755.1 of Azemiops feae. Classification (NCBI taxonomy): domain Eukaryota; kingdom Metazoa; phylum Chordata; class Lepidosauria; order Squamata; family Viperidae; genus Azemiops; species Azemiops feae. The sequence goes on along the minus strand of JALGBA010004088.1, from coordinate 162,634 downwards.
GAGGCAGTGGTTATCTCCTAAATGGCTAATAAAATCTATGTTATAATGGGCATAATGGTAACACTTTAAGGGTCATTCTGCTCTGCTTTCCTTAGAGATACATGTGAACTAGATGCTGGCCTGTTAAAAGGCTTTTTAGTTGGCGTAAAGATGAGGAAGAAAGGAACCAGGTTACGGACTGTTCAAAGTTACTATGGACCCCCCAAAAACTACTTAGGACCTAGATTCAGATGTGCACCCCCACACACACTCACATGACTGTATTTTAGATGCTCAGCAATCAGCCTTCATTTACCGCTATTTGTAGTATCCCCAATCACAAGATACAATTTACATTTTTGCCAGAAACTGGCGCTTACTTTTGGTTTCCAGCAAAACTCACCCCATAATGAACAATGGGCTCACTTAAGAATGGTGGTGTTTGCTCAGTGACTGTAGTGTTCGCATAATGATTGTGGCAAAAATGATCATAAAATCAAGTCTGGTCATGTGGTGACTTGCTTTATGACTGTCATGACTTATGACCAAAATTGTTGGCTCAAAACAAAAATATGCCAGGATGCCAGGTGCTATGGAACAATCAAGTCTTTGCCTGGTTTTTTTTATCTCTGACATGTGTACAAGAGTTTTGATTGAATCTTCATGGCCACCATCTTTTTACTTTTTATTTCCTTATCCTGGGCATACACCTTGGGAAACAAAGTTAAGATTAGAAAAAAGCCATGAGACCAGGTTTTGAGGATAATAGATTCAGTCATTGCTGCTCACTGGAGGATTTCTAGAGCTTGAAGATCAGACTCTCTTTTGGAGATGATCCACAATGTTCTTGAACGTCCTGCCTATAGGAAAATCTTTTACCTTTAAGTAGATTTTTATTTCCGTTGGAAAATTCCCTCTGCATGTATGTCCTTAAGTAGGGATGCAATACTAGATCACTCCCTGGACTTCCATTCTCTGATAAGAACAACAAAGAAGTAAAATAAATAAATAAGATGGCAGATAGAACCACTTGAATGAAATCAATATCTGGACTTTTTTTTATTCATAGCCTGCAGACAGCTTACAGTCTGCCCTCTGATGCTGACACTGCTAGCTATAGAGGTAATTCAGATTCCTTTTCAGCATCAGATAAGGCAGCATCGTGTGAGTCAGAAGCTGTAAGCAACTCTGTTTGGCATCTTCCAGATCATATCATCAAAGATAAGGTGCAAAGTAGAATAATTCCCTCTAATCTCACTCAAGCACAAAAAAGCCCTAAAAGCTGAACCTTGTCCCTACCTCATTTCATGATCTTGTCTATCACACTCCGCTTGCAGCCCTCAGATCCCAGGGGATGAAAAATAAAATGGAAGCGCAGCTCAAAGCCATAAAACAATTTTCTAGTCTTTGAGATCAGGAACAGCTACGGCCTTTCTGGAGCACCATCTGAAGATCAATCCAGTAGAAAGACTATAGCGTTTTTGGTCAGACTAGGGGCTCATACACATCACTCCACCAAGGAAAAAACACTCCAAGGGAAATTGTACTAGAGGTTTTCAGGAAAATTTACATAACAAATGCAGAGCATTTACAAGTTAAATAACTTAGATGGATATATGTTCAATATTTCAATGTGTTGGAAATGTAATTGTAATTGAAATTTTATATATTTTTTCAATCAACAGGAAAATACACCAGACACTTAAATATGTCCTGTCGGTGTAGATCGAATTCTTACTGATTCATTTTTACAGACAAATATATATTCACGATTCCAACTACCTTATAAAAATATAAGCATGGTAGTAAATTTGGACAGTGTTTATTTGTTTGCTAATCTGCACAATAGAAAATGAGATGATTCATTAGTGCAGGGAGAAATGTTTCCAAGTTTCCATTCTGATATGAGCCAACAAACATAACCAAAAATTGTATGAAATTATTGCCTAGTTAAGAAACCAGATTTGGAAGAACAGAAATTCAAGAAGAAAACAAGACATTGTCTGTTTATATGTTTTATAAAACTTTCCCAAATCTCTATATAATTAAACTTGATCAAAAAAATAATATTTATCAGTCTTTCCATTGCATGAATAAAGCCAGAGTAAACAAACACATAGCATTGACCCAATGTTATAAATCTGATATCAGCCTGTCTTTTCAGCTGAAAAGTAATCTTTTTTTTTCATGTACACCATGATTCTTCATCTAATGAAACATTCAACTTGTTGAATATGTAATAGTATAACTTTCTGGTTATGGCCATAGTGGTATTTGAAATGGAACACTCCATTTCAACAACAACACATTCCATGAAGGAATGAAGTCAAAATATCTTAATAATACAACTGAAAATCATGAAAATTTAAAACTCCTTTCATCATAATCATAATTTGATAAAGAAAATCTAAAGCTTACCCTTCAATATCCTGATTTCTTATCAATATGTTTAAACTAACTTAAAGGAATGATTATAGCAATATATCCAAGCTAAAATATTAATTTTTATAAGATTTATCTTTCTTCAACTCAACTCAATAAAAAGTATTTTTATATGAGATAAAATAGTTATGATATTTATATCCATAAATAAAAATAGTTTCCTTGGAATGTTTTACCTGATACTGGTATTTAGAAGAATTCAAGCAGAAAGTAAAACAAATTTCCTTAAAAACATGGGAGTCTATAGGAAAAATATGAGGCTATTTCAATTCATTGAAGAGCTTGGCAAAGTACCAAAATGTTATACAATATCGATGATTTGATATTTACTTAATACTTAATTCTCCATAAGACATAATATATCATTGGCATATAATAATATTTTGTCTTCAACTCAACCCAAACCAGGCAAACCAATAGTAATAACATGAAATTAAAAATAAAACATAAAGGACATCCTTGACAATTTCTATTACATTTGACAGACAAAAGTGTATACCTTTTATAATAACATTACCATAATTGAATACTACATAAATATTTTGTTTTAAGTGCCTACTGTTGAAGGAATTAAGTTCCTGTTTAGCATTCCTAAAAGGTTTATATAATTCTGGTGTAAGTTATCTTGCATATAGACCATAGATCAGGTGTGTCAAACTGCCAGCCCGCGGGACGGATGCGTCATCTGGAAGCCGCGCCCACCCCATTGGTGGCAATGGCAAAACTGTCCCAATATGTTGCGCGATGTCACGTGACATCACGAGTTTGACATGTCTGCCATAGATCATAGAATAATAGAGTTGGTAGGGACCTTGCAGGTCTTCTAGTCCAACCCTCCTGCTCAAGCAGGAGACCCTACACCACGGGTGTCAAACTTGCCACATCACGTGACGTGCCATGACGTATCACGACTTTTTTTGCATTGCCGGAGCTGGGGTGGGCGCGACCTCTATATGATGCAACCAGCCCATGGGCCAGCAGTTTGACACCCCTGCCCTATACCATTCTGGACAAATGGTTGTCCAGTCTCTTCTTGAAAATCTCCAGTGATGGAGCACCCACAGCTTCCAGAGGTAAGCTGTTCCACTGATTAATTCTTTCCACTATTAGAAAATTTGTCCTTAGTTCTAGGCTGGATCTCTGTTTAATGATCTTCCATCTGTTACTTCTTGTCTTGCCCTCAGACACTTTGGAGAATAGGTTGATCCCCTCCTCTCTGCGACAGTCCTTCAAATATTGGAAGACTGCTATTATGTCACCCCTAGTCCTTCTCTTCGTTAGGCTTGACATGCCTAGTTCCCTCTATCGTTCACCATATGATTTAGCCTCCAGACACCATATCATCTTGGTTGCTCTGTTCTAACAATTATTTTTACTGTTTTTGAATGTTGGTTGTTGTTCTTGTTTTTGCTTTTTCACTATTTTCCCATTACATGTTAGCAAAAATACAACTTCATATATGATAAAGTAATGTATTAGCAGGTACTTAAATTCATGTTCTCATATGTTCTCAGGCCTGATTCTCAGAGGTAGGAAGACATTTAAACTTAGAGTCTTCTTCAGGGGTAAAAATATCTACTACTATTATTACTTCTACTTCTACTTACTTCTACTTACTACAGTACATAAGAATGGGCACAAAGTTAATGTAAGTACAAATTTCTTGATCTTATTAAAAGAAAGAGGGGATATTGGAACTGGGAGAGAAGGGAGTAAAACTGCTAAAATAACTTGCTCAAATTCTGATATAACATGGGGGGGGCTCCTTCTGAATTCTTCATTTCCCAGGCGTTCTGCACATGCTTTGCTGTTTTGTCTGAGACAAAAAGAATAGATTTCCCTCCTCCCTTCCCAAAAAAACAATTCTCCTCCATACCTATGATTTTTATCCAGGAAGTCCAGCCCTTTGTGTATAACGGTTCATGTGCTCCTAAGCTCCATAGAAGTCTGCGAGCAGCACATAAGAAAATATTTCCTCTGCACTCTTCCTGGACTTTTTAATTAAAAAAAAAAATTTAAGAACATATTTACATTTTTCTTTTGAGCTTGGAATCACAAGGCAACCCATGGGCTGTGGAAAAGAAGAAGCAATTCTTTTATCCCCAATTACTTAACTAAGAATCTTTTCAGGTTATTCTCTCTGAACAATCACTGCCCGATCAATAAGCAGCAAAGACTCTCAGTTGCAAGAGCATTTTTGTGTTTTTTTTGGCCAAAGTGATGCAAGCAGGATTGGCATCTTGACATCACTGTTCTAAGCTTTTAGGAAGGGCCACAGCAAAATATCAGAGGCAGAAGAGACACCACTGAGTGTTGCCTAAATCAAGGAAGTGACATTTTCTCAACTGCATTCTTTCATAATTCATAATTAGCTGCCAATTGATTAAAAAAATATTAAATGCCTAAAGCGAGTAAGCACAAAATAGAGTTCACAGACCTGTTTAAGTCAGGGGTGTTCAAACTTGGCAACTTTATGACTTGTGGACTTCAATTCCCAGACTTCCCCAACCAGCATGGCTGAATGGGGAATTCTGGGAGTTGAAGTCCACAGGTTTTAAAATTGCCAAGGCTGAACACTCCTGGTTTTAAGTCTTTGTCCAGGGCTACATCAAACATGAGGCTAAAACAAAAGTTGATTTTGATTCCTCTAGCACAGATGTCTCTTCACTTGTTTAGAGCCAAGACATGGTTTAGCTATAAAAAATATTAGAAATGGAAAAACCTGAACGTGGGCAGAACACCTTTACAAATGGAAAGAAAGAATCAGCTCATCTTACATTCAGACGAAAGAATTTTTCACTTAGCAGTACAGTATGATGGTGTCACATGCTCAAATTTTCCTACATTAAATAACTGATTATTTCTATTCCTGAACTCCATCTTGGCCCTAGACAAGTGCACATTTATACCCAAATATATGTTCTTTGCCACTTGGATGTAAATGGTAAACTCTGGACTACAACAGGAAGTAAGGGGATTCCTTCAGTCTGCCATCTTCTGCTGTTCATGCTACTTTCTTCATTATCTTGTCTTCAACTTCCAGATTTTTTTTAAAATAATCATTTGGCTCAAGGCCATAGATTCAGATTTGTGTGTGTATCCAGCTTTGGAATGATTCCATTTGCTGTACCTCACAGGTTCTCCAACCATACCAGGCAACTCCAAGATCAGAAAATGGACTTTTCTCTTGATGCTGGAATGACTCATAAAAGCTTTCATGAACGAGATGCACTCCAGTGGGTTAGCTTACAAATGCGATTGCTCAGAGCCACTTCTTACAGCACAAATATTCTGAAAATTTCCACCAGCTTGTGGAAGGCTGGTGTAATTTTAAATAAGACTATTAAATGTGTTGTTGCTGTTTTTTGTACAACAGCAGCATTATTTCATTTCCACAATGTTTATGCTTTGGAGTTACAGCCAGAGTAGCCAGAAGGTTTTCAAATTATATGCTGAGGTTCAAAATGACATTTTTAATCCAGATAGCAATCCTCATTCCTATCTAGCTTGTCTTTTTGTAACCTAAGATCTTTTGAGTTAATGTCAAGAAAGTGGCATTTTGCTTGGTTGAGTGATGAACCCACTACACAAACACACATACAAGGGGAGAAGGTGTTTGAGAGATAAAATCCATCACACTTACAATATAGCATCTCAATAATATGAAAATAATTGTGGCATTTGGTTTTAAATTTATTAATAATCAACAACACATTAGGAGATATATATATATAATCTAAATACATACTTTAATTATGCTATATATTTAAAGATAATTAATTGTATTAATCTTTTTGATTCAATTATTCATTTAAAAAATATAAATAATAGCTCAGTTTATATTAGATCAGGCATGTCAAACTCGCGACGTCATGTGACGTCGCACGACGTATCGAGACTTTTTCCCAATTGCCGGCAATGGGGTGGGCGCGGTTTTGGCGTGATGCATCTGGCCTGCGGGCCGGCAGTTTGACATGCCTGTATTAGATCCTAAATTGACTTCGCAAAAGAGTTTTGTTTGTTTATTTGGTTGGTCAGTTTCTTTTCTGTTTCTTTTTTTCCTTTTGATAATCCAAATAGCAATAACTAAACATTAAAAACAGTTGATGATTTTCTTACTGGTTGCAGCCAGACAGCTAGTGAGACAGGTAGTAAGACTTGGATAAACAGGAAATATTTTGAGTATTTCCATACAGTGACAAATGTGCTAGAAAATCACTGTAATGGAAAAACTAGCAAAAAAAGGTAGACAGCAATATCATAATAACTCAGAAGATTTTTTTTACTTCATTGGGTTTAAACTTTAATTATGTGCAAGAAGGACAGAATGATTGTCTAGTAAGCACTTTGATGTTAATGCTCATTTAATTCTCTTCCCCCCCCCCCGATTCCCATCTCCGTGCAATAATTTAGAAGCAATATTTTTAGGACCAGCTGCTGAAATCCTTTAAAACCATAGGAGAGCAGTCTGTTTCTAGCTCAAAACCAACCTTGGTCCTAAATTGCTCTAAAAGTTACATTTTGTTGGACTTTGTTTAAATATGCTCTTCTATTCTTAAAAAGCCAAATCCAAGAGGGGAAGAAAACCTGAAACCAAATGCCAGGGAATTGGGTCCAACCATAACATATGAAAGTCCAAAAATAACAGCAAAGATGTTGTGGCAGTGCCTGACCTTCTGAATCACACATTGCCTGCATCACATGCCACACAAATGACTTGCCAAGCCTGTTTATCAGAGATGCAGAACTATTATATGAAAAAAAGCTTTTCTGGGATAATACCTTTTGGAAGTGAAAGCAAAGGCTCATATTTTTGAACATTTGCAAATTAAAAAGAAAAGAAAGAAAGGAAAACCAGCAGCTCCTTCCAGTCATATAGGATAACAATACTGCTGCTATTTTCAATACGCAGGGAAGGTTATTGTGAATGAGAACCATTATTCAACCATGGGTTACTCTTACTTGAAAGCTAAAGTAGTGTAGCCTACATAGCAAGGGTAACCGCTTGATTTTACTGAGCAATGGAGCAAATCTGGACAAGTAGGGAAGAGTCCTTGTTCAATCAGATGCAGGTTTGGCATTCAAACGAGTCATGAAAAATTGGAAAATTCCCAAGGAAATCAAGTAAATAAAAGGGCCTGTTGATTAACATCTAAAAACATCTTAAAATTTGGTTTGGAATGTGCCAGGGTCATTTTTATAAAGCCAGGTCTTAAAAGGTTCAGGGAGTTGCTTTCAGATCCCAAAAGTGACATAATACTTGAAAATGAGTTTAAATGTTGAATGTTGTTTATGTCTATGAAAAAATAAAAATGTGGACCTTTCCAGAATTTATTCAGGCAGTTGTTTCTTTTCCAAACAATCCTTTTAAGTTTTTTTTTCTGTATTGTTTGTATTGTTTCTCCTCTACAGCCTTAAAGTCTGGATCATTTTTTTTTTAAAAATATATGCATTATATATTTTTTTATTTTGTGGTGTGGGAAGAATCCAGAGAAAGAAATATTTTGGGAAATATTAAAAAGGCAGCATATATTTCCCCAAAGGCAGAATATATTTCCCCAAAGGATTTTAAAGGGATAAACCAACCCCCCCCCCAAGACTCTCTGCCCCAAATAGAAACCAGGTCTGCAGAAATGCAGATGTGATAATCTTGTCAGAAAAATTGGAGTCAGGAGGCTGGGATTAGAAAGAAAGATCCCTAGAATCAACAATCCCTCACACCAAAAAATCCAACAGTTATCAGCCCCAGCCCCAGGGAAGCAAGATATGACCTCTGGGACATAATAGGATTAACCCACCACCATCAGAATTCCAGAAAGGCATACTCAGACTCAGGTCAAAGTTCATGCCACATGAACAACTCCAAACAAAAGCCCAAGAAGGTATAAAAACCCACTCCCTACTACATGTGGTCAGTTTTTTTCCAGAGCCATCTTTCTGTCTGGCTCTCCTCTTCAATAAACTACAACCTTCTTTCTAAAGCAGTCGCCATGTTGTTTATTTCCGGCTTGGACTGGACCCTGATGAAGATTTTTCTTTCAACAGTGGATCACATGAATATGTAAGGAAAGAAAAAGAGAGGGGGGGGGAGTGACACATCAGCGATATCCTCTTTGCTTTGCTGAAAATATTTTTACTAGGTTTCTAAAGGGTTAGCTAAACCTCAGCATTTCTAAAGCTATCATTTAATACCTCAAGGCTAACCCAGGTCTAGAAAGACGTTTTCCAGAAACAATGTCATTATGTATAATGGCTTTAATAGCAGTGACCAAATTCTTAGCTTTAACTCAGGTTTACTTCCACAGAAATACTTTTCACTGAAAACAATGGAAGATGTCCTAAATACTTAAAATAGAATTGTGGAACTGAACTTTTACTTTTTGTTGTCATTGACATCTTGTCTCAGAATTCTGTTCCCAATAGTGACTATTGGTTTGTTGCTCCTGTTTTTTGTTTCTCCAATATACCCCAAGTAGATTATTATTTATGCAATAATTTAATTTCAATTTAATAATTACATTATTTAAGTTTCATTGTGTAATGTGGTAGTTTTGTAATTGGGCAATCTGGCAATTATTTTACTCCCTTGTGATTTTTGGAGATACGATCATGTCTTTCACATGTGAAGTGTATCCTTAGTATCTCTTGAACCAAAGGTTTTGAATCTGATCTCTCCTATCACTCATTTCCCCCCCCCTCCATCACAAAACTGAATACATTCTATTTTTTTTAATGTATGAAAGCAATTTTTCTTTAAAACATGATTATCCCAAACTATTTCATATTCGTCATGTACACTTCAGAATATTCATTATCATTCAAAAAGACAAACATAGTTTAAAATATCAAAAACAGAAAAGTTCTGCTTTGCCTTTAAAAATAAGCATTAATTTTCATCCAGTGTGCAGGAAAGTTTACGCCATTTTAATTGTAATGTTTAAGCAAGGGGAAGAAAGAGAACAGAGAGCTTGCAAGTCATGGTAATTCTGGTCAACAGTTGCAGTCTAAACAACAGCCTCTAATTTTCTGCAAAATTATCAGTAAAGGTATCTTGAAATATTTCATATAATTAGAACATCATGCAGTTAGAAATCATGATAACTACAATATCACGTATAGACACGTATAGACAATAGCTCATAATTTATGTACACGTGAGCTCAGTTAGTTTGACTTGTACTTTAGTTTCTGATAATGGTTAGGGGAAACAACAATACAATATTATTGGAGAATGTGGCTAGAGAATATCTCTGGAAATTAATCAAGAACTTGGCAAATGTTATTTGGTTTTGAGAATAACATGCCAATAGATTCAAAGGAAAATCAGTTTTAATCAAAACCCCTTAGAAAACCACAGATCTCAAGATCAGATAGCATAAAACTCTGTCTGTTTCTTTATTTTTTTTCCACTTGGATCTCTATGGAGATTTATGTTTCTAACTATAGATTTGTTGTTTTAATTTCCTGTCTGAGCATAGTGCCATAATTAGTATATTTCTAGTAACTCTATTCTTTAAATAAGCAATTTGTTGTCCACTAATTCAACATTTCAAAAGATATGTCCAGTCTTTACACATATAGCAGATATTACATTGGGAAGGCTGTGGTGTTAACTCTACACATTCACTATTGGGCACAAATTGAACTCTTTGTCACTAAAAATGTCCTCATTAAAGATGACAAGTCTTCCCTAATTTATCTGGCAAGAATGTAGCACTGTAGCTTTTCCCACCAACTGTGTTATTTGTGTAAATAGAAAAGAGAGAATCTAAACCAGATAGCATAAGGAGGGTTCTGGGGAAAAGCACACATACTCCCAGCTATTCCCCGGCCAACACATTATTGCCTCTAAACAAAGTCATGCATTTACAGCCCCACTTTGGGCCAATGCTTATTCAGTGTTACCTTCATTTCCAAAGTTTTTTCTAACTTGGCTGATTCCAGGCAATATCCCAAGCCAAACATGTCCAACTACCATGTGACTTCAGTTACCCCAGTTATTGTGGTTATATAAACCATGGTTTATTTATGGAAACCTAGCAATTTAATCTTAATCAACATATTATGTGTAAACAAACCATATGTATTTAAATTAAGAAGACAGAATTTGCTTGTGTCTTAGGCTAGTTGTTACAGGCTGCAGTCTAAGGAAAAATGTAAAGGTATGTACCACTTCTTGGTGTTGGGGCTGAAAGCAAGTGTATCATACTGGTGTCCTTATTCCAATGTAAGAATGCCCTGATTCAGATCATAACCATTGTACATGGATAATAGAAAGTTAACCCGTTCCTCATCTGTAATCACCTTCTAAACCAGCGTTTTCCAGCCAGACAACTTCAAGAAGTGTGGACTTCAACTCCCAGCCATTTTACTTCACCAATTTCTTTTTTAAAAAAAACACCTACATTCCCCCAAATTGACATGGTTGAGTTTCTTTTTTTAAAAAAAAAAAAAAGCTTGAGGCAAAGAGTAACATTTTGGTATTAAAAAGGATATAAAAGAAGAAAGCTTTTTTGACCCTCCAAATATGACTACGTCCTAATTAAAATAATAGAAATCAGTATGTCTGTGTGTGTACATTTGTATGTTTATGCATTGTATGCAAAATCTCAATTCTAGAGAAAAGGTTGGTCAGGGATAGCCAAAACAAGTATCTGTATGTGCTGCACTGTAAGATCTGAAGATCTGGGTCCATAACATTAATTAAAAAATGTCTATAGAAATTCTTAGTCATCTAGGTCATGGGTGTCCCAAAGGTGCTTTTTCAGGACTTTCTTGTTTTTCTATAAGAAAAAAAGTAAAACTTTGCCCAGCTTCAGCTCATGAGGCCAAATGGGAAAATCTGTGACAAACATAAGCAGCAACTAAGGTCTCGGCATAAGCACAAACTTTGGTCTGCATTCTGACCATTGCTAGAATTTTTTTTTAATGATGGTTTGTACTCTTTCAGTGTGCTTATCAAGTAGTCTAGATTTTGAGCAACCTGTCTTGCCTTTTTCATCCTTTTGTCAAGTGGAGGGGCCCATATGTAGATTCATTCCTCCTGCATGATCTGCATGGGATTTACAGCCCAGGAATTTATGCAAGGTAAGAAGGATTTAAGAAGATAATGAAGGCTTTAGCAACAATTTTGTAGTAAAAAAAAGCTTGCATTTGGGAGCATGTGCAAGTTATTTGATAGATTATATGTGGACAGCTATTGTACTACAATTATAGCAGGATTGGTCAAGCTTTAACCTTGCAGCTGCTGCAAAAATTACGAGATCTGACATCTTCCAGCATTGTGCATCCTTGCAGGAAATGCTAGGAATTTAAGTTCTGCATTAAGTGAAGGACTCAGATTACCTTATTATATCAAGAGGAATTGAAAACATTATCTTTGGGACAATTTCTTCTGTACCATTTTCCTGATTGTTCATCCATTCCTCTATTTAAGAGGAAGATGACATAAGATAGACTTCCCCAGTCCAGGGTGCTCTAGATTTAATGGAAATATCACCTGCTGACTTTTTTCTTTTCATTTTCTCCTTTCACTTTTTCTATTTAATTAGAATAGAATAGAATAGAATAGAATAGAATAGAATAGAATAGAATAGAATAGAATAGAAGAGAAGAGAAGAGAAGAGAAGAGAAGAGAAGAGAAGAGAAGAGAAGAGAAGAGAAGAGAAGAGAAGAGAAGAGAAGGAAGGAATGTTGGAGGTTATCTAGTCCAACCCCCTGCTCAGGCAGGAAACCCTATACCTATACCATTTCAGACAAATGATTCTCCTATCTCTTCTTAAAGACATCCACTGTTGGAGCATTCACAACGTCTGAAGGCAAGTTGTTCCACTGATTAATTGTTCTAATTGTCAGGAAATTTCTTCTTAGTTCTAGGTTGCTTCTCTCTTTGATTAGTTTCCATCCGTTGTTTCTTGTCCTGCCTTCAGGTGCTTTGGAGAATAGCTTGACTCTCTCTTCTTTGTGGCAACCCCTGAGATATTGGAACACTGCTATCATGTCACCCCCTAGTCTTTCTCTTCATTAAACTAGACATACCCAATTCCAGCAACCGTTCTTTATATGTTTTAGCTTCCAGTCCCCTAATCATCTTTGTTGCTGTTCTATGTACTCTTTCTAGAGTCTCAACATCTTTTTTACATCATGGTGACCAAAACTGGATGCAGTATTCCAAGTGTGGCCTTACCAAGGCATTGTAAAGTGGTATTAACACTTCATGTGGTCTTGATTCTATCCCTCTGTTAATGCAGTATAGAAATGGGTTGACTTTTTTGGCAGCTGCAGCACACTGCTCGCTCATATGACCCCCCAATTCCTATTTAAAACCCCAATATTTTAAATTAACTATCAAGCTGATTTTCTTCCTAACAACTGAAAGAAACTATATTTTCATTCACACAGAGAAAAACAGGGACAGAGGTATTTATGATTAGTTGTATAAGGGTAAATAGCTATTATCCTGTTCACTACTGCAACTTTTTGTGTTTCTTCATTATTTTTTTGGGGGGGACAAAGTTTTATGCAATTATATCTCACATGGGATAATTCCCAAAAGGAGCAGCAAAATATAGTTCATTTTCCTGAATTAAGATGGATGATATTTTTATAATATTGTTGAACTCTTTAATCCTGAAATACTATATCCCAAAGCAAAGCTGTTTTCAAGAGTTTTTCCAGTATCATATTATATAGCAGCATTAATGGCCCCACCTGCAATAATAAAATTATTATTTTTAATAAAAAATGATACTTTTGCTTGGAATTTTCTCAAACATAGTTGCTCACTTGGAAGGCAAGTCTGTCTCAAGTCATGCATTGAAACCATTTTCAAATCAGTAGGACTTCATTTCAAAGCAGAACCAGATTCCAGTATAACAAACAGAACAGAAAATGAAATAAATGAAATAAAAAGCAGAACACGAGCTTCCTGCTGACATTTTAAAATCAACTCTTTGTTGAAGAACAAGACCTCTTTCTTTCATACACTACCTAAGCTTCAGATCTGATCCATCATCCCCAGGATATCTGTCATCTGAACAACAGTAATTATGTATGGTTGTATTCTAACAAAATGTAAATATCATCATTTTGAGACAGTTAAGAGCCCCCTTCCCCATGTAAATCGGTATGTGGTGGCAAGCAAGGCAGTTCTTCAAAAATGGACCCATTTAATTCCACAAGAGTTCTTGAAAGTCAGTTACATGCATGTGGTGCGACGTGCATTAGGTATTTTCACATAGCATGCTCATTCGTTTTCAAGTAAATCAGAGTTTACCTCATGTTCCAATGTTCTGGGTTTGGTGCCACATTGAACTATCCAGCGGTATTATTCACATTACTCTGCATCTATCAGTAGAGTATACATAAAAATGCATACATTCTTTTTGGCTATATCCCAGTATTTGAAATCTATAAAAAATTCAAGCTTTTTTCATATATGGGTGCTGACTAAAATAAATATATTGGAAGCAAAAACTCATACTTGATCTGCAGTTATGGTTTTCTGTCAACATTTTGAATTAGGGTTGAGCTGTATTTTTGTTTGTTGTTGCTTTGTTTCTTTGGGTAAGGAAGATTTTCAAGGTTTGGGAATTGTGTCTATATTAGTTTTATTGATGGAGAATGTTTCCTCACAATAGATAAACAAAATATTTCCTCCAATGATATTGGAAACTTTATTACTCAGCTAGTACTGCCATATGCAATCATATTTTACTTCTCTTAATTTAGTGTACTAGAATTATATTAAAAATGACATATTGAACCATAAGCTAATCACATGGGTGAAGCAAAATTGTGGCTGAATACTTTGAGGTTTAGTGTGACATACAAGCCCACACTGTGTCTCATTCTAATGACTATAGGCAGTAGATACAGAACTATTTAACTTTGAGTATTCCCAAGTATGTACATGTTCTGCTTGGTCTATTCTCCAAAGCACCTGAAGGCAGGAGAAGCAACCTAGAACTAAGGAGAAATTTCCTGACAGTTAGAACAATTAATCAGTGGAACAACCTGCCTCCAGAAGTTGTGAATGCTCCAACACTGGAAGTTTTTAAGAAGAGACTGGACAACCATTTCTCTGAAATGGTATAGGGTTTCCTACCTGAGCAGGGGGTTGGACTAGAAGACCTCCAAGGTCCCTTCCAACTCTGTTATTCTGTTATTCCGTCTAATTATACAATGCATTTCTCCTTTGTATGAGAAAGATGGGGGTTCCATTTCTTATTTATTCTTTCCAACTCAACAGAGTGTTGGGAAGAAATTGTGTACAAGGGGGCTTAGATCTCTGTCCATCTGTCTGCTAGAGGATTACTCTCCAAAATCAGAACAGAATGGTATTGAACGTAATGTGCTGAGGAAAGCTGGCAAGAAAAAGGTTGAGTTTTTAAAAGGCAGATCTGGCTGAGAGCTGCAGGAAAAAGAATCCAGGAAAAAAAAATCCCCAAAGCATCCCTATGGAAAGATAATTGGGTAGTAGTAGTTGCTAACTTTTCCATTCCAAGCCCAGTTTCTCCTCCCACTTAATGGTAGAAGCTAGAGTGGAGTGTGTACAGCAGGGGTCTTCAAACTTGGCCCTTTTATGACTTGTGGACTTCAACTCCCAGAATTCCTCAGCCAGGCACGCTGGCTGAGGAATTCTGGGAGTTGAAGTCCACAAGTCATAAAAGGGCCAGGTTTGAAGACCCCGGGTGTACAGCTTTCTTTACAATCCCAGCATACATATACATATAAAGAAATACAGCCACAGGGAACAAACAGAAAGGTACACAGAGTGGTGCAAAATGTTACTTTGTTACACAGAAGAAAATACAGATGCTTTTTCTAGCTACTAATGGAAACGGATTAGAAAAAAATTCCAGAAGAATGCTTTCCCCCTTATTAATCCCTAAAGCTTATTTTAAAACACTGTGATTTGGTTAGACATATAAGATCATTGATCAAAGTGGAACATTGATCATATAAGTAAATGTATTTTCTAAAAGCTAATGTATAATTTTACAATGTTTGGGAGAACTCTAGGTCTACAATTCCTTTACCACCATTACCCCCCCAAAAAAATCCCTCTTGCTCATTGTTTGTAATTAAGTCTTTCTGATTTCATTGGAGAACACTGATTTTTTTCTTATTATTATTATTATTCTATCATTGTAAATCCTTTCCTCAAGAATAAGGTCCTTCTCTTATGATTCTATACCAAAGGCATACAAACAGTATTTGTCTTCTGATTATTTACCACAGAGTCAGTGTCAGCTCTTACTTGCTGCATAGACAGATATTTTCCAGGATGATCTGTCCCCAGCCTGGTCCATTAGGTCTTCCAATGGTGCAGCATTGCCACAATAACTGCGTCCATCCATTTTCTACTAGTCAATTTCTTCTCTTTCCTTCTACCTTTTCCAGTATTACAGATTTCTCTAAAAAGCTAGGATTTTGCACTACGGTCAAATAAATTAGTGTTATACAGTATGTGTCCTGAATGAGAACTCTGGGTTGATTTGTTCAATGTTTTAAAAATTTTTCTTGGCAATTTGTAGTTTTCTCAGGTATTCTCCAACACCAAATATCTAAGGTATGTAATGTAACATAACATCAGATATGACTACGGGATTCTATTTTCCCCACGCCACATGAAGAGAGATGGCTTTTAATTGATAAATGGCAATTTCTGCTCTCTAATATCTTCCACAATCATTTGAGATCAGGAGACATGGATGTAGCCCTGGAATATAAATTCTTGTGGTGAGAAATGAATTAAATAATGGCAAAAACTCAAATCATTTGAAGCTCAGTATCCTTTAATCCTTCTTTTGGAAGCATTTAAGCTGTCCTTAGAGAAGCTATACATCAGTCATAAAGATCTCGTATTAAGAGTTCCTCCTCCACTGAGAGTAAAATGGGTCAGTCAAGGTTACGGATTGTAAGGAATCTGAAGTCAATGTTAAATCTAATAGTGTAGATCCATGTTGTCTTAATTTCAGTGCTACAAGATTTACTTTGAAAAACATTGAAATGCTAAAACAAAACAAAACCCACAACCCTTCAAAATTACTCTGTATTATCTCCACTGGGCCAAAATCAGTATATGGACAAGTTTGTACCCCATGTGTTTGCAGTGCAAGCAGATAGGCTTTTATTTGAATTTTCTCACTCTATAACCAAAGATGTTTCATGCTTAGTGCGGGTAGGGCACTACCCTCCTATTGCCTCTGATTACCCAAGAGAGTCTCTCAGCTATTTGTTTAGCATAATTTTCACGGCTGAAGTTCAAGCACTGGCATCCAATGATGCCGGTCAGGACATTGGCAAATAGATGTGGCATGAAATGTTGGCTGATGAAGTCTTGCCAGAACAGACCAATCTGATAATGTTTGCCACATCTTTTTTTGCTATATTTGCATGTTGATAGTTAAGATGCCAACGTATTAGTTCATTTGAAAATATATTATTTTTAGAAACAATATACTTACTTTGGAAAGTAAGATTTAAATTCCTTAAGTTGCAGTAGTTGGCATCTCTTGCAGCCTCCTGGTTTTTTTTAAATATGTATTCTCTCAGTTTTGTGTCTTTTCATTTATTTATTCCATTGATTATTGCTCTGTTGGCGGGCCTTGTGGGTAAAATTCTGTGCAATTGCTCTACATTTGGGAGAAGCATATAAGCACACTTCAGATATTCCCTGTGGTGAATATACATACTCAATCATCATTATGTAATGTATATGCGTATGCATTTGCGTCATAGTATCTGCAAAGGACCAGTTTAGGACCATTTTCCTAAGTCCATATCCAATCCTATTCAGTTTACTCAATTTGATCAGAACAAAGTAAATACATTTAGAATATAGTATTATGGAGATGACTCTTGACCTATCACGATTCTGTTTAAAATTGTTCTTTCTACATTCTACAATGAGTAACAGATCAATACTTTTTTTTTGCCAGTCTTTGTTTTACTGTTATTTAAACTAAAAGAACTGGTTGTGACTTTGAACTCTGGATTTTGATGGTGAAATCTAACCAAAGGGAAACAGTAGCCAAAAATACATTGATTTGTGACATGTAATTATATGTAGAAGAGGGACTTTCATCAAAATGATGAAGCAGAAATTTTGCTTTTTCATAATTGTGTCACAAAGTGACACACAAATAAATAAGGGGTGACATTTGTGCTATGGTGCATGTTTTATCACTTGTACCATTTCTCAGGTGAATAGATGACTGTTGGTGTCTCCACCACTAATGAATATTTTTTATCACTAACAATATAGTCTCTTGATCATGGGAAGGAAGCAAGGTTCAACTGACAAGCAGAGAAGATAAGGTGTGTATTCACTGTTGGGCCAAGGTTAGACATTCTGTAGTTAACTTTTGTTTAGATGTTTTGATTCTTATGCTACAATCTTTGGGACAACTTTCCCTTGTTTCACCCAAAAACTTTTGCTGTTTAAAAAGCCAAATCTGGCCACAAAATCCTAAATGGGAAGCTTGTCCACAACTTCAGTCTTTCTGGCTTGAAATGGGCAAGTATGTGCCAGACATGCTCAGTTAAATATAAGTTGGTTTTTTTGTTCCTTTAAACCCATCTGACAAACTTGTCTAACAGAGGTCTCCATCTTACAAACAGCTTGCCATCAGCCGATATATCTTCTCTTGCTAGTCACAATGCCAGTAATGTAAAAAACACAAAACGAAATCCATCCAAATCAATAAAATAGCATAAAATAAAATAAAGTACCCTGGAGGAGCGTCAACATTAGGATGCAACAAGAGAGCTGCACTTTGATTTCTGTAGTGTTTTCTGACCTTGGCTGTTTGCTTACAAATGTTTCATTACTCAACTAGTTAACATCATCAGTGTGAGTGTAAGGTTTGCTCCTTGTCAATATACAATAGCTTGCCTGGACAAAATTGGTGGAGGTGTGCTTTTCTTTTTGGGAGTTCCTTGGCTAGGATATTGTTTTCTGCTTGCTTATTTGTCTGGTGTTAATCCCTGCTCATCTGGGTTTGGGCTGTTGGAGCAGATGTATTCAGGTCTGTTTCCTTCATAAATTTTTATCTCTCTTAAATGGTAAGTAAATATGGTTTATTTCTATGTATCTTATTGATGGTTGACTTGTCTGAATGCCAAACCTCCAAGAATTCTCTAGCATTTTCAGATTTGCTTGATCCAGAATGCTCATAGTTTCCTACTTGCAACAGTGGTTGATTTTTATTGTATATTCTGACTGCTCATTGATGTTCATGGATGGACTTTGCTTGTCTTCTGACTGCCTGTCATACAGTGACATTACAGCCTTATATAATACGTTGCAGTTCTTTCAAAGGAGAAAATTCACACCAATTAGCTGCAGGGCAAGCTAATGTATATAATAGGGAGCAAACATCTGATGATGTTACCCTACTTGGATAATGAAACTTCTGCAAGCAAAAAAACCAAGTATAGAGAGTACCAAGGACTCCACTATTAAATTGTCTCTTTTATTTGAGGCTTTGAATTGTTAGATACCTGACAGACATTGTTTTTTCCTCCGTCTTTAGGGGCCACGTCCAGAGAAAAAATAAAATCAGGAGTAAAAGCTCACTGAAAAAGCTGGGAGATATTGCCACTTGCATATGAGTTAATCATTACAACATTTCTTCCCCCCCCCCCCGTGTTTAAAATATGTTTAAGACTAAAGATTCTGAGCAAACAGGAAGACTTTCAATACCTCTTAGGGTATTACACCAATATCACACTTCCAGAAGTTCTGCCTACTTAGAATTATTTGGATTGCTTTATTTTAAACCAATCACACTTTTTTCGATATTCTATCATAACATAAAGTTTCAGATGCATGCTTTGTATCAGTTTGGAAACCAACCAAGTAATGCTTTTCTTCTTCCCTATTCACCAGTACATTATGTTGACTGAACTGAACCTGACATGTACACTCATGACTAGTCTTGCTAAAACCTTATTCAGGAGGGTAGAAAATCATATTTGCAATGCCATAGATAAGATTGTTCAAGAGCTTTCATTTTGAAGTGGCTATTTTTAGAGATTTATCTTTTTTTAGATGCAACACATTCTACAAGCTAAGCAGAATAATACCTCTCTTCCAAGGACATATGAAGACAAAGATAAAATTAAATGTGTAGAAAAATGTCAATTTTTAACTGTCCCTCCTCACCCCTCCTCAGTATAGAATTTTTTGAGCATTTCAGATGGTGTGATATCTTAGTATTGTCTTCTCTAATTTTAAAGTGTGTTTGCATCAAACTCAGAATTGTTTGTTTAAGAAACCTATTATTTTTTGGATAATACAAATTAAACTGTCAAGGCAAAATATAAAGAAGTATTTTTAAAGAATCCCACGAAGAGGTATTTCAGACCTTCCGGTGGTAGATTTTATTAGGACCACACACCTTTGCTATGTTCAGTAATTTGTAAATAAATTACTGTAGGTTTAATAGTAGGAGACCTATTCATTAGCTCCTTATATTTAAAAATATAGGAGTCTTGATTAATATGCTAAATATAGCTAAGGTGGGTGATAATTAAATGTATTTACTATTAGAGATTGTGAGTATAAACAAGTCTAGGGACTTGTTTGTAATTCAAGTCTAGGGACTTGATTGTAATTCAAGCAATCAAGGTTTTTTTCCTATGCTACCCCAGACACTACATTACAAATATCTTCCCGCCACTCTGCTCTTAATGCTGTGCGCCTCATGTCCAGCAATTTACAGTGGCCTTTCAAGCCATAGCCACCAGTAGGACAGCCACCAGCCGCACTGGCGGCCTGTTCCCCTCCCCTTGTCCCTTCCTGGGCACGAAGGGAGGGAGGGAGGGAAGGAAGGGACAAAGAGGGAAGGAAGGAAGGGACAAAGAGGGAAGGAAGGAAGGAAGGAAGGAAGGAAGGAAGGGACAATGAGAGGGAAGGAGGGAAGGAAGGGAGGGAGGGACAATTGAAGGGAGGGAAGGAAGGGACAATGAGAGGAAGGAAGGAAGGCGCCCACCCCAGTCCCACCCCCCTCTACCAGAGACCCATGGATCCCCTCACAGCCCCGCCCGCACCCCCCACAGGCGCCCCGCAACCTGAGTGACGAGCTGGCCACGCCCCCCCCGGCCATTGACTTCGCTTGTCAAAAAGTTGCAAAAGGTGATCACATGACCCTGGGACACTGTGACCGTCATAAGTATGAATCAGTTGCCAAGCATCCGAATGTAAATCACATGACCCTGGGGATGCTGCAACAGTCATAAGTGTGAAAAATGGTCATAAGTTACTTTTTTCAGTGCTGTTGTAACTTTGAACAGTCACTGAGCGAATTGTTGTAAGTCGAGGACTACCTGTACTTTATCATTTTTTTCCTCTTTTTTTTAGTCATCAAGTTTTTGACACCTTGCTAGGCGACTGGTGGTACTCGGATATTGTGTTATCCTAAAAGTGGTACAATGGGCGAAAAGGTTGAAAAGCCCTGATCTAGACCATATATTAGGCTGCCCACAAGATCGCTTGAGGAATACGGTGTTCAAGGTTCGATGATTTCTAATTTATTTCTTGTTAGATATTTGGGAATTTGAAATAATGCATTTTTATTTTAAATATGTATAGCCATATCATAGAATCTTGTACTGTATACTACAACCTCTGAGTAGGTGATGTGAAAGAGTATCCTGAAGAAGCAAAGTGTAACCTTTTCTGTCTAAAATTCCTTTCCTACACAATTCATTTTACCATTTGAAAATTCTCTGCACTATCTCAAAATACCTTATTTTCTTCTACATTTTCTTTTTCACTGTGGAGTTAAATGTATTGGAATAAGTCTGGGGAGACCTATCCTATACCATGCAGGCTATGTGACTTTGGGCCATTCCCTATTCTTAACCCAACCTAGTCCACATTTGTGCCAAATAAAATAAAGCAGCCATAGCCATAAAAATGGTACTATAAATCTGGTTTTCCCTCCACCTAGAAAAAATTACCTGATGTTATAACATTCATATGTTTGAACATTCATCAATATTTGGTGTGTAATAACCCTGCTGCCAAAAGCATTTTAAAACCATCAGCTGCTGCAGGCACCCATGTGTTGAATGTAAATATTTGTAGCAAAGAGACTTATTCACTATTAGTTTTCATTTGAGCAACAATCCTGCATTATAAAGATTTTTTAACTCATATCCTAATTTGGATTTTGCATCTGCAGCATCTGATTTAATGTGATATTCATGGGGAATTATTCAGACTATTCCCACCTTCAGCATTTTTCATAATGAAAATGGAACAGAACTATAGTGGAAGGATTATGTGCATTTATATGCTCAATAGAAACAGTATAGGAAAGTTAAACTTTCTTTGGGCTCTCAGAAATACTTCATTTGCAGTATTCATTCTTCATGACACTATCTAATCAAATTCCATTGGTTTTTAGAAGCCAAATATATTTTACTTTAGGTCTTAAACGTGTTTAATATAACTGACTGACCCAGCTACTATTTTAATCACTGATCTCTTATCTAAGATTATGTTCCTCTTGATGCCTCTTGTTTTAAATATGTTTTGGTCTAAAGTAAATTATCACTAAAAGTGTGAGAAGACATTAATAGAATTAAATTTAGGCTAGAATTTTATGATGCATTTTCTTAACTAAAGCCTCTGGCAACAGAATTAAAAATCACTTCAATAACAAACTAACTGATAACTCCTAATCCTATACATAGGTGTTTTTTTTTTTTAGTTTCATTCTGATTAATTGTGGCATTTCACAACATTCTCCTAAGCCCTTCCGTGATTTGAATGGAAGCTTTAGAGAAAATTGCTCACCAAATGTTATGCAAACAGAAAAATGCATTCCTTTAGCCACCATTAGCACCCAATGCAGATACATGCATATTTCACACATATACTGATTGGTTAGATCACGAGAGTTATGGGTTATTTTATTTCCTCCTAGACTCAATATTAAACAAAGGAGAGAGACTGTTTCATAGCTTCAGACATGGGGAAGAAATAACTTGGATGAACGAAATATTTCCTTCTTCAGTTGTACTCCTTTGAAAAAAACATTTAAGCAATATTTTCTCTAACTCTGCACCCTCCATCTACATTCCCATCAATACTACCTCTCACAGTAATGCTGTACTATGCCTTCTGTTTATTTCACGCATTTCATGCGTGCTAGCAGAGGGAATCAGAGGAATTAATGACTAACAGCCTTAGATTCGTGGTTCTTGTCTTCATCATTCCCAAACAGACGGGCTTGGGTTGAGATTGAAACTCTGCAATTACAAAGACCAGATTCAGTGAGTAAGATAAGGGAATAAGTATAGCAATCTGCACTTAACATATATAACAAAAGTATTACTTAACATTATTTTAAAATAATTACCGATAACCCTATCTAAGCAAGCCTTGTATCATACATTGGGTCGGTCCTCGAAGATTTGCTGGAAGTGCTTATATTTCTGGCCCGTGTTTGGAAGCCTGATGCACAAGCTCTTTATGCCCACTTTTTTTCCATAGCACCATCATGCTTCTATAGTAGAATGTCAGAGCACCATTGAGCCGAGTATGGTATGCTATATTGTCAGCATAATCTTTCTCAGAATTCATGGGATTGAAGTTGAAGAATGAATTCCAATGCAAAGAATCTAATAATTAGAGGATAGAAGTATATATGGCAACTTCAGCTTAGTTTTTTTTTCTAAGCCAGGCCCTGAAAATAGTCATTACATGTACAGCTATTCATTTTTTTAAAAGGTTATAAATCTTGACCTATTTGAAATCATCCAGTAAACATCAAAGAAAAGCAATAAAAGATATAGAGGTAATGCATATATTTAGGACTGACACCAATATGAGGTACTCTTGAGGGACATTTGCCAACACCCATATTGAGTCCTGTGGTATTAAAAGCAGCTGAGCAGTCTCCACAGTAGCCTGAAATTCTTTGATATTAGAAGCATTATGGGAAATCAAGTTTGACCCAACTGCCCAACATCCCTAGAATTACTGCTGTCATCTCTATTTACAAAAGGCCAATTTGTAGACAGCTGTGCACCATGTTCTGCAAGGCAGTTTAAAACTACCCATAGCATTTGGAACTACAGAGCACCATAGTTTGTGAATAAACTGTCAAACTTGATGTCTCATGCTATTAAAAAACTGGATATGCTAATGAAATTCAAACTGAATTCATCTAGGATTCATTTTGTACGAGCCTTTTTTAGAAGACTGATGAAATCTCTTCTATGAGGACAAAAAGTGTGTAGGAAAAGAATTATAGTCTAGTAGTTTCAAAAATTATGCCTGTTTGCCTGGTTACTCAAAATATTAAGAAATAAAGCTCTTATAGTTCATTAAGAAAAAAGATTGCTAAAATTATTCTTCAAAAAGAATAATTATAAAAATGGCCTGGCTCCCCAAGGTTTCTTGCAGAGACTTCCTTTTCTATAGAATGGTTGGAAAGTCTATCTGAATAAACAGCCCTTGTTTTTAAATTATGACTAAACCATAGTTTCTCCTCTTATTCTCTCTTTGGTATTGATACGTATATTATAACACAATGCACTTTAGTTATGCATTATTTTATAAGCTTGCTCCTCTTTAGAAGCCTAAAACTTACATGTAGAAGATATAGTTACTTCTTGTGTATAATCAACAACTTTATGCTTTAATGTGTACTATATTTTATAAGCCATTAACGAGAATCATTAGTCTTGTAACAATTTGTTTTATTCCTTAAACAATTGCTTTTAAAACATAAAATGAAACAATTTATTTAGAAATTACAAATTGTATTTACTGTGCACTATATACTGTATAAAAATTCTATTCTTTCTGCTATCTTAAGATTTAAAATAAATATTATTTATACACTTAGCTACCACAAACAAATAGTATTATCAGAAAAACTAAGATGAAGAGCAAATATATTACAAATATAGCACATATTGATTATTTCATATTAAAGGGATGCATTTCACAAATCAATAAATAGGGAATTAAAATGTTCAACTCCACAGTCTGCAAGTTAAACAAGCATAATTAGATAAAACCCAATTCAGTTAACAATAAAAAATGAAAAAGTATCAAAAGCCAAGAAATCATAGATGTTTACATGTCACACCTAATATGACACTTTGAACTTCACTAATAGTATTTACAAAATGCCTATGCTATTTCTGAAGTCTCTGTAATGATCCAAGATAAATATTACTCCTGGATTTTTGAAAAAGCATTGATGAAGATCTATGGGTGTGACTGGATAGAGGCCTCTTATTTTTCTTCACTGAAACATACTTCTCTTCCTTAGGAGGAGGCGCAGGGATTGGTTTCCAAGGTATGGGGTTGTAAAAGGCTGGAGCTGGATAGGCATTTCCATCTGGGTATGCTGAAAAGTTTAGAAAGCAATAGTTAGGGACTAGTATGCAGGCTAAACGTCACTTTCAAACTGAAGAAAATAGTGGATTAATTATAAAGTATTTGATAGCCTGACTTAGTCATGATAAAATGAAGATTTAAAGAGCCTTTCCTTGACTGATTTATCTGGCACAAAATTGCACTTTTTCGCCTCATCTACCTAAAGCCATTGATACTCCTTTCAGCTCTGGTCTACAATTTGCATAAGTTCTTTCAAATATTAATCAGAATTTGCTTTTATGACAGCAGCACTTATGGTATGCATTTTTATATTGTTTAGCAAACAAAAGACCATCACGCCCCTAATCATAACTTCTTCAGCTGCATCTGTCCCTTCTCTGGGATTCTGTAGTGTATCTCCACCCCTAGCCTGGTTGGTCCCAGGCAATCCAGTAATCATTTAATTATTAGGCTGCATGATATTATCTTGTATTTATCTTCACTGGAAAGAAAAAGAAACCTCTATCTATGTCTTTCTCTTTCTTCTTAGGCCAGGATTTAAAAAAAAAAAGTCTGTTGTAACTGGTAACAGCAATACAACGTGACATATTTTAACCTATTTTCTACATATAATGAAGTAGGTTATATTTGTAGGCATATGCAGATCTCTATGAGGTCACTGGTATGCTGTTAAGTATGCTCTGAAGGCCTGCCTTGGCACTTAAATGTCCCTTCACATCCAAAATATTTACCACCTGGCTAATTAACATTTTAAAGAAAACTTTTGAAAATCAACATTTCTATACAAGTTGAGGATATATATTGGGTTATAGTAGTTGACTAACTACTGATACAAACTTGCAAGTTTCCCATTGACATAGGCATAGCCAGCAGAAGCTGGGCGGGGCTTGTTTTTAGAATTCTGCAGCCATTCTTTGAACATCCTCTCTGATTTTTCTTTTTTCTCCTGTAATTCAGCTTCCCGTAGCTTTTCCTTTTCCTGCAAAAGTAACAGGCAAGTAACCATATCTAAATACAAAGTGCCTTGCAACCTGCAAAAATATATTTCATCAAGGTAATTGACTGCTCTAGAAACAATCGAGTTATAGTTACACTTTTAAGTCATGCTGATCTGAACTGGATTATTTAAGCACATGCTTAATTCTCACAACGAAATAAAAAGTTTTAAAGGTGCTTGTAACCTATAGTGGGTTTAAATTTTCCAAACCAGATTTAAAACCAGCAATACGTTTACAATTTAATCGTTATTCTGAGTATATCAACACACAGCATTTACCTTCTTTTGGTGGGACTAGGGTAGCAGTACACTGACTTGTAAGGTAATCTTTAGATTAGAGATGCTGGCTTTCATAAAATGTGAGCAATGTTAGGATATGATTGGGTTTAGTTGGCCTATAACAGGGGTGTCAAACTGGCGGCCCATGGGCTGGATGCGTCACACACAGGCCACACCCACCTTGGCTCCGCAAAGGCAAAAAAACGTCACGATACGTCACGTGACGTGATCGAGTTTGACACACGTGGCCTATAACAGCCAAATCTGCCAAAGCCTACTGCGGGCAATTTAACCTAACAACACAGTCTATTTTTTCCTTATTAAAAATGAATTGGCTTTTGTTTTTATGTTGAATTGTTCTCTATTATAAGCTACCAGATCTGCATTGTTTAAGTTGGATAACTACGTACATTTTATAAATAAATTAACAAAGTTTTATGAAAGCCTCAGTAGAGGTCAATGTTCATGGCTGCATGTATTTATGATTATGTCACATGAAATACTGCAGTTTGGAATGTAAGAAGAATGCAAGGTTAAAAAGCATAAATTAATGAATGGAAGTTTTAAAAATATATTTTATTTGTAAAAATAACAGAATAGGGAAAGACACACTAGAGCTAAAAAGAAGGTAGTCTGATTTTCAGGAATGGAGTTGATGACTACATGAAACTTTGCAAACCATTCTTGTTTCTTCCATGACCATATACTGCTTTATATTCTTTAAACTACTTGTCTCTTTCTGAGAAATTTACCAATTCCACCAAACTATAAACTTTTTGGTCTTCCTTTTCACCAGTTTCTCTAAGAGGGAAGAGCATAATGAATGTGTGTATATGTATGTCAAATTATTTCAGCTACTCTTTTACTTAACTGGTTAATCATTTTATTCACAGTAGTTACTGCATTAGCCACATTGTAACAGATATTTCAGGACAATATATACAACACAACAATTTAAAATTCAGCAATAAATATAGCACTAAAATATAAAAAATGTCTCAAAAAAGGCAGATTAGAAAGCCTAGATTAACATGTGTATAAAGAAAACCCTGTGCTGAAAGATACTGTCAAATATGCAAAATGAGTTGTTGTGAGAAAAATATTCTACAAGTGTTATTTCATCACTGAAAACATATTTCCCCATTTCTCGCAACTGTAGATTTTCTGTGCTTCAGTCTTAAACCTAACAAACAAGATCCAATTATCTTTAACCAGAATAAACAGGGAGAAACTCATTCTTTTTTAATGGTACCAGCATCAAATTCCTGGGTGTGCAGCTAACGAGTAGGCTAGCTTGGTCGCTCAACAGCGAGACACTGGTGAAGCGGGCACAGCAGCGCCTGCATTTTCTCCGTTGCATGAGAAAGGCACACCTTCCTTCTCCTATCCTTATCACTTTCTACAGGGGGACAATCGAGAGCATCCTGTCATACGGCATCACAGTCTGGTTTGGAAGCGTCACTGCTTCAGACAGGAAGACGGTGCAGAGTGGTGAGGATGGCCAAAAAGATCATTGGCAGGACATAGCACAGGACATCCAGGACATAGCACAGAAGCGCTGCTTGAGCAGGGTCCGTAAGATTATCTGGGACACTACACATCCTCTTCATGACCTCCTCCTTCTGGGAGGCTTCATGGTATCCGTAGCAGAATATCCAGATTCAGCCATAGTTTCATTCCATACAGCATTAACCTTGTGAACTCTCAAGCTTCCTCCTTCCGTTATATATTTAAGATGGACAGTATTTAATATTTATTTGTTACGTATATGTAGGGGTGTGGGTCTATACATATGTTGTATGTAGTATGTTTTAGGTGTGTGTCATGTATGTGTTTCACTTTGAGAGTGGGCAACTAAATTTCATTTTTTGATGTGTGCCATTGTGCCCAGTAAAAAAATGACAATAAAGATTATCTTATCTCTTATCTTATCTCTTAGTAATTTACACCAAAAAAGAAAGTTCAGTTATAAGTTTTCTCCAAATAAAAAGCTAAGTTAAACTTACTTTCTCTTCTTTCTTTTTTTGAAGATCTTCAGTGTTCTTTTTCTTCAGCCATTCCTTATACATTTCTTTTGCTTTTTCCTTTAACTGTATTTCCTCAAACTCTTTTATTTCCTTTTCTCTCATTTCTTTTTTGAGCTTACGCTGTCTTTCTTTCCTTTCCTGCAGAAGTATTATTTTAGAAAATATAGGTAGAACTATTACTACTCAGAAAATCTATGTTCTTGATATCCTGAGCATTCATGAATACCTACACCTGAAAGGTATGTGGTCTCAATGCAGATTTACTACCTGGCTTATATACCATGGCTATTTATAAGGATACTATACTCTTCTTTTGCAAATTGAACCTGTCAGAGTCAATTTTGGACATGATTCAATGAAAGAAGAAATGTTTCATTTCCACTTTCTTCTGGAAGACTATGGGACTTAATGTAGAACTGCTAGTTACTGGTTTTATGACAGTTATTTACCATTTTAACCAAGAAACTTTGGTTATGTATGTGTTGCTGTATGCAGAAGTGGTACACTGGTAATGTACAACTTATAAGCTTCCTCAATTGAGCATACAAAAAAAAAGACTATTTTCATATTTGTAGGCTGATTAGGTAACACCTGGCTAAGATTACTCATAAAGGGTCATCAATAAACAATTACAGGAAAATGCATGTGACCATCTCCATTTTAAAGGCCCATTGACCATCTTCAGCCTCAGTGGATTTATATAATGTTTTGTCATTTTATACTATCTTTTTAATAAATGCATTTATGAAATAAGTCTGCCCATAAATATTAATATTACAACTGTGTTTCATGTACAAGACAATTGTGATTGTTTGGTTTATATCATGCCCAAATTAGCCAAGGGAAGACCCAAGTAAGGCTAAAACAGAAAAGAGTGGGTCAGTCTCTTAACTATTCATGCCACTGCTCAAGCTTGTTTCAGAATGGCTGACATTAAGAATTATTAATTTTTACCATTTATTGTTGTTGCTGGGGGAGGGAGTTATTGTTTTTTATTTTCTGTACTGTGTTTTCACTGCTTGTAAACTGCCTAGAGTTACTGTGAGTGAGTAGGCGGCCATATAAATTTCCAAAAGAAAGAAAGAAAGAAAGAAAGAAAGAAAGAAAGAAAGAAAGAAAGAAAGAAAGAAAGAAAGAAAGAAAGAAAGAAAGAAAGAAAGAAAGAAAGAAAGAAAGAAAGAAAGAAAGAAAGAAAGAAAGAAAGAAAGAAAGAAAGAAAGAAATCTGTATCCCACCTTTATTATTTTTATAAATAATTTTCCTCACAACTACAATCCTATGAGGTGGGTTGGGTTGAGAGTGAATGACTGGCCCAAAGTCACCCAGTTAGTATTTCATGCCTAAGGTAGGGCTATAACTCACAATCTCTTGATTTCTAATCTGATCCTTAACCACTGGACAATATAGAGGGAAACGCCAATGTTCCTTATTAAAACGTATATACAGGTAATCCCCGAGTTACGAACATTCCCTTAGTGAACGTTCAAAGTTATGCGATAAGCGCCCTCTAGTGTTTACGAGCAAGTCCCAAAAATACAAATGGGTCAAGGAAACCTTGGAGACCTGTTCCATCACTAGGCCCCCCCATGGCCTTCCCCACTCTGAGAAACCTCATGTGCACATAACGAACTGGGCATTCGCCCACGCATTTGATTAGCGAATGTGTGGGCG
Organism: Azemiops feae; assembly: GCA_023970755.1. NCBI lineage: Eukaryota > Metazoa > Chordata > Lepidosauria > Squamata > Viperidae > Azemiops > Azemiops feae. The sequence goes on along the minus strand of JALGBA010004088.1, from coordinate 132,867 downwards.
AAAGCAGGGAGTGATCTTGTTCAAGGTACAAGATTCATTTCTACGAATTTTTGAGTTATGAATGGAATGGGCAGGCTCCATTACATTTGTAACTCGAGGATTACCTGTATACTTTTTATATTATTAACCTGGTCTGCTGACATCAGCCCAAAACAACCTATGTACCATTAGAGTTTAACTATCTCTAAAGCAAAATACCGAGCAGCAGCAGCACCATATATCATAACATCAACTCTGCATACCTGAACATGCCAAAACTAGTATAGTTTGTGTTTTGTATTTAGCAAAACCAGTCTGAAACCTCAGTTAACAAAACTGATTTTTCCATTTGTCTACAGGGCCTCCACAGGAAGAAAATATAGCAAGGTACAGGTGGCAAACAAAAAATTACAACATAATAGTGAACATAGCTTTATTATTTTATTAATTCCCCCAAAATAAAGAATTTAAAACACTCTATACTTACCTTACAAAACAATTTACTAGTTACGTAACAGTTCTTATGTGTGTTTTTTTTCTTGTTAAATTTGCAGTTAGAATTTTAGCCTAGTTGTTAAATTTCCTCTGGACCATTGCCATTCTGGGATAATTTGGCATCTTCCAGAAGGTAATCATTCCAGATAAAACAAATCTGTCTTATCTGGAATGTCATGTCTGGAGCGCTTCAAACTGCATCTATTTTGGATGATTTACTTTCAAAAACTGCTAAGCTGCCCCAGGGATAGCATGACCTGGAAAAGGACTGACATTTTACCTATCTGTAATTGATGGTTTTGGAATCTTTCTGGTATAATATATATTGGTCTTAATCTCAGCATATGTCTTTGGGAGCTTCCAAACTGTGTGGGCAATTTGTATGGGCAGTACTCAAAGGGTAAGATCTATCTAGTGCAGGGGTAGGCAACCTTGGCTCTTTTATGACTCGTGGACTTCAACTCCCAGAATTCCTGAGCCAACTATGCTGGCTCAGGAATTCTGGGAGTTGAAGTCCACGAGTCATAAAAGAGCCAAGGTTGCCTACCCCTGTGCATATTTCCCAAATTTGCAACTTCCACATATCCCAAAATTCTTAGCAATGGCTGGGAAATTCTATAAACTGAAATCCCACTAGTCTGAAAATTGCCAAGGCCTAGGAAACATTCCTATATAGCAAAGAGTATTCTGAACTACTTGCAAAGTGTATAAAAATCATTGTAAATAATATAAGTATAAGCCAAATGATTATCATTTGGTTATGAATTATATAAATTGTGTTTAAGTCTCATGTATTTTCCTGCCTAAAACTCAAATCAATAGAAAACAGAATTTAAACAATCTTTAACATTAAATTAGCAGAAAGCAGGTATTTTTAAGAAAAGAGTTTTTAAAAAACCCACATTAGCAGCACCGATACTGAGCAAACTGCTATCCAGAAAAAAAAGTCCTCAGTATAACAAATGGAACCTAATTCTGAGAATATACATATGTTTGTCTGTTATTAGTTAATTGATCTTAATCACTGTTATTAACAAAATAAGGAAGGTCACGTTTTCATCCTATGGGGAAGGAAATACATTAATTCCTGCTGAATAACCAAAATAAAATCTAACTAAAAGTCTACAGTGGACTTTAAAAACTTAGGAACTAAAATATTATTTTGGTCCACATTAAAATAGATACTATATGCCATGTCACAAATATAATATATAATTGAAAGAGAAAAGCAGTTCTTCACCCTTTTCACCTCTTCATTTTTTTTCTGGACCCACTCTTTGTGCTTCTCTTCAGCAATTAATTTTTTTCTTTCTCGTTCTTGTTTGTCCTTTGTTTCTTCCATTTGCTGATTCATTTCCTATTGAAAGAGATGGAAATTACTCTTTGCTTCTTGATTGCTTTGCATAAACCACAGCAACTTTGGATCTAAATACAGTTCTCATTGCAAAGTACATGACAAATTCATTTTATTTTAAAGTAACAGAAATCTTTTTGCTACATTATGTTTTGTTATGATGTGTGTATTTAACTTATCATAAAGTTTTCTCTGATGAATGAGTATGCAGTTGTGTAAGGGGCTACATGGATGAAGAGTTAATGAATATCTTGGATGTTTTGTCCTTCCAAAACCTGTAATCTAAGCTTGTCTTAATGAAAACAATAAACATTGAAGCAAGTCATTTCTAGATAAAATCCACAGGCTGAAATTCATGTTTTGAGCATATGTCCAAATGCTTGTTCTCTTCAGAACCATGAGGTGCCATTCTCCTAGTCACCCCAAAATGTACTCAGCAGAAAAGGGATAACCTTATTTTCTTGTCAGAGGCAGGGTATGACCTTGGCAAACTGCGGAATTGCCCTGACTTTTCTTCTCAACCATCCCACTGACTTAAGCTGCAAAATACAATGTGTTCCTGCATTTATTGAACATGTTAAACGTATTAATTTTAGTTCTGACTGACTGGGGACAATGATTTATATTGGCATCAATGTCCCTTGTTGAGAAAGATGATTCTCCTCCGAGAATTAAGATTAGAAACCCCAGTTTGTGCAGACAATGAATACTTAAAATCAAACTCGATTGCTCCTTCACTCAAAAAAAGCTAATGAACAAATCATCACGGTAAACATAGATAAGGATCCCACGGTAAACATGGATAAGGATGCCACAAGGGACTCAAATGTCTGACCATTATTGCCATTACATTTGTGAACACTGTGGATATTGTACTGATGTTTGATCAAATGTAAGGGCCTTGAATTGAAGCTGCTCTTTTCTGTAAGCAAACCTGCAAACTCTACAGTGCTTCAGTTCCCTACTGTGAAAGAGTCAATTTATGGCACCTTGAAAGCACGTCTTCTATGTTGTGGTGTCCACCCTGGAGGAGCCTGTCTGCCATGGTTTGGACAGACTTGGCTCTTTTAACTTTTCTGAAAAATTTAAAATTCCGATTCTTTCTTCAGGTGTTCGGGCCAAAATGTTAATAAACTTTGGTTTGTGTTTGGTTTGCTTGACTGAAAAGTTTTTAACTGGCATCAGTTTTTGCATTTTTTTAATGTAAGGTGTTATGCTTGTTCACCACCAGGAGTTGATTCAATATGAGTGGCCACATAAATAATAAGATTAATAAGTTGTTATTAATCTCTTATTCAAGTTCCCTATGTGGAAGAAAGCAAGATTGTGCAGGTCTGTTCTACTAACCTAATCTTTCTGCCTTTCTCACGTTTCTGCTCAGGATATGTGAATGAGGCATCCATGCATATATAAACTAATGAAATGGAATGATCTATTTAGTGATATCAACATCTTTGTATAATTATTGGCTACATTCAAACGTTATGATTTAATGAAGATCTCACTGACATGGATTGGGCTGCATAATGCTCTAAGCCATAATGTAATTGGTTTTTTGCTTAGCATATTGTGTAAACCCAGCTGTTAAGATTTGTAAACATGTTTTATTTAATGTAAATATGTTTATTGCTGTAACCATAGTTTATAACACAGAGATGCCATAAAATACATTAAACCATAATGAAAATATAAAACAGAGTAATAAAAGTATTAGAAGTAAAAATGTTACAATAAAGTCAAAGCTACAACTAAGATCTTAAGTATTTCTAAGTATAAATGACAACAACTTGTTTGCTGTTAGAAACACATGTGAAATATAGTTTAATTTTGCAAGGCTTGAGGCCTTGAGTTCATCTGTCATTAATAATTTGGGCCTGATCCCATTGTAAATGAAGCAGTGGAGGATATAATGGATATCTTCCACTTGATCAGCACCACCACCACCACCACCATCAGAACAGAGGCACTGTTCAATAGGGAACTTACAAAAACACTCCCTTTGAGATATGCAGAGGGCAGGCTTGCAGGCAACGGATGCTAAAGTCATTCTCAGTGAAGAAACTGGTTATTTTAATCAGGTACTGGGAGAGGCTTCTATGTTTTTCATAATGACACCAAAATGAAACTTTGGATGATTGTACTATTAAAACATGATTTGTGGCTTACTGCAATGTTTCATCCCAGCAACTGTTACTTAATTAATATACCATGTTTAACAAAATTGAAGAACACATACGAACCACTTGGTATCCCCATTTCTTTACTTAACAATGTTTTGGACTTAGGGAAAATTATTTCTTGAGCCTAGGCCAAACTGACTTCCTAAAGATTGCTCAGAATGTTTTAAAATTAATTTAAAATTTAGAGCAACATGTTTTGTTCTTTGCCAAAAGTCCTGTTTTTTTTCTTCATTTACTAGAATTCAAAACTGGCAAACTGAAAGAAGATTTACATTAAGTAGATAAAATAATAGTTATGACAATAAATTCTTTTACCAGTCATTCAAAAATTACTACTGAATTACAGTCAAAAATGTCCATCAGCATAGATAGCATTGGGACGATAGAATTTTTCCTAAAATGCAGGTAGTGCAAACAATATTGAGACTAATATAAAGACTGCATCATCTAAAAAAATAAAGTGGGACTATTCTGAATATTACTAGAAAATAAATTCATGAGCAAAAAGGGTACTAATACAAAACTTTTTAGAAACAAATTTAATTTTGAAATGGACAAAAGCTCAAAATATTTCTCTAACAGTCATGTAACATACTACAGTTTATCACAACATATGTCAACCATAATATAATCAACCATCTCTTATCCCGGATCATAACTTCACTTACCCATGAACAGCACACATTCTTTCACGTGTTAACGCTTCAATACAGATGTGGGTAAATTTTTCTTCAAAGCATTAAAATATTTTAAATTTAAATGTTTAGGAGGGAATTGGTTAAGTAAAATGCAAGTAACAGCTTCTATCAAGCATAATATAAGTACAACACAATAAAAATATGCACAATTAGTAATGAATCAGGACATAATCAGCAAACAAAAAGCAGGGTAAATATGATCAAAATATAAAAAACAATCTGTATTTAAAAAATAATTGGGAAAGTATGCATTTTGATGTCTCACAGTCTATTGCTAACTATAAAAATAATAAGCTATGTATTCACCTCCAAAGCTTTTGCTTGAAAACGAGCACGTAGTTCTCTCTCTTTGCAAAGGAACCATTCTTCCCATGGTGAAAGACTAGTATGAGCAGGTGAATGTTTATTTGTATCTTTAATTTGTTCCAGACTGTGAATTGACAAATAAGAAATCAGATGCAATAGTGTTTATGAATACTATTTTAAAATAAATCTGTTTTCAAATAAAACAAGAAACAAGTAATATTATGAATAGTTCTTTACAATATTACTATAATTATGGGACTTTACCCTACAGTGTAGACTTCTCTCCCTTTAACATTCTCCATGAAATTCTACAAATCTGCTTCTGTAGGAAAACAGAAAGTGGTCACAGGAAAGAGAGAAAAATTGTATTATAATGGAAGTCAGTATAACTTTAGTAGATTTCATCCAATGTTACACAGAGTTCCATTCATATAGCACAATGTCTCTCTCCTCCTGTATACAGAAATATATAGCAATAACTAATAAATTCAATTAAAATGAAACTGTTTTCCTCCAATAAACTTTTTTTCAATGTATACTGGTCACAGAAGATATGACTTTTCTGTATTGCATTAGTATACTGTAAACATTCATTCAGAGTGTGGTCAATGCATATATAAAATATTGTACTCAGATATATGCCAAAGAATATCAAAAGCCCAAACCTGTGTATTTCAGAATTGCAGATTTGTCATAATTATATTGGGTAGAGGGGGAAAATGATATGATTAAATTCATGATTTGATCTAAATGTGTATTTTCAACATATATGAAAATTATTGTCTCTAAATTCAATTTAGTTAAAAATGTATATTATCATAAAAATGATAATCAGGACATTTCATCTATGACTAAGATCTTTATGATACAGTAAAATAAGCTCTGATCCTATTGTATCACATTGTTTGCTAGCCCATGAGTATGCAATTGTTACCATAGTACCCTGGATTTTTTGAAGCAGCCACAGTATTCAGATACATGCTTTTGATTTTTAGAGGTGCAACAAAGTTAATTATACTATGACTTTTGAAATTAACTCAAATGATGAGGCCTTGTGATAGAATACCAATATTTGTTTCCCTAAAATATTAAAATAATGTATAATGGTTATCAATTTGAAGGTGCAGGGGGGAGGTGAATAAAGTTTCTGTCCAGATTTTTTTGGCTGGGAAATGATCTTAGATGAATGTTAATGAGTAACTTTAATTCCTCAAACACATTAAACATAAATACAAAATGATAAATACTTAAAATATATTGTAATCCAAGAACATTCCTTTTTCTATTATTTTTTAATACACATACATTTGCTACAAAAACTGGGAATATATACCAAGCTCCTTCCTGTCTTGGTAAAGATAAGTCTTGCCAAATACTAATATTTGTAGACATCATTTCTTCAGCCTTCCCAACCGGGTCTCTTTCAGAGATCCATGGTCCAACTGTGCAGGAATTCTCTGAGGTGCAGTCTCAACACAATTGTTTAGAGAAAATGATCCCTAAATCAGGACTTCCATTTTTGCAGTTTACTTGTGATTACTTTAACAGCTTTGTTTTCCTTGCCTTTATACCACTTCATGTTTAATCAAATCAATGCCTTTATATAATAGTGCTCATCTGATTTACTAAGAGCCAAAACATGGATATTTGAAAGTAACTAAAATGGGCAAAATTATCTTTATAAAACTTGTTATATAAATGTTATATAAGCCATTTATACAATGTTATCTGATTTTGTTCGATCCCAATTTCTGTCCCCGTCTAATTCGGAGGATATTCAACCCTCCAGACCACAAAAATCTGATGTTTTTGTGCCCCTTCTTGGATGCGAAGTACTTGAATATCCACTTTATTCTTATTTCTTAAAATTTTAGTAATCACTAAGCTTGTTTTCAGTTATTTATTGATATGATGATTTTAACTTTCTAACTTGACACATATGCACCTTGTCTATGGGAAACGAATATCCAATAAATCCCTGGTAAAACACAAAATAGAAATAAATTTCTAGGGAAGAAATTGGATTTCTAAGTTTTATATATTTGTAGGATGTATAAGCTGCTTCAGCCTAATATGGCTCTATGCAGTATATAAAGCAGAAGCCATTTTCTCCTATAAATTAATATAGAATCTCTGTGTAAAATTGTGAAGATTAGTCTTTGGGGCAAATACGCCATTAACCAACCTAAGGTATTTAAAAAATACTATGATGCACTTTCCTGTATAACAGATGCCACTTCCAGTGCTTTAGGGTTAACTTTGATGACACTTTATTGGGGCAAGAACAAACGGCAACACTGCACAATAGAACAAAGGGGAAATTTTGTCGTTTTGCAGACTTCTAGGCTCTGTCCAGTAGTGATATAACTCCTTGTTTCAGTTTGTGGCACCTCAGGGCAGAGGCGTTTGGATAAACAAAATGATTTCCACCAATATTAAACATAGTTTTCCAGTGCCTTCCAAACTATCTGGGCCCCCATTAGCTTAATCAAAAAAAAAAAAAAAGCCTAATAGAAGTATAAAGTTGCACTGTGAGTGACACATTACCTACGGTGGTGTTTCATCTTCTGAGGGATGCTCGATCCCCTGCTAGTTGTTGTTTCTCCCTCTCCCTCATGGTGGAAATCTGATAACTCTGGATGGAAACTGTCAGAGATCAGGGAGAAAGTGGAAGACTTGCCGGCCCCCTCGTCGTCAGAACTAGCAGGGGAGGAATAGACTGTCTCCCGCCTGCTTTTGGGGGGCTCGGAAGTAGGCATGATGGTGACTAGTACCTGCGAAGAAAGGAGCGAATGGAGCGAGAGGTCTTCCCGGACTCCCCTTTCCCGCCTCTCCGCCTGGAATAATGCCCGACTCTCCCCACCCTACCCATGGCTACCGCCTCAACCCCTCTCGCCTCCCTCTCTGGGACTGGCACCCCAGCCTTTGCACCTTCCCTTCCCTTTCAACGGTCCAAGGACGCAACGCCCCCACGCTACCTGAGGCCGCCGCTTCTAAACCCGCAGCGCCTACTCCGCTCCCAGTCGTCCCTGCGGCACAGCTGACTCCACCAATCACTATGCGCAGTGGATGTCATGGCAACAGAGACGCCTCCTGCCGTCTCTCAGGAGCCCGCCTAGAGCGTCTCGGTCCCCGCTCCGCTTTGGCGGTGCATGGCTTAGGCTCCTCCTCCTTTTCTATTCTAGACAGCTAGCCTTAATTTAACTTTTTCCTTCCCTGGTTGACTTACAGCGGTTTAATAAATGTTCAGAACCCACAACTGCATGTGGGTCTGTATAATCCTCCCGACTCTTCTCCCGCCGTCCAGTTATCTCTGGCTGAGTTACTTCAACAATGCATCGTCTCCGTCACTATTGCAGGCGAATCTTCATTTCAATACTGGGCATCAAGCTGGCGGGAGTGTTTTGCGCGACATGTCAAAGCTTAGCCAAAGGGCTTAAGTTCTCAGTGAGAACTGAGGCTTGGAATGCGGAAACAATGGAGTTCGAGCGCTGCCTGAATGTGTTTCTCTCTCTTTCCCCCCTCCCTCCTCTGCTAAAATGTACACTAGGAAGCTTTCCAGGCGAACAAATCCGCACCCGACTCCCTTCAGGTTCTGAATTAAGATTTTTTTTTTTTTTTACGTTCTGCTGTAATTTTCCTGCTAGCACGGAGCAAGTTGCAAAAAAGATGTTGAGACTTTGGGGAAAAAGTGCAAAGAAGAGCAACCAAGATGATTAAAGTCCTGCAGACTAAAACATGAACGATGGCAGGGTTTGGGTTTGGCTAGTCTAGAGAAAAGAAGGACTAGGAGGGACATGATAGCAGTATTCCAGTATTTGAGAGGGAGTCAACTTATTTTCCAAAGCACCAGAGGGCAGGACAAGAAACAATGGATGGGAATTAATCAAGGAAAGAAGTAACTTGGAATTAAGGAGAAACTTCCTAACAGTGAGAACAGTTAACCAGTAGAACAGCTTGCCTTCAGAAGTTGTGGGGGCTTCATCACTGGAAGTTTTTAAGAAGAGACTGGTCAGTCACTTGTCTGAAATGGTATAGGGTCTCCTGCTTGAGCAGGGGGTTGGACTAGAAGACCTCCAAGGTCTCTTCCAACTCTATTCTGATTAAGTGGCAGCCGCTATTGTACCTCCACCATCACTCTTCCCTGCAACCTTAGAAAATTAAAAGCTCCCATAGATGAGTTTCAAAAATCCGGATGGTCACGGATGCCACTCTTTGCTCCCTTCTAGTGGTTGTTTGAATCTTTTTGCAATACATCTATGGTAGCCCTAGTCTCCATCATTATGGATGCAATTTTTGTATGTTTCTTAAATAGGACCAGAACAGCTCCCTTGTTAGAGAAACCTTTCAACCATGTTATTTCTGCTTATGCAACAATCTGTATTTCTAGCTTGATTCAGGGTTTCACTAAACATTTCAAGGAGAAGAGCATGTCAGTAGATAGGAAAGAGAAATTTCACCACGCCATGGCCACAAGTTAGCTCTTAAAACCTTGTTATATTCAGCCGGTATAACTGTAACATCCAGTCTTTGTGCAAAGGAAGCAATCATGCCCCACAAATTTCTGCTTCACCCCGACATCCAACAAATACTGGAACAGTACAAAGAAATGAGCCATAAATCACAGTGTAAGACAGTTTAGACTTTTTGGCACTGCCCCATGAAATAACATCTATAGATCAATATTCCTAATGGGATTTATTTTGGATTTAGTCTTATCATAGAAGTAAAATTACTATTAATGATTTATATCCAATTGTGTTAATAGCAGGAATACAAATAATTGTGATAGTTCTGTTTGGGGGAGCACAGCAGGGCAATAAATCTATGAATATGCATGAAGAATAAAAGTGTTGATCTTATGACAGTGACCTGGTGAATGTTCATGACTACAATACTGCATGTAATACTATATGTAAAGTTACATGGCACTTGGCCTGTAGCATTAGGTTAAATACTGTATACAACTCTAAGAGATGTAAGTATAACAACAGAACATATTAGAATACTTCCTTGTTTTCATTTTTCTATGATTTTACTAGGAACAATTTAGGCTTACAAAATTATAGTATACAAGAATGATAATAGCTTATATTTTGTACAAGTTAAGTAATTTTGGTACACAAAGCTTCTGGTTTTATTACAGTAACAATATACAACTGAAGTTTATTTACAATGGAAAAAAATATAAACCACAATTTAAACATTCTGCTACTGGCAGCTTCTATATTTCAGGAGGTAGCTTTAATTAACAAAATGTACTGAAGCCACATTTCCCATCAAGTGTTCTATCAAATAATTTACAAACCAAGAAAAATTCTTTTTATGCACACTATGTACAGTTTAATTTTCCTAACTGCAATTCTAATGTTATTTAATAAAATATGTGCCAGAATTTCTGGTTTGGCAGTAGAATTGCTCTCATTTAACATTTTGTTTGAAAAAAATGTAGCTTATGCATTGATAATTAGAGAAAAAGGTTAATTCTAGAATGCAAATGATCTGTGCATCTCCTTGCTTGCCCTTTTAAGGAAAGTCAACCTGGTTTCACATTACTGTAACATAACAATGAAATAGAAGATCCTAAGTATAGGTACTTTACATTGTTCGGTCTCTACATTAGGAACATCTCAGCCTCTTTTACTCTTATAAAATCTATTCTGTTAGTATATTCTACCTCAGACTTTGCTGTGTACCTTCCAGATGTATATCTGAAAATTACTAATCTGCATCAGGAGATCACCAGGTTGGGGAAGATTCTACTATGTGCTGTAGTTTCACTGAAAATATTTTCATCTACACAAAGTAGAGTTAATTTTTTTGCTGTCAAAATAACATATAACCCAACATGCACATTTAAGATTATAGGACGATGGAGTATTCTGTTGCCTTTGTGAAAATTACTTAAACAGGCATTAGAATGCCCCCAATATATCCATTTTCCAATGCATGTAGATCAGAACATCCCCTTTTTGGAGGCGAGAAACAACTATTATGGCAGAACTCCAAAGTGAATCTCAAGACTATGGGAATGTTCTAATAGTATATATTTTCATCAGAGGTTAAATATTAGTGCAGCAAACCTGAGTTTGATGTCCATTTAAGTATGCAAAAGATCAGTTTCAAACTGTTTTCAAGCAGTACTCTCAAAATAAAAATTACTATGCCAAATTACTCAGAATATATTATAGGGGTGAGAAGTATTTGGCTGAAATAAATAGTTTTAATTATAGACAAATTAATCCATAATTTGACCTTAAAAAAGAATGTTTTGCCTGTATTTATCTCACAGTTGCATATGGGAAAAATATTCCCATCTTTTGGCCCTGCAGTAAATTGTCCTGAGATTCAGTCAAAAATGCTATACAAAAGTTAGCAACAGCCCCCTCCTTGCCCAGCTCCAAAAAAAACAACAACAACAACAACACCCTATAATATTCTGTTGTATTGTGCTTATTTATAAAAGTTATCAGGATCAATATCACAACAGAAAAATGAAATTAAAACTGCGTAACATGGAAATAAGCTTCAAATATAATATATACTTGCTTGGGGAAAAAAAGTTTTTAAAAATGGATTACAAATTTTGGTTTTCTAATTATTTACAAAAGGAGCAACAGCTCTTATTTAAAATGTATAGCTCACGGTACTTAGGCCTACATCCCTTATTTATAATTAATATCATACAATGATTAATAAAAGTGCTTTCAGATGAAAGAATGAAACAGGCATGGTCTATATGAAGCATCATGCTTCCTTTTTAGCATATGGATTGCTTGCGGTAAAGCCTTTCAGTCTTTGATCCTCGGGGTGTTGTAGGCATAACGAACTAACGGAAAGCCTCTGCTCTGATAAAAGCAAGCACGTCCGCAGGCCTGCACCTGATCTGAACTATCCGATACAAAGGAGTCCTCTTCGTCAGCGTAATCAGAATGGGCAGACTGTGTACCACAATCTGACCAACAGCCATCAGGCCTTTGGCAAGGCACTACAGTCAGAGCAGGACAACTGTGAGATTTTACTAAATGTTTACATGGTGCAGGCTTGGATATAAGAAGGGACTCACAACATTCGCACATGGTTAGGCTACCTTGCAAATGTGTGTACATGCTGCAGTCGTAGTAGAAATCCTGAGTCCTGCAGCCAGTTTGCGTATTGACAGCAACCGTTCCAGTCCCATTCCTCTTGGTGATATGCCATCTCAGTAACTTCCAATCTTCCTTGAATTTGGGGTTGAAGAACACATACAAAACCGGGTTCAGACAAGCAGGCAGTGGGAAAAATATCAGAGTGACAGACTTCATAATTTCAGGGCTGATGGCGATTGCAGTGATGAGTGGAGCAAAAGAGAAAAATGCAACAGGGCAAAAAAAGATGCAGTTGGTGAAGATTAGCCAAGCAACATGTTTAATCATGCTAGCTTGATTGTTCTTGGAGAGATCTTCCTTTTCTAGCTTGCAGTAAAGTTTTGTATAAATAACAGCCATTAGCAAAAAGGCTAATGAGTTAAGGAGCACGAGGGTAACTGTGAAGCCTAAAGAAGGGGCTTCTCCAGTAGGAAAAGGTAAGCAAAGGGGTGACCCAGAATATTCTCCTTTATGGAAGACTGGCAAGCATGCTGCCATCAATGTACACAAGAATGCAAATATGGCTGCAATTCGAAAATGGTTTTGGTGGCTGCTTTTACCCTTTTTAATGATTTCCTTGGCAGACAAGCTCCGCTCAATAGTAGCCAACAAAAGGAAGAAAATTGCCCCTTCTGAAGAGAATATAGCCAGAAAACGAGCCACTTTACAACCATTGCCAGTCTCCCACCAAATACCAAATTCAGCAAACCGTCCCCAGGAAACTGCATCCAGGAAAGTTAATATACCGGTGTAGATCCCCATCAGTAAATTAGAGATAGAAATCAAGCCAATGAACAATTTGATTGAAGGCAGTGAAGTAGAAGAAACAAATATACTTAAGATGACAAGCATATTGAAGAGTAGGGCAACCAAAAAAATAAACCAGACTGTAAGACGAATCATCCAGCTTCCCAGTAGGTATTCACATGGCTTGAAAGCACCTAAAACAGTGGAAAAAAATGTGCTAAGAAAAAAAGGTTGCCAGTTGTAGCATATTATAACAAACAAGTTTTTTTTTCTCTGAAAACAACATAAGAACATTTATATTCAAGGTTAGATTAATAGAAAAGATAGGTAGGTGAAGCAATTAGGTAAGAGAATATTCTTGAAATAGCAACAGTCAAATGAAGACACACTTAAGAAACAGTTTTATAACCTGTGTGAAATATATTCTGTATTTCTGATATTGTGTATTATAGTAATGACTGCATTGACCGAAACTGTTGTTTTTGTGCCCTGTGTAAGGAAGCCTTGATGGAAGCAGTTTATAAATTCATAAATGAATATGTGTAAAATAGAAGTACTGATGAAATTAGTATTTTCAGAAAAAGAAAAGGACGAGAATGAACACTAGCAGCTCTGAGCTCCCTACATCCTGGGATGACTTTGCTATGGGTTTTCCTATATACCACTTAAGACTCTCAAAACAATTTTTGTTTGGTAAATTAGGTAACAAGCTGCTTGCCAAATCTTCATTAACTGTCTAGCTTTATACTCTTCCATTTAGTAAAACAGGGAAGAAAGTGGGATGATACTTCACTTATTCATACTTCTTACTACAACATCTATTTTGCATCTGCTTCCTAACCTCCTGAGCAGTAGCGTATCTAAACATGGTAAGGATGTAAAACATTAAGCAGAAACCCCAGGGCAGGAAACACAGCTGGACAGGATGACATTACTCCCTGAGCAACTGGATAATGCAGAACTTGCAGTAAGTGCCTGGATTGCTGCCTCATTAGAAAATAAGGGGAGAGTATGCTAGAAGAAGAATGACAACCGTTATTTTTGATCCACAACAAACAGGAAAATATCAGTGTAAAGAGGGTCTTATGGCAGATGCTTAGACTACAGTAAATGAATAATATCTCTGGAAACAGCGGCATATTTCTAGGGATGCTGAAGAAGCTTGCATGTCTTATTTCAAAGCTTTTGTCTGCAATTTTTGAAAATCCAGTTTGTCAGTCAGTCTGAATTCTTAAAGAATGCTAGGACATAGACATTTATCTTTAAAAAGAGTAGACGGATGGATGGATGGATGGATGGGAAATTAAGATTAAATAGCTGCATATTAATAAGGTCAAACCAGGTTATTAAAGATCAGTTAGAGAAAATTATATTGTTTTTATTAAGAGCCAACTTATTTATCAAATATTAGTCAATCCAGTGAAAAATCCTTATCTTTTTTTCAAAATAGCATGATAAATGAAGGAAAAACAAAAATATAAGTACATTTTGATTTCAGCATAATATGCAAGAAGCTCCTCATTTTGTTGTTAAAAGAAATAAAATGTAGGGTGGATAATATTTATTTAGAATTATTTGACCACCTAATTTGCCATAGCGACTGGACAGCTACAACAGATAAAAACACAAGAAAACAGAACAACAAATATATGAAACCTATAAGGCCTTGCTTAGATAGGAATCAAAGCAATATATACAGAAGAAGAGATATCGTCCAAGGATGTAAAAAGGACCCAGTTATTTTAGCTCATCAAAAGCTGTGTGTGAGATGCAGCTACTTACAAAACCAATTTTTATACTGCATAAATTTATAATATCTGCATCAGAAGACGTAATTACTCTATTCTATTATATCCTAGAGCATTAAGGCCATACCTATGTACTATATTTTAATAAGGTCATTAATAAATCAGAGTCGGAAAATTAAATTATATCAAAATAATTAAATACATTGATTAAGCTTAGGTTGCAAAAGAGAAAATTAAAACTAGTCACAAAACACAATCTGCAAACATCTCATGATGTCATGCAGAAGGCATGAGAAGTAGCCACAGATGCAAACTGGAAAGGAAGCAGACTTTGCAAAAACATTAGATATTAACCGTGTCAGGCAGTGGAACAGATTGCTTTAAGAAGTAAAAGGTCTCTGAGAATATTTAAACAGATGCTGTATGCTGTAGATGCCTCCTTTACTGCACATCCTTTATTATGTTGAAGAGCAGGCAAAATGTCATCTGACAAAAGGCAGACAGCGAAGAAAACTACCTGTATCTTTTATCACACAATTAACTATATACATAAATAAAACAAACTTCTATAATGTGAGATAAATTTATCTGAAATAGAAGGGGAAGTGGCCACAGAATATGTACCTGTTGTGGGAGTACAGTGGATTACTGTTTGACCTGGTTCTTTCACTTCACTGCTGCTTAAGTCATCTACATCTGGTGCACCTAGATTAAAAGGACAGAAAACCAGGTTTACAGAAATATTAAATTCTTCTTGATGTATTTTACTTTAAAAAAAAAAAACTCAAGAAACTAACTTTTTTCTCTCATCGAGTCAATCTTGACTCTGAGTGACTGCCTGGACAAATCCCTGCAGTTTTCTGGGCAAGATTTTTGGAAGTGAATTGCTATTGCTTTCTTCCCAGGACTAAGAGAGAGGGGGATTGGCCCCAAAGTTATCCAATTGGTTTTGTGCCCAAGGTAGGATTAGAATGCATGGTGTCCTAGATTCTAGAGCTGTGCTTTGACTACTACAACCAACAGTTTCTGTTACATTAAATTAGAATTACTTAAAACAGGGGTGAGAAACAGATTCCTCAGAGGCATTGCCATGAATACCCATCAAGACTTCATTAAAAATTCATTAAAAAAGGAAAATAATTATTAAATGAGTGAGAAGCCAACATCCAGTAAGATGAAGTTTCAGGCTTCAGCATATTATGTATTTACAAGAATATGTTTGCATCCCTTAGATTATACAAATATTCTTACAAAAATAAATGTGATGTGCAACCTATGACCCCTGCTCAGTTTGAAATCATAGGTTCCTGCCATACATGTTTGACGGAAGCAAGACTGGAAAAAGATGGGATATATAGTAAATCACAACACAACAGACGAGCAGTAATTATATCCTGAATTCCAAGGACAGGATGTGTCATTAAAAGTCTCAATTTATGATAAAAGCCTCTAGCCATGATTGGGATAGAAAAATGGGAAGTCTTCCTTTTTTATTCCAATTCATGAAGTCAGTAACTAAGCACAGATAGTTGAACATTTTTAAATTAGAAGTAGTTTCTCTGCGACTCAGTATTTTATTATCCATGCTTTTCTGGAATATATGCTTAACTCAAATTTGTCCTTTCTCCCTATATCTTAAAGTACTTTACATTATTTTTCTATGTTATTAAGTTTTTATTTTCATTTTGTGAATTTACAGCTCCAATAGCTATGTGTTCTTTTCCTTTTAACTGTGGTTTTTTAGTACTCAAGAAAGCATTTTCAAAATTCTTTGCAAGTGGTTAGGCTAAATATGCCATTTCTAATACAATATTATAACACAGGGGGTGGAAAATGCTCACTGCTGTTCAATTTCATTTTTTTTCCAGTCACTGCCTACAGTGCCTCTTTATGGAAACCATGCAGTACCATCTGAGATTTCTCAAAATTCATGAACACAAAGAGAAAAGGTGCACACATACATGTTGGCTTTCCCTGGATTTGATATAAATATATTATGATACAACCCTTGAATTTGCAATGGATTATTCATAAGCCATTGTCAAATTAAAACACATATTCATGCTTCCAGACAGCAAATAGAGAAACATCCCAGATCTTATACTCTTATGAGACAAAGACCTTTACGAATGTTCCTACAAATGCCAACCACATCTAATCAGATAAGATACCATTTCTTTGAATTCAGAGGTGAACTATGTTTATACTTTGAGGAAAATAAAGAGGAAATGCTTTTGAATTATTATAGATAACTTTTTACCATTTTGCATGTGGTATGCCTGCAAGACAGACGCTTTGTGGAGACCCACAGCACTTTTTTAAAGTTCCAAATGAATAAACACTAGGTAATAAACACTCTAGCAAAGATAAGTTTTAGAAATTCTTTTAGATAGGCAGCTTTTCAGGGGAAGAGCATTTTTTACATGGAAATATATTCAAACATAAACATACTGTTAAGCAGTTATCCCTCTTCAAAAATATAATTCAATTATTCCATGTAATAAAAATGATTCTGACCAGGCCGATATGCCATTAAGCATGCTTTTGCTTTGGAATTTTTGACCAGAATATTATACATGTTTATACCCAAATCATGTAATATGGATTACATAGCCCCAGCTGATCTCAATCATGAAATGATATAGAAACAAAATATTCTGCATGACTGTTTAAATAGTTTAAATAGCATACCATGTTCAAAGTATAAACATAGCTAACAACTGAATTCATTAGCCCATGCTCTATTTAACATCCTTAAAATCCCTTTAATTTTTAAATAATCTGCATATATTATGATTGTATCTGAGCACTCACCTTGATCATTTATGATTTCTTGACTCTGATTTTGGAGGCTGGGATCTTCAGTATTGGAATTCAAATAAGAGTCACAACCCCAGAAAGGACAACATTGGTAGGCATAAGGGACAGACAAAGATCTGAAAGTATAGAGAAAACGATAGAAAAAAAGTTTTATTTATTTTACTTAATGTATTTGTATTTTGGTACAACTGATTGTAGTACATAGCAATAATGTAATAATAAATAAAAATAGAACAATAATGAAGACCTCATAATTATAGGCTATTAATAAAAAAGCATAACTTTCTATATAATATCTGACCTGGACTTCACAGTCCCATTCTAAACCGGTTGCTTTGAGGACATCTCTATTTACAGTACATTATAGTAACTTATCAGGAAAGTAGCCATTGATGGTAATAATGGCTGGGCCAGGAATCTCTAGGGAGAGATGTAGTTAATAAATCCATCATAGATAAAAATAGGGGCTGTTCACAATCACTCTAGCACACTGAGAGACAATCCTGACCTCGTCCCTTGTGACTCCACTAGTCATGTTGCCAAACTGCTGGCCGATCTAAATAACTTTCTCAGAGAAAACAAAAGCAAACACACAAGGCTGTCATGGTTTGCATTCACAGACTCTAACAGACCTTCCAGAACTTTCTGGAGTTATGTCAGCACTCATACTAGCAGAAGAGCTTCCTTGAGTGATTTTCCACAATTCAGTGGTAGCAAAGAAAAAGCTTTTCTCCTTGGTGTAGACCTTCCAAAACATAATAGAGTCATGATAGCTTTTAGATTTTTGCCACTGGCAGTCTAGCCATAGGTATGGCTGCTTCATCCCTCACAATTTTTCACTAAAACAAGGAGATCAGCTGTTTTGATGAAGAGTCAAAACATGTTTAGGAGTCAATTAGTCAATAGCTTTAGTTGGTCGTTCCAGCCTGTCATACCAAAGGCCTCAACTGAAAGATGGAATAACAAGCAAATTCTGAAAGTCACAGGATCCAAAAGCCATAACTGATGGGCCTTATTAACTGAACCATCTATGATAAAAAGGTTCGCAACAGGTTTTTCCACTCACGGAATACCTTCCTTAGTGCAGAACGTCTAGTCCAAAGTGTTCCCTGATAGAGAAATGGAGGTAGATATTACCTGAAATAGGCTAAAGAAAGTCACAATGACCATGAACTAAGCTGCACTCAAGAGCTTGAAAATCTCAAGTACTAAGCTGAGACTCAACACCATCTCTAAGACTAGCCCTATTAGTTCAATTAGGAAAGTTCCTGAGCAGCAGGACATCTAGAGTACCATCAGGATTCCTGTCTTATTTTACTCACTCTGCTCTAGGTACACATACTCAGAACTCTTAGCCTGTATCATTTTAGGCTTTGTCATGAGAATGGAATGGGAATCTTTTACAATGATGGGAACTCTCCCCTTCCTGAGGCCCACTTCATAGCTCTGCTTCACATCACAAAAACCAGGTAGGAATATCTGAGATTAGATGATACTGTCCAGCTCACCCAACCAGGTGTCTGTCACACATACCATCTTTTCATTCCAGATCAGATCATTCATGAAGTGGGTCTCAATTCATGTCCAATTTGGTATTCAACGGGAGAATTGACAGGCTTTTCTCCCCTCGCCTCTTTAAGCAGTAGCATTTTTTGAAGCAAGATTCTGAGAAAATCTTGAAGTTAAAATGAATGTTGCAATTTCCTAAAGCTTGATTTTATTTAGAGAAAAAAGATACAATATAGACTGATACAAGCTGAAAATTAAGAAAAACTCATCTGAATGTAATCCAACATTATGTTATAGTGTTGTTATCTTTAAAGAAGCAAGATGTTTTGTGAAATCATGTTGTTACCTGTGCATATTGAAATGAACGTTCATCAAGTTGGCTGGAGAGCAACAGCCTTGCGCAAGTGAATTCCCAGGAAAGCACAAGCACTAAGCCCACACCTGTCATCCTTATTGTTCTCTCGGGTTACATGAAATTCTACATACTGCAAGTCTGGATTTCCTGCCCTGTCCCTCTCTCTTAACTAATTCAAGGAATGCCAGAAATATTTATGCATTCAGAACAGGTCAGATGCATATTTTCTATTATTTTTAATTATATCCTGTCACATTACTTAGAGTTATTAAAAAAACTAATAACTCCGATTAACCTTAAACATATAACAAATGAAAAATATCACCATTAGAACAGTAACAAGTTATCACTGCTAACAGAAATAGAATACTAGATCAGCTTTTCTCTCTCTCTGAATAAAAACCCCATCAACCAATTTCCAAATAGCGGGGATACATCTGACCTGCTGGGCTTATCCAAAATGAGGTTTCCATAGGAGATGTGTAAGGAAAAGAAGGAATAGGAAGAAAAGCCATAGCCAATACAGCAGCTAGACAAAAGAAATCTGAGTCTGGGGCAGAAATATAATTTGAGAAACTTTTTCAGACATGACCCTTCCTAGATCTCCTGAAAAAGGAGGAAAGAGCACATTCAGACTTGCAAGATTCTGTTACTATAACCTTATAATAAAAGTATTAGGTTATATGTTCCCGGGTTTCGTGTACCTTGGAGGACTGACAAAAGTTATTAACAAGCAACAGGGCCTTGCCCTTTATTTCTTCTGAACTAGCCTTTATCAAGGAAATAATTCAAGTTAGCTTCTGAGAATGTTTGTGCATTTGGTATACTAGTATATACTTGTCATACGATTTTCTTGCCATTTAGGCTGAGCAGAAACAATGGATGTTGTTGCTCTTTCAGTTTAATACTTTGGGTAAACTCATTCCATCCAGTATTTATGCTGACAATGTCAATGTTAAAAGATTTATAGTAATACACTACTCCAGTGGTGGCAAACCTATGGCACGCGTGCCAGAGGCGGCACTCAGAGCCACAGCCCCCTCCCACAGCCCCCTCACCAGCAGCCCCCCCGGAGGAGAGTTGCCCCTGGGTGCGGCCCGTGTGGAGCAGCGCAGCCAAGGACATGGCAGCCGGGCAAGAATCTGCCCTTGCGCCCCGTCACGCGCAGATGATGCTGCGGGGCGCGGGCGGAGGGCATGGCTGCCATGGTGCTGCTGGGCCACCTGGGCGATCTGTAGTGGGCCGTGGAGGCGGTGGGTGGCCCTGAGGGCGAGTGGCAGGGTGGGGGGGGGGCGGTTTTGGGGCACTCAGTCTCTAAAAGGTTCGCCATCACTGCACTACTTTTTCTTACCCTGGGTAAGAAATGAGAGTGGGACAGAAGATAAAAAAAGATTAATTAAAGCATGATTAAAAATACATTACTTGCTGCTCTAAAACAGGCATGTCAAACTGCCGGCCCACGGGCCGGATGCGTCATGCAGAAACCACACCCACCCCATTGCCGGCAATGGGGAAAAAGTCGTGATACGTCGCACAATGTCATGTGACGTCGTGAGTTTGACATCCCTGCTCTAAAATAATGAACACCTGACGGAAAGCTGAAGAATCCTAACAATTGGGATCTCTTACCCTCAGACACTGTATTGTACTATAAATTCCTATTCTATATATCAAATGGGAAATGTACTTTTTCCCATTTTATTTATGATGAACACACAGGACAGAAGCTTAACTGTATCAAAGTCAATATGCAGGTCTACTCACTACAGTATATTGGTGCCAATACTTTATAATGTCAGGTACTACTATCTATCTATCAGCCAGAGAACCCTGTCTAGAGTATTACTTGTTCTATGAGTACAGATTACAAGCTTCCCTAAAAGTATGCTGGGATTATTTTTTTTTACAGATTCTTGCTTGCTCCCTCTATATCTGGAGGTTAAACCTGATAAATATTATCTCAAGATTTTCAATATGAAACATAGGTAAACTGAATTATAAATATTTTAGACCCTAGTGATACAGCTAAACCATTTAAGTTCTTATATTAGTTATGTTGATTTGGCACCATCTCTCTATGGTCAAGATAAAAGTCTAACTGATAAATATCATTAAAATAGAAATGCCAAAGATTGGATGTGGTATATTATTAATGTAAAATGTGAGTTTTATAATTCTGTTAGAGATTGGTGAACTTGACTAATAAGTTAGAAGTCTTATAAAAGAAAAAAATAGAAAAGAAATTACTTTCTTGTAATTCATCTCAGTGTTGTCTATAATCAGCTACTTCATTATAATTTAGTCACTGGCATGAACTCCCAAAAATTTCATAAAGATCTTTTGCAGTACAATTTGGAAATGAGAAGAATTGAATATACACTTAGAAGTGCAAAGCAAGCATGGTACCTGTGAGATACATTCCTTTCCATACAGGGCACTGAGTATATAAAATATTGTGCATCTATAATAAATGTGAATCAAGAACAAGAATGCAAATCTATTTGCAATATTCCTCACTGTATGGTTTTCCAATAGCTTATCTTCTTTGCAACTAAACAGTTGGTGAATTCTCTAAGTAAAATATTTTAAGGCCTAAATACATTTATCACATTTATTTGGACATTTAGCATTTCATCCTCCAGATAAGCTATGGAGAAAGGTTAAGCTACCAAAATTTGATTTGGGAAAGGCAGAAACAGCACGAGTCCATATTTAAACTTTTGACATATACATGGAAGAATAAAGAATTTTGTCCCAATTCTTCACAACAGATTGAACACTGGATTAGTTTCCTACTAGTAAGAAGAACATGAGAAGCCTTATAGTGATACATTACTAAAGAAGAAGAGTGGTTTGGGGGTGATTCTGAATTCAGTAGGGATTTTAAGTGTAGAATCATAGAATCATAGGGTTGGAAGGGACTTTGGAGGTCTTCTAGTCCATCCCCCTGCCCAAGGCAGGAGAACATATACTATCTCAGACAAATGGTTGTCCAATCTCTAAATAAATGCAAGAGTGCTTGCTAAGATACAAGGGTGTCTTAACTGAACTGACATGATTTGGGGAAAGCAAGTGTAATCTGAACAGAATAACTGTATAGTTAACATATGAGGGTACCAACTTAATTATTGACTCACCTTAGTTTCGTGAAGTCTTTTGGTGATAATGTTTCTTTCAGTTCAATATTGCCTATCAGCTTAAGCTGCTTTAATCTACTCAGACCTCCAGTTGGAAATGAAGTCAACATATTGAAGCTCAAGTCTCTAAAGGGATGGAGAGAAAGAAATAAGTATGAGGGGAAACAAAAATACTAAACAGTTCAATTTGCAAAACAAAAACAGAAGAAATAGCAAGTAATTCTACAATAAGAAGGCTCTACTAAAAAGCTGCAATCTATTTTTTTTTGTTTATAGTGTTTGTAGCCCTCCAGAAACTTACAAAGGCATATGCTTAATAAAAGCAAAAAAAACCTTAGCTGAGAGATTACCTAGTGAATTTCATGGCTAAGAATGAATTGGGACCTGACCTCTTTTACTGCATTTCACTGACTTTAGATTTCCTGTTGCTATTAAAATGAATACATTTATTTTGTCCAACAAGCATCTTATCCAAAAGGGAAAGGCTGATGATAGTTACCAGTCTCCTTTGCTTTCCCATGCTTGCAAGGATTGTCATTTCTGACAACACAGCAGCTTTTGCCACCCTGACAAGTACAACTGTCCCATGCAGCCAGGCAGCTAATGACTGGGCAGCAATCATTAAGCGGGTATGGAAGGAGTATTAAAAACTGTAAGAGGATATGACATAGCTAATTTAAAGAAATTGGGAAAATCTATTGTATATGCGCTGATTAAAATTCTCCATTAGAAATCTTATAACTTCTTGTCTCATATGCAGAATAAAAACGGACCCACGTCGGATAGCTCTGGAAATTCTCTGGGGTACCCTATTGAAAAAGCACACTTCCTAGGTCCCAGGAGATGTCAACATTTAAGGGAAAGGACCTGGAGCATGCACACTGTATCTGAAATGGGCAGATGACTTCAAAGAAAGACGGTTCTGTAATAACTTGGCCTGTGCCATCTACGGCTATAAAGGTGATAACCAGCACCTTGAATTGCACCTGGAAATGCTGTGTTGTAACTCTAAGCTCCATGTAAAACTTGTTGCAAGGGAAGTGACAAGGCATGAGTCACTATGAGCAAGATCTTCTGGTTCGGGAATGGGCTCAATTGGTAGGTAACACATTCCTCTCCACCCAGACCTTCACAGAATCCAACATCATGGAACTTCTAAAACGCATCCTCTTCCTGGCCAGGGATGGAGATGTATAAATTGCTATCATCAGTGTAGTGATGATATTACATCTTTTGCTGTCAGATAACCTCACCCAACGAGGAGAGTTGAAAGATTTGCACCCTGAGGTATCCCACATTGTAGTTGCCTAGGGCTGGACCTCTCCTTCCACCTCCAACAACAACTGCCACTAGCTGTGGAGAAAGGAGGAAAAACACTGGAAAACAGTGCCTCTCTCTACCATTCTCCACAGTCTGTCCAGAAAGATACCATGGTCGATGGTACTGAAAGCCGCCAAGAGATCCAGATTTCCTTTGCATGAGATCAGGAAATGGGGATTTGGAAGAAAATCAATGTCAATCTAGGTTTCCACAGGCTTTTTCATTAAAGTGCAATAACGTATGTGATGATGTACTATACTACCTTGGACATTATTTTTCCTTCTTTTAAATACAGGATGAATGGTTTTAACACACTGTGCAAAAGAGGTTTTTTTGAGAAGGAGTTATCATATTTTAAGATTGGAAATGTGCACTATGCTAAATGGCCTACTTACAGGTTGGTAATAGCACTGAGCGTAGTAAATGCTTCCTTGTTAACCCGGTGGATCAGGTTTCTGCTGAGATCACTGCAATTTTAAAAAGAACTATTGTGTTAGTGATTTACACTGACACTTTCGGATGGTCATTGCTTGCAGTTCAATGATTACATTATGTTTTAGGTCACACTAAGTTTCTAACAGATAAATAACTGGAGTTTATCTGTATTTTACAATGTCATCTTGACAATTTTCTTTATCTAATTCTTTTAAAAAGACTTAATTCACTGGAAAGCTTTACAGTTTGGGGACTATAAAGATCTAAGCTTCATATAGTACGAAACTGTAATATTCTGTTTGTTCTCTGTTCTCTAGGGCACCACCAGCTTACCTAAATCAGAATGCAATTAAATCTTGAAACCTGGGGCATGAACACCTGCTTTGTTGCTAGGAAAGAACGCCAAGCTCCACTCCACATATGAAAATGCCTTTATAGACACCAGAATGGAAAATGGCTTATCTTTGTATTTAGATTCTCTTTTGCATGACAAAAAAGTTGCTTCCCATCATTGGGTTAAGCCATATGCTATCAGTTTAATGGAACAATTTCCCTATAATATCTGGATGTTATCTCAGCCTACATCGCTCTATGGAAATTGATAAGGAAGAGCTGATTAACGTGTGTGTGTGTGTGTGTGTGTGTGTGTGTGTGTGTGTGTGTTTGTATTATTAATTTCTTAAAGCCTATCACTGTCAGCTCTTCTGCTATAAACCTGCACTAAAAGCTGGGTCTGTCTGTGGGCCACTCAGTGAAGGAATCTGTAATTCAAATGCATCAAGGGTCATTTTCATTTAAATCTTTACCAAGAAGAAATGATTCTTCACTAATCCCATCAGAAGTCAACATAGGTTTATGTGTATTTGATTTACTTTGCAGATTCAGCTAATTAAGTTTCAGAATACTTGATATGGCTTTTAAATATGAGTAAAACCAATTTAAATGTTTCAGGGGTGATTTGTCATTTCTGGAAATAAGATTTTCTAGAACAGAAAAATGTTTGTGGTGTTCTAGATGTAGTTCCAGGAGGAAAAAAAAATACATTTTTGGGCAAACCAGAATATGCCACAATCAGAATACAGAATTACAAATATTCCTGCAGGTTGGTTACCCATAACATTAAACCAAGCACAACCCAACATAAGCAGTGTGGGTTCCAACATGTGAAACTTGTAATATATAAACAAAAAGATGAAAACCAATGTTTAATAGAAAACCAAAGGAATTTATATTTTTCACGTGCTTGGGTTAAGAACTAGCACACTTGTAATCTAGAACATTTACAGTAGTCCTCGATTTAGAACTGGTTGCTTAGTGACCGCTCAAAGTTACAACAGACCTCCCCAGGGTTACTTATAACCCGGATTCAAAGTTCTGACAGCTGGCCTCCCCCCATGGTCATGTGATCACATTTTGGGTATTTGGCAACTGCCCACATTTACAGTGATTTGCAGCATCCCATGGTCATATGACCACAATTTAATACTTTTCTTTATGCTGGAACTGTTGTTTACTTCTAGTTTCTGACAAAAACACCTAATGTAGGCAATATTAACAACTGCAGTGGCTCATTTAACAATCTTCTAAAAATGGTTGTAAAATCAAATCAGGTCATATGGTGACCCACTTATAGACCATCCCAACTTATGAAATCCCAGGCCCAGCTGTGGTCATAAATCGAGGACTATCTATAGTGTTTGAAATATTAATCCATTTTTTAAAAAAGGAATCCAAATCATGGAACATCAGGACTCGTATGCTGGCACAAGATATATATTCAGGATCCTACTTGTTGAAGAAAACATTTCACAATATCATATTTGTTTACTGATTATCAATTTGGTGCAGCTTTTAAATGAGCAAAATGTGTAAGGAGGAGGTTGTATTTAGACAGATTAAATAGATAGTCAGGAGTGGTGGTTTGGATTTAGACTGATTCTGAATGAGGATTTGTTTACAAAACCTGATAGATCCAGATGACAATATCTAATTTGATTTTTTTTCTATTACTACTTCCATCTTTTCCCTTCAATCAAGTGTACATACACACTTACATATTCAAAATATTAAGGAGGAAAAAGGGGGAAGATTTATGTAATAAATTTTGATTGGTATCATTGGTACCACCCCAAATCTGAGATGGGAAGCCAATAGATATTTTACTGATTTTTGTTTTGTTTGGATAAGCAGCTTGTCTTACAAAACTGAAAACAACCATTCACTTTCAAACTTCTCTTAACTTAAAAAGACATCTGTAAAGAGAGAGTATACTTACAGAGTATGCAAAGATGTTAGTCCCTGGAATGTATCTTCTTTGATTTCCTCAATTTGATTATGCTGCAAATATCTGAAATGCAGAAATTAGTTAGGTAGGAATATTTTCATCAAGAAAAGGTGTACATCAGATGATTCATTATATTCTGGTGAAACAGAGTCCCGTTTAACATGTTGCTTAACACTAATTATTGCTTATAAAATAGCGTGAAAAACCCCAAAATAATGTCTTTGAGAGCGGAACAAGAAATAAAATCCTTTTATCTGATGCTTTTATAACATAACTGAAACTGAATGGAAATGATTCTGAGTCATGACCTGCAGTGCTTTTGGCAAATTTCTGTTCCTGTCTGAAAACAACTTGGCATATATTTGCATCCAGTGTAAGCATGTAGCACTGTCTAAAAACAAAGACTGGAGCACTGAGAGGTTAATACTTCACCTCCTAAGAGAATATGAACAATCATTAGATCACAGAAAGAATGTGCTATATCAGGAACTGACTCTCCAGACAGAAAAGACTCAAACAAAGGAGAGCATGAAGTGAATAATGACAACCAGAAGTAAGAAATATATAAATTATCGTGTACTTCTAGAACTCGGGAACATCTTTAAAACCTTGCTGAAGATAAAGAAAGAGGCCAAAAGTGAAAGAATTAAATTAAACAGAAACAGGAAGGAAACAGAAACAATCAAACTCACAATACTGCATGCTTCCAACTCTAGTTAGAACAGATCAGCTTCCACAAGAAGAAGAACAGGTTTAAATGCAACCACTTGCAATGAATTATAAACCAATTAAACTTTTTTTAAAATTTTCTTACTCTATTTATAAAAGCTCTGGGCAGCTAACAATCAGAAATATCACTAAATCCTTCTCCATCCTAATAATAAAGAAATACTCTTCCAAAATAAACAATCCACAACATAAATCAAATATACTATTAGAATTACACAAAAGTGAAAAAAACCCCCATTGATTGATTAATGTGGTTAAGTTTGTGTTGACTCTTAAAGACCATATAAACCTTCTCCCAGAATACATACTATATATTCTCGAGTTTTAAATCAACAATCATAGCACACCTTCTTCCTCCCTTGTAACAATAACCAGATCTTAACTGCTCTCCTGAATCCCAAAAGGGAAGGAACAGATTAAATCTCCATGGGGAGACAATTCCAGAGTTTGGGAGTATTTATCCAAAATGCCCACTTCAGGTGGACTGTGTTGATAGTGTTCAACTTGAGTGGACAGGCAGATAAATACTGGTCCTGAGCACTACAGCACCAGCACTACTGGTCCTGAGCACTACACTCCTGAATCACAAGTCAGAAGCCAACAACCGATGCTACACCCAAAGCAAAATGGTCTCCTGAGTATATATGGATATACCCATAAATGCTTGGGCCACACTTTGTACTAGTTGAACCTTCTGAATGCTTTCCAAGGGCAGCCTCAGGTTGTAGTCCAAGTGGGAAATTACTCTGAGCAGGGTTATCTGGCGTAGAATTATTCAAAATAATCAGGTCAAAAAAAGATTTTTTGGGCAGGGTGTATACATCAGCTTATTCCAGAGATAATGGAAATATCTCCTCACTGAAAGAAGTAAAGATTGCTGCTTGAATCCATTCTCCTGCCATTTAACAAGAGGCCTTAACCAACCACGAGAGGTAGGACAATCCAAACAAATATTAAGAAGAGACTGGATAGTCATTTGTCTGAAACAGTATTGGCTTGAGCAGGTGGTTGGACTAGAACAGTGGCCCCCAACCTTTTGGGCACCAGGGACCAGTTCCATGGAGAAAGGTTTTTCTGCAGACTAGAAAGGGTGTGGTTTTGTGTGTTGCCTGCACCCCGCGGATGGGGATTTGCCTGTTTGCACAGCCCGGTTGCTGGCATGCCATAACCTGGTATGGGTCCACAGCCCGGGGGTTGGGGACCCCTGGACTAGAAGACTTCCAAGGTCCCTTCCAGCTCTATTCTGATTGATTGAAATATGGAAATCAAACAAAACAGAAATCACTAACAAATTAGACCCAGTGTGTTCTTTACTTACATTTCTTCTAGGGAACTGCAACCTTTAAAATGTGGAAGTTCTTTTATATTGTTGTAAGACAAATCCCTTAAAAGATAGGAAAAGGAAAAAAGAAAAAGAAAAAGAAAAAAGCAAGCTTAATTTATACAAAATTGTTTGTTTTTTACTTGAGCTTTATCAGCAAACCATCCTCTTCCTAGTTGTTTTTTTTTCTTAAGAAACTGACATTATTTTCCATTTAACTTAATGCGGAAGGACAGAAATAGAGCACTTACATTCAGAAGAAGGTCACAAAATTACTGCAGTAAAGAAATATTTATAACACTGTATCCCTTGTGGGAATAAATTAAATAGTAAATTGATGTACTACTGAGTAATCATTAAAGATTGCAGGATCAGCTATTTTCTTAAAAGCTCTCTTTATTAAGCAAAAGGTAGAAAACAAATTAGAAGTTTAAATGTTGCCTCACAATTTTAATCAATAATTTATTAGAAGTTACCATCTGTTCATTAACTAGACATTTGCTGTTTCCTAGCATACTTAATGTCATTTGGACAGGATTTGCTATAATCTACTATTTATAAGCTAGTCTTATAATATTGAACTGAATAAAACTCATGTGTAATACACCTGGCTTTTAATTAAGGTTTGCTTGTTTCTTAACTAGTCAACTAACTTGTAATCTGCCTAGAATCGCTTTTGGCAAGATAGGTAGCATATAAGTTTAATAAATAAATACCTAAATTATATAAATTGGTCTTGATGTGTTTTTTGTATCCCCAAAAACCAAACTATTACCAAATTTACCAACATCAAATTAATTTTCTGAGATTATGATCCCTATTCATAAAAATAGACTAGAATCAGAAGTTATGTACTTACAAAGTCCGAAGTATCTTTTGCTCATGGCATAGACCAGTGGGAATATTACTTATTTTGGCACCTGTAAAAGTTCTGTTGAATAAAATACCATTATCTGTTAAGAACACTGGAAACAGGATTTTTTTTAAAGGAACAGCTTTTCTAAATGCTATAAATCATATGAACCTAGCTTAACCAGATATCGTAGAAGTATTGATGTATCCACTTAAGCCACTTTATAATAATACGCTTTTTATTTAGAACAATAGGTTTAAAAATTGGACCCGTTAACACAAACAGTAAGCTAACATTTCTGGCTTACTGATAGCAAAGGGTTGGTACACACTACCTAATAATTCCTTCATGGATTTTCCAGTAACTTTTGCTTGCAGGTATTAATTGTATGCATCTCTTCATTATGTTAAAGACAGACAACTCTTTAAAATATCCTGACTACCTAATCAATAAACAACTGTGGCTGTAGAGGGCATGTAAGTCAATGATTTGGATGTAATGCTAAGCCATCCATGACTATTAAACTTCCTGCTGTTATTTACTTTTTCTTTCATGAGAAACAATTGGGAAGCATACACTAGCAAGTCTGTTAGCATACTTAGAATTCCGAGCACCCATGTTTTGCGCCAACACTATCAAGCACAAAAACTGCTTTAGAATAAATCTCCAACATTAAGAGATATATTAAACTTGCTTTTCTTTACTTTATCTCTATTCACGGAATCTAAATGCAGTATACATATTAACAGTATTTTGTGTGTGTGAAAAAAGGCACCATAAATATGTCTTTGCCTTCCAAAATTTTGGTCTATAAATTTATTTATTTAATAAATCAAATTTATATAGCTGCCCATCTCACTGAAGGTGACTCTGGACAGTGCATAACAAACAGATAAAATCACGTATAAAAGCCACACACACACACACACACACACACACACACACACACATATATAAAATACAAAAATCACAGTAATAGTAAATATTATAAAAACGGAAATACAAACTAGGTAAAGAGGGAATAAAATTAGCCAGCTCATCAATGGCATCATCTAAGCAGTGGAGCCATTAAAACATGTTCCCTAGGAGCTCCAGGCCTGATAATATAATCAGGTCTTGAAGGTCTTCTGGGATATCAAAAGGGATGGAGCTAATCTAATTCTGAGGGACAGAATGTTCTATAACAGGGGTGTCAAACTGCCGGCTTGTGGGCTGGATGTGTCACGCCAAAACCGCGCCCACCCTATTGCCGGCAATGGGGAAAAAGTTGCGATATGTCGCGACATGTCACGTGACATCGCGAGTTTGACACCCGTGTTCTATGAAGTGGACACCATGGCAGAAAGGGCACGTCTCCTAAGACCCATAAAATGTAAGTCCATAGCTGATGGATTGCTTTACTAGTTATTTCATTTTTGAAGTCTGACAGTAAATACTTACAAACTCTCCAGATTGATCGTCCCTGTTAAATTAGGAAACCATTGCACCATGTTGGCTCCACGAATGACTCTGAAGAAAAACAGAAATGTAATACATTACAGCTTCACTGTTCAACAGAAAAATCAACTCTATGGGAACAGAAGGCTTTGTTAACATTTTTTTGCTAGTGTTTTGTACTGAGGTGGCTTCCTCTTTCTCACTAATATTTACTAATGCCAGATTTAAGCCAAGAGGTTGAATATTCTCAATTCTTTGTAGCACTGCAGCATTAAGCAAAATTATTACCAACTTCTTTTAAAAAGTTTTGTTTACTAAGGAAGCTAATGCACTTGGACTTATTTATAACAATCTGTATTACACTTATTTTAGTCTTGTTCCAGGTTCACTTGTTTCAAAAAGTAACTACCTATATTTATGGAAACAAAATCTAAAGCAAAGATTCTGAGAAGTAAATCCACTGAATATATGTACTTAGGATTAGAAGACTAATTAGCACAAACTCATTTTAAATTAACTGCAAGGGTACTTACAAGGAATGCAAATCTGATAAGTTTTGAAAGGCTGAGTTCCCAACGAAGGATAAAGGATTATCATACAGATGTCTGAAGGAGGAAAAAAGGCAGGCTTTATCATTCATACATTTATTTTTTGATCCATTAAACCCAATTTTTTATTTTTATTTTTAAATTAAAAACTTACATTGTTCTTAAAAGCGGATTTCCTATAAATGCATTATCAGGGATCATGGAAATATAATTGCTGTGAAATCCCCTAAAAATAAATTGAAATTATTGGATTAATAGTTTATTATTTGGTGATCATATATCAAATCTTAATAATCTTTTCAAAATGTGTAAAAGGAAACAAAGTAAAAAAATAATAATCGCAGCTTCTCCACAATTTCAAAAGCTCTTTATATGCAAGATCTATGTACTGGAAGATAATCTTTCTATAAGTTATTTCAATAATCACACCAGATATTAGAGTCTGGCAACTCAAGCTGAACTTATCCAGAATTATCTTTAACCAAACCTCTCAGCAAACAGAATGAAAACAATTGGAAGCTAGGCTAGAGCCACTAGAAACCAAACAATGTAAAAATAATCTGAATTTTAGAGGCATACTAGAAGAATTTGGTAAGGAAGACCTGGAAAGAGATATAGAGGACACTTACCTCATACAACCTGATGAAGACAACTATTACATGATGTAATTTATATATTTATATATTTTAAAACTAAAGAGGCAATTTTAAAAGAAATAAAATCTTCTTTGAAAATGGAAGTTATTATAATAGTCATATTAATTCGTTAAAAAAATAATCTGTATGGCACTCAACTAAACAATACCAAATATGAGAGACCCAAAAGCCAGATCTTATTATTTTAAGTTGATCCTATAATGGTCTCCCCATTTGAACTTAATTCATTTTAGTTTACGAAGAGGAAAAACATAACCTTCATAAAACTAAACATTTTTTGTTAGAAAAAATAAAAGTATGTAGTAATACTCACAATTCTTTAATGCTTGGAAGGGATTTAATTGCTTCTGGAAATTCTACCATGCTGTTATAATTTAAATCCCTTGAAAGAACATAAACAATGGCATTATGTTGTCTATTATGAAAAAAATAATTAACAGTCTTTAGTTTGTTTAAGTCCTCTTGGTTTAAGCTTGCTATTTGCCTCCTACCATGCCATAAATGCATGAACACACATTAACTTGACACACATTTATTTCAAATACTTTATCCTCCCATAGGATAGTGTTAATTTTTCACTTATTCTGGGTGTTTAACTTAGCTCATTAATTTTAACAGATTTTAGAATCTGGATACTGAATCACTAGAATTCCCTCCCTCCAATCTGTCCTTGATTGTTGCAATGCTTGCCTTACTCTCCTGTTGACATTCAACTATCAAATTACAAGTTCTTCTTGGTAGGAGCCAAAGATCTTCTTGCTCCAGAGAAATGCCAGTTTCCCTCTCTCAATTCCGCTCTCACTCAGAAAACGGGCACTTAGCTATTCATTGTTGGGAATTTTATTTCCTTTCACCTTGCAACAACGTGACTGACTGTAATGATTCCTTTAAGGTAGTTCCTATCTATAATTTCTTTATCTCCCTGATCTTCGGTAATGCCAATTAATAATAGGTTGGTATCAGCTTATTAATATATATTTATTTTTTGTAACTTCTATTCATGGTTGGGTCTCAGTCGCTAGATCAAATGTGTTGCATAATCACAGCATATATGATATCTCAACTTTCCATAGCTGCATGCTTATACCCCTAAAAGCAATAATTATTTCCGTTTTCTCTTTTCAAGTATCACTCCTTCTTTAACATTTTTTTGTATTGTCCATCTTTTTTGTAATGTAGCTGTAAAACTAGGGAAAAAGAAAAAACAAAGCTAAAACCAGCTCAGCTACCAAAACCAAAGTGATACATTGAAGGAACTATGAAATTTCCCCATTCCTGCAACAAAATAATTTGCGAAAGCAAATCAAACCAAGTTGTAACCAGTTCTCTTTCACAACAAAGCATTAAGTATATTTGTAAATGTATGTAAATCTGGCTAATCCCAGCATAATTATGTTTAACTATAAGCCTAAACGAAATAGTTTAAATTCCTAATGTCAATATTTCAAGGCATTAAGTCTTTTGTAATGTGTTTTGTTCTGTTACAGAACCTCAGTCAGGATACTCACAAAGTTTCTAGGTTGTTTAATCCATAAAAACAGTGTTGTCCCAATGTTTTTATTTTATTGTTATGGAGATGCCTGAAAAAGAAAAGGGGATGTAGAATCCATTACTTCATGAATCATTTTTTGCCACACTGTTTTCCAAAATTAAGTTTTATAGCAAAAAATGCATCACAATGGAAAGACCATCCTGAGTAGTGAAATATTAACATATAAAATCCTTTTGGTGGTCAAACAAGGTAGTAGAAGAACAAACAAGTTATATATTTTGAAATCCACTCTGCATTTTCGTTTTTAAAAATAAAGTGTCTAGGAGTGAAAAAAACCAACCCTCTGATTCTGACAAAATCTATGGAAGAATCCAGAAACGATTTTTAAAATGGATTTTCACAGAAACCAACTTGATAACATAATTCTCCTCAAGTCACAAGTATGACAGGAAAGATTATGTAAATTAGTCCAGTGTTGTAGCTGGTCCCATGAAAGTTAAGAAGATGGAGAGATGAAATGGCATAAAAAGACCTGGAGTGCCAGTGGGGAAGGACAAGAAGTAAATCTAACTGAGCAGGGGTATGTGCCTCGGTTCAGGCCTACTTCTGGGAAGTAACTGCACCATTATCCATCTTTTTGCCTCAGTGGGTTGTTCTCCAGAAGCTAATGTGGATGGCCAATTTTCTCTAGGGTACAATCAATAAGAGCTCCTTGTCATTATGCTTCACTGGCAAAGTAACCTAGATTCGTTGAAGAATTATAACTGAGTTACTGTCATGATTGGCAATATCTGGAATTTCTTTTGGCCTATGACTTCTCATGAAGCAGACACAGGGTGCTGTTTGTGATACCTTCTGCCTTCTGGATGTTTGCCACTCTTAGCTTCTTCATGGGGGAAGGGGATAGTTTTCTGGATGTGGGAGAATCCAACATCTAACTGTGGGGAAAAATACTGCCTGTGGCCCTGAAGAAATCTATAGATCACGTACTATAAGAGGCCCTCTCTGGATTCAAAAATGTTAAACAACTATCAGGTGTCCATCTTCCCTTTTTAGGATAGGTTCTTGTGACAGTAATGGGAAATCAGCTGTGAAGTACTCTAGATAAAATAGATAATCTGGTCTCTGTTCAGTCAGGACGCAAGCCTGGATGTGAAAAAAAGATGACAATGGTCACACTAATGCATGACATGTATCGTGACCTAGGATAAGAGAAATGCACCAGTTCTAGTCCTTTGATACCTTTGAGCTTGCCTGCAGGGGATGAAAATTGGGGCATTATGTTTCAGTATTTCCACTCATTCTTCAGTGGGTGATTTCTGGGCGGGGGGGGGGAAGAGGGAGATTTGCCTTTTGGCTATTCTCTTGAAGCGTGCCATAGGAGTGAGCTCTCTATCCCCTATTTAACTTTTGTATGAAGGCACTAGAGCAGGCATGTCAAACTGCCGGCCCATGGGCCGGATAAGTCACGCCGAAACTGCGCCCACCCCATTGCCGGCAATGGGGGAAAAGTCCCGATACGTCGCGCGACGTCATGAGTTTGACATGCTTGCACTAGAGGGTCATCCAAAACACTGGTATTTGGTACCATCACCCGGCTAATGATACCCAGTTTTCGATGGCCATCCCACATCAGTCTGTGACACTGCTGAAGGCCTGTGACGCACAGCATATCTTAAATTTAGCAGGAGAGTTATTGTTTGTCCACTGGAATTCTTGATCTGTTCTAGTAGTATTTCTTGATAGGACATTACTACTCTTGTTCAAGAAGCAGCTCCACTATTTGGAGATTCTTCCAGATTCACAGCTCTTGCTAGAATAGCAGATGGAAGCTGCAGCCAGGGGTCTTTTGTCAGCTTTAGTTGTGTGCCAGTTGTGGTACTATCTGATGCAAAAGAACCTTTTTACAGTGAGTCATGCTGTCTATTTAAATTACCGTAATGCACTGTGCACGGGGCTGTTCTTAAAGACCACTCAAAGGCTGCAATTAATTCATTGGCTCCCATACATTGAGGGCATAATACACCAGTACTACAAGCCATACAATAATTACATTAGGCTTATGGGTGCTATTTAAAGTGCTAGTGCTAACCAATAAAGCCTTACATGGTTTAGGACCAAATTATTGCAGGATCACATTCTCCCACTGTCTGGCCAATATGATCTACCGGGAAGAAACTATCAGTGGTTCCCATCATACAGAATGAGATGGGCTGAACCTTTGTGGTGCTTCTTTTCTTTCCTTTGGAAAGATCTCCCTGAGAATATCTAGTTGGTTTTCACCTTGGTTGCCTTCCAGAAGCATCTTGGAATGGAGATTTTTCCTTTATAAAAATATAATGAAGTTATAAATTCATTTTTCTCTTAAATTAAGCATGCACTGAGATGACAGAATGCAAATACTTACAGGACAACAAGGCTTGACAGATTTCTGAATGCAAAGTCAGGGATATGGGCTATTTTATTGAGAGCCAAAGTTAAAGCTTGCAGTGAGGGAAGATTGCTGAGTGGGATAACAGGAACTTCAGTCAAACTGTTATCATCCAGCCACAAGTGACGTAGTTGAATGAGACCCTCAAAACTGTCTTCTGGGACAGCTGTAATATGGTTAGCATCTAAACGTCTGAAGAAAAAGAATATGAGTGTTAAACAAAGGGTATATAACATGAGAAGCAAATTATTATTTTAAAAAAATAAACAATTAGAAAGAAGTAAATATTTGAAACTGGGGGAACGCAGCCCAGAGACTCAGTCATGGGCCTAATGATCATGCAAATCAATACAGTCTAGAGAGAAGGCACTAAGTTGTATACACCATACAGTGCAGTTTATCTATCAGAAGAACACAAAACTTACGATTTACAAAAACAAATAATTGTCCAATTACTCATTGATTCAGTGAATACTCCTTTTAAGCAATACAAGGACATCTTTATTAATAATTGACCTCCTGCGCAAGCAAAAACTGACCTGAGAACTTAATACAACTCCTCTCTCAGCTACCAGGGATTCCTGCAGGTTTATTATTGTAATCACAGTTAAAATATCCTTAAAGGACTGAACTGGCTACTTACGAACAATTCACCCTAATTCAAGATGACAACATTAATCTATAAGATCTAAACAGCTTAACAGTCAAGCTCTGCAATATCTGTCAGCCCCTGAATAGCTGGTAAGGCCTGCTTGTGCCTCCATCTTAGGAATGCATCCACAGTGTGACAATTCTTGTTTTCCGGAATTCTTACAGAACTCCTTCAGAAAGTAATCTGAGATAATTTAGATCAGGTTTTTTTTTTACTCTTAGCACCTACAAATAATGCCCCAGAACCAAAATGTTTCCATGCTACATTTATTCATTTTCCAACAAATCTACACATTTGTGAATGTTTTAGGCACTTTTGCTAATAAGAACCTGAGCTTTATCAAGTGCTTGCTCAAACACTCTGATTTTCATGTATTTTAAATAATATTACATTTCCCAAATTAATTTGCAGAAATATAAAAACGAGGAATTGTATGCTGTACTATTATATACACAGTACTTATGCTTTTTACTATACTTCTGAAAATGGTCTGTTGCTGAACTGTGGTTACAAAAATTGTAAGAAAAAATTATTATAAAGTCAAATTACAATTTATGTAAGAGCTTCCTCTCACTATCTAAGTTCCAGCTTTCTCTAAAACATTTGGTCATAAGCAATCTATTTAAAGTCTGGTCAATAAAATTGTGGCCAGTGGCCAAAAATGTCAATTTCATTTTTACCATCCTCCCTCAACCATTTCCAAAACATATAAAAGGCAGACAGAAAAACCAAAAGATCAATTATTTCTTTTTTTTTTTTTTTTTAAATATGTTTTATTATTTTTATCGGGATAGACAGGGAAGGGTAGGTAAAGGTATAACATGGGGTAAAAAACAAGGATTAAACCAAGGGTAGGGGTAGATACAATAATGGGGTTAACCCCAACACTAAATCAACGCTTTAGCAAGCAGACTATCGTCCGGGTATACATATTAAGTATGCATGATTAACATAGTACTAAAAAGCTATATTAATAAATTTATCACTATTAATGGTAAAAACTTAAGCCAATACATATCATTCATTCTATAAGTAACAATAATCAATATACTATTAGTGATGTATTACTAAGTAAATATAGTTAGATATAAATATCAATATAACGCTTTTAATTATAATTAATTATAGTTAAATGTAAACATCTAACCAAAAAGTTAAAAAATAATATTCAAAAGAAATACATCATTTATCTTATTTAATTTCATCATCCTTTTTCATTCTGTCTTATTGCTAACCATTGATAAAAATTTTCCCATGTTTTAAAGAAAATTGTGTCTTCTTTCTCTTTAATTTCTAAAGTTAGTCTATCCATTTCTGCACATTCCAATATTTTCATAATAATCTGGTCAGGTGGTATCTTTTCATTTTTCCAAAATAGGGCAAATGCTATTCTCGCGGCTGTTAATATATGTAAGATTAAATATTCATTCTCTTTTCCGTAATTAGATCTTAATATTCCTAATAAAAACAATTCCGGTTTAAATTCTATCTGTATCTTAGTCATCTTTTCTAGCCATTTATGAATTTTAAGCCAATATATCTTTGCATTAGGGCATATCCACCAGATGTGATAATAAGTTCCTGGTTTTTGTTTACATTTCCAACACATATTTGATACATTTTTAAACATTTTCTCTAGTCTAACTGGTGTCAGTTATTTCTTATATAAATGTAGGATGCAAATGAATGAGTGATATGCAGGAACGTGCCAAACTGATAATTTATTCCCAAGAGCATAAGTTAGAGGTGATGAGCAATGAGCATAATAGAAGGCTATAACAACATCCTTTGATAAAGTGCTTTTCTGTCAAGGTGAAGAAAGCAATGCCAAGTAAGAATATTATTTCTCCAATTACTTCTGGTCAAAAGATTTAGATGGAACTTATAATCAGAACATAAATTATGTTTTAATAAAATCCAAGCACTAAATACTAATAAAAACTAATCAGCAACAAGAATAAAGCAGTATGTATCAAGAACCTCTAAGAAGATTATGCTTCATTATCCCTTTACATGTTATATCTCTGTACAATTAGAGTCTCCATGACTTAGTAGTACAAAAATGATACAATGGAATATACGGGAGAAAAAAGAAAAAGATCAGAGTTTTAATTATACAAGGCATAAGCATAATAGCTTCCCCTGTTCTGCTCATGATAAGAAAAAAATCATTTAATATTTCATTGCTTTTCAATCACTTTACACCTTGTTCAGGAAACCCAATTGGATTATTCTATTATTGGTTGTGACAGTCACCTCAAATAAGCCTAATCTTTAGCCTGAAAGTTAACAGACCTTTCAGATAACAAATCTTTGATCTAAAAAGCAGATTTGCATTATTTTTCATTTTTAACAAAAAAAAAAAAAAAATAGTCAGAAAATGTGTATCTCAATAAATCAAAAGATATCAAACCATCCACTCAAGGCCGGAAATTAAACTATCCTAAACTAAAAAAAAAGTCAAAAGCTTCAGAGGAAGAAAAATATATTTTGTCATCAATTAAAAATCCCCCTAAAGCATCCTTCCCATGTAGAAGGGAAAGTTGCCAGACATCCAACCAAGTCACATTTAATTTGGAAGATTCTGGAATGAGATGATAGATTAAATATTTGTTTAGTTAATATTTAGTGAAAAAGTATCTTGGCAACAAACAGATTTTCCAGTATTTTACATATTAAGTGTTATCTACTTTGAGACTACACACCTCAACAATTTTCAAAGCATTTTTTTTTTTTTTTGGGAACAAAACCTTCCTCAAAAGGTCAAATTCTGTTAATAATATAGTCACAAGATAGTATTTTATCACCTAGCCCAGTGATGGCGAACCTTTTAGAGACTGAGTGCCCAAACTGCAACCCAAAACCCACTTATTTATCACCGGGTGCCAGGTGGGCGTGGCCCACTGGGTGGGCGTGGCTGTGGTGGTCATGGCAGACTGGGTGGGTGTGGCCAAGGTGGGCGTGGTCACCTTGATGTTGCTCGTGGAGAGGGATGCCTGTGGGGGCCGGGCAGGGTTGGGGGAGATCCAGGGGGTCTCTGGCAGGTGGGGCGGTGGGCAGGAGGCTCGTCCTGCGGGGTGAGGTGAGGCAAGGCGAGGCAGGGCGGGGGTGCCATTGTCGCAGGGCAAGGTGAGGCAAGGGCCGGGGCGGCTGCTGCCTGACACCATTGGCCCCCGCACAGAGGCCAGCGAGCGCATGGGGGCCGACAGTGTCCGTCAGCAGCCACAGGTTGCCGGCTCCTTGACCGACGCACTCTGGGGCTCCGCAGCCCACTGCCAGCAGTTCAGAGAAGCTGCCTCTGAGCTGGACGGCTGGCCAACAGCTGAGGAGGCGATGCAGTGGGTCGTGCCCGGGAAAAGGAGAGCATGCGAGGCCAGGAGGGATGGGACAGGAGGGAGGGAAACCAGCCGTGCTGGGATGCATCCGGCCACATGGGACCTCGGCGAGTTAGCAGGCGGCTGGTTGAAGGGGGACGGTTGCCATCTCCGGGGCATGGCGCGCGTGCCCACAGAGAGGGCTCTGAGTGCCGCCTCTGGCACGCGTGCCATAGGTTCGCCACCACTGACCTAGCCTCTGTATTTGACAACCTCCGCAACATTTCCTAGAACATGTCTCTAAGGCATATTGTCGAATGAAGATCTTTTGGCCATTACTCATACAAAATCTAAGGCAAATTTCTGTACTAAATTATATATACTATTATCCATCACAAATCTTGTATTGTAGCTTCAGTTAATATAGAAGAAGCTACCCCAGCCAGGGTGCTCTTAGTCACCATACTGAATTTGCTTTTATTTTTCTCTACCCTCACACCAGGCTGGTAAGCACAATTCCAATAATTAACTAGGCTGCCTCTGGAGCATAATATTGTCAATACAGCACCAATTTAAAATTTGGGAATGGAAGACAACTATGAATTCTAACCCTTTGCAAATATAATGCCTCTGAGTTAATCTTGAAAATAAATATAAGTATCCCACCCTTATTATGAATCTATGCGCTATTAACAAACTCATTTATTCATTCGTTAAACTTATTTCTATGCTGTCATAATAAAAAAAATATTCCTGGTGGTTTACATAGAACAAACTAAAATTAAACTAAACTAACCTAA
Source organism: Azemiops feae (assembly GCA_023970755.1). Classification (NCBI taxonomy): domain Eukaryota; kingdom Metazoa; phylum Chordata; class Lepidosauria; order Squamata; family Viperidae; genus Azemiops; species Azemiops feae. The sequence continues at coordinate 92,140 of JALGBA010004088.1, read as the reverse complement.
GAAAAATGAAAATGGCAACATTCACATAAGAGGTGGCATTTTGAAACAGTTTTTATTACTTAAATTTATATGCCACTATCTGACTATCTTCAAGAACTACTGAAAGACTAACCAAGACCAACCCCTCCCACCCCCACACTTGATAAATTCCTTTAGATATTTCTATTTATTTTATAAACCATTAAATCACATATAATTACTTGAATATAGTAGGGTATGTTCTCCTGTAATAAAATGAATCAATCAATGAATTAAAAAAAAGAATCTATAATGAAGTCTCTGGAGCTTCCATAATTGAGCTGTGTATACTGTTAGGTTTTTCTATTACATTTATTTGAGCTTTAATTAAAAAAGTGTTCCGTTTGCAACAGTTAAGAGTGCTGTATGAACAATCCTGATAATTTTGGTTTCCGAAATACAAAATAATTCATGAAATATAAAATATGAATCCAACTAACATGCATTCAGGCAATAATACTTACAACGATTGTATTCCACTGAGTCCTCTGATGGCCTCTTTAGGAATAGTTTTCAACTGATTGTTCTGCAAAGTGCTGGAAAGAAAGAGAGAGAGAGAAAGAGCGAAAGAGCTGTAAACTGATATCCATCGATTTAGCACAATTTGTTCCTGCTATAGGTTTTGTATATGCCTCCTCCCTCATTTCGAAATTCTGAATTAAATGTATTTGTGTAATATAATATGATGCTATATAGTAATACACTATAATAATGGTATACAGTATATAACTGTAATGTAATATAACTGTGTCTCCTAAGAAAACCTTACTCTCCTTGTTATAGCAGTTTTTCTCTTAATATAATAAAAAAGAAAAAAAATTCAAAGAAAACACTTTTAGGAAGAGAGGCAATCCTTCAGGGAATAGTTGTTTTTTCTTTATCCCAAAACATTTTATCTAGCACCATAATGAGGTACACAAGTGGGACATTTGTTCACTTGGATAGAATTCTGGCTAATTTGTAGATATATTTTGCAAAAAAGTCTTGCAAGAAATGTTTTCTAAATGGAAAGCACCTATAGCAGGGGTCCCCAAATTTGGCCCTTTTATGACTTGTGGACTTCAACTCTCAGAATTCCTCAGCCAGGCACGCTGGCTGAGGAATTCTGGGAGTTGGAAGTCCACAAGTCATAAAATGGCCAAGTTTGAAGACCCCTGACCTATAGGATTAGTTGACTTTCAGCTCTCCATCAGACACATTTGGAGATAGCATGGCAGAAAAAATAACTGCTGATAGCTTGCCCGACCTATTTTGTCTAAGCTGAAACCACGGTATTCTGTGCATCGACCCTTAAAGAACAAAGAGGTACAAATACATATTTTTCTTTTTCTCAGCAACTGAAAGGTTGATGTTACATCTGAATTATGAGAAAAATAAAACTTTTTTCTCATTATTGGCTCTATACTGTATTAGAAACTAGAGCAAAAACATATTGTTCTGCTCATTCTATCAGTGAACATGCTGACTGGACAAGAAAGAAGAATTATACTATGAAGCACTTAAATTTGATTACTTACAGAACTTTGAGTTCTTTCAACCCAGACAAGGCTTTTGGATGAATAAAAGCAAGGTCATTGCCAGCCAGCCGTCTGGAAAAGATTGCAATAATAATACACACACAGTATTTTTATTTGTCTGATAGATTAATTATAAATGCAAGTATAGAAATAAACTTTTACACACATTCCAGAAACTCCCTCCCAACGATTTTATATTTCATTGTCATCAACATCACATTTCCTTATTCAAAGCAAAACACAGTGCATATGCATTCTGCAAGATATTCTCTTATATTTAAGCTTAGTTTTATATTTACTATTTACATTACTTTATTATAATCAAAATTCTTAAATACACACACACTGATGAATGAATGAATGGACAAGACCAATGTCCGTCCTAGTCTAATATTCTTTATTGTACTGGTTGTGAGATGCTCAGAAATAAGGTACAGTATGAGATTTCTAAAGGAATCATATTCAGTATCTGCTCTGATGCTAAGGACTCCAGCCATTATAAATAGGATTTCTTAAAATTTGTGTAGTGTAAGACTAAATCCCTTTTAAAGCCATCTAGGTTAGTAATCACCACTACATTTTACAGCAGTGAATTTTATATAGTTTAACCGTGTGTTGTGCATAGATGATGTACATATTTTTGCCTGCTGGGAATCTCCTGTCATTTGATTTAACAGGATGTCTGGATTCTAGAATTACAAGGGGGGGAAATGTAACTCTTTGTTTCTTCTGCAAGGCATTATTTTATAACTGTCTATCACCCACCTACACTTTTCCCTCAAAGGCAGGATCTAATAAATAAATGTATTTGTTAGATCAATAATGTGGACTAGTTTAAACAATTTAATCCATAGTTTGTCATTTTGTTTTTCAAATGAATTGTACAGCTTCTGTGTTATATTCAAGGTGGAAAAGAAATTCTGAAATGATTTATTTTGGTCTGATTTCTTTACATTCCCCAAACCTAGCATTTTAACAGGGGAGTTTATAGACTTTCTATACTCACTGTTATTTTAACATACGATTAGCAATTACTTTTCTTTTTAATGTAAAGTAACTCTGTGTGTGTGTGTGTGTGTGTCTGCATTATAGAACACTTTAATCCTGGCCAATGCTAGTTGATTTCCTTTATCTTTCTCATAATAATTCCATCTTGCTTTGATTTAACTTTCAGCTGTTTAGCTTTTACTTATTTCAATGCTACTTTCAAGCAAATTTCATAGCTAAAGCTACATGATCTCAATCGAGGGAGGGTTTCTCCCCCCTCCCCTCTTCTCCCCCCCCCCCGATTTAATGTTAAACAGTATGGGGGACAAAATGAAATCCTGTTAATACTCCACAGTCCAAAGGTACAGGGAAAAACAGAATAATCATTCATTACAATTACTAAGGGAAATACAAGCACACCATATAAACATGAATGATGTCATTTTGACTTCAGACAAGGAGTCCCTGCTAATTTACACCCTCTGTTTCGCTCAATCCTCCCCTCCCCATTCTTTTCTCTTTTCCAGTGTGCATGATGTTTCCTTTCTATAACATGAATGTAATGACCCTTCTCTATAGCTATATAAGCATCTGGGAGTTGTGCAGCTGTACAAATATCTTGCCTGAAGTTCAAGGAAAGGGTTGCAAAACATTTTATTCAGCTGATGTTTACTGTAAAAAAATTTCACTATAGTTTCCCCCCACACACACAAAGAATGCATTTCAGGCAAAAATAGACAGTAAAGTGATCGGGTAATCTTTAAAAAAAAAAAAAAAAGATGGGGGAAGTTTAGATGTTATAAAATTGAAATTTATCTAAGTTGTTTACAGGCTACTCTGCAACAATGCCCAACTGATAGCTTGAAACAAGTTATTCATTCTAGTGGTTGTCCCAAATTATGGGAAATTTGTATCTTCTGGCTAGTAAAATTAAAAACAATTTAATCAGCAACATCTGATATCACTGTGAATAATAGGTAAACACACACCTAAAGACAATACTGAGATTTTTTTTTTTTTTTTTTTTAAATGAGTTTTGTAAAATAGAGGTTGCCATGTTTTCAAGTGTATTAAAATGAAGTGTATATATTTATTTTTCTAATACACTCCACACCCAGTTAATAAGAAAGAATAAATCATATACTGTCCCGATAGACTATGTCAATCATACTAATTCAATGACAGGATCATCTTTAGTGTAATTATGTTCTAACGTGATGTGAAAACCATGTTTACTGAGGGTGCCATATCTTCTTTATTAAAATGATATTTCTCTGGAGGAATGCAACCTTTCACAGAATAATATTATTTGCTTGGAGAGATAAAAGCAAAGCAGAATTTTGTGACTGCTTGATCAAAAATAATTTACAATATCCTTTTATTTCTGTCTCTTATCAACAGAACATGTAGAGATAGTGGAATCAGCAACTATACCACACAAAAAACCCCAAGAACCTGTAAGCACAATGATTACAGTGTTAAAAGGTGGTAAGAAAAAAGCTGGAAAAAAATCTATAAAACTAAAAAACTGAATCACTATAGGGTTATATAAAATTTAATTAAAATTTAAGAAATATTACATGGTGCTACCTACAAAGGTAAAATAAAACCTGAATTAAAAATTAAGCTGCAGCCATAAGCCCAAGTAACTGGAGATTAGTGACAGCAATATAATTATAGGAGTTATAGAATTTATATTTGCTTAGCCTATCCAGATGTGGTTTTTTGAAAAGGGAGAAGTTTGGGGAAGTACAATCCACTACTCTGTACCAAGAATCTGAAAGTGGTGGTTCCAAAGTAGACACAAAGCATTGCTTTCAAAGCTCTAGAACAGATTTTGGAATGCTCACTTGGCTGCTTCTGCTTCACTTTCCCCAGATGTCTGCACATACATATATTTGCACAGACAACAGTTCCTTCAAAACTGCCAGCAAAGCTGTCCACACTCACAAATGCATAGACAGTATGGTTAGGCTTTAGAGCTTCCAAAGAATGCAGTTACTTTAACAATCCAAGAAGGATCTTTTCATTGCAAAATACTTCTTTTAAATACTCAGCACAGCTATAAAGCATTAATTAGATCCAGCTTCATATCATGAATTCTCTTATTTTATTCCCCCAAAAAAGCTTTCATATGTAATCAGAGTCCCCCCCTCCCCCAAAATATGTCCTTAAGTACACACTCACTTCTTTGGGTGTCTTTTCATTTGTATATTCCTAACAATGCTTTTTGTCTTTTCTTTCTATTGTTACTAAATCTAGTGCCATATTGAACTTAAATAACCACTACTATTGCAACAGTTTGTGCACTTTTGAATGACAAAGAACTCCAAATTCTGGGATTTTAAATCCATTAATGCGAATACATTTAGGCTACAAAGGAGTAGCCTACAAATGCTTTAGGTTTTTTAAAAATAATTTTGTGGAATACATTCAGATATTTGAACAAAACTGTAGATATTTTGCAAGGAAAGCAAGAGAGCTGTCAAACTCTCCCAGGAATTCTAGTCCCCATCTAATACTCAGGGCAGCAACATACTAATTACAGCTGATTTACAGTTTGTAAAGGAATCTTGGCAGGTGCCCATGTAACATGAGTGCTCAGAACAGTAGAACAGGCCTTAAAATAGCTGTATCAAGCTTTCAAAAATGATTTTCACAGCCCTAATGCTCATGCTGACATTACTTAAGAGTACACATATCATTAAAGGAATGGCAAGGTCTTTGATAGTTTTCTGTAATGCCTTTTTATAAATTACTTCCAGAAGAGTAATTGCCACAAATGAAAGAATTTCCATTATATTCATTAGCATGCTACAGATTATTAAATGCTAATATTATGTAAATTGTATACATATACTTGGCCTGAACAGTGTATAAACTATAACTCTTTCTTGTGACTACACTTGTAATAATTCATGGTCAACATGAAGTAAACAACTTCCTCATGTTGGAGGGAAGGAGAAAACAAACCAATATAAGAAATGGGACAGGAGGAAATCTAAAAATATTAATCAACTTACATATCTGAATATAAGATAATTTCTAAACTAGTATAAAAAAAGAGAATGTGAACCATGCCTGTTATAATAGAAGGGATTCAACAGGTCCACATTATAAGGGACCTTTATCTAGTTGGTTGGACATTATTTTAACAATATTTGCAATATTCAGTAGAATTGGTTCCCATATTATATTTTTATGAAGTTTACAACAGCAAATATTACAGATGGTACAAGAGTTCTGAATATCTGTCTTAAAGTGCAGACAAAGGGCCCCAAATGACTATGCTGCTCTCACTTATAAAGTTCTCAACTACTAAGATAAAGTTCCCAAGTACTAATTGTTTTCTTATAAATAGTAGAGGATGTTTCAGGTTTGTCAGCCTATCCTGCTCTGTGAACTGCATCAAAGGTCAGCAAAATATTTTCTAGAAATAAAGACTATTTGAATGGCTTTCCTTGAGGCTTTTGTCTTTGGGTGGAACACAAGAGACAATTTAGACTGAATAGCTAGGTGAGGCTTTTTTCAGTTTCTATGCTCCTGGGAATTTTAGAACCTTCCCTTTTAATTTCTATAATTTAAAAAGACTTGTCCATTAGATATAAAAAAGAGCTTCTATCACAGAAGAGTGCATCAATCAGAAAACCTTCAAGAATCTAATTGCTTTCCTACAACAAATAGATAAAATTTCATTACTGTCCACTTATGAACAGTGGCAATCAAGAGGTAAAATGTGGCTCTTAGCTACAGAAAAATTCCCAGCTGATTATATTCAGCAAGCAGCAATAATTTCTTAGTGGTTACAATGAGACACTTTTGTAAAACAGAGTTGGTACTTTTTTCTTGTTCATGTATCCAAGTTAAGCAAACTGGTTATAAATGTTTGATAAGCTGGGATCATCAGCTGGATAAGGTACAAAAGATACCACATCTCCTTAGATCAGGCATGTCAAACTGCCGGCCCGCGGGCCGGATGCGTCACGCCGAAGCCGCGCCCACCCCATTGCCAGCAATGAGGAAAAAGGTGCAATACATCGGGCAACGTCACGTCGCGAGTTTGACATGCCTGCCTTAGATGATTTAGATCTAATTTAATGTTTTTTTGGGGAATCTCTGCTTAGTTATTTTTAGGAATTCTGAACTATGCCTCTGATATAGCAAGGACTAGAAACTGGCTTTTTAGCTGTCAAATTAGACAAGGCAAAATATTTTTCCCTATCATTCAGATGTTCCTGGCACATAGTAAGCACAAGGATTTGTCACATATTGTATATAAGTTATGCAATCAATATAGCACAGCTCCATTTAAAACTGTGGTAATTACACACTCCCATATTGCCTTTGGGCAACACTGTAATTACTCTATGTCATCACTGAAATCACAATTAAAATAATTGCTATAAAAAGATCTCGTGCAAATGGTATTTGAAGAAATATGTTTTCTCTCATTAGCACAGTATCATTACTGTTCGTTATTTAGTTTTAAATGAATTCTTCAGCCAATTTCCACTCATTCACTCTCCACACCACATACCACAGTATTATATTTAATACTCACAACTCTTCAAGATAAGGGAAGTTCTTGAAGGCATTCTCTGGTAATCTTGTTATATTGTTCATACTGATGTCCCTAAATGTGGAGAACAAAAAAAAATTACAATTCTGTGATAAAAATATTTTGATCAACTAAGTTAAAGTATTAAGAGAGTATTTGTAGCTATGGGTTGAACTGTGAGGTTCTTGGTGCTATCTGAGCTTGGTTATTTTCTTGCAGCCGTTTCATTATCCTGAATAGAATAGAATAGAATAGGAAGGGATCTTGAAGGTCTTCTAGTCCAGCCCCCCACTCAAGCAGGAGAACCTATACCATCTCAGACAAGTGACTGTCTAGCCTCTTTTTAAAAATATCCAGTGATGGAGCGCCCACGATTTCTGGGGGCAAGCTATTCCACTGGTTAATTGTCCTCACTGTCAGGTAGTTTCTCCTTAATTCCAGTAGGGTATGGGGTTTGTTCGCCTCAAGAAAACAAGCAAAGCCCACTCCTACTAGGACTAATGACACCGCCTAATAGGGTAATCATCTGCAAGAAAGCAACTAAGCTCAGAGAGCTTTACATTAAAATAGCTTAAAGAATATTGTAACCTGGCATAAATAATTACAATATTAAATGGCAAACCCTAAAACCAAGTAAAGCAAAAAACACATATTAAAAAACTGAGTGCTTTAACATTCAAAGGCATCGAGTGTCAATTCCATGAATCAACTACCCACAAGATGAAGACGGTACAGGCAGTCCTCAACTTACAACTGCAATTGAGCCCAAAATTTATGATTTTAAGTGAGAAATTTATTGAGTTTTGCCCGATTTTATGACTTTTCTTGCCACATTTGTTAAGTAAATCACTGCAGTTGTCAAATTAATAGCATGATCGTTCAGTGAATCTGGTTTCCCCGCTGACTTTGCTTGTCAGAAGGTCTCAAAAGGGCATCACAGAACCCTGGGACACTGCAACCACCATAAATGTAGTCAGTCGACAAGGATCCGAATGTAAATCACATGACCGTGGGGCTCCAAGTGTCAGTGCTCACTGTTCACACAAGTGGAGCTGCACACGCATGCTGACCCACCACTGGCACAGCCCGGTTCCAAATGGGCCACGGCCCAGGGGTTGGGGACCCCTGCTGTACTAGAACTGGAGAACATACACATATACATTCTCCTTCTCAGGTTAACTGGACAATTGAGCATGTTCTATGGCATGGAATAATAACTGACTGTATGTGTTGGTACTTGAGGCAGAGAAACAGAACAAAGACCAAGTGAACAGAATGTCTGGGTAGAACACGAAACAACTGTTTTGTAACAATCCATTTAAATTTCCTTAGTTTATAAGAATCTTGACAATTCATTTAGATCTTTCTTTTTATACTTCTTACTTTAGATATTTACTGAACAACCCAATACGTTTGAAGTACTTGTATCTTTCATACAGCTTCTCTGTATCATCATACAAAATGGTTAGACATTTTGAAATAGAATTCTAGAAACAGAAACTTCAAATGTAACAAGAACTTAAATGTATATAAAATTATCTTTATTCCGATAAGACTACTAATCTAGGTACTTAGTTCAGTGGTGGGATTCAGCTGATTCGCACCACTTCGGCAGAACCGGTAGCTAATTTTTTGTTGCCCAGGCCCAGAATGGACGTCCGGAAGCGGCATCCACACAGAGAACTGGTTGTTCACGTATTTGAATCCCACCACTGACTTAGTTGTGCATGTTTCCCCAACTCAGAGCTATAACTGCACTGCATTTGTTTGATTGCAGTTATCAGGACATCTATGCACACATGCATTTTATTAAAGCTATTTTTGTTATTACTATTGAAAGTTTTTTTTTTAAAAAATGAGCACCATGAATTTAAACATTCATTAACAATCTCTTCCTTTAAAAGAAAGCAAAAGCAAAAGAAGAGAAATGAATACATTCAAACCTTAAAAATTAAGCCCCTCAAGCTGATAAGTATATAGTAAGAACATGTCTCAGCTCTAACATGGTCATACTTTTCTCTAAAATATTTGTATTTATTTAAAAAAAAAAAAACTCCTCAAGGTAATTGTTTCAAACAGACTTGAATTTCAGTCCACAAACAAATGCAGACAAGTACTTACATGACAGGTATGCAAAACAATTTGTTGGTTTCCTCTCATAGGAAGAGAGACTGAGCAGGATAGTTTTCCTTATGGATGATCAATTACTTTTAATATTAGAAGTCACATCATTGGGAGAATGAAAAAGGAGGCTGATGACCCAGACTGTTACAACAGTATTTATTTAAATGAATAGGTTCAAACGAATAAGTCTTTCTGCCTATCTACGTAACAATCTGAACAGATTCAAGCTATCATACAAAGTATTTTAGTCCAACCTTAGCCATGAAAGTCAGCTAGTGACCTTAGGCCAGTCACTTTCTCTTAGCCCAACCCACCTCAGTCATTGCTGTGGGGAAAATAGGAGGAGGAAGGTGTGTTGGATAAATTTGCCACCTTGAGTTATTTGTAAAATAAAGGCAAAATACAAATAAATAACAATAGATACAACTTAATTTTAATTGTCCTTGCTATTATTATTTTCAGACAGCACTTAATGTACTCGCATATTATTCTTGTCTTCCCCCTTTGTCACCACAATAGATACATCAATTAAAGCCATAAATTAAAGTTACTGAAAATTCATATATGATCAGCACAGGGATGATACCCTATGCTCAAACTGACAATCTCTCCCATTACTTTTATTTAGATGCTAAAATGTGTATAGAGACCAAAGAGATCACATAAATGAATTGCTGAAAACAACAGTTTTCACCTCCAGTTTCACCTTCTGTGATGTTCAGCCAAATAAATCTGAAACTTCCTCAAAGCATAACTTTATATCATTCAAATCTTCTAGAAAGATACAAATAATAAATGCTGACAACAGATGAAATCAACACAATGTACTCCCAGATTCCATCTTGTTTCATGCATGAAAACAAGCAACATAAAATCAACACTGAACCAAGACTGAAAAAGATCAATAGATCAAAGAACCATAAAAGTTTGAAAGATAACCTTCCCTTATGGGACATTGAAAGCAACTGTTGGGTTCAGTATACCTTTTTTATAGTGGTTACTTTTTATTCAATTCATACTCACTCATCCATTCATTCTTAATCCTATTTCTTCTTTTACTATGAATATTTCTTAAAGTACAGTGGTATCTTGGTACTCAACTGCTTTGAAACTCACCGAATTTGGTACTCAATGCATTTTGACTTGAAAGTTTTGTCCCAGTAGTTATGGTTTATTTGGTACTCAATGCACAAGCTAGAACTTGTTGGTGTTGGTGACTCACATTATTCCTTATGGGGAAAATTTGTTTGGTACTCATCGTTTTTGGCACTCATTGGAACCAATTGAGTACCGAAATACCACTGTATCCCATTCTCACTGCATTTAACTTACTTTTATTTCGCCTAGATTAAGTAGTTAATATTTAACTGTAACAAAATAAGCAAAAGCACGCTATTATGCAGTCATGTGCACTTTTTTAAAAAAAAATATTCTTTGCAGCAGATCACATACTATTCACCTCCTTTATCTATTTGCCTATCTCTAGTAAAGGTGCATACATTTATCTTTTTGCTCTATTTTTTTCTATTCATATATAACTTATAATCATTTCCTCCATCATACACAACTACCTTGGTTTTTGATGCATTTATTTTCGGACCTGTAATGAACAGTACAGTGATAAAATGGCATAATCTGCAAATAAAAATACATATAGCCACACCCAACACACCTTTAATATCACCTCAAGTATTCCTTATATATTTATCCAACAGTATATTAACTAAGATCATGTAACCCTTCTTTGTCTCTCTACCTCACTAGTGTTGAATCATTCACTAGGCATCCCTTTACATTATTTACTTCGATCATATATTGCTTTTATCATAGCAAGTTTCATATTCTCATATTTGCAAAAAAGTTCCACAAGCCTATTATCATATGCTTTCTCTAAATCAACAAGAAGAGACTGGACAGCCATTTGTTCGAAATGGTATAGAGTTTCCTGTCTGAACAGAGGGTTGGACTAGATGATCTCCAAGGTCCCTTCCAACTTTATTATTACTATTATTATTATTATCATTAAATGATAGTATACAATAAACTTTCTTACACTCATATATTTCTCAATGACCAGCTACAGAGAAAAATTTGGTCTGTATACTCTTTGCCTCATATAAAGCTGAATCACCCTTAACAAATTTTGCTCGTTGTCAGCTTTCACATCCTCTACACCAGTGGCCCCCAACCTTTTGGGCACCAGGGACCAGTTCTGTGGAGAGATATTTTTCCACGGACTGGAGGGGCCGTAGTTTCACGTGCTGCCTGCATCCCATGGATGGGGCTTCACTTATTTGCGTGAACCAGTTTCTGACATGCCGCGGACCAGTGCCGGTCCATGAATCGGGGGTTGGGGACCTCTGCTCTACAGCAGGGCTTTTCAACCTTTTCACCCATTGTACCACTTTTCGGATAAGGCAATATCCGAGTACCACCACTCGCCCAGCAAGGTATCAAAAACTTGACAAAAAAAAAAAAAAAAGGAAAAAATGAGAAAGTACAGGTAGTCCTCGACTTACAACAATTCGCTTAGTGACTGTTTGAAGTTACAAGAGCACTGAAAAAAGCGAATTATGACCATTTTTCACACTTATGACTGTTGCAGCATCCCCAGGGTCATGTGATTTACATTCGGATGCTTGGCAACTGATTCATACTTATGACGTTCACAGTCCCAGGGTCATGTGATCAATGGCCGGGGGGCATGGCCAGCTGATTACCCAGGTTGCAGGGTGCCTGTGGGGGGGAATCCGTGGGTCTCTGGTGGAGGGGGATGGGACTGGGGTGGGTACCTGGCTTCCTTCCCTCCCTTCTCTCCCATTGTCCCTTCCTTCCCTCCCTCTTTGTCCCTTCCTCCTTCCCTCTTTGTCCTTTCCTTCCTTCCTTCCTTCCTTCTTTGTCCCTTCCTTCCCTCCCTCCCTCTGTCCTTCCCCTCATTCCTTCCTTCCTTCCCTTTGTCCCTTCCTTCCTTCCTTCCTTCCCTGTCCCTTCCTTCCTTCCCTCCCTCCCTCTCATTGTCCTTTCCTTCCTTCCTTCCCTCCTTCCTTCTTTGTCCCTTCCTCCTTCCCTCCCTCCCATTGTCCTTTCCTTCCTTCCTTCCTTCCCTCCCTCCCTCACTGTCCTTCCCCTCCTTCCTTCCTTCCCTTTGTCCTTCCTTCCTTCCCTCCCTCCCTTTCATTGTCCTTTCCTTCCTTCCTTCCTTCCTTGTCCCTTCCTTCCTTCCCTCCCTCCCTCTCATGGTCCTTTCCTTCCTTCCTTCCTTCCTTCCCTCCCTCTCATTGTCCTTCCCCTCCTTCCTTCCTTCCTTCCTTCCCTCCCTCCCTTCCATTGTCCTTCGATACACCGTCCAGATCCCAGCCTGGTTTTGGCAGGCAGCGGTGCATTCTCACCACACAGAGCGGCCGGTGAGGTGAACCGGCAACATCACGGCCCTGCCTGTGCATGTGCAGAGGAGAGCGCATGCGCCTCAGCCTCTGCGCAGGCAGGGCCTGGATGTCGCTGGTTCACCTTGCCAGCCGCTCCGTGTGGTGAGAATGCGCCAGGCTTGGTGTGTGCAGCTACAGCTGAGCCACCCGCGCTCAGCAGCCGCTGGGAAGCCCCGCGCAGTGCGGCCGCCGCTGGGGAGCCCCGCGCGGCCCCGCCGCCGCTCGGAAGCGGCCACCGCGCAGAAGCTTCCCCTTCACTCCGGCCAGCGAGCCAGATGGGCAGGGGCGCGAATTGGCGTGTGCTCAGGAACGCCGATTCCGCGCCCCTGCCCAGCTCGCTCGCTTGCCGGCACCCACAATCTGCCCGGCCTCCCCTCTGCCTGCTTTGCACAGCTCCTCCTGGGCCCCCTGCGCCTGCCGTTAACCCTCCTGCCACCCTGCAGGGTAAGGTTGGCGCCCCCGCCCAGATGCCCTCGCCTCCCCCAAGCATTTTTTTACTCAGCTGCTTTCAGCTGCACTCCCTTTCTCCTTTTGCTTCTCTGCCTTCGTTTGCTTCTCTGCCTTCGCCACGTGCTTGTGGGTAAAAAAAAAAAGTTCCATGAGACTTTCTAACTTCTCGCGAGAAGTTAGAAAGTCTCATGGAACTTTTTTTTTTTGTCTCACAAACACATGGCGAAGGCCGAAAAGGACAGGAGAAAGGGAATGCTGCTGAAAGCAGGTGAGTAAAAAAAAACGCTTGGGGGAGGTGAGGGCATCTGGGTGGGGGTGGGGGCGGGGGCGGGGGGGGCAGGCAATGCGTCACGCAGCTCCGGCGGAATCTCCCCTGAAGACTGCGTGAGGCTGCCTGCCACCCCCAAGGCCGCCGCCAATAAGCTGGAGCTGCGCGCTTTGATCCTGGGCTCTCAGTAGGACCCAGGCAACGTGCAGTTCCAGCTGACTTTGCCACAAGCCTCTGCGGCGCTGCTGCCGCTTCACCTCATCCACTTTTACAGTTTTTAAAAAAAAAAAAATTCAAAAATATTTTTTTAAATATTTTTTTTACATTTTTTTTTTACATGTTTTTTCAACCCGTCCTACGCGTACCACCAGCCATGTGCTCGCGTACCACTGGTGGTACGCGTACCACCGGTTGAAAAGCCCTGCTCTACAGCACAATTTTTCCAGATTTTTGCCAGGTGACCTTAGCAGACTCCAATCCCCATGTAGTTTTTGTATTCATTTATGCTACCTTTTCTTTGGTATATAGGAACGACAATGATATTGCCCAAATGTCAAACCTAGATGTAGTCTTGAGACATACATTAAACAAATCACACAACTGTTCCATAAACCAATTTTAATATTTCAATAGTTACACCATCAAATCCTGCATTTTAGCATTTTAACTTTTCTCACAGCATTTATTACTTTCTTTGCATCATTTTTAACACTAGCATTCATTTCAATTCCATATTTGTCTTATCACAGTTATTTCCATATAAATCCCTAACGTACTCCCTCCAGCATTTCCTTACTGTACTTTCATTGTAAATTATCTTCTACTGCCACCATTCATTGCAATACAACACTAAATAGTGCAAAGGGGAAACCTTATTTCACACAGGTTAATTAATGCTGATTAAATGTAACCCAGTTCATAACACCATTTATTTTCCACTGTGCCCATTTCTCAATTTTTCTAAAAGTACAATTTAATTCCACCAAATCACATTGTTCACATCAACTAAGCGGCTCCCCTTGAGGAATTCAGATCAATATGCATTCGTGAAATAAGGAAAAAGGGAAAAAATGAAATCCCTTATGAACTGCAAAGAAATAATATCCATGCAAAACATTATTTGCTATTTTTTCTGTACAATGTTTTTTTAAAAAATGTGTATTGTTACAACTAAAAGTATTCACATGTAACTAAAAAGAACCGGATTAAATTATGTTTTATGTAATCCTCAAATGGAGTGGAATGCAATCTCTGTCCCAGTGAAACAAGAATAGTTGGTTTTCAACAAATACTTGTTGTAAAAAGACTTTCTAGTCTATGAACACAAAGGCCAAAGGTTAAAAAAATTAAGGTACAATTTTAGGAGGTGTTTTATTCTCATAGTTAATATCTATGAAATAAATGATAGGTCCATGGTAGCAGAGGGCACCCACTAAAATCACAATTAAAAAGAACAATAAAACACTCCCAAACCAATATTTACAAAGAGACACAAAATATGACGATTGCCCCATAGAAATGTATGAAATGTTAAGCACAACCAATCTGTTTTTGCAGATGGGAGAATTTTGAATAGCAAATGTATAGAAAAATGCATGGGCAAGACAGAGCAGGGAAAGTGTGGCTCTCAAGTATTGCTGGCTTACAATTCCCACCATATCTGGCTGTGATTATGTCAATGGGAACTGTAGTCCAACATTTATGGAAGCCTATGAGATGCTGAAAAAGTGATATTGGCATACTATAAAAAAAAACTATGTAATAAAATTCTCCAGACAGTAAAAACCCAGGATTGTTAACACTGCTTAGGGATGAACAGATCACTCAAGCCTCCTTAGGAAAGAATTTCATAAAACAGGGAGCCAGCAGAGTTTTCCAGTCATTTTCATCCCTAAAATTTATCACCCTAAAATTTATATCCAGTATCACCCTAAAATTTATATCCAGATAATTATTTGCTAAGTAAACTATTATCACTGTATGCTTTGATTTGGGGAAGGGGAGTCCTCATCTGCCTGGATGGTGTTGAAGGAAGTTCTGTCACCTTCTTCTCCCATTAATACGACAGTGTTGACAACTGCTAAGAAAGATGTGCTAGATGTGCTGGCTCTTCTCGCTGAAATTAGAGAAGATATAAACACCACTAAAGACTCCGTTAATCTATTCAGTGTGTTTCTGAATGGATGTTGCCATAAGTAGAGTAACTCAGCTGGAAGAGTGTGGGAAGTCAATGAATATAACTATAATTGATGTATTAATAATGGTGAAAAACATTTAAAATAAATTCAATAAATTTATTAAAGAGATTTTTTTAACTTTATAATCTAGCCTACTTTCCTTGCATTTTCCAGTGGTTTCCTATCCAAGCATTAACCAGGTCTGATTCTGTTTGCTTTTTTTTTTTTTTTTAAATCATCCAACTTACTGAATTACTGCCATCTGCTATGATGGATATTTAGAGAGGAATAAAAAAAAAGTTGTATCTCCTACAGGTTTGTTATGGAAAACTATGGGCTATCAGATGGCTTTTCCTAGTAGTTCTTCTAAATTTTAAGCAACCTACTCTCTTTGCTAATGAAGAACAAGAAAGTCCTTTTCCTGCATACCTGGAAATCACCATTCCAGAACTATCCCCGTATTTTTTGCAGCTTATTTTTAAAGACTAAAAATATTAAATTTTGAGATTTAAGCAATGTTTTTACAGAAGCATACCAGATCATATCAAAAGTGGGATTTTTAGAAATAGTTTTACTGGCAGGCATGACTGATAACATTTCTAGAATTTCTGGTTTCATGCTTGCTGCTCTTTAGAAAAGGATTTTGCTATGTCAAAATAATCTGACAGTCTTAAATTCACTGTTTCTAAAATGTAGCATAACATTAAAAACACCTGAATGATTTATGTTTTATTTGCTTTTATACTGAATACGGATTCCAGTTAACCAAGATAAAGCATTGGCAAGATTGATTTCACGTTACATCCTAGGAAAGTGCCAAGGATGCACAATGGAATTTGCCACCAAAAGATTAAGCTGCAGTGTGAAAAAGGTTGCGAATGCAAGACTATACTTGAAAAGACATGTGTGATACCCATACCTAAATAATTCCACACCCTGAACTGAGGGTTTTGAAAGATTTGTTTTAATTAAAAGAAAATTAACAGAGCAATTGGTAAGCTGCAAGTGAAGCAACAATCCTCTGCAAATCCATCTTTATTTTCACATTTTAAGAATGTATGGAGTTCCTTAGTAGAGTGCAAAGGCAACATTAAAAAAAAAAGTGTTGTCACCATTTGCTGGTAAAAGCAGGGAGAACAACTTGGAAGACATTAGTTTCTGGTGTAGACGTATTAATGTGTATCTGTCTTTATTTAGTGTATGTATTAATCCAGTTTATCTAAAAATACTCTGTTTGCCAGATTTGTTTGTACTTATTTCTCCCAGTTTGCTTCCTATGAAATGGATATTTTGCTTTGCTCTTTGAGAAGCAAGTATACCTACATATATATTTTGCATTTAACCTAGATATTTCTTTCTGAGCCTTGTCATTTTTATTTTATGGAATAGAATCTTCAGCAGAAATTTGAAAATTCAAAACTATGGTTTTGTGTTTTGGAATTCAAATTTTATCTCTGGTTCGTTTCTAATTTCTCGGGCAAATTACATTTATTTTTGACTTTTTAGTTTGATTCAAAGGAAATGCATGTTTTATAGCTCTTTTTTCCCCACCAGAATACTATTTGTGATTACACACATATGGTCACCAGATGGGTTACCTATTGGTTTATTTGAATTACTGACTTCATAATTTCTCTTTCAAGAATTCACCCCAGAACTTTTAAATAATAATTTATTAAACTTATATGCTGCTCAACTCTCAATGGCTCATAACAGATATTACATTTCCATTCAATCAAGACGTGCAATATCACATTCTTGTATTCTAAAAAATTAGTGCAAATTACTAGTAAGGTTTATGAAAAAATTAATGTTATGGATTATGAATATTTTACTTCCAAAACTATTATATTATGCTATAATTACCTTGGTTAAAATGTAATTTATGTAGCAAAAATAGATAGTTCAGAAGGCAAAAAACACTAACCCTTGAGTAAATCATAAAAAGACATTAAAAATTAATCTCATCCCTCTAGAACAAGAAAGAAAAACATAAGATTCCATTTTGTATACTGGAATACATTTTTAAAATATTTTTTGCAAAAGCGATTAAATGCTAATTGTAACCATTGTTTGCTACGTGTCTATGGAGATTCTGAGTCATCCAGGTCATGGTTGTCCCAAAGGTGCTTTTTCAA
Organism: Azemiops feae; assembly: GCA_023970755.1. Taxonomy (NCBI): domain Eukaryota; kingdom Metazoa; phylum Chordata; class Lepidosauria; order Squamata; family Viperidae; genus Azemiops; species Azemiops feae. The sequence continues at coordinate 74,478 of JALGBA010004088.1, read as the reverse complement.
GAGGCAACTGGACTTTCTTGAGAAAGAAAGTCCAGTTGCCTCTTGAAAAAGCATCTTTGGGACATTGTTTGTTACAGGTGGTCCTTGCTTAATGACCATTTGTTAAACGACCATTCAAATTTGTGATGACACTGAATGAATACAAAATCAATGGGGAAGCTGGCAGGGAAAGTCACAAGTTGTGATTGCATGATGTCTTGCTTAACAATAACAGCAAAAAAGATAATAAAACTGGACCTGATCATGCGATGCTTTGCTTAATGTCAAATTTTCTGTTCTTTATTGTGATTGTAACTCTAGGATTAGCTGTATAATAATTAAGTGTTCATATGAAATGAAAACAAAGCCCCCAAAAGCATTCTGTTCCATTGGAATGTGGGAGACCTTAAATATTCTGATGGAAAGTCTCAAGAGAGTAGTTTTGATCTATGTTCAGCACTTACAAAATTTTCTCTAAAAATTGCCTGTTAATGGTTGTAGAGAAAGCCTGAGCCCCACTCCAGAGCTTAGGCCAAAGAAGTTGACAATAAAGATGGCAGTTCATTAATAAATAATGGAGAAATCTTAATCTACATTTTATGATTGTATTGTTGTGTGAAACCCTAGAGAAGCTATTATATCTCAAACTAATTGCAAAAAGTATCACTAAATAAACAGAACAAATATTTCTGTATTTTATGCACATGGTTCTTCTTTGTTCCAACAAAGTTCTGAAGCATATACTTTTCAAATATTTGATGATTCTGAAAACAAAACCTCTCCCTTTTCAGATTAAGTCTTTAAACTTATTTAGGGAGGGGATTGGTGTTTATATTCACGTCTGCTCCTGCAAAGGAAAGCTAATTCTTCAGCATTTGTCAACGTCCATTGATTCATGTCATGCTATTCTTCATTACTTTCAACCATAATGTTCTAGCTTGTTTTTTGAAACAGCAACCAGCTCTAACATATTCTGCTCATATGGCAAGTCTAACAATTGCCACGAGTGTCATACAATAGGATTTATATGGAATTAGTATCTTATGTTATTGCATGCCAGCCATAAAAAAACCCACATATTTGTAAAACAAGGAGGAGTGTAGAGGTTGATTTAGGAGTTCTGGGAGTAAAGTTTCAGAGGATAGACTTTTTGGCTTCATCCTATCACTTTGGAATAGCTTCCCTATCCTGTTAGCAGGATTGCAGCAGATATTGCAGGTAGCAATCTAGTAAATCAATATCTGTAAGATATTATGTTCCACAAGGTAATCAGAGGAACCCACAGCAAATTCCAATTCTGTCCTATGACATATAGTAGGAAAACAGTTGCTGCAACAGAAAGTACACAATAGATAAATAAGAATATCTGCTGTTGCTAGCAATGATTTAAGGATTCAATTTTCGTTTTAAATTAAAGGGTTTTTTTTAGAAAAAGTGCTATTTTGAGAGCTAAATAGCTGAGATGATGTTTTCCTCACCTACCCAGTATTCTTTTAAAAACTCAGTGAATTTAGACATGTTTATCAAGATGAATATGCTGCCTCTTCAAGCAACTCTAGGCAGCTTAACAGTAAAATTAAAGCATCAATAAAAATGCATGAATAAATACAAAAGAAATATCACTCACTGCCATTCGATTGAAACCCTATTAATTGAATGCTCTTTTAAAGTGAAATATCTTCACCAGTTTCCAAAAAAAACTGAAAAGATGAGTTTGTTGTTCCAGAAACAAATCTAATTGTTCATTCCTTGATATAATTAAATCCTTGTGTATGGTGTCATACCTCTCACTATATTACAACATATGCCAGTAACAATATTTAAAAAAATATCCCAGGCTTTATGTTTTATACAAAACTTCACAATCAGAATCCTCCAATACCAGCTCTCGATGCAACTGCACAAAAATGGAAAGAGGCACTTCCTTGTACCACTGCTGTCATTATTCTTTGCCCCAAAAGTGTTTTTCCAAAGGCAAAGTCCAGTTGCCTTTGGAAAAAGCACTTTAGGGATAACCATAACCTGGATGACTGAGAATCTCCATAGACATTATTCTTGCATGACACAGAGTTGAATGGAAGGACATCAAATGCTTCAAGAACTTCTAAAATGCATGAAACGGGTACAGTTCATTACAATTAGTCAATGAAGAAACTTCATTACCAAAGGGAATAGTAATTTGATATTAGGCCCCGAGAACCAAGAAACGCAAATAGAGTTAACTTCTGAACAATTAGTACTTTGACTTATATACTGCTTCACAGTGCTTTACAGCCCTCTCTAAGCGGTTTACAGAGTCAGCATATTGCCAACAATCTGGGTCCCCATTTTACCAACTGCACAAGAATGGACAGAGTCAACCTTGAGCTGGTGAGAATCAAACTGCTGAACTGCTGGAAGCTGGCAGTCAGCAGAATTAGCTTGCAGTACTACATTCTAACCACTGTGCCACCATGGCTTTTATTGTTCTCCACCTACAGACAGAAATCTTGCTATAAACTAAAGCAATTACTTGCATTACAATAAATATTCTCTGAGAATTTCTAGAGCGGAGTCTTCTTAACTCTCTTTCTCCCAACCAAGCTATCTAAGTTTGACCAAGCTATCCAAAGCTGTCTCTTTGCAAGGAAAGCAGCCCTTTCCTTCTGGGAATCCTGATTACATTCCACCACATCTGAGTTTAAATAAATTCTATGCATTGTCTTAATATGAATGTTTATATGAAACAGTTTTGACTTTTTCAAGTGCTTCTCATTTTCACCAAGTTGCATAATTATAAAGATAGTGAAATGCATATTGCTTTTCAAAATAGACATATTTTAAGAATATGAATTCAGAATTCTTACTGCAGATATATGATTAGGGTTCTAATCAACAATTAAACAGAGCAAAGTTCTGTTAGTTTTTATATCGTCAGATTTATTAAATTATGTACACAATGCATATTTTCCTTTTGGCTCTCTAGAACAAGTGCTGACAATTAAGACTTTGCCTAGCTAGAATTTGAACTGTTAGTGAACAGGTGCATTATGTTATCTATGTTTCCACTTAAATGTGTGTGAGGACTTGAGATCATTTGGGGGGGGGATGACAAAACTAAGTAGAAAATCTTGCTTGACTGATTCAGTATGGAAAATCCTTGAAATCAAGCCAGGACATTAGGGAGGAAAAACACAGGCATTTACATATTTGAGGTTTGAGAATTTATACCATATTCCAAAACTTTTCAGTAGAATAGGCAGCCTTTCCACCATACTAATTTTGAAATATAGGAACCACTTCTTTAATACATGAAATTCTTTTTAAAAAAGTATGGAATACATCCAGGTAAAATGTCATGTTAAGAATGTTATGGAGTTGCAGATGTCCAGATGAAAACATGGCAGTCTAGCACATCTCAGCAAAACAGCAGAGATGATACAGAGGCGAAGACCGACAGCCAGGCTATATGCCCGAACTAATCGAGCTTTTCAGAAAAAAAGATAAGCCATGAGATTGCCCACAGGAGCCACACAAAGAAAACATGATATGCTCACAGCGTTCATGTGAAGCTTCCTTAAGAGACACTGGGTGTGCCCTATCCACTTTCTAAAGCATGTTTAAATGGAGCAAAAACTAAAGTGTAAGGAGACCTTCAGAGTATCACAGCACCTAAAGCCATCTGGAGGAGTGCACCTTCCCTCCGAGAAAAATTAGAAGAAAGAAACTAATTACAAATAATTTTTTAAAAAAATTAAATGCAAAGTATTTTGGAATGAAAAAGTTAAAAAGCAGAACAAAGGGAGAGTTAAATCTGGAATATTGCCTTAAAGATTTTTTCATCGACCCACTCACCTCTCTCTCTCTCACACACACACACACACTCTCTCTCTCTCACACACACAGACAAACACACACCATCCATCCATCCATCTGAAAGAAGATTGTTTAAATTTGTTAAGGAAGCTGAATGGCTGACCTTGTTAAACAAAGAGATAAGTAGAAAAAGAAGGGAAACATGAAATTCTGAGGTTGCCACATAATTACAAAGTATAGAGTGCTCAAAGGGACTAAAGTTTTATGCATATGGGGGGGAAAAGTGTCTTATTTTTTATTCCCCTTTTATGGATTACAAAATTTCAAATTAAAAAGAATGATTGTTAATAAAGGGAATCAAAATTACTGAAGGGAGGGGAGGATTGTTGGACAACTCCAGAAGAATATATGACAAATACATTGACAAAGAAAATCGTAACAGAGAAAACTATTTCATTGGCCAGTAAGATTATTCTATGTGTATAAAACATAGATATGTTGAAGTACCCAAAATGGAAGATAAAATAACTTTTGTGAAATACAGAACCTTTTACGTGGTTTTTTTTTTTTTTTTTGCTGAAAATGGAAAATGCTAAAATGATGCTTTTTAGATTGGATGATGAGAAAAGTATTGAATAAGGGACAAAGTAATGATGGTTATGTTTAAGCAGGAAGAGGGATAATTTTGAGTGTAATTGCTGTAATGAAAGTTGGAAGTCATTTTTTTCACTGTCTTTTCTTTTTTTTCCACAATACACACACAGACAAATGGATAAGGTAACTGGATAGTATTTTATTCTTACACATGTACGGTTATCACATATTGGTGCAGAATAATGTTTTACTATTGCTAACCTTATTCTCCTTTTATATAGCATGGAATAGTATTGTATTATATTTTATTGCTTTTATAATAAAATATAACTATTGCCTTATACGGTAACTTTAATACTTTATATTTAATTATTCCTATATACCCTATAACTTTCTAAGATATTTTAATTCTATAAATATCACAGAATTCTGGGCTATAAATTTATTTTTTTAACTGTATCACTCACAGATTCTCATTATATTTGGCAGAATGCAAAACTCTTTATGTTGATATTGATCTCGCATTGCAATAAATAAATCTGATTTCACATTTTATTTTCTAACTAGCTTCTAATTGTATAATTTTCCTTACATTTTCTTCCAGAAGATACTAATGAACAATAAAATAGCTATTGACAAAGAAAGAAAAGAACACATCCCAGGCTTTAGAATTATTGCTGCTGCTGTTGTCAAAAAGACGAAAGACAGTCCTAGCCCTGAATTTAGGAACTTATCATGTGCTGGAAATATCATAATACAATGTCTTGTTTTTGCTTTTGAAATTTATATGTGTAGTTTTATAATTAGATAAGCTCCCATTTATCAATTCTACATGTAAGTAAGCTACATGAGCATTCTGAAATCAATATTTAGGAATTTTGTAAACATACTTTTAAAAACATATCATGTCTACATATAAAAAATTATATAAATTTAACAGGTGTGATCCTCATATTCATTCAGACGTGCTGTTGAATTCAGTGAGGCTTATTCTTATTCCTATTTGTTCCTCAATAAATGGGAACAAAAATCTAACAAAGAAAAATTAGACTGCATCATAATTGCCTTTGTTTCCTTAAAAAAAAAAAACCAGAATACCTAACAGCTACTGTCTATTCCTACTTTGCAATTTCAAATATCTTAAAATTCCTTCAGTTTCACTTATTTTGGTCCTCCTTTACCCACACCCAGTGTTTAGAAAGCAACATGAGCCTCACGTTTCAGAATAAGCCTGACATTTAGAAAGCTAATGTTTAAGAAGTGCAATAAAACCAGAACAAAATTGAAAATATAAACATAGTTTAAGTTGTAACTATGCCAACAAGAATAGGATATTTTAAGCGCACTAACTACAAAAATGCTAAGAACATAAACTGTTCCCTGTTGGATCAGATCCTTGGCTGCTAACCTTACTGAGAAGTCTTTGATTAGGAAATTTATCAAAGCCGTTTTGAAAATATAAGTAGATGATGTCTATTGATTCTGTATAGTTTATTAACACCCTAAAAACATTCTGGTAGGTTAGTTAAAAACATGCAACCTGTCCCTACACTTGGCCTCTGTAGCTGAAAACTGGGAAGTAGTCAACATAACTCCAATTTTTAATAAGGCTGATGGGGAGATCTAAGAAATTATAGGCCCATCAGTTTAAATCTGTTTGGGGAACATACTTGGAAACTGTTCTTAAAGATAAAATGATTAAACATTTGGATATACACAGCTTGGTTAGGGATACCCAGCATGATTTCACTAAGAAAATGTCCTTTTTAACCAACTTACCAGAATGTTTTTAGGTTGTTAATAAAAATGTAGAGCCAAGACTTCTCAACAAGGTTATAATAACGGTAAAAAAGGAAAGATCTCTTGTGAATAAGCAGATAGCTAAACAATTTGAAAACAAACAGTAGGGATAAATAGACATTTCTCACAAATGTAACTAATAGGATCCCCCAAGGTTCTATCCTAGGGCCAGTGCTCCTTAACATTATAAATGATATGGAATTGGGCATGAGTAGTGAAATAGCCAAATTTCTGGTGATGATTGTTCAGAGTGGTTAAAAAGAAAATAAGGGATTGCAAAGAGCTCCAAAGGAATCTCTGCAAATTAGGATGTTGTTGTTAGTTGCGAAGTCGTGTCCGACCCATTGCGACCCCATGGACAACGTTCCTCCAGCCCTTCCTGTCCTCTACCATCTTCTGGAGTCCATTTAAGCTCACGCCTACTGCTTCAGTGACTCCATCCAGCCACCTCATTCTCTGTCGTCCCCTTCTTCTATTGCCCTCAATCTTTCCCAGCATTAGGCTCTTCTCCAGTGAGTCCTTCCTTCTCATTAGGTGGCCAAAGTACTTGAGTTTCAACTTCAGGATCTGGCCTTCTAAGGAGCAGTCAGGGTTGATCTCCTCTAGGACTGACCGGTTTGATCGCCTTGCAGTCCAAGGGACTCGCAGGAGTCTTCTCCAGTACCATAGTTGAAAGGCCTCAATTCTTTTGCGTTCAGCCTTTCTTATGGTCCAACTTTCACAGCCATACATTGCAACTGGGAAAACCATGGCCTTGACTATACGTACTTTTGTTGGCAGGGTGATGTCTCTGCTTTTCAGTATGTTGTCTAAATTTGCCATAGCTTTCCTCCCCAGGAGCAAGCGTCTTTTAATTTCTTGGCTGCAGTCCCCATCTGTGGTGATCTTGGAACCCAGGAAGATAAAATCTGTCACTAGCAAATTAGGATAGTGAATATCAAAATGGCAGAAAACATACCATGTGTTGTCTAGCAGTTTAGCTGGTGTGTCATACCCACAACCTTTGGGTTTGCATTCAACAACCCCACCCAGCTATCTATATTCCTAATGTTTGAATCAAGTAACCACCAGAAGCCTCATGCCACAAAAGGAGATTCCTCAGGGTGAGAGAAGATTGGTTTGGCCCTTAAGAAATCAGTCTATTTTAAGGGAGAACTTTTCCTTAGTCCAATGTCCTCTTTCTCAAAGTTCCTCATTCTCTGCGTTGCATGGGGGATTCTACTATCACATCTCTGAGAGGGTATCATCCTTGGCCAAGTCTCCTTCTTCTCCCTTCTCCCACCTCAGCCCATTTACCTCCAGTGTTCCCCTTCGGCTGGCTCGACCCCGGCCATTCTCCTTGGCTAATGGGCCCCTTGCCCTTTCGCCGAGGTACCCTTTGTCCTGGGCCTTTGGCTGCATGGGACAGATGGCCGCCAGCCAATTGGGTAGCAGGCATGCCCTGGTGCTGCAGTGACAGCCTGTGATGGATGATCGCAGAGTTGTGTGGGGGCTTTTCCCCAAACAGTTCGCCTTCTTTCCCTCCCCCGTTCGCCTCCTTGCTGCCCCACGCAAGGCTCCCCCCTTGCAATGGCAGGAGCCACGCCAGCGCCATTCACCTCCTTGCTGCCCCCACAAGGTTTCCCCCCAGTAATGGCAGGAGCCACGCCAGTGCTGTTCACCTCCTTGCTGCCCCCCGCAAGGCTTCCCCCAGTAATGGCAGGAGCCGTGCCAGAGCTGTTTTCCTCCTTCCTGCCCCACACAAGGCTTTCCTTTCCCACACACAATGGCAGGAGCCCCAAAACCTGCAGAGCAGCTGCAGCACTTTTTAAAAAAATCTTGCATCGCAGGCTGCCCCCTCCCACATAGCCCCTGTGATCGCCCATCACAGGCTGCCCCTCCAGCACCATGGCATCTGCCTACCACCCAATTGGCTGGCGGCTATCTGTCCTGTGCAGCCAAAGGCCTGGGACCAAGGGTGCCTCGGTGAAAGGGTCAGACCGAAGGGTGGGGGGCGGAGGTCAAGGGGCCCACTGGTCAGGGAGAATGGCTGGGGGAGAGCCAGCCAAGGAGGAATGCTGGAGATAAATGGGCTGAGGAGGGAGGAGGCGCGTCCAAGGGTTGGAGCCGAAGGATCCTAGACCCCCTGAGAGCCCCTTCTACCTGCTTCTCTCTTCCTCTCTTACTTGAGACAGTTAGTCTCAAAGGGTCACGCTTGTTTTCTGAGCATCAGAAAGTCCCTACACCAGGGACACATCCATTATCTCTTAGATAACCATACATGTGACACTTAAAGCAATATATAATGTACATCCAACACACCTACTATCTGTCTACCTTCAGATATATTTTAGAAGACATATGTTTACAATATTTAGCCTTACTGTTCAATATATTTTAGAAATCTTTTGCTTCTAACTTCTATCAAGAAATACTTATACCACATTAATCATTTTTAACTTACTATACATAATTTAAAAATAAAATGTTGCTATTTACAGCAGCAATGATTAAAAATAATTAGATATTAGGTGCTACTATGGAGTATCAATGGCCCAAGTAAAGTTTGTGAGACATGAGTCACGCCATAAGAGAGTCACTTGACAGTAAGATGGAGGGCATATAAATAAATATAAATAAATGTATGTTCCATATATATAAACACATTAGATGAAGTCTGATGCAAGGAAGGCAGAAAGGTTATTAATGAATGGGCAAAAGTAGCACAGAGTATAGTAAAGCCGAACAATAATTAAAATGTTAGCACAATAAACTGAACATTTCATCATATATTAGCTTTATATTCATTGCATTTTGAAATAAATATTTTGATTACATTTTCTAATTAGAATTCGCTGGATTCATTTCAAGAAATGCTGTGTCATGTTTTTTCCAGTAGTTTCAAAGATATATGCCTCTCTTTCCTAAGAATAGTCAAGTCAGTAACAACATTAAGGGGGGAAAAAGTACTTCAACTTAAAACAACAATGTGCATTACTAGTCTTAAAACAAATTGACACACCAGTCATAATAGGAACAGTTACAGCTCATTATTAAAAAAGCATCTCTCTAAAACACCATTGAGATTCAACTACTAAGCAATAGTAGAGCTAACCAAGTGATCTATGAAGAAAGAAGGATCACTCTGTTATTTGATGCCAAGAATGTGGGTGGCAATCTCAGCCAGAATCCAAAGAACCATTTAACTAGTTCCACATGGTCAAGAAGACTTTGATTTATGCTATACTGCATGTAAACTGAGGAGAAACATCATTCCTACAATGACAGAGAGAGACAAACAGATAGTGTTCCAATGTTGCAATAGCAGGGGGGGGGGAAGAGAAAATCATACAGTACTTGCATTTAGTTAAATCAGTCTGCAGCTACCCTGTGGAAAAGAGTGCCAATAATTGGCTTCTTTCACCTCTGTTAGCCATGAACAAAAGCATCATTTGATTTCAGAAGGGGCAAAATGAACCAAAGATAGTCAGCTAGCTGAATCAATGGGGTGGAATAACAATAATCTGCAGCATTTTCTTTTTCTCTTTGTTCAAACTTTCAAAGTTGTTAATTAAGACTTACAAAAAGCAACCCTACTGGAGTCTTTCAGTAAGGCATTAAACTGCCTTTTTACTTGTATTTAAAAAGAGAAAGAAGCCTAAACTTCTGAAAGACGGTAACTAGTCCAATTATTTTTGTGTTTTCGACAGGAAAATACAGTTACAATTTACCTCCTGAAAATCATTTTCAAGAAAATATAGGGTGTTCTGTGAAGTTTACTGTATCTTATTTTAAGTGTAATGTTAAAAGAAACATAAACATACACTATAGATAGTTCTTTCGCTTACTACAATTGAGCTGGAAATTTTTGTTGCTAAGCAAGGCAAGTTAAGGGAGTTCTTCCCATGTTATGAACATGCTTGCCACAGTTGTTAAGTGATTCATATGTTGTTAAATTATTAAATTAGTTACATGATTGTTAAGTGGATCTGGCTTCCATTGGCTTTGTCAGAAGGTTGCAAAAGAAGATCACATGACCCTGGGACACTGCAGCTGTCATAAATACATGCCAATTGCCAAGTGTTTAAATTTTGATCATGTGACCACAGGGCTGCTGCAATGGTCCTAAGTGTAAAAACCAGTCATAAATCACTTTTTTTCAGTGCCGTTATAACTTTGAACAGTCTTTAAACGAATGTTTGTAAATCTAGGACTACCTGTATTCTCAGGAACCATGCTAATGAAAATCTAAAGTCTTTCTTAAAAAGTATACAAAAACTGTGTTTTTAGAGATTAATGACAGAAAGATGTCTGTATTTCTATCAAAATACAAAGCCATGATAAAATTGCCTAAAAATACTTTATGTAAATTCAATAATTTCTTTTTTTTAAAATCTATTCAACAGACAACTTTCCCAACATATTAGAAATGCTTTTGAAATTCCCCCTTGGTTAAGCAATGGATTAATACAGAAGCTGGAAAACATAGGCTATTTAAACAAGCTTCTGTATGACTACCCACTTCTTAATTATTTCAACTATATGTTTCAAGTGAAAGTCTATACCAGGGGTCGGCCGCCTGAAACATTGAACGAGCCGCATGGACCCGTTTCCCTAAAAAAAAAAAACCCCTGGGAGCCGCACCCGTCCGCGCATGCACACCCGTCCGCGAATGCGCATGCGCACCTGTCCGCGCATGCGCACACGCACCCATCCGCGCACGCGCACCCGTCCGCGCATGCGCACGCGCACCCGTCCGCGCACGTGCACCAGTCTGCACATGCGCACCCGTCCGCGCATGTGCACGCACACCCGTCCGTGCACCTGCCAGTGCATGCGCACCCGTCCGCGCATGCGCACCCGTCCGCGCATGCGCTCCCCCAAATGGCGGAGGAGGCTCCGGAGCCGCAGGTGATGGCTCAAAGAGCCGCATGCGGCTCCGGAGCCGCGGGTTGCCGACCCGTGGTCTATACTGAACTTCTAAGCCAGAAGTTCAAGCTATCATTCAGCCTCAAAGCTTACTGTATAATTTTGGGTTATTCGCTTTGGGTCTTTTTCTTTCTTTCTTTCTTTCTTTCTTTCCTTCCTTCCTTCCTCTTTCTCTCTCTCTCTCTTTCTTCCCTCCCTTCCCTTCTCCCCTCTTTCTTTTCTTGAATTCCTGAAGATATATAAAACTAATACATTTATCTAAATTACTCTGTGACATAAGACATACATAAAGTATAACACAATGCTTTCATATTTTCATCCTAATCAACCACTCTGGAGGTATGTGCATGCCTGAAAACATGTGTTTTAACAGGATATTAATGCTCCAATATTTCTGTCACTTGCTTAGCAGACCAGTCAACATGGAACCCTTAAACATGCCAACAAATAAATGGCTGATACTTTAGCTGCCCTGGAGTGGTGAATTATTAAAAAAGGAAAGCAGGTGCTCTCATCTCTTGCCTTGGTCAAAACAGTCCAACAAAGCTGAACCTCTCTACCTGTTATGTTCACAGAATTTACTATCAAAGTTAAAAAATATCAAAACTAAACAAAGACATCTGATGCATATACATAACTATTATTTTAAGAGGTCCAATGACTTGATATTGATACTCTATTGACTTCTGTAAAAAGAAGAACCATTTTACACTTCTGTAGGGAAATAACAAGCAAAATTAGTTGTGAACTACAACACAGTTAATGAATTTAAACCCTATAACAGGGGTAGGCAATCTTGGCTCTTTTATGACTCGTGGATTTCAACTCTCAGAATTCCTGAGCCAGCTTGGCTCAGCTTGGAAACCTCTCCCTTTTTCCTCAGCGTGGCTGGCTCAGGAACTCTGGGAGTTGAAGTCCACGAGTCATAAAAGAGCCAAGGTTGCCTACCCCTACCCTATACTAAGCCCTAGTTCCCCAACAAAGGGCCTCTGAGTGCTGGTATAAGACTCTTTTCTTTTAATTTAAAAAGAAAATTAAATGGGATGGTAGCATACCTCAGACATTATTTAATTTCCAATAGTGCTTCTGGGCCCTCCAAAATCCCAAGGCACTATAAGAAAATCAATCTGACAAGAGGCCTTGGGCAGGAGTACAAAAAAAGCACATGAATGCCACATATGACCCTCTGGGGCCTCAGGTTGCCTAGTCTTATCATTATTGTTTACAATAGCAGTGACTGGGCACGCAGAAGGGGCGTTGTCTTACCTGAACGCCTTTTCTCAGCATGATGAATGGAGAATCCACCAATGGGTTAATTCTGACCTCCTGCCTAAGTAGACCAAGTCAGTCAAAGCTGCCACGCCCGTCTGGCTGAGGACACGCCCCAGTTTCGAAGAGGGCGAAGCCAATGACTGTACGACGTGTTGGCTCCCAGATCCCTAACGCTGGACCGGACTGCGCATAAGGAATGGGTGTGGATTCTCCATTCATCATGCTGAGAAAAGGCGTTCAGGTAAGACAACGCCCCTTCTCCAGCATGAAGAATGGAGAATCCACCAATGGGACATACCAAAGCCCTTCTGTCCCTATGGGGGGGAAGCAGACTGGGCCAGTGTCCCTGCCGCCGGCACCACCTGTTGCAGTACCCTGCAGCCAAAAGAGGCCTCCGCCGAGGCAAACTTATCAAGTCTATAATGGCGCACAAAAGGGGAAGGCAAAGACCACGTCGCCGCCCTGCAAATGTCATCTATGGTGGCCTGTGTAGCCCATGCTGCAGAGGTAGCAGCACTGCGAGTGGAATGTGCCGTCAAATGACCTGGAATCGCTAAGGAGGATGCCTGATAGGCCTCCGAAATACAGGTCCTAATCCACCTGCCAATGGTAGAAGACACTTTCTGACCCTTGGAAGCCGGGTGGAAGGAAACAAAAAGGGCTTCAGACCTGCGAAAAGGCGCCGTCCACTTGATGTAATAGCGTAACGCCCTGAGGACATCGAGAGTGTGCCATTGCCGTTCCAGGGCATGAGACGGGTTAGGGCAAAAGTCCAGTAACACGATCTCTTGTGCCCTGTGAAATAAGGTGTTAACCTTGGGAACGAATGAGGGGTCCAAACGCAGGACCACTCTGTCCGTATGAAAAACACACAAGTCCTCCCTGACAGAAAGAGCTGCCAGTTCCGAGATATGCCTAGCCGAGGTAACTGCAACCAAGAAGGCAACCTTAAGAGACAAGGACCTAAGGTTGCAGGTCCTAACAGGTTCAAATGGTGACTTGGTAAGGGCCTGCAAGACCCGTGGCAACTCCCAAGTGGGATACCTATGTACCACGGGTGGTTTACTGTTGGTGACCCCTTTGATGAAGGAGCGGACCATGGGGTGTTGAGCTAGTGGTTCCGAATTGCCATAGTTAAACACCGTGGCCAGAGCCGCGACCTGTCGGCGTATAGTGTTGGGCGCCAATCCTTTATCAACACTCTCCAACAGATAGTCCAAGAGCTGTGGAATAGTCACCTCTGAGAGAGCCAAGTGGTTTCTGTTGCACCAACGGCAGAAATTCCTCCATGTGGAATCATAAATGCGATTGGTCGCCGGCCTTCAGGAGGCTTGAATCATGGAGATCACTCCCGATGAGTAGGATTCTCTGGTCAAGATCCGGTGTTCAAGTGCCAAGCGGTTAACTGGAGCCACTGAGGCTCCGGGTGTTGTATGACTCCCTGTATGAGCCTTATCCGATCTGGAGGGATCCTCCACGGAGGGGCCACAGAGAGACTCACGAGGTCGGCAAACCACGGTCACCTCAGCCAGTGCGGAGCAATGAATATGAGCTCTGCCCGTTCCTGCAGTGCTTTTCTGATGACTGCCGGGATCAGAGGGAGAGGCGGAAAGGCATACATCAGGCCCCTTGGCCATGGGCTGCAAAGGGCGTCCGCCCTCTCCGCCCCCGGAGAGGGGAACCGGGAAAAGAATCTTGGAAGTTGGGAGTTCGCTGGTGAGGCGAACAAGTCCAGAACCAGTTGCCCGAACCTCTCCGATATCTCCCTGAACAGATCCGGGTGTAGACTCTATTCTGAATGGTCTACTGTCGCCCGGCTTAAGTAATCCGCCTGACGATTCGCCTCTCCCGAGATGTGCTCGGCCTTCAGGGAGAGGAGATTGTTTTCTGCCCAGGATCCCAATAACTTGGCCTTGGCCATGAGAGACCGGGATCGGGTACCGCCTTGACGGTTCGCATGGTTTTTTGCCACGTTGTCCGTGAGGACCAGCACGTGTTGCCTCGCAATCTTGTTGCGGAAGTGGTGGAGGGCCAGATGAATAGCTCTGAGTTCCAGCCAATTGATATTGTGCTTCCGGTCTGCCCGGGACCATCGGTCCTGAGCCGATTGAGACTGGAAGTGCGCTCCCCAGCCAAACAAGCTCCTAGCCAGGACACGGACCCGTTGTTTTCTGAACTGGTTATGATACACAAACAAATCCCTTGCCCCCCCCCCCATGTTCTTGAAATCCATTCAGGGGCAATGGGAGTCCCCAGGTGCTTTTCCCTCAATAGACTCATCCACCTCAGGCACTTCCAACGGCTCATTCAAGACCGGCACCGTGTCAATCAACTTACGGTCGATTCCCTCTATTGAGGGAAAAGCACCTGGGGACTCCCATTGCCCCTGAATGGATTTCAAGAACATGGGGGGGGCAAGGGATTTGTTTGTGTATCACAACCAGTTCAGAAAACAACGGGTCCGTGTCCTGGCTAGGAGCCTGTTCAGGTACCGATGGCTGAACCGGATTTATCTTACCGGTCGCACAGGCCTTGCGGAGCAGGGACGGAAAGAGCGCGGGATTAAACAAGCCTACGAGAGGAGGTTCCTGAGGAGGTTCATTGTCCGACCACTGCCCCTCCACGTGGCTATACTCCGCGTATTCCAAGACACTGCTGGCAAAGGAGTGAGGTGGTGAATATGATTCTGGGTATTGGAGAGCGTCGGACCTCGAGAGGTCTGGTGATGCCGTGGAGACCATGGGAGCGGAGGCCACTTGTGTACGCCCCGTGGGCGTCATAGCCTGAGCAACTGCCTGGGAAACCATAGCCTGTAGATGAGCTTTGAAGAATGGGTCCTCCAGATCGCGAAGCCTTGCTGCTGTGGGGGTAAAAGTGGCAGTTGGAGCCTGCACTTGGTCCGCGAAGGACGATCCCTCAAGAGGTCGAAGCCCCGCTGCAGTTGGAGTAAATGTGGCTTCTGGTGCCTTAGGATCCTGAGGCCCCTGTTCCTCTTCAAAGAGGGAAAAGTGCTCCTGATAATGGCCAGTTGAAAAAGCCCGTTCTGGGGACCATATGGGTGCGGGGGGCTCAGGGTGTGGGCCACAAGGCAGTGTCGCCATTGTGGTAGGGGGCGGATTGACCGTCTCCCCTACAGCCAGTTTTTGTGCACGGGAGAACTGTTTCTCCAAGGCACGGTGCCTGCGGCTGGCCTGTTTGTCGGCCGCCTTGGAGGCTTGCTTGTTTGAGCCGGCCTTAGTTTTGGCCTTGATTTTTGCAGCTGTCTCCTGACTAGAGGACTTACGCTTTGTGTGTCCACCTGAAGTGGAAGCCTGTGGCTCGGTGTTATCTGCCATTGTAAAGAGAGAGTTTTCAGTGGGGTGCTGAAGCGTCTCGGTCTGCAAGAGATGCGGCTGTTAGCCACCAAGGTGGGACCGGCCTGCACGTGGATCTGTGATAGTCCGGTCCACCGGCAAGCACAGAGTCACACTTAGCGACAGATGTCGCACGTCACTTAGCGATGATGAAACTGAGCATGGGAGACCTATCGTTGAGATCAAGTTCGCGTTTAGTGACGGGATCACACGTGTCTCACTTAGTGATGGCAAGCTCAGTATTGACCGTTCACTAGATGCAGACTATGGCAACAGGCTATAACTGGCAAGGCCCAAATGAGCGTTGAGTGATGATTGTTAGAAGAGAGCAACTGACGCTGGGTCCAATTTTGTTAGGCCTGGTGTGTACAAATACAGGGGACCACAGTATCCGTGCTGCAATATAGGGTCAAGCAGAGCCCTCGTGGCCAGCAGCAAGTAAGGCCTAAAATGGCAAGCAACCAAAGGCCTGATTAGAATCAAAATCCCGACACACACTGAATAATGATTCCAACAGGAGGAATGCAAATGAGTGGCCTTTTGGATTACTCCCTCCCCTGCTCCGTCCTGAATTCAAGGCCTTGACTGCATCCTGCAGACTAAAATGGCGGCCGCCAGCAATCTGGACCAGGGGAAAATGAAAGTAAGCTGATTTAGTCGCTTTGTCCAGGAAAAGACAGTTTTTCTTGAATCCTGGTTAAATTAAGAGCTGCCAAGCCTCCCTTTTGGTCCTCTGAAGAGAGAATAAATCAAAGGAGAAATGGGCCGTTCGCCACACGGCGCCCACGATGATCGGCTAAATAATTTCAAGGCCCAAGGCAGCCTAGATAACAGGGAGCACTCCCTTTCCCCAAACTGCTCTCTTTAAAAGATAAATCAGTAATTACAAGTAATGACTATAAGGAGCCGGATCGGCCAAGTAATTTTCAAGGCCTGAAGAACGGGGAACACTCTTTTCCCCCCAAAAGGTTCACTATAAGCAAGAAATCAGTACTGACAATAACGAAATAGAGAGAGGGGGGGAGAGGAAAGGGAAGAATCCACGAATGGAATAAACTTAATAAAACCTGCTGTTCTCAAGTAGCTGGGAGCCAAATCTACCACGTCTGTCTGGGCTGAAGACCAAATTGAAACTGGGGGCGTGTTCTCAGCCAGACGGGCGTGGCAGCTTTGACTGACTTGGTCTACTTGGGCAGGAGGTCAGAATTAACCCATTGGTGGATTCTCCATTCTTCATGCTGGAGAACATGGTAAGCCAAACTCAAAATGCATTACGGCTTAGTGTATACGGCAAATCCAGCCACGAAATTTTATTAATTTCTTTCAATAAAAATTAAAAGTACAGCAATATTTATTCGCAAAATAAATATTTTTACAGACTTACACCTCATTTCACCATCTCCTATGAATATTCAACATGGGCAGATAAGGTTGCGGTACAAACCTCTTTTATAACGCTAGTTCTGTAAAATATTAACAATCAGATAAACATTGGAACAAGGTCTTTCAAAAGAAAAATCAACCTTGTTAACATTAAGAGGATCGAGACCAAACAGAGATATAGGAAATACATCCCACTTACTAGCTACTGCTCTTTGAAGTTATAACAGGTTTCTAACCCAAGTTCTAAGCATGAGGAATGTTATCCAACCCTTTTTTTTCTCCTTCAGATATTCTAAATGCAAAACTGCCATATAGGTAGTCCTTGACTTACAACCATTTGCTAAGTGACATTTTGAAGTTATAACGACACTGAAAAAAGTGACCTATGACCATTTTTAACACTTATGACTATTGCAGCATCCCTGTGATTAAAATTCAGACATTTGGCAACTGACATATATTTAGGACTGTTGCAGTGTCCTGGGTCATATGATCACCTTTTGTGACCTTCTGACAAGCAAACGCAATGGTGAACTATGTTAGCAACTTCACAATTGCAGTGATTCACTTAACAACTGTGGCAAGAAAGGTCATAAAATGGGGCAAAACTAACTTAACAACTATCTTGCTTAGCAATAGAAATTTTGGGCTTAATTACAGTCATAAGACAAAGATTACCTGTATATGAATATAGTATTAATTTACCCAATCTGAGTGATTAACTAGATCATGTTACACTGCCAGCTCTAAGATATTATTTAATTATCCTGTATATACCTATATAATAAGCAGTTTTCTCAGATTGCTGATGGTCACTACATTGCTGATGTGCCACTACATTGCTGATCATGTGTATGAGAGTAGATTTACTCCCAAAGTATTCTTACATAACAAATAAAACTTTAACATGGTACATATAACCATGCACTTTTAATAACAGTAAGAATGGCAGTGCTGGATTATATCAGAAACTGTCTAGTTTCTAAATCTAAAGCTAGTTTTAAATCATATTTATTGTATATTTTATAGTGTTTTGCATGTAACAATTCACAAAAGAAAATTGATTAAAATGCAACAATACAGATACGATAAATTAAAAATGTGCATGGATATGAATACCCATGGCGGCCACACATCTGTTTGCATGAACTAAAAAATTCTGCACAGATTTTAGAAATCACATTTTTAATCTGTTAAATCAGACCTAGAATTGGTCTACATTTCAATTTCCTATATGCATACACAAAAAAATATGGACCACCAAAATTAAAAAAAACTGAAAAATAAACTATTGTAGGGGGAACCTCTTTGACAATTTTCTAGAATCAGAATGTGCTAGAAGAGAGTTAAAGCTGTACTAAGAAACAGGGAAAAGAAAGAAGAGAAATCATTTATAAGATATCATTGTACATCTTAGAACTCATTAAATGTTTACAATGAACATTAAGTAACCTTAGCCTAATTAGATGATTAAAGCCTAAACAGGAACCCCTACAGAGTGCATCATACTTAAATGTTTTTGCTTGTAGGGCCTTTGGTGTCTGGCTTTATTATAAGAACAATTGTAAAAAATGCCCCTTCCCAAAACCTAAAAACTGAAAAATTCATCACCACATTTATTTTTTGCAAATATTGATGCATCATTACCTATTTAAAAACATATCCTTTCTATTTTTTTTGCTTCCTTAAATACAGGGCAAAATAAAGCTCTCTATATGTGTACAATCAATTTATATTATAAAGTGCTATATTACATGACAGCATACAACTTTTAAAAGCTACAGTCAGAAACTGTCAGTATCTCTCTTTTGCCTCATTTAAAAATATTTTTTTCATTTTCTAGACAACTGAAAACAGGAAGAAAACAAAGGAAAAAAGAAATGCTATACCTACAAGCGTATAAATTAGACCAAGTGTGTGCCATTTATCAGAGAAGAATTATAATTTTCAGTATTCTGCTTACCACTGGTCAAGCATGCTTGGTTACATGTTTCTTTTAGGGAGTTTATAGGATTTAAATGCATATAAAACATTATTAGATTAGTGGTTCTATGTACATCACAGATCATCTTAATTATTTCAGTGAGATGCTAATAAACTTAATGAACCGTAATATAAACCACATAGAAATGATTAATAAATTTGTTAAATCATTCTAAAAAAAACTGCATTTGATACAGCTAATAGGCAGTTTCACACATTTTTATAATAAAACAGTATTATTAAAGGATATTTCATGTCTTTTATTTTTTATTATATTTATATACCTATGTACAGAGAACTGTTATGTTTGTAGATACACAAAACACTTCTAACCGGTATTTAGCTGGAACACTAGAATACACTTTCAGGCACTTGTAAACTGCCAAAAATCATATGGATTGAACACTGAGTGCTATACAAATTAAAGTATTACTTTCAGAAAAACAATGAACCAGCCACATACAAATACAAGTTGTAAAAATTTTTAAAAATCCTTTAGGGATTTTAACCTTCTCAGGTCACAGAACCGATTGTTTAAAAACTACAACTATAATCCCTTGACCAAGAGGCAAAGGCTTAGTGGTAGAAAATTGGCTGTGCTCAATTTGGGGGGAGGGGGGTTAGGTGGGAGAGGAATATTTAGTCTCTCACAAAATTCCAGAAAATTCCTATGGACGACGAGAGTTCTACGGAACCTAGTTTAAGACTCCTGCAATGTAGTATATTTCTTTGATACATTTTAGGAAGGCATTTAATTCCAGAGGAATTTAAATCTTATCTGGTATTTTTCCATAATTAGGCATCTGCCTGGTTTTTATGGTATAATTCTTCCTTTAGTTTCACAGTATTTTAGGGAGTTTTATATGAAATGCGACTGATTTTATTTATTAAGCCATCTAAAGCAGGATAAATAAAATAGCAATAATAATAATAAAAAAACACTTTACTCATGAACGAGACTGAAAGATTTACATGTTTTTATCTTCAATTTAAAATAGACATCACAATCCAAACCTGGTACATTAGACCCTAGGGAATACGAAATGAATTATTTAGTTATGAATACCACAAACAACTAAAATACATGAGTATTTTCATTCTGTACTAGAAGCAACATGGCTGAGCCAGAGGATAAAAACCAAGGCTCTTAAACCTTCTTTCTCAGAAACTTTCCAGGTTTACATATCTCAGTTTTGTCTCTTGCTTTGATAAATCAAGCTGGTAGTTATGCTGTAAACAACTATTTTCGGGTGGTGGTGATTGCCTATCATCTTCTAACACAGTGGTGGCGAACCTATGGCACGGATGCCAGAGGCAGCACTCAGAGCCCTCTCTGTGGGCACGCGTGCTGTCGCCCCAGTCCTAGACCTTCAGCTGGGTTTTATAAAACCTTTTCGCTTTAGGCCTCCGCTGCCGTGTGCAAAAAAAAAAAAAAAGTTCAATCAATTTCAACTTCTTGCGGGGAAAAAAAAGATCTTGCAAAGTTGGAATTGATTGAACTTTTTAGTCCCACCCTGTCTGCCGTTACCACTGCAGCCACGCCCACCCAATGGGCCACACCCACCCAATGGGCCACACCCACCCGGCACTCAACGATGCATAAGTGGGTTTTGGGTTGCAGTTTGGGCACTCAGTCTCTAAAAGGTTCGCCATCACTGTTCTAGCATCATCCTTTATTTAGCCTTGCTGTGTGTGAGAGGGTTCCCACAATTTGTGTACCATACTAACAAGTAAAGGGTTAAGAATGAAATAAATCAAGATGATAGATATGAGTCTAAGACAAAAATCATGGATTCAATAATTCCACAAACTTTGGAGCCATCTAAATAGATTATATCATCAACAGTGGTTGATTCATTTTTCTTTTGAATATTTAGAGCACTGTTTTTCAAGTCTCAGCAACTTTTAAGATATGTAGACTTAATAATAATAAATAATAATAATAATAATAATAATAATAATAATAATAATAATAATAATAATAATAATAATAATAATAATAATAATAATAATAATAATAATAAAATTTGGAAGGGACCTTGGAGGTCATCTAGTCTAACCCTATACCATTTCAGACAAATGGCTGTCTAGTCTCTTCTTAAAAACTTCCAGTGTTGGAGCATTCACCGCTTCTGGAGGCAGGTTGTTCCACTGGTTAATTGTTCTAACTGTCAGGAAGTTTCTCCTTAGTTCTAGGTTGCTTCTCTCCTTGATTAGTTTCCATCTGTTGCTTCTTGTCCTGCCTTCAGGTGCCTTGGAAAATAGCTTCGCTCCTCTTCTTTGTGGCAGCCCCTGATATATTGGAACACCTATCATGTCCCCCTCGTTCTTCTCTTATTAAACTAGACATACCCAATTCCAGCAACCGTTCCTTATATCTTCAGCCTCCAGCTCTCCAGTCCTCTAATCATTCTGTTGCTCTTCTCTGTACTCTTTCTAGAGTCTCAACATCTTTTTTACATCGTAGTGACCAAAACTGGATGCAGTATTCCAAGTGTGGCCTTACCAAGGCATTGTAAAGTGGTATTAATACTTCACGTGATCTTGATTCTATCCCGTTGCTCTTCTCTGTACTCTTTCTAGAGTCTCAACATCTTTTTTACATCGTAGTGACCAAAACTGGATGCAGTATTCCAAGTGTGGCCTTACCAAGGCATTGTAAAGTGGTATTAATACTTCACGTGATCTTGATTCTATCCCTCTGTTAATGCAGCCTAGCACTGTGTTGGCCTTTTTGGCAGCTGCAGCACACTGCTGGCTCATATTTAACTTCAACTCCCAGAATTCTCCAACTAGCACCCAGCTGAGGAATTCTGGGAGATTAAATCCACACACCTTAAAAGTTGCTGAGATTGAGAAACACTGATTTATTTCAGTAATGTAGTACTGGCACATGTAGGCTTTAACAACTTCTGAAGCGTTAAGCACAGGCAAATCTCCGTCTCTAGTTCCTTTCTTTAATTATTTCAGGAACTGTTATTGTTTAAAAAACTGGGAACCGATTAATACTTCGTATATTCATTTCCGAGGATATAAACATGTTCACACCCTTTCTCCCACCACAACCACATTCAGAATTTGAATAAGCTTTTGTAAGATTATACAATAACAACATAAAAATGCAATATAAAAATATCCTTAAATATTTGGATGAGATTCAGTCCGATTACAAATGCAGAACAATTTATTCTTGGCAATTTAGCTTCATCCCGAGTGTCATTTAATTATTAATTACTTAATAACTGATAATTTTAAAGCATTCAATTATTTAAGAATATCTGCATAAAAAGTGAACATTTAGACATGTTAAGTAAAACACAGTAAGAGAGATAGAGAGGTATAGGACATCATAATAAGTGTTTCGGTTTTCTTACCCAAAAATAGAGACGTGCCCATGCTGGAATGTTCCATATACCTTCAGAACATGCTACTTGGGAGAGGGCAGGGGCAATATGGTACTTTCCAAAAATAAAACTTCTGGACTGGAACCAGTTTAAAATGATTCAAGGGTGGCCCTGCCATAAAACAAGCCTGTTTCATCTGGAACACTTCAGCCAACTTCTAATTTGGAGAATTTACTCCAGGAAACTGCTGAACCACCTCCAAAATGGCACCAAAAGTTGTGGACAAATTCCACACCCATACATAAAACTATTTGACCAGCTTGTCAAGCATCTGTTAAGAAAGTATTCAATCAACGGTTTACAAGACAGAAGAAATAACAAGATCATATAGAGAGCTATTCAACCACACAATATACTGTTGAATTCAGCAAGAGACATATTCCCCTCAAAATAAGCACTACAAGGATGACCAAAAATAGGCAAGGAACAAAATTGGAAACGTGCATGTATCTATTACTTGGTAAAGGAAACTTTAGCTTGGTTTGAAATACAGGTAGTTCTGACTTATGGCCCCAATTGAGGCCAAACCTTTCACTGCTAAGACAGTTATTAAGTCAGTTTTGCCCCATTTTACGACTTTTCTTGCCAGAAGTGTTAAGCAGTGTGGATAATAATCGATGATTTTTTAAAAATAAATAAATAAATAAATAAATCGATTTTTTTTTTTAATTTAAATCGGATTTTTTTTGTTTTTATCAAATTTATTTTAATAAAATGCTTTTGGAGTAAAAATCTATCTAAATATAGTTTTCTATTTAAGATACATTAATAATTTAGTTTATTCAGCATGAAATGGAGCTTAGTTATGTAGCATGAGGCTATATTTACATTTTTGGTAAACTCATTTCAGTGAATCCAAGCTCTGCAAGCTGAGATAACATGCATGATGGCATTGATGTATTCATACAATTTCACAGTAACCATGAGATAAATCATAAAACAAAGTTCAGGAATATTCCTTTATCCCATTGTTTTGCAAATCTGCATACGCTACAATCTGTATGATTGTTTGAAGAGAAATGCATCTGTACCAAGCACTAAATGTTTTAATTAAATAAAAGAATTTGACTAGTTCTCCAACTATGTGTGATTAACCTATTAACCTAAAATCGGTTCTAATATCGCTGTTTTACTAACCTGACAGCTTATTATTCTATATAGGAAACCTTCATTTTGTTTGCAAATAATATTAAAGATTACCAGCAAGAATGAGTCTTTACATTTAAAGAGCACCTGTCATTTCAGATCCATCATGGCAGCGCCTGTTAGCGGGCATCCGCTCACCTGCTGCCCGCCATGTCCCTCACCTTGTTGTGTCACTGCCGCATCACCAGCCGTCCCATTAAAGTGAATGGGACTCTCGGTGAGTCAACAGCGGGTCAGAGGAAGAGCCGCTGCGGGACAGAGATGACAGCTGCTCTTTAAAAATTATGATTTAAATCGAGTTGATTTAAATCAAGCCTTTTTACTAGTGATTTAAATCATGATTTAAATCGTGATTTAAATTGACTTGATTTAAATCAAGTCCACTCTGTTGTTAAGTGAATCACAACAGTTTTTAAGTTAGTAACATGGTTGTTAAGTGAATCTGCTTTCCCCATTGACTTTGCTTGTCAGGAGGTCGCAAAAGTTGATCACATGACCCGAGGACACTGCAACCGTCTTAAATATGAGTCAGTTGCCATGTCAGTTGAATTTTGATTACATGGTTATGGGAATGCTGTAACGATTATAAGTTGTGAAAAACAGTCATAAGTAATTTTTTTTCATGCCATTGTAACTTCAGAGTGTCACTAAATAAACTGTTGTAAGTCAAGGACCACTGTACATGAACATTAGTGTCAAATAGCTCTGGTAAGTTAGTGTTTTTAAACCAACATCTTCAATCTGTCTCTCTGAATACTAATGCCTTTTCATAATTCTTTCAGCACACTTTTGTATACTTATGAAGCCATTCCAATTCTCTTGTATGAGAATCATAAGCCCCAATATTTTTAAAAGGTTGTTTCCCAGAAAAACCATGCTGCTTTGTAAAATACTACATTATCATGCATATGTTTAAAACCAAGTACCAAGTGATTTTTCTCAAGCATTCAATTGATTTACATAAAACTCTACAGAGAATAAGAACTTTATCTCTACAGTATCAAACCCTGATAAATTAGCTACTGTCCTTGTCTGCAGATAAAATACAGGTAGCCCTCAAATCATGACCATTTGTGTACTGAAATTTCAAATCAACAATGACAATTATAACCGGTCAGTGGTGGGATTCAGCAGGTTCACACCACTTCGGCAGAACCGGTAGCTAATTTTTTGTTGCCCAGGCCCAGAATGGACTCCCGGAAGCGGCATCCACACAGAGAACCGGTTGTTCACATATTTGAATTCCACCACTGTAACCGGTCCTTATACTTAAGACACAGCGTCCCTCAGCCATGTTATCAAAATTCAGATGTCTGGCAAATGGCATGTATTTACAATGGCTGTAGCATCCCAGGATCATCCGTGATTGCCATTTGCAACCATCCCAGCTGGCTTCTGACAACCAAAGACAGTGGGAGAATCTGGATTCACTTAATGAACATGTGATTCACTTAACAACCATGACAAAAAAAGTCATAAAAATGGGAAGGACTCACTTAATCACTGCCTCACTTAACAATTTAAGTTCCAATCTCAATTGTAGTCATAAATCAAGGACTACCTGTACTTATCTAGCTTTTATTTGAAAACAGAACACTTAACCGTTTGAATGAACTTTTGTCTATATAGAAGTAGTCCTCAACTTATGACCTGTCACTTAACAACCATTTGAAATTATGTCAGGCCTGGAACAGGTGCTTCCTGACCTCTAAAGCAGGGCTTTTCAACCTTTTCACCGATTGTACCACTTTTAGAATGTGGCAATATTCGAGTACCACCAGTTGCCTAGCAAGGTGTCAAAAACTTGATGACCAAAAAAAAAAAAAACCCGGGAAAAAGTGATAAAGTACAGGTAGTCCTTGACTTACAACAGTTTGCTTAGCGACTGTTCAAAGTTACAATGGCACTGAAAAAAGTGACTTATGACCATTTTTCACACTTATGACCATTGCAGCATCCCCAGGGTCATGTGATTTACATTCAAATGCTTGGCAACTGATTCATATTTATGATGGTCACATTGTTCCAGGGTCATGTGATTGCCTTTTGCGACCTTCTGACAAGTAAAGTCAGTGGGGAAACCAGATTCACTTAACAATCATGTTACTAATTTAACAACTGCAGTGATTCACTTAACAACTGTGGCAAGAAAAGTCATAAAATGGGACAAAGCTCATTTAACAAATTTCTCTCCCCCCCCCTTTTATATCCAAGTTCCCTCCCTCCCTCCCCTGCTTTTTTTTAAACTGCCAGAGGCTCCGGGAAGAGGTGGCAACAGGCAGGCAGTGGTAGGCAAAGGCTTCCCCTCCCCCGTCATTGCCTCTGCGTGGCTTGGCTCAGCTCACCTCTCCCAGACCTGTGCATGTGTTTGTGTATGTGCGAGCGTGCACGCCGGGATCAGTGCCGCTTTCCAGGTGATCGGCGTTTCTTCTGGGCTCAGCAGACGCGCCGGGATCAGTGCCACTTTCCAGGAGGAGCCTGGAGCTGATCCTGGTGCTTCCACTGAGCCCTGACAGCCCCGAAGAAGTGCCGATCAGCTGGAAAGCGGCGCTGATCCTGGCTCGTTCACTGAGCCGACAGCCCTGCAGCTCCAGCCGTCTCTCACTCAGGCTTGTGCAGTGCTGCGCTGGTTCAGCTCATTCCCCTCCCTTGCTACCACTTTTCTAGGATGGTCGCGTACCACCTGCCAGGTGCCAATGTACCATAGGTGGTACGCGTGCCACCGGTTGAAAAGCCCTGCTCTAAAGCACTTCTGGCCATTGTAAAAAGCCCTGCACAACCACACCCTGCAGCCATATGACCACATTTTGGCTGCTTGACAATCAGCTCATCTTTAAGACCGGTCGCAACATCCCACAGTCAAGTAACCATGATTTTAACATTTTTTGCTGGTTTCTGGCAAAAAACACACATCCGGAAGACTCAGTTCACACTTACCACTGCAGTATTCACTTAATAATCGCAATTTGTTTAATGACTACAGTAATTCACTTAATGACCACCACAAAATGTCATAGAATCAGGCCAAGTCATATGGATTCCTTGATTTATAACCTAACAACTTACAACCAAAAATCTGGTCCCAATTGCGCTCATAAGTTGAAAACTACCAGTATAGAATATTTCTTAAATACCTTATATATTGTTGAAAAACATCTTTAATAATAGAACATTTAAATTCACTTAAAATTAAGAATGTGTGCATAATATTTATAATATGTGGAAAATAAAATGATGCTTTCTATGGAAGAAAGCTTTACCTGAATAAAATTAGTTTAAGTCAAATTTGTTCCAAGATGAGTCCCAGAGATATCTAGGTATTTTGGCAGCTATCTGGAACTCCCTTGTATTAAAGTCTTCCAACGTTTTTTTTTAATTTCCCAAACTAGTTTATACTCCTACTATTTCCTGAAAGTCTCCCTTCCGACAACTAACTGATCTGACCCTGCTTAATTTGCATGCCCAGACAATATCAGCGAAGTGCTACCACCTGTTGAGACACAATCACTTATTCTTACTAAAAAAAAAAAAAAATATATCTGCAGAACTTTCACTTCTATTCTCGGAAAACATTAAGTATTTTATCAGTGCAAGCAGATATGTGTTGAAGTATAAAGAATCCATTTTTACACACTCTACTTAAATGGGAAACAAACAAAAGATACTCTATTAAAGTTACGGCTGTATAACAACCCCTTTGAATTAAGTCCTACTGAATACTCACTTATTATGAGATACATATAAGATTAGATTGTGTATTTATTTGGTGTTTTAAAACACAGTGCACTCAAATTTATGCTTGCACAAACTTTATTGAAACAAGGATTACAACTCTTTACAAATAAATAACATTAAACCTTTTACACATTTAAATCCATAGTATATTTAAATAGGCAGTGACTAAATATCAGAATCAGGATCTTTTTGGCAAATAATATTAGGTACAGTAATGATGAAAATGTCTTACTGCTTCTCTGCTACTATTTAAGAAAAAAAGAGAGTAGCGATTTCCAGTTTCTATTTAAATATAAACACTTCTGTAAGAAAATTAGGGAGTTAAGAATTAGGGAGGCTAAATGAAGGCAAGTGGTATGAAAGGAGCAAACCAAATAGAACTCAGTAATTGTGGCTTTACTATACGTAGGATGAGGCAACTGAAAGAGAGAGAAATAAACCAATATAAATAAATTCAAGAGATTCTGTAGAGCTGTATCATGCTAAACCATTCATTTGACATGTCTCTTAAAAGAAAACAATGTTAAATTACTGCAACTTAGTACCAAGTTTAGCAAGAAAATGCTTTTCTTAGAACTAATATTTTTCTTCCTCTACCCCCATCCACAAATTTACCAAGTTGCACTATACTACGTTATACAATAACCAGGAATGTCTAATTTAAGTGTCTATAAACATTCACAATTCAATAGATTTCTACAACATTCCAAGAACCTATTTTTTCATTGTAAAACAAACCCTTTCATAAGGGGGCACCTGAATTTAAAAATCAGGTAAGTAAATATTGGAATGGATTGCTCTTTCTTCCTATGGAAGCTACCGTACCTTTTTGAGTGCTTTATGCCATGATCAAATATTCACCTATAATCAGAAAGCTCTCCAACAGTGAGAGAGGATTTAGCTAAATTTATCTATTTTATTTATTTATTTAAAACCTTTATACAGCCACCTATCTTATAATCAACTCTGGGAAGCTCCCAATCAATATCCATGAACACTTAGTGCTTACTATCAATCATCTCCCCTTCCTCCCCCCCCCCCAATTTTCCCCCACTTCTCACTCTATGGCTAAGAGAGAAGGAATGGCACAAAACTGCCGGGTGAACCTCCATGTTTGATGGGGAATAGAAGCCAGATATCCCCAATCCAATTTGAACACCTTAGCCAAAACACCATACTGGAAAAGCAAACCAACAAGATGGTTTACAAGACAGGAGGCTAAAGTATCCATATACAGGTAGTCCTTGACTTTCAACAGTTCATTTAGTGACCATTTAAAGTCACAACGTCACTGAAAAAAGTGAGTTATGACCACTTTTCACACTTACGACCATTGCAGTATCCCCATGGTCACACGATTAAAATTCAGATGCTTGGCAACTGACTCATATTTATGACTCTTGCAGTATCAAGGAGTCATGCGATCCCCTTTTGTAACCTTCTGACAAGCAAAGTCAATAGGGAAATCAATTTCACTTAATAACCGTGTTACTAATTTACCAACTGCAGTGATTCACTTAACAACTAAGTGGCAAGAAAAGTCGTAAAATGGGGCAAAACTCACTTAACAAATGTTTCACTTAGCAACCAAAATTCTGGGCTCAGTTGTGGTCATAATTTGAGGATTACCTATAGTAAGATTTTCTTGAGCTTAAAAATAAAGAGATTCACTCAGCAGAACACGTCAATCTAATACATTTGTGATATTGAGCTATGTTTGCCTATCATATTAGACATCAATTGTCATGAGAGAATGAAAACAATTATTACAACATTTATATACTGGTAGAAAGCAATTATGAAATCAGATTTTCAGCAATTAGGCACTTGAATTATGCAAGCCAAATCATTCTTGACTGCAGTATTTTTTTACCAGTGGTGATATCAATTATTTTCTACCTGCCATCAAATTTTATTTAGTATGGTGCTACTAATTATTATTGTTATTTTTTTTGCTATCAGGCCTTTTTCTTTCAATTCACTCTATCATTATTTACTATACTAAAATACAGGTAACGCTCGACTTACAACCATTTGTTTAGTGATCGTTCAAAGTTGCAACAGCATTGAAAAAAGTAACTTATGATCGTTTTTCATACTTGTGACCATCGTAGCATACCCATGATCATGTGATTAAAATGTGGACAATAGCAACTGGCATGTAGTTGGTTGCAGTGTCCCAGGTCATGTGATCACCTTTTGTGACCTTCTGACAAGCAAAGTGAAGGGGGAAGCCGATTCACTTAACAACCATGTTACTAACTTAACTGCAGTTATTCACTTAACAACTGTGGCAAGAAAGGCTATAAAATGGAGCAAAACTCACTTAACAACATAGCAATGAAAATTTTGGACTCTATTATGGTTATACGTTGAGGACTATCTGTACCTGAACTTTCAATGGAATAAAAAAATATATAAATCAGACTCGTAAAGAGTTATTTACCTGCAAGTTAGGAAGCCTTTTATAAAGCAGGAGAGAAAGTTCTCTACTGCTATTATAGCAGGTCAATGAGATACAAATGATTAGCATAAATACCTGTGAGGAAAATAGCTAGTAAAATTGTATACTATATAAGATAGTGGATTGAACCCAATTTTGATCTCATGGAGACATAATTGTTCCTATCAGCAAAAGCAGTATGAGATAATTCTCTAGTCCTCTGGAGTTAATTTCACTTGGTACTTGAGGATAATCTCTCCCTGTGGCTCCCACTCATTGGAAGACCAGCATTAGTTTCTACCTGTTTGCAAATTTTACATTATATTTAACAGTATCAATGTGGTCAATAATCTTCCTACTATATATTCTAATTTATACTCCCAATGTATATGTTTGTTGCTCCTTTAGAATATACTGAACATATTCAAAGCCTAGTAAACATGTTAGATAAAAATAGATCATATGCTAGGCTGGCATTGGAATTGTATGTGTTTTGCTTGATGATTTAGACTTCAAGCCTCAAAACACTGGACGTGCTAGTTGGGATTGATGGTACTTGAAAACATCTGGAGGAGATCAAATTGCTAAACCTTAATTTGAAGTTTGAATGTTCTGCAAGCTCTTACATTTTCCCTCTACATAATAGTTTTCTCTCATATGTCTTGGTTTTCTCTAAATACCGCATGCCACAACTTCCAGAATAGTAAACTGCCTAGTGGTCTTTTCAAATCGTGGTTTATAAATCCACTGTAAACTATGGTTTGGAAATACCACCAATCACTGTTGGCTATTAAGTACAAAAAAAATAAAATAGAAAACCCAGGGGAGTATATGACATAGGGAGAACAGGATCAGTATGTCCTCAATCATCAAATCATGTTTTGACAGATTTCATTTATAGCATCTCAGTTGCGGTTAAGTAGACCGGTAGATTATTGAAAATATAGAACAAATAGCAATGCTTTCCTTTCAATATTTGTATGCTATTTCTAACAACGAATGTACAAAATCAGAAATATTTCATTCTTTTTTAAGCAACTGATACTTGGGGAAAAAATATACTTACTTTCCTTTTAAATATGTGATTTTAATTCTCAAACTATCTCAACTATATAGCCACTATAGCCATTATATTAAGAATGAACACATCAAGACAAGTTTAAGCATACTACCACAAAGCTACATGCTCCTATACTTACTTATACCTCGATCCTATGTTGGAGGAAAAATACCTCCTGCATATAATCTTGCTAAAAAAATCTGCACTGTATATAATTGTTGCCATGTACAGAAACAAGTCATAGAGAAAATACTATTAGCATGAAACCTCCAGTTTAATGTACTAACAAGAACAAAAAACTATTTAAATTTCATTATATGTAAAAAAAAAATATTAAAACTTTTAACAACCAAATCTTTTTAATGAAATGTTTGCTCTTCTCATTCTTTGGTGCCATTGAGTAATGGAGTTATTTACCTATATTTTATGCTTCAACTAAAAAACAATAAATGGTTTATAAAATCAATTAAGTTGTTGTCGTGGTTTACAGTCTTCTCCAGTATAAAATAAAAGCTTTCCCTAATGTGGCGACCAGAAAATGTTTGGATCCAAAACTCACAATAGGCTGATGACCCCAATATACAAATACTCCCGATAGTCCCAATTTAGAGGAAAATGATCTAATTACCAACAAGAAAAATCACCACTTAAACCAAAGTTTTACCAAGCACATTCTACTCACTACAAAGTTCACATGATGTGCTTATATTTGTTTTATATAGGAATATATTTTATTCTAAAAAGCCAAAGTTACCTTAGTAATAAGTGACTGCATCTCAGTATCAGTTTATAATTTTAAACTCTGCCTAGAAAATAGAGCACACCCAATAGGCCCTATTATAAAAGATGTGTGGGAAACTTTAATTAACGGTGGTGAGTTTTTAATACCATCAGTTTAAAATCCTGAGTGAATGGGATTAATGATGCTGCTATTTATGTGATCCTGTATAAAATTAGATGTACTGGATTGCACATGCACACATATGTAAAAATTCCTTTATTAGGATTGGTACTAAAAACAGTAGGTCCTAGAGATAAAACATGTTCCAACAGTGGCTGGTCCCTTACAAAACTCCCTTCCAAGAGACATACAGTGGGTCTTTTCAGCTGTAGTATTCAAAGTTTTTTTTTAAAAAAACCTATGAATTTCAAATAGATATTCTTTTTAAATTATGCCACTGTTTTATTTTTTGTTGCTGTAGCTTTGGGAATTGTTTACACTTCTTGAATAATGTTAGTCTTATAAATATAGATATTATTTAAGTATTTGGTTATTTGCTCAAAAATAGATGTTTTATTCCAAGACTGCAAATAAATTGCTAATTACAAAATTAAAATTGTATCATTGGAAGCAGACATCTCAACCTATACACCTGCCTCTTCTCTACAAATATAAAACATATCATACTCTCAATTAAGAGCCACACATTTATCTCCAGCAAGTTTGAATTCTCACATTCATAATCTTGATTTTATGTTATTCTAATAAACCCCATTTAGGCTTCATATCTCTGACTGATATTAATTCTTCTACCTTTTTGACCTTTATGCAACAACTCACTGCTTATTAATTATTTTGAAAATAGTTTATTACTGCCTGTCCTGTCTCAAAAGTTTCAGCTGAAATATTCTACAATATTTCCTTCATCTGTCTTGGCAACTAAACAAGATTTTTGCTTCATTAGTCCCTGAATATTTCACACCTGACTTTAAAACTATAGCTTCTCAAGTAAGCTCTAATAACTAATACTAAAACAAAAGCAATTTTTAGGAAATTCTTGAGACCTTTATGGCCTGCTGATTCAGCATTAAGAAGATTAAAAAGCCACATACACACCTTGCAATACCACACCCTTGAAATCCTAGATGCAGTACACACCTAATATTGTATTCTGTGGTAGTTTATGCTTATAATGGTTTTGTTAAATAGAAAAGCTGGAGTTAATTGTATTGGTTCCTTCATTTTGCTGAATTTGCTTTCAAACTAAACCTAAGTAATATTGCCTGGATTAAATGATTTGACACCTGCATTTCTGCACTAATAGAAAGGCACCGTTTCTCTCTCTCTCTCTCTCTCTCTCTCTCTCTCTCTCTGTGTGTGTGTGTGTGTGTGTGTGTGTGTTTTTACATATACCATAATGAAGTTAACTCTTTTTGTGGACTGGAATGCATTGGTACCAGGTAAACTATTTTGAATTTGTTTTATACAGTAGGCAGGCAGTTTATTACACTCTTAGACCAGTACAAGCAATGTGTCTATCAGTACCTTGTGAGTACTTATAAATCTATTTTGAGACAGTAAATAAAAAAGTAAGGCAAATTAAAAAAAATTATAAAACAACCCATGAGTGAAATCTATGAGTGAAATCCAAAAGAAGCAATCTATATCTATGTTATAAAGTGGTATGTATAATTGTGATTACATATAAAATTACAAAAATGTGATATCTAAAATTTATGTAAAATGGGATATGTAATATTACAAAAATTGATAATGTCTAAGATTATAAAGCATCTGTGAAGCAGGAACTTGGTCCATCCTATGCAGCACTTTATGCAGTGTATTTCTTCAGAGTAGTCTCTCCAACAACCCTGGGACAGCACCATTGGGATCCACCAACGTTTCTGTTCGCTCAAATTACCTTTTTGCATAGATCCCATCTCTTCACAAGGAATGTCACAGGGGTCATCCCTTTCTTTCCCACCTTTATTCATTATAAAAGCCCAAAACTAGAGAAATGGAAAACCCATAGATTTAAGAGGTGGCAAAACAATGAGAAAACGTCTGCCGATTAAAAAAAAAATCATAGGCATATTTATTTTGAAATGCAAGTAAGGTTCTTTAAGGACTAAAGGCTACGACAAACGTTATGCACAATATATATAGCAATTTTCCACCGGTGAATCCTACGTTAGCCAATCACCACGTTTAGTTCTTTTACAGTCGAAGTTCTTAACAGATGTCCCACTACAGAAAAGATTTCAAAAAGACCAACCTTGGCGTTTTGAACAACAAAGTAGCGAACAGGGCAATTAACAGAATTCCTAAACTCAGCCATTAAGTTCAGATAGAGATTTACTCCAAAACAAGGGAAGGTAGGTTCACCCCTGACCTAAAAAAAAGACAACCTCGTGTACATTTTACTCCCAAATCACTGAAAGTAATCCACTCATCTAGCCGGGTAATAAGAATAGCCCAGAATGCGCACCGCACACACACACACGAGCCTTTCAAACGCGTTAGTTCATGGCAACAAAATCAATGGGGGAGTGCAAAGCGGTCGTTTTCCCCGCGAGCGGGGAGGATTTCTCCCCACAGGTAAGGGCTGCAGCCAAGCCAGGAGCTGGAAGCAGGAGAGGCTTCCAGATTATGAAGCACACATAACCTGTTTGGCAAGGTGAAGAGGAGCGTGGCACCCCCCACCCCGTACCCCCTGCCCCACCCCTTCCATACTTACAGTAAATGGGTGAAGGCGCTGAGTCCTTCGGGCACGGCGGTGAGCCCTCTCCC
This sequence comes from Azemiops feae, assembly GCA_023970755.1. Taxonomy (NCBI): domain Eukaryota; kingdom Metazoa; phylum Chordata; class Lepidosauria; order Squamata; family Viperidae; genus Azemiops; species Azemiops feae. Next base: position 40,112 of record JALGBA010004088.1, on the reverse strand, counting down.
GGAGCAGTCAACCCCTCCGTCCCCATCGCAGCTACAGGAAGCCGGGCACGGAGAAAGGGAAGCTCCTTCGCTGGGCCCAGCCAAGCAGCCAAAGCCCCAGGCGAAGAAACCGACCAGAGCCAGGCAGCGCATCGCCAGACTCTTCCTTGTCGCGGCGGCGGCGGCCAAAAGCTCCCTGGCGCGCACCGCCCGGCCGGGGACGGTCCCTTCAAGGACAGGGGGCCAAGTGCCGTACGCGCGCGCCCCGCCCGGGCCCTGGGGCTGCTCCGCGTCCTTCGTCTGGCGCCGCTGGCTCTCTCCTTTCCCACCTCTCGGCGAACCCTCGGCCGGAGCAAGCGTCCTCCTCTTCGTTCCCTTCCCCTTCCTCTCAGCGCCGTCCCGCCACGCGAAGAGCCGACGTTTCAGCCCCCTCTCCTTCCTTCCTTCCAACCCCACGGAAAGGCGGCAGACTGTCGTCAGTCCTCTCTCACAGCAGCAGGTAAAAACGTGCCCCGTTGGAATCTGCCATTACAGTTCTTCCCGAGCTCCTTTTGCAACGCCGCCGTAGGTAAGCGCACTTCTCCTAGGAAGTTAACCCTTCAGCCATTCCAGCACACGCGCTCGCCAGTTCTTTCTCGGCTCGGCCGTTTCGCTTTGCCAGGACTGCCCGCCCGCCCGTCCGTCCGTCCGTCCGCTTGCTTGCTTTCCTTTGCCTTCTAGGGTTGCACACAATACGCGGACTGCGTGTGCGCTTAACTCGCCCAAATCCCGGCGCCTGCTGAAGCGATATGCAAAACAGCGAGGTGTGTATGCTAATGAGAGAATCGTATTGCTCGTTCTTATTGGTCGAAGAGGAGCCTCAGCCTAGTAAATATATACAAATCTCGGAGCCTATTACGTCCCCCCCCCCACTCCACAAACCTTCGGCAGTCCCGAACAGAAGGAAAGAAGCGGCCTTTCATTGGTTAAAGGGAGCTACGGATGGGCGGGGCAATAGGCGATAAGTGACAGGAGAGGCGGAGGTTTCCTTCGATAACCGAGAGGGGTTGCAGGGTCGAAAGGGAAGGTTGCTTCTAAGATGGAGCCTCTTGTTGGATGCGACTTGCCCTGCACAGCTGCTTGTGGACGGTTCCTTTTCTCCTGGGATACCAGTCAAAGATTTCTACGCCTTTTGCTAGGAAACGGCCTGCTGGAATTGCTGTCGTTGAACAAAACAGCCGTTCAGGCGTAAGGAAGGATTCTGCAAAATTAAGCACGTGCTGGTAAATATTTGAACCAAGAAGAACCTCAAGGCCTTAATTCATTTACTTTTTAACTGAACTTCTTTTTTCGCTAAGTTGATAGAGTTGCAGCTGTCCTGCAAATGCAGTATTTGAAAGAAAAAAAATGCCCATGATCTGGTGGCAGTTGCTTGTGCCTAAGAACTCCTTGAAATGAACCCTAGGCAAAACAAGTTAAATTGCTATGTTGGTTTTTGAAATCTGCTTTTCTGCAAACTATTGCAACTGATTTTTTTTAAAAAAATCCAAGTAATATTGCTGAAATAAAAAGCATTGAATGCCTCCTTGAACAGTGCTCAGTATTTGGCTTTGACGGAGCTGCTGCTTATGATGAGAAAATCCAGTTGCAGGTAGAGGCAGAAGGGAATTTACAGAAACAACTTTGGAAGGATTTTAGAGGCTATTATCCAGCAGTACTAGGTCTTATACCATCTGATGCCCTCCAGATGTATTGAATGTACAATTCATGAAGAGTTAGAGAACACAGCTTGGAGAACCGATGTCTATGATTCTACGTGCTCTTTTAATCAGTGAAGACTCTATGTATAAAGAATATTACACCTGCTATCAATAATGGGTATTAAAGAATCTGGACAGTGCCATTTTCATTTGCAGCCTCCATTACAGCCCTGTTACAAGTTTTATCACTAGGTACTGTGAATGCTTGGACTACTGGAGAGTGCATACGTGACATATAACAAAGTTTCAACACTTTTCATCCCAAGATAGAATTTAGGGGCTTCCAACTGCCACTATATCTACTTCTGGATGCCTCAAAAGAAATTTGAAAATGATACATAATCAATTATTTTGGTTCTGTTAGCCTTTAAAAACTGAAAACAGTATTCAGTCACAACTTTGTTGCAGCTGCTACAGATTGTGAAGTAATAAATGTCCCTCCACAAAAGAAAAATAAATTACAAAAACATTTCATAACCACTTCATTCCAAATACCCTTACTGAATGTTGCCATCCTTCATGCCTACTTTTACATTTTAAAAAGTGAGTTATCTGAAGGGGAGTTGCAAAGCCATCAAACTATCTCTTTCCTGGAAAGACTGGTTAGGAAACTAAAGCCTAGGAAGCTGTGAGACAGGAGCAAGTTGCTCACAAGTTATGTTACAGTGGTACTGTTTCAAAGAAAAAACCTTTTATTGCAGTTTCAAATACATAATAGTTGAGGCAGCTGAGTTCTTGAATATCATCAACACTGGATTCATAGGAGTCTAAAACTGTTTTTGAGCCAAATATTCATAGGGAAAGGCCCTTAAATGGCTATGGCTATTCATTCAGAGTTTCATAAAAGTAAAAATACTGGGTTATACTGAGCTACCATCTGATCCATATAGAAAAGTTAATTAGAAAAACCATTATGCTCAAGAAAGACTGGATTTGTATTTTTTCTTAAAAATACACTCATCTTTTTCCCCCTACATAAGTAATTTTCACATTGCTAAACATACGTTTTCAAAATATATTTCTAATCAAGTCAGTTGTTAGTAGATGAACTAACAAAGATTTACAACGATTAAATCCCCATAATAATATTTTACTAAAGCTTTGCAAAAATACAAATAATAGTCATGATACATTCACCTTAATAAAAACTGCATCACTGTCCCCCATTGAATTCTGCTTGGCTGGATTAGATGTACTATTGTCTAATAATTATAAATACTGAATAACGTATTTGCTTTTGTCTGTGGGAAACAGGTTAAGACATGATTCTTCTTCTTAATAGATGCTTGTGTAAATCTGATGACATTATATTTTAACATAAATTCAGTAATAGACCTTAATCACCTTAAATGGTGGGACTGAATGACTGACATTGAAAAGGCTGCTATTGTGTGCAATGTACCATGAAGGACTCCTTTGTGAAGATTTGCATCATATAAGGAAACAACTTAAGAGAATACCTTGATGGGCATTGTGATCATAGAGGTGGAATGACATAGCAGATTTCAGCTTTGCTTTTCTGATTGTCAGGAACTTTGTAATATTTGGAAAATAACAGTCTCTTTCACTCAAAGCTATTCCTTACATTTTAAATGTGGCATGTAACTTTCTCATGGGGATTGTGTACTTTGGGGGGAGAGGGAAAGAAACCCAGAAACCTTGCTGAGTCTGGATGCCCTGGAAAGGAAAAATATCAAGGAAAAAATTACAAAAAAATGCAAGTGAAAGTAATCTTCTCATACCACAAACTCTGTAGAAACAAACCACTTCCTGAACTAAGTCAAAGCTTAACTTCATTCATTTGAAGTTAATGGCAGCAGAAATGTCACTCTATAAGTAATTTATAGAACTATAAGGAGCAAAGATTTAAAAAAAAAAACTTCTGAAGGTTGATTGATAAAGGTAGCAATTATACTAATACTAATACTATACTAATATCTAATATTGCTTGTCTCTTTTCAGATATTTTCTCCCTCTCTCTCTCTCCTCAAACTCTCCACCTCCTATCAAAGATATACAACTATTACTAGTAAATTAAGGACAAGTAAATTAATTATCATTGTACTTTGATTTAGATATGTTAAGTTTCAGTGGATTGGATTGTTCTGGCTAGAGAAGGTAACTCAAGAATATCATATTAAACTTTTGTAGGATTTATTTCAGAGGAGAGTTGCATTACATGGTCTGTCATTGACTTATGAGACTGGTACATGCTGTATTCTAAGTTCTATTCTTCAAATAGTCAAAAGGATAACATCTATCCACAAAAGGAGAATATTAATAAATTCAAAAGAATCCAAGGTTTGCAGAATGAAACAATTTTTTTTAGAAAAATAAAGTAAAAGTGCCAGCAGCTTAAAGAAAACATAAACAAGAGATAGAAAACCAATGTTGAGGTGATTGGCTGCAGTCCACTCTATTACTTTTTGTCAGGCATAAGAGTTGTTCAATAGGTACAGCCATTTGAGTTGTGCTAAAAGCCATCATGGTCATAATTTCATGAGAAAACCTTGTGAAACAATTACAATGTGAAGAACTTTCCTGAGGCCCCCACTAACTAAGACATATATAGCTATGAATATATATCCACAATTTGTTATTAATATATTTAATAATTCAAAAGTGAAATGGGCTCTATTTCTCTAAACTTGCCCTACCTTCTTGACTCATTGCATGACAAATCTTTTATTCACTTTTTTTAATACTACCCAGTGCAGCTGCCCAGCATCTGAATATTTCATGATGAGAGTACAGAAGTTAACTTTAGTATTCGGAACAAAATTGTCTAATGTCTGAAAGAGAATTACTGGCCCAATTGTTTGACACTGTTAATATATAATAAATAAACTATGCAGACAAATGGATTGGTGAGCCATCTGAAGAGAAGAGAAGAGAAGAGTTGGAAGGGATCTTGGAGGTCTACTCTAACCTCTGCTCAGGCAGGAAACCCTATACCATTTCAGACATGGTTGTCCAGTCTCTTCTTAAAAACTTCCAGTGTTGGAGCATTCACAACTTCTGGAGGCAAATCGTTCCACTGATTATTTGTTCAAACTGTCTTGTTTGATTGATTGATTATATTCTATTCCAGAAAAGGTTTTGTTGATACAATTCGTTCAGAAAGTGGTGGAGAGATGGATTGCAAAAATTGAGGCATAAAATATTAGTAATACCTAGATACCTATTAGGAAAGAGGCGTGGTGGCTCAGTGGCTTAATGATGCTGAAGATGGTCTTTGCTCCAGTGGTTCGAGTCCTCGTATTATGTGGCGGGGTGAGCTCCCGTCACTCACCTCAGCTTTTGCCCACCTAGCAGTTCAAAAGCATGTTCTATGCGAGCAGATAAATAGGAACCACTTCGGCAGAGCTGTCCCTTCATATGGTCGGTTAGATGGTATTAGTAATATTTTGATATCTATTAGGAGACGAACTCTGCCACACATGATCTTTCCAGGAAGCTCCTGATTTGCCTTTCTGACAACTTTTCATTTGTGGAGGAAAACACAAGATGCCAAGCAACAAAGAAGCCTTGATTGAAAAAAGTGGAAGTAGCAAGAATATCAAGGGAAAGTGACTCTGTAATGCTGAAATTCTTGATTTTAAGGGGAACAAAAGCTGAGTGTAATCAAATTTCTCATTCTTTCTACAGTTTTTATAACATGCCCCAGGCTGCAGAACTGGGTGGCATATAAGAATATCTTGGATTTTTAAAAGGAGGCCTTTTATGTCAGAACAGTGACAAGTGGAATAATAGTGGAAGAAACAAATGATAAAAGGTGTTCAAGTTAGCAGGGAATTTCTTTAAAGGAGAAATTAAAAGTACAAGTATAAACAATTTCAACCCAGAAAACATGGAGGAAAGCCAAAGAAGCCAGTGGGGCACCCACAAATCTCATTGAAGATCTGAAGAAAAGATATACACAGGAGGTGGAGCCAGTGAAAAACATCTAATAGGTAGCTCTGATTATGAAGGTGGCATCAGAAAAACTAAAGCTCCAAATGAACTGAAGTTAGTAAAGTAAACCAAAAGCAGAAAAAAAGTATTATGTCTGTATGTCTGTTCGATACCTTCAAAATAAAAGCAAAGGGACCATAATACCAGCAATGCAAATAATAAGAAGCAATGAAAAGGCAAACTATTTTGATTCATTCTTCAATGTTGCACCAGTTAATTGTAAAGAGCAAAATGAAAATACAGAACTGATGCTTGAATAGAAATATGATCAGGGAATATGTCTTTTATTCCAATCATTGGTCCTATTTTCAAAATGAAAAAAAGACAGTTGAGGGAAACTCAGATCAGTCAGACTCATATTAACATTGAAGAAGATTTTAAAGCAGCTTATAATGAGAGAAATCAGTAAACATTTTGAAAATGAGCAGTAGCAGTAGGAGGTTTTAAGATCAAGTCTTACCCAACTAATCTTATTTTTTGATCAGGTATCTTTCTTAGTAGCTTGTGCAAATGTTATATACAATATGCAAAATATCTTAATTTTGAAAAAAAAAGCATTTCAAAACATTTTTAAAATGACATCTTAATTCACAAGCCTCTTCAGTGCTGACCGTCTGGCATTGCAACTCAGTTGATATATAACCTGGCTTGAAAAATTACACTCAAAGAGTGTTCCATCATTGTTTCGTCATCAAACTCGAATGAGAATAGAATAGAATAAAGCTGGAAGGGACCTTGGAGTCCAGTCCCCTGCTCAAACGGGAGAAGCTATACCGTCTCAGACAGGTGACTGTCTAGTCTCTTCTTAAAAATCTCCAGTGATGGAGCGCCCACGATTTCTGGGGGCAAGCTATTCCACTGTTGATTGTCCTCACTGTCAGGAAGTTTCTCCTTAATTCCAGGTTGCTTCTCTTTGATCAGTTTCCAACCATTGTTTCTTGTCCTTTCCTCTGGTGCTTTGGTGAACAACCTGGCCCCCTCTGCCTTGTGGCAGAGATATTGACGAGTGCTATAAAATTCAGTTGTTGGTATTATAATCTTCAATTATTATTTCTTTGATAGGGGATAGGGGAATGCTTATCAAATATGCAAATAACACAAAATTGAATTGAATACAGAAATAACAAGGTTATCTTGATAGGTTGCCAAACTGGGTTAAAAATAGCAAAATAAAATTTAAGAGAGACAAATAGAAAGCTATTCATTTAGGATAAAGAAGGAAAATGTGAGATCAATGTTGATTTCTGGCAACTTCCTGGACAAATCCATGTGGGTTTCTTGGCAAGATTTTTCAGAAGTGGTTTTCCATTGTTTATTTCGTAGGGCTGAGAGAAAGAGGGACTGGCCCAAGATCACTCAGCTGGCTTCGTACCTCAAGTGGGACTAAAACTCCTGATCTCCCAGTTTTTAGCCTGGTGCCTTAACCACTACATTAAACTGACTCTTCTAATAGCATTATTGGAGATTAAAGGTGGCTTGTAGGACAACCAGACACAAATCACATTATGTTACAGAGATTTAAAGATATGTGCCAGAACTAGTTGGCAGCTAAAGATGGGTTGAAGCCAAGAAGTAAACAAGAGATCAGAATCAGAACAGGAGCAATGGCAGGCTGTAGTAACATCTATGAGTCAAAGCATGCCCAGTATTAGGACATCTGAAGTCCAAGAGCTGAGTCAGAAACTAGGTCAGGAAATCATGTCAACAGGCAAAAGATTTGTGCCAGAGTGAAAGGTAATGTCTAGAGCAGAAACCAGGCAGGAAGAGGGGAGTTACATGAGAACATCCCACTGCAAAGACTGGAAACATCGTCTTCCTAGGACATCATTAAATTAATCAAACATATCCTGCTTCCTGCCAGAACTCCATATTGAAGTGAGGATATTGGTAACCAGAAAATATATGAGCCAGGAAATCCAGTTGCCAGAAATCTGTCAGTTACACAAACTGTAGCTTCTGACCTTTCTTTTTCCTCAACAAAGAATGGAACAAACTGATTTGCATGTTGTTGAAGAGCTGAGCTCACCATATGTTCATAACATATTTTTGTGACAACTCCTTAACATGGAGTTCTTATGATGGAAATGAAAGGGCAGTTAAGAAAAATCTCACAAATAAGAGGCACTAAGAAGGTGTATGGATGTACGTAGGTTATTATAAGCAACAGAAACAGCAGTCCTGTAACTTAAGGGAGATGAGAGATCCATTAAAAGATCATAATTCAAGCAGGTCTTAGAGAAATGTAGAATTTCTAATATAGGAAACCTATAATGAAGGAATTAAGGCTTTCTTGCTTCAACCCATCAATTCTTTTTCACGTGCCTGCGTATATTGTTTTTCATTATTTGGTGAACATGACGTTGGGAACAAGCTGTGCAGAAGCTAACTCAGTACTGAACAGAAAAGATTGGACAGGGACAGGAAAGATCAAAGATAGGTAGGTGGGACGTGCATGGTTTTATTTTGTAAAACCATCGCATTTAATGTTTTTATATCTACTTGATGGGCCCGATAAATGTTGTTAACAAATAAATTGTAAAACTGATACACAAATCTGTTAACAATAGTGGCATGACTGTGAATGTATATTGAAGGCAGCACTGTATGGAGGCAATATTGTAACCCCAGCCAGAGTCATAGGAATTGGGTGACAGACACATTTAGTAAGTAATAGCAGTAGCAGTAACATTGAATGCTTGAATTTGGGATTGCTAATAATCATAGAAGCATTTGGAAAAATGCAAACCAATGTAAGAGAAAAAGAGTGATTCATACAATATAACTGATTCCTAAAGGATAATTTCAGTTGTTATATTTTACCTGAGATTTACCAGCTGAAAATTTTCAGGAGTGAGCAAGACACAGAATTCCCAACAAAGAACTAGAATGGAATAGGAACATAAAGATTGTCCCTTATACAATACAGAGTTGGTAAACATTTAGATAGAAAGACCTACTGCCAGGAACTAGAGTGAACCTTTGAATAGAGGATCACAATCACTTAGTAAATTGTAAGTCAGTACATATTTACTAGGTAGTAAGTAACGTTGAATGCTTACCCTGATATCTAAAAAGATATGAACATGACAAGAAAGAGATAAATACAGATATGACCTACATTTTACAATTAACTTCTGCTTTTTTGTCTTTAAAGTCTGGGTGATCAGTTAATACATATTAGGCCAAAGAGCCACCTTTGAACTGTAAACTACCTTTGGCCTCTTCAGCAGAGAAGTTCTTTTTTTTTATTTAGAACAAAAATGACAAGACCATGAAACAAGTGTATGCCAAACATGCAAACTCAAAAAGTTTTCAGAAAATGAATGGTTACAACTACACAGATTTTTAAAAATGAAGAGAAACATTGGAATATATTCTTTGATATTAATAGTTTGGAATTACATATTTAGTCAATATAATTATTTTAACGAGTGGAATGTTGAAAAATGCACTTAAGAATTTTGCTTGATTTAATTTTCATGACATTATTTATAATTTATGGGTTAATTCTGGATTCTCCGACTATTAATGCAAATTTAAATAGTCTGTGGCTTAATTAGCCATTCAGTTCTATTTTGTTGGTTGCAGTTTGTTCCTCCCTTTAAATGATCTTGCCATGCATGGCGCATAGTTTTTGTGATAATTCGCTTTCAATTCCCTCCGACTTGATGAACAATTTTTCACCAGAATTGTTGGTCAGTAACTATTTCTGAGGTCTTGTAAACTTAAAGCCATAATATTAGTTACAATATTTAGTGCTCTTGCCTTTTGCTGGTCTCTTTCTCTTTGCTTCTGATTTTCAAAGCATCAGAGTCTTACCCAAAGATTCCTGCTTCTGCATTGTGTGTCCAAAATATGTAAGTGTTAGCATTGTTCTGGTTGGTGGTCTGATTTTATTTCATTGAATGCCAAATTATTTGTCCTTCGTGTTGTCCAAACATAGTTACCCTTCTGGAATTTGTCCCTGACAGATCCTCTCCCTATCTTTGCAAGGCCCATCACCATTTCTGTCTCATCTCCCAATGCTCCATAGGAATTCTCTTGCCCAGCAAAAATCTTTGCCTAAACATTCACTCCCCGAGTAGCCTCCCCAGCATTCCTTAGCAGCCATCTCCCTCCCATTCTTAAGTCTGACTAGTGTGGAATGGCAATATTTAGATGGTGAGATGAAGGCAAATCCTGGAACAATGAGCAATATCAGCCACACAATTCATCATTGTGTTGTGGTATTTTGAGAATCCAGGCTAGGTCTCAAATGATTTCACCCCCCCCCCCCGTAATACTTCCTAATCCATAGGTTTTTCTCTGGACAATGATAAAAACACAAGTGTTGAAAACACATCATACATTATTTATGACATATAATTCCGATAATGCCATTATTAGGGTAGATCATTGCTATCAACACTTGGGAAAACGTAACAAAACAAGTCTTGCTACATGTATATCATGGGTTACTCAATTGGCATCATTTGCTCCCCCAATTAAAAAAAAAAATCAGGTTAATTGTGGCCTCAGTTACCAGAATGTGGCCCATTCTTCCCAGAAAACCATATCTGTAAAAGATAAATGTGGAAGCCTTTTCTTTTCTGTTGTCTGTCTTAACTAAAATCATTACAGGTATTAAAAGTGGACTAACTTAAAATATATAGCACTTTAGCAGCACCTAGTGGCAGACACACTCAATACATCTATAACAATATTTATAATAATCAGCAGCAGGGTGAGTTAATTTTTTGAACCCTGAGCAGCGCTATATGAAATTGACACATTCTTTTTAATATACATTTCCATAAGCTACAGCTCATCTTTTCAGAGGCACACAATCATTTAAAAACTTCAAGAATTCTGATTGCATAGGTATATTCTTATAGCAGCAAGTTTTTGAGCAATAGGACATTATTGACAATTAAGTGCCATCAAGTTGGTGTCAACTCTTAGTGACCATATATGTAGATTTTATTCAGGATGATTTGTCCAGAACATAGTTCTTCTGGTTTGGTGTACCCATTGCTGTTGTAATTGAGTCTATTCATTTTGCTGGTAGTTGTCCTCCTCTTATTTTTCTTTTTATCTTTCCCAGCATTACACATTTTTCAAGAGACCAGATCTTTACATAATGTGTGCAAATATGATTGTTTGAGCCTTATCTTTGTGCCTTGAGTGAATACTCTGGGTTGCTGTTGGATCTGTTTATTTCTTTTCTTAGATATCTATGGTATCCTCAGGAGTCTTCTCCAATGTCTAAGTTCAATGATACTAATTTTCATTAGTATAGACACATCCCTGCCTCTGAATTTCTAATTCAACACCTTCATTGCTACTCTACCAAGCGATCTGTGATGTACTTCTTGACTGCTGATTCCTTGGCCAATGATAGTTGATTCCATATACACTATCTACCACATCAATTTCTTCATTGTCAACTCTAAAGGACATTATTACATTAAAATATATCCCAGAATATTATGTTTTCCAGTTTAAAAATACTGTATATCAACCATTGTGACATAAAATGCAGCTCAAGGATGCTAAAAGATTAAAAAATAATAAAAGAGTATATCACAAATGCATAGCAACTTTATTAATGTTCATTTAGGCAATAGATATTAAAATGTGAGAATCAGTACATTATATCTGCCCAGCTACATGACTGACAAACCAACCTTCCTGAAAGAAAGCAGTGGCAAACCCCTTGTTTCTAAGAAATGAGCACATTTAAATCATGGCGACTCAAGTCATCATGGCAGACTTTACAACATTATATATTACAAGGGTCCCCAACCCCCGGTCCGTGGACCAGTACCGGGGCCGCGGCATGCCAGAAACCGGTCTGTGCAAACAAGCAAAGCCCCATCCGCGGGATGAAGGCAGTACATGAAACGGAAAACCTTTCTCCATGGAACCGGTCCCTGGTGCCCAAAATGTTGGGGACCTCTGATATAGTAGGATTATTGAGCTGTTTGCATTGATTAAATGGAATGCATTTTTGAATATTAACCTAATTATTTAATACTTCCAAATCTGGAGCTTTTGAAGCATCTGGAAGGAACTGCAGTTTTGTTCTTTTGATTTTTCTCTAATATAGCCTTTCAAATCCAAAATCCCAAGCCTAAGTGTATAAACCATTGAACAAAAAGAAAGGAGCAAGCCCGCTGAGGACATCCTGGAATCTTCAAAGTGATTCTCACTCAATAGATTTGGCTGGATAACGTTATCATACTCCTATGGTAAAGAGATCATTGTTGATTTCAGAAAAGGCAGGCACAGCCACACTTCTCTGTGCATTAATGATTCACCTGTGGAGATGGTTACCAGCATCAAATTCCTGGGTGTGCAGTTAACAAGTAGGCTGGCTTGGTTGCTAAACAGCGAGACACTGGTGAAACGGGCACAGCAGCGCCTGCATTTTCTGCGTCGCATGAGAAAAGCACATCTTCCTTCCCCTATCCTTACCACCTTCTACAGAGGGACGATCGAGAGCATCCTGTCATACAGCATCAGAGTCTGGTTTAGAAGCATCACTGCTTCAGACAGGAAGGCAGTGCAGAGAGTGATGAGGATGGCTGAAAAGATCATTGGCAGTTCCCTACATATGTTATGTATGTGTACACTTTGAGAGCAAGCAACTAAATTTCATTTTTAATGTGTGCCATTGTGCCCACAGTAAAAGAAAATGACAATAAAGGCTATCATCTATCTATCTATCTATCTATCTATCTATCTATCTATCTATCTATCTATCTATCTATCTATCTATCTATCTATCTATCTATCTATCTATCTAATCTAATCTAATCTAATCTAATCTAATCTAATCTATAGGCATAATAACATTTGTGATCCAATATAGACCAGAGCAGATCAGCTCCATTTGTTAAGCAATTGTTCAGCTGACATAGTTCTAATCACCTTTTACTTCTGAGCAAATATCTATAGATGTCCAATAGCTATAGACTGCAACCATAGGATCACACCAAACAGCTGGATAGCAAATCTTTCTGCTTCTTGGATAAATGAAGGTGCCAACCCTTGTAGCTTTCTTCAATGAACCCTAGAAATAGATATTCAGGAACCCAGGATATATGGCAGCAAACCCAGTCAAATTTGGTGCAGAAGCCTTAAGAGGAAAACAAATGCAGAGAATAGGTGACAAGCAGGATTTTGGTTACTTTCAAGTATCACATTAAGAATAAGGGGGGACACAGGCCCAGATTTTAGTGATTTTTTCAGAAGCTATTCAATCACTTTCAGCTCTATTAACCATTGGCTGCATGTTTTATTCATGACTTAGGGCAGGAAAGAAATAAGTGATTTATTACAGGCCTCAGACTTGCAGTCTCCATATCCAAGGTGAAAGTGTACTATGATTGGATAAGTAAAAGCACCTGCTTGTTTCTTAAATAGTTTGTTATAGAAACCAACACAGCTTTTGTTCGTAATTGTTCTCTTTTCACAGAAAATCACCCTACCTCCCCTTTTTTCATATAAATATATAAACTTTTTAAAAATAATAGGAGCTAAAATTACTCACCTGCTAATGGGAGCTAAAGTTGCTCACTTATAATTGCTAAAGACAGGTGAGGTAGCAGGCTTGTTTGAAATAAAGGTTTGAGGATACACACGTAGTCCTCAATCTATGACAACAGCCCAAATTTTCTGTTGCTAAGCGAGACAGTTGATAAGTGAGTTTTGCCCCATTTTATTACTTTTCTTGCCACAGTTGTTAAGTGAATCACTGCAGTTTAGTAATATGGTTGTTAAATGAATCTAACTTCCCTACTGCTTTGTCAGGTCACAAAAGGTGATCACGTGATCCTGAGACTCTACAACTGTCGTAAATATGAGCCAGTTGCCAAGCCTACAACTTTTGATCACATGATCATGGAGATGTTGCAACGGTTGTGTAAAAAATGGTCATAAGTCACTTTTTTCAGTGCTGTTGTAACCTTGAACAGTCACTAAATGAAAGGTTTTAAGTGGAGGACTATCTGTATGCATATGAAACATACCTTTGTTTCAAACAAGTCTGCTACCTCAGCTTTCTATGATAGCAATTAGCAGGTGAGCAACTTTAGCTCCCATTATTTTTTAAAAAGTCCATGCATAGTCTGGAGCAGGGGTCTTCAAACTTGGCCCTTTTATGACTTGTGGACTTCAACTCCCAGAATTCCTCAGCCAGGCACGCTGGCTGAGGAATTCTGGCAGTAGAAGTCCACAAGTCATAAAAGGGCCAAATTTTGAAGACCCCTGATCTGGAGTAATGGAATGTAAAGGAAGCTGAATTCAATTATATCACCAGCAGAGAAGTTGAAAACTCTGGACAAAGACTCCCGGAGAAAAGGCAAGCAATATTTAACTCAGGGAATCATACTCTGATTGAAGCAGTTTCTCAAGTTCTTAAAACACTTATAAATTAACCAGATGGGCCCCTTTGCCTCCTAAGTGGCAATCTGTATGGCCCCTTACAAATTACATGAAAGGGAAAAACCTTATTTAAAGATGCAGGTCCCCTTACCTCATTTCTGTCCTAATCTATGCATAGTTGAGGGAGGCAGGAAATTGTTAACGCAAAGGTTGTACTAAGCCAAAACATTGCTTGCTTTTAGTTTGCCAATATCCAGCCAGTTGCCAAGCAAGCAAACAAACCACAGCTTGGCATACATGAACTCAATGAACCCTGCCAGCACAACATTGAGGAAATAGCATTGGTATGTAATTCCATTTTTTTCACAATTCCATTGTCATTCTTGGGTAGAGGAAGAATAAGTTCCCTCAAACTGATGCTGTTAAAAAGACTTAAGACACTCAAATCTTGTGCCATGCTTTCAATACATCAGAAATAAAACATAAAAGATTGGGTATTTTGTCACTCTGAAGTGCAATAAGCATGAAATTAAAATGGCTATATTAATCCCACCATTATCAGTACAGGAATGCCGTATTAAGTCAGAAGAAAGCAGCTGTAGTTTGACACCTGTGGCTTTCTTCTAAGCTGCTCAGGTATCTATAATCAAGCTCAGAAGAATGATATACTTATAACTATACAAAGATTTTGAACCCAAGCTAATGTAAATGTAATCCCAGTGTTTTATAATGATAGAGCAGAGTTACAACTGTACATTTGGTAACTGTAATACCTATAACATTCATAGTATTTTATACCCAGAGCAGATGTGTGGCGGGAAGACTATTTTTTATTTCTGATAATAAAATAAGTTTATATAACAAATATGAAATTTCAAATTTTTATTTTCAAGTTCCTAAAAAACAGGGCTGTGGAACAGCAATAAATACATAATGACTATACAGAGTGTTTAGTTTTTGCTGGTTAAATTATTGCGTATGCACATATGTCAATACAGTGTAGTCAATACATGTGTTCAGTGACATTAATTCCTTGATTCTTGATTGCATAAATTTAATCTGAATTTAAAAATGACAGTTCAATCTTGCCACAGGATCCCACTTATGAAATATTATGGATTACAGCAGTTAAGATAGATTTGGGTGAATCTTTCAGTTTCAGTTTAACTTTAAAGAATATGATTTTGTCCTGCCCTGCTGTACTCGTTTTTACTTGCTCCTTGCTATTAATAATTCATAAGACAAGAGATTTTTGTCATTGTCTATTCTTTTCTACAATCATGATTTAATCTCACATAGTTTTTTTAAGACAAGCCCACAAAATCCAAAAAGAAAAAAAGAACACTGACTTAAGAACTAATTTTCAGATTACAATCTTATGTTCGTTGAATGCTACTTCCAAGTAAGTTTGTGTAATATTATATTATAAAACTTTATAGCAGTTCTGGCTACTCCAAACTATTTATTTAGAGTAATAAAGCATACTGCTGTGTTCAACACATGAATACATTTTATAATAGCCTTTATCTCATTCTATCCTTCTCTTGAATATAGTAAACTCCAACATAAATCTAGTTGTATAAAATTAAATTATTTCCTGACTGGCCCAACTATTTCGCTTTGTCTTACTCAATATTAATTGCTTCATAAAAATATACAATTAAGCCTCATGGTTCTACAGACTGTTTCCTGCTGCCAGCTGCAATTCAATGCTGTCTTACCAAATTGAAAAATCATATTTCATATAGTTGATGGATTTCAGTAACCTATACTCTATTATTCCAAACACATAATTGCTAAATGCCAAGGAAGCATTTACAATTACTTGTACCAGCCTCTACTAATTTTTTTTATAGGGTCACCTTATTAAACAAGATTATGCTGACATAGAAAGAAAAGACTATTCCTATGACCTTTTATATTTTACCGATGTTCTAGTCATTCAGAAGACGTTCTCAGACAATTATTCCCTTGAACTATAACATCCAGCAGACACTCAAGCAAATGTTACATAGATATCAAGGATTCTTAAGGTGCAAACTTAAAATCTTCTTTTAGGTGGGAAGATTAACAATTTTATCTCAGTCAAGGAATAAAGCTGAAGAGACATGACAAAATGGTGAGGGAAAGAACAAAGATCACATGTCTACCTCATAATCGAAACTTTAAAGGTAGGGGTTATGAGGAAAACAGAACAATACTTTCTGCCTCCCTCATGCTTAAGACAATAATATGGTGGCTTCATGATTTATTTAAAAATACCAAAAGGCAATGGAGAAAAATAAAATAGAAAACCAGCTAAGATCCAATTTACTGTATCCAATGGCCTTCATTTTCCAGGGAGCAGAGTCAATGGCCAAACTCAATGTGTCAGTTTTGTGAGAATGTTAAGGCTCTTTGATAACTGACATTTTAAAGTAGAGATGCAGAACCAAATATCTAAACCACTGCCAGTGATTGGAACTGGTAAGAACTGCAGCTTAACAATGACCAAAGACAAATGAGGTTTCCACTCATTTGAAAGTCCCAAAGATAACCTAGTGGTCCAACCGCATACTGTAACTCTAGCTGCTAAAGACACTTTGTCATGCTAGGCCAGGGGTGTCAAACTGCCGGCCCGTGGGCCGGATGCATATGCTAAAACCACGCCCATCCCATTGCCGGCAATGGAAAAAAAGTCATGATACATCACGACACGTCACGTGACATTGCACGTTTGACACCCCTGTGCTAGACAGTACATGCTTTAAGACGGAGACAGCTTTAAGAGTTTTAGCCCCTTGCTGTTTTGAAACAGAGCATTGCTAGTTATGACAGGAAGAGATAGGACAGCTTAGACTAGTCCCGGCCACCATTTTCTTCATATTACTTCAGTAGTCATTAATAGCTTTCTTGTACACTACTGGTACTAGGCTTGTTTTAAGACAGGCCACAGAAAAAAATTTCTACTAAAGGATGTGAAAGCAGAAAAGTTACCTAGAGAAAAAAAAACCCAGTTAGATCAGTATTATTTGGTCTAGAATCACGCCAACAGTTTTACACAATCTTTAAGTGTTATCTTTTCCTACAGAGGAGTATCTTTCCAATGTTAACACTTTTCTTTTAAAAAAAATCATAACATATTTTTAGCAGCACTCTGGAATCAGCAAACAGCATAATGATTGAACTTTGTATGTTGTAGAAAACATTAGAAAGTAATTCAGAATCATTCCTGAAGTGGATTTTTAACATTGTTTTCAGTGAAAAACTACCCTGATAGAATGGAGAAAATTCAGCATTCCTTCCCACACTGACCATCTCGATAATTATGGAAAGTCTACAAACAGGACATCAGTACAGTATCATTTTCCTGATCGTGCTCCCTAGCCAAAGATCATGTTCTCTAGCACTTAGAGGTAAGGTACATCCAACAGTGATGATAATATATAGTTATCATAAATTATCAAAAGCACAAACTGTTTTGTCCTCCAAGAATAGCACTGGTAAACTATATTTAGATAATTACAAGAGAAAACTTAATGAATTACAAGAGAAAACTTAATTTTTCTGCACTGCATGTAAATATAACCCTCCTCAATAGAAGTACAAAACTCTGCAATTTTGGTAAATCTTTAGAAATCAATACAAAGGTATAAATTATTGGAATGCTTACTGCTAGATTTTAGGATGTTAAGCACTGAAGTTTTAAATAAGACATCACCTGTTGCAAAATGTTCATAAAACAAGATTAGGTGTCAAAATTGTCAATAACAATATAAAATTATGACCAAGAACATGCATAAAAACTTGTTCATCAAAAATACAAATTGTACTTAACCATACAATTATGACTTTTTGCATGAAGATGACACATTTTTGTGCCAAGACCTGTATTATTATTATTATTATTATATCTTTTACTCAAAATAAAGTTTTTATCTTTTAAATAAAGCCAAATAAAAAAAATACTAGAAAAACAATGATACAAATGCTGAAACTAGCTTATTAAAGTATGCTTAATTAATTTACAAATTTGTTTTTATAAGTACAGGTTTGAATTTTAAAGAAGTATTTGTAAAATCACATAGTTATAAATGTTTATGTAAACTTTTCTTCTGAAAACATTAGAATATTCAAGGGATTTGTAAAAGACCAACATATTAATAAAATGAACATATTTAACTAAAACATGTTTCCATGAATAGAACAAATATCATACTTTTCCTTGAATTATATGCACAGAGTTGCATCCAACTGAGTCTGTTAGATAATATCCAGCTGAAGAAGCAAAATCTTTGCCCCTTTTCCAAATATGAATTCTGTAACATCCTATAAAGTAGATGTGGAGAAGAGCCAGAAAAAAATTACTGTAGGCTGTCAGTATTCCTATAATACTGGATGTAATTCATTATTAATTCTGTTGCCTGCGTTTTGCTGATCTCATTTTTTCAAATCGTGATTCCATCTCTTCCAGGACTTTGGGTGTATAGCGTACAACCAACTTAACTTTTCCTTGAGCTGCTTTTAGCAATTCTACAGCTTTTTCATGGTGCTCCCCTTCAACACTCTGAAAAAAAATTACATATATATGTTATATATTCCATTAGTATGTATTCAACAAGCATTCTAAGATTCAAGACCGTTATTTATAAGATTTATGTTTCCTTTATCATACATTGTCTACTCCAAACCATTCCAAATTAAAACAGTGTTTCTCAAACCCTGAGTCCTGATGTTATTAAGTAGCCCACACAACGTTTTTTCATCATCATTGCAGCCCATGTGATTGCATTCATTTCCTTAGAAGCACACCATTACTGTTTCCTTTAAAAGACAGGGATGTGCCTATCTTTCTTCCCAATGTGTCATTTTCAAATTCTATTCAAGTACCCATATTGTAACTGAAAATGAAAGTTATAAATTGTAATTATGAAACAATTAATATTAATATTCTCATTCTTAACTACTGATGTATCACAGAAAAAGAAACAACTCAAAACTTAGTGTTAATTTACAAGTGGAATCAGAAAAGTAAATTTTTATAAAAATTCAAACCAAAATATATGTGAAGCAAAAATTTTATAAGTAAAAAAGGTGAATTTTGGATTTAGAAACAATGATAATATAGTCAGAGACAATCAACTTTCATAAATAAGCTTTCTACAGTTGCATACAAAAGTTTAAGGAAATAATAATATAGCAGGTATAGAAGTTTGAAAACCCAGTTGTTTCAGTTATATTTTTTTTTAAAAAGAGAGAAAAATTGTTAATATCTAATAATTGATTGATTCAGCCTTTGCCCGTAATAACCAGGTAACAACAATTCTGCAGGTAAGCAAATATACTTTTAATCTTTTAGAGTGGGATTCTCCTGTCTGCTTTTAAGACCACACACGCTTCTAAACATCTTTTTGGATAATTGAAAATAGAGATCATTCTTGCCAATCATCAAACACAGAAGGAGTTCTATTCTGCTTTAGAGCAGATATGTCAAACTCGCGACATCACGTGACGTATCGGAGCTTTTTCCCCATTGCCAGCAATGGGGTAGGCGTGGTTTCTTCATGACACGTCCGGCCCATGGGCCGGTAGTTTGACACCCCTGCTTTAAAGGCTGTGTGGCAGCCATTGACATAGATAATATTTTCTTCTATTGGCTAGAAAATATTGTGCCAATAAAAGAATAGATTTAATTACATAACAACCCAATCCTGCTGACCTTTCACTGACTAGGCATTAGAAACTTGACTTTTCCATCAAGTTTAAAACCCTGATAGTTTTTGGTTATATTGATTGTGAGGCATTGCATTATTATTGCTTGCTATTTATGTTATTTATGTTTTTAATTGCAGATGTTATTTTTTAAATTTTGTTGTGTTAGCAGCCTACAGTCATGTATATGAGATGAGCAGCTATATAAATTTATTTAAGTAAATTTAAGTAAATATATTCTAGTAGCATCTCCTCACAGTAAGTGAAACTTTTCAATTTTAGCAAGACAACAGTGTAAAAAAATATCTCCAAATCAGATATGAAGTTGATATTCTGAGTCCTGCAAGGAAGGGTGAAAAAGAAAATCCAAAAGCAAATATAGAAAGATTCTCATAGCTGGCTACTTTAAATATTTGAAAGTTACTAGTTTTGCAAAAGGAGAGGTTACAAAGTATTGATTAAAAGGGTATCCAGAGTTCTGCACCTGCCATATTCACACATTCCATATTTTGAATCTGTATACCCTTGCATATAAATTGTTACATATACATCCACTTCTAAATCATGTCATGCTTGTACTAGGCAGAAGGTTGTCAACTTTTGTTCTTTGAAAACTTAAAATTTGACCAGTGATGCCTAACTTTTGATCCACTAAGTACAATAGAAACTAATTAAATGCAAGATGATTCTTTACAATCCTAAAGATGGTTAATCTACTTCACCACAATATTTTATAACTTCACTGCTTCATCAGTATAGAAGCAGCTTGTCTGTTAAGTCAAATTACAAATGGAACCAAAACAGAAAAGGCAGCAGGGATTGTAAGCATCTGGAAAAACATTCTAATCAACTGAGTATCAATATGAAGGTCTGGTTTGATTAGCTAAAATGGATCAATTGATATATAGATAACAATAATGTAGATCAGCAGTCTGATTTAATTGTGCAGAGAACAGCTAAACCTTTTTAATTAGGGATAGTAAAATCAGTTTTTTTCACTGATTTAGGTTTCTTTTTTGTTTATGTAATAAAAATTAAAGTCCTATATATAAGCATAGTATTTAAATATTACTACATATACGTTATATCAATATTCTGACATTTTGATATATAGCATCAATAAATGAATTGGGAAATATAAAAGCATATGGATAACTGGCAATTAGCACACTCGTTTAGATTGTACATAAATCTAGATGACAATCAAATTTGTAATTAAAGACTGAACTTTTAAAGCATGCCTGACTCAATTTTATCTAAAAGGACATTCTGGGAGGCAAATTAGATTAAAAGAAAATACCGGATCTTAATGATAAAACCCAATATAGCTAGAATAAGGAAGCCAAACATTTCAGCTCCTTCATTTTAAGGATAATGGTGGATTTCTTAATGTTACTCTAATAAAACCAGAGTTATTTTTTTAAAGCACGTACTCAATGTCTTATTTTTAAGTTTGAATGTTACTTCATGAAATGTCCCTTTTGAAGTAACAAATTTATAAAATTTCTCAAATACAGTTATATTTCCCCCTGAGCATTTCAATTGCAAACTACAACCACCGTCAAATAGTTCATATCCTCTTAATGCCCTCAAGCGGTCACACTTAGCTACTACAAGCGGAAATTGAATTCCATCCCTACCACTCCGTTTACAGAAAGAAGTTGGTCTCCACGCTTCAATCCCCCGTGTCTATCAGCAATACCACCTGGGATAATTCGGGATATATAGATTGGAGAATTTTGCTCCTTGCCACCCATGATGTTGAATCCAAGCCCTTCGTCTGTTTTGGGAAGTTCGACGACTCTGGGATGTGAATGACCTTCACTGGCGGCAAAAGCAGCAACAGTAGCCTATAAAATCCAGAAACCTCCAGTTTATCCTCCAGTTCATTGGATGTATTCATTCTAGCATCAGTTTCAATGTTTCTTGAAACTGAAATTGGTCAAAATGCAGGAATGTGCTCAAGCCTAAGGACTGCATTCTGAGGAAAGTACAAATCAGTTAAACATATTCACACAAACTGTCAAATAACTCATTTACTATATTTTGTTAAAAATCATGCAGTGAAGGTGTTTCATAATCCCACCTCCTCCCCGTATGCATCTTGCTCCCTTCCTTTGCCATTTTAATTTTGAAGTCAATTTTAATGTTAATATTACTTTAATGTTTTAAACATTGTTTTAATGTTTTATCTTGGGGTTTTTTTTTTTGTTTTTTTTGCCTGTAAGCCACCTAAAGTCACCTCTAGGCAAGATGGGTGGTATATAAGTTTAATAAATAAATAAATACATGAATGAGAACACTTGGTCTCCTTGCACTTTTTGAAGTGCTATAGTTTATTACACAAGCACATTCTTTATAACAAATACAATGTGATATATTTTAACTTATTTTGGAACAAAGTACAAGATGTTTAATAGGAAACAGGCACAAGTGGATTAACAACAAATGTTCCAGAGCCAGACCGTATCTTTCATTCTACTCTGCCCTTCAAGATAGAAAGATCAGATTCCTGCTACAGGTAGTCGTCACTTACTGACTGTTCACTGACCACTTCGAAGTTACCAAGTGCTGAAAAAAATAATTTTATGACTAATGCTTGCATGTATAACCTTCCCAGCATCCCTCAATCATGTAATTACTATTACAGCCAGTACAGGATGTCCTGCAACTGACCTATTGTGTTTTTTTCCCCTTGCAGAAAAAGAAATCGGAGAGGAAGGGATTACAAGACAGTAACCAGGTACACAATGGGGAACACACATGGAAAGCAATGTCCTGGTGCCAGCAGCTGAAAGCATACTGTAACGTCCAATATATTCCCCACTGTATTCCTGGGGTTTTTTTTTCTCTTCCCTCGCAGAGCGGACAGATTGGAGATGAACTGATTACAAGAGTAAAGAAACACACAATGGGAACTACCCAAGGCTGTTTGTGTAGCACACACATGCAGCTACCAGCCCCAACATATTGCTTTCAATATGTAATCCCCACTATATGCCTGTATACTTTCTTGTAATCTCTTCCTCCCCAATGAATGTCAATACAAATGTTAATTCCCTTCCTGTATATTATCCCAGCACCAGGGTGAGCATTTAAAAGAATGGAGGAATGGTTAGGAGGAAAACAAAAGCCAAAGGTATGAAACTGATTAGTCTTGGAAGTTTGGAGCCAGAAAGCAGAGTTACAGATATGTGATTTCTCACTTAGCGACCGCTTTGCTTAGCAATGGCCTTGCAGATCTCAATTGTGGTCATTAAATGAGGACTACCTGCATTCAAAACTATCCTACTATATATGTCTGTGTGATACGCACAAAAAGTAACAATCCAGTAGGAATGTGAATTAGAAAGTATCAGACATGTAGCACCCTTATGCAAATGGATTAGTAAATATTAACTACTACAGTTCATTATTTGGGGAAAATTTAAAAAGGATAGTTCAATAGTAGCAGCATCCATATACTGAAACTATTATTCACTGGGATATATTCATAGTTTAATAACTTAATTAGGACTTGCTAGAAAGAGTCCACTCTTAAGTACTTTTTTTCATTTGTTGGCACAATTAGTAGGTCTCTTACCTTTGCTGTAGCATTAGCTCTCACTTCTGGGCTACTGCTGATGTCCACAGTCTCATACACATGTTCATATACCTTTAGAAAATAAAATAAATAAATAAAAATATTAACATCTGTTTTAACTAGGTAGGGATCATTAAGAATATATGCAGACTGTGAAATTATATTATTTTAAAAATCCAAATGAATCCTGACATTAGGTGTTCTAGCTCTTTGCTTCTAACAGATATACATCCTGCTCGTAACGTTTTAAGTGGGGAATTTGTATTTTGCCATCTAATACAGGTAATCCTTGAGATACAACAGGTCACTTAACGATCAATCAAAATCTAGATCCCACCAAAACTACATATGATCTTGTTTTAAAATTACAATGGCTGCAGCACCCCTGTGATCATTCACTGTTACGGCTGACCATGGGGACGCTGCAATCCCCCTCTGTCTCCGCCCCTCTCAGCCTGATGGAACCCTGCAAACCCCTTGGGCTTGCTCCCCATGGCTCCTGGAAGCAGCCACCATTTTCAATGCTCCAACAATTCCTTGTGGAAATGGCTGCAAACTTCTTCTGACTCTTGTTAGCCTTTGGGAAGCCAGCTGCCTGAATTCAAGGGCAACAGCTTCAGGCCCTCCCATCTTTATCCCATTTAAAAGCTCCTTTACTAAATTTACTGCATGCCTGGAAAGATGGTGACAAAATCTGTAAGCTACTTACCTTCATTCCAGGCTGAAGAGTAGAGGAAAGGAAGGAAGCGAGCAAAGAAAATCTTCCTGCAGCATGTGTGGAGGAGCTGAAGAAAAAGTTCAGCCCCAAAGCAAAAGTGTCAAAAGCACAAATGTGTAGCAAATGGCCATGGCAGAAACTGGGTCCTAAAGGGAATCAGACAGACAGCAAAAAGCTTTCCAAAGCTTTGGAAAGCTTTTTGCTGTCTCACTTCCTTAAATAAAATAAATTTAGCAAATGAGATTTTTTTTAAAAAGGATAGTGACTGGACGGAAGAGGTGGAGATTTTAATTTCAGCAACTAATTTTTTTGGGGGGGAGGGCAGGAAATCAACAAGTCTGTCCCTCCCAACTTTTTATTGAAGAAATGTAAGTTTCTGGGGGAGGGAATGGGATAAGCAAAGGAAAGGTTTTAGAGTTGGTCCTGGAGTTGCTGGCTTCCCAAAGGCTAGTAAAATCCAGGAGAGTTTTTGTAGTCTCCCAATGGGCAGCTGATTGTGGCAGAGGCCCAGCCCACAGACTGGCCATGCACAGAGGCTGGAATGCAGCACTCGTCCCTCATCTAGCTGAGCTCTTCCTCCCCCCCCCCGGCCAGTTTTTTGGCTTGCAATGCTTTATGGACCCAGCTGGATGGAAGGCTCCCAGGGCCTCCCCCACCCACGAAGTACCCCATGACCCACACGTTGCAACCAACTGTCACCACTTGCAAAGGTAATGGGCAGGCTCCATTAGGGCCACAGGTCAAGGACTACCAGTATATGCATTTCAAAAATAAACTTACCTCCCTTACTGCATTACAAAATTCACTTTGAAGGACCCTTTGTAAAGCCTGCAATTTTTGAGGGGGTACCTCACCACTCCTTTGCAACTTTTCCAGCAACTCAATAGCTCGGCAAATATCTGGAGGAAGATATAACAAAACGATGTGAGCTACTGAATTTTACACAAGTAACATTTTTAATGCCTTGACATGACTGCCAAAAATATGCTATTCAGTAACAAACCATTTCAATTATATTCAGATCTTCCCTTTACAAAGCAGCTTCTGTATTTCCCATTTTCAAATTAATGAGTTTTAAACAACGCCTAGCCAACTATTTTTCTGAATGATTTTTCTCCCCATGATGTGAATATATCTATCAACTTTCACAATTTGTATAATATCTCATAAGGGATCTCCCTATCATATTATCCTGTTCATTATTTTCATAACTAAGTTTTGAAAAAGCTGCAGCAAGTTAACAAGTTTTATGTGTTTTTATGGATTTTTTTTTGTTTTTGTACACCACTCAGTATCCATTAAGGGTTGAGTGTTTATAATAAAGATAAATAATCATAATCATTCAATATATATTTCTTTGGAATTCAGATCCATAATGCAATAATAGTATCCAAACATTCTTATTAATTTTCTACTTGATTTGTGCATTCAAGATAGGATTGCACAATATTCCTTTAATTGAAGATGATATCCTATCTTTGTGTAAAATATGTGCAAAAAATGTGTGCAAAATGTCTTCCTAAGGCAGTGATGGCGAACCTTTTAGAGACTGAGTGCCCAAACTGCAACCCAAAACCCACTTATGCATCGTCGAGTGCCGGGTGGGTGTGGCCCACTGGGTGGGCGTGGCTGCGGTGGTAACGGCAGACTGGGTGGGACTAAAAAGTTCAATCAATTCCAACTTTGCAAGATCTTTTTTTTCCCCGCGAGAAGTTGAAATTGACTGATTGAACCTTTTTTTTTTGCACACGGCGGCGGACGCCTAAAGCGAAAAGGTTTTATAAAACCCAGCTGAAGGCCTAGGACTGGTGCAACGGCGCGCGTGCCCACAGAGAGGGCTCTGAGTGCCGCCTCTAGCACCCGTGCCATAGGTTCGCCACCACTGTCCTAAGGAATACAAATTGGAAAGAGAATTTGTTCTAAATAAATATCCCATGTTTTAAAAAGTGTGAATGATCTCTGATAAACAAAACATAGATACAATTAATGTACATCTTATTGAAGCATGGAGAGAACAAAAATGGATTAAGATAATTCCTATAATAGAGCCATCTGAAAATCAGAAGCCTCTGGTAAAGATAATACCCACTATATTTGCTGCAACATAATTAACAAAATTAAAAAGGAATATTGATGGTAAAATACATTTTATCTGACAGAATTTCATCATTGTCAAACACCACCTAATTGTTGCTGTATAAATCCTTGATTCTATTCATTATGACAGGCTTTGTTTTAGAGCAGGAATGGGTAAGTAATATCCTGCCTTTGGTTGCTAAACCATTTTTGCAATTCCTAAAGGCCCTTGAGATCAATTATGTTTATTTATAATAGAGTAACCACTAAAATTAATGACCACAGCGGCCACTAAAATTTTTATAGGCTGAAGAAATGGAGTTCAGCAACATTGGATAAGTAATCTTTCTACCATTTTCTAATTCTAATTATAGTAAATAGCTTGTAAATGTAGTTGCTCAAAAATATTTTCCCTTCTTCAGTAAAAAATAATGCACAATTTCAGTTCATGATCCAAACCAGAATGATCGTCATCATCATCATTTTAGCCATTGTCTATCCACTGCAGGATGAAGGCCTCTTCTGCATGTTTCCAGTCTTGAGCTTAGGGTCTCTTTCGTGGACACTTTTTATCAAGTGGGATCCATTCAATGACTGCTTTGGTCCACCTGCCATCAGTTCTTCTTGCTACGTGACCAGCCCGTTTCCATTTCAGTCCTTTTACTCTCTTGATGATATCGTGTACTTTCGTTTGTTCTCTAATCCATGTGCAGGTCTTTCTTTCTTGTCTTGCAATGCCGAGCATGTATCTTTTCATGGCTCTTTGCACTACTCGTAGCTTTTGTATCGATTGTGAGGTTAGTGTCCATGTTTCACCAGCATATGTTATAACAGATAGCACACACTGATCAAAAACTTTTCTCTTCAGGCTTAAGGGGAGGTTGTTCTTGAAAATTACACTTAGCTTGCCAAATACCTGCCAACCACATTTAACACGCCATTCAATTTCCTTTATTGTATCGATTTCCATTGAGATCCATTGGCCAAGGTATATGTAGTGATCTACTACATCTAGTTCTTCTCCAGATATATATTTTTTTCTTTCTTTGGTGAATTTATTAAACACAACCTGGCTCTTTTTCAGGTTTATTTTTAAGCCAAATGGTTCTCCTTTGCACAGCTTTTTTAAAAAAACCAGGATGATTGCGGCTCTAAATACATGTTACTCAATTCACATTTAAGTTAATACCTTAAAGAATTATAGGTAGTCCTCAGTTCATTTAGTGACTGTTACGACACTGAAAAAAGTGACTTATGACCGTTTTCCACACTTATGACCTTGCAGCATCCACATGGTCATGTAATCAAAATTTGGATGCCTGGCAACTGGTTCGTATTTATGACGGTTGCAGTATCCCAGGATCATGTACCTTTTGTGACCTTCTGACAAGCAAAGTTCAATGGGGAAGGCAGATTCACTTAACAACTGTGTTGCTAACTTAACTGCAGTGATTCACTTAACAACTGTGGCAAGAAAGGTCGTAAAAATGGGGCAAAACTCACTCAACAAATGTTTCACTTAGCAACATAAATTTTGGGCTCAACTGTGGTCGTAAGTCGAGGACTACCTATACTATAATATATGCCAGGGTTTATCATGTCTCACATTTCAAGATCTTTAGATCTTTAGCAAAAACTGAAGTGGCAAAAGGATTTTAATATAATAGGGCTCTCTGTTTCCTGGCATAAAATGTTTTGCAAGCAACTGCCAGAAGTTTAATTACTGGATATGGAAATCATTAACTTTGCTAACCATCAAAACAGCTGAGCAAAACCAATATTTTCCACATTAGTCTTTGAAGATTAGAAATCAAAACATAGAGGGTTCACATGACACAGGGCAGGCCCAACAGCTGAGTCCAAGCATCATATTCTTGTGAATGTTGTTTAATTTGTCCTGAGTGACTGAAAGGCAAATGATAAAATACTGTCCAGAATAAATATAATTATATAAGCCACTATAAGACTTCTATAATCTCAAAAGCTGTGACAGTCCTAGTTCTCTAAATGTACTGACAGCTACTGATAAACATTTCATAAGATATAATCAGAGTAACCAAGCTTCTTAACCACTTGCAAATGCTTTTCTATTAAAATTATGACTT
The DNA here is from genome assembly GCA_023970755.1 of Azemiops feae. Classification (NCBI taxonomy): domain Eukaryota; kingdom Metazoa; phylum Chordata; class Lepidosauria; order Squamata; family Viperidae; genus Azemiops; species Azemiops feae. Next base: position 11,900 of record JALGBA010004088.1, on the reverse strand, counting down.
AAAAACTGGCATACTTAAAAACTTCTGAGAATGGTTACATATAACATTAAGAACAGTGGTTATTTATAGATTTCTTTGAATTTTGCACAAATAGAAAGTTAAGGAAATGTGCAAGTTTTTATTTAGATAGTCAATCTTTAGTGACAGATTGTGATTATATTATATTGGGAAGTTTACGTTTCCTTTTTTTTTTTGGTGCCTTTTCACAAAATTCTTCAAACCGTTTACAAGCCTTTTTAAATCCAATAGAGGAAAGTTATCCAGGTCACTCTCTTAGTTTGTTATTTTATATCCTTTTAATTATTAAGACATCAGCCAGCTTCTTTTGCATATCCACTGTAACACCTACTTCCATGCTATTGTAGCTTGTCATTTTTACATCCACTTTCAAATTAGTCTTGATCTTAAAATAATAGAAAATACTTGTAGCTCGGATTTTAGATTTTGGCTGTTGTTTGTTCTCCAAGCTTGTTTCAATATAATTTCTGAATGTTTCGTTACCAAACTAGGTAACATCATCAGCAGGGTTTTCTTGTCTTATTCTCCTTAGCTTAGTCTCGATCTTGTCAGGTAAAATCTGTTCCTCTTCCATAACCTCTTTTAAACACAATCCATCTATAAAATTATTAAAATTATCTTTTGGATCCATTGTTCAAAAATCTATGTCTAATGTTAAAATATTTTGCTTCATTCTGTATTTGAAAGTTGAGTTTAAGTGTTCTTTTTCTTTAATTGTAATTTTTTAAAATTCTTTCTAGTTGCTTAAAGTGTCCAATTTTTAAAGTCTTTATCTTATTTTTTATAAAAGAATTCAAAACAACAGCTTCTCTGGAGATTCTCAAAAGAAATGAAGAAGTTTCTTGGATGAGAAGTGAAACTTTTTCAAAGGAAAAAAAACCAAGAAAGTCGAGTTGCCTTTTAGAAAGAGCACGTTTGGGTCAAAACAACAGCATTTTTCCATGGGAAAGTTTCTTTATAATTAAGTCCAAAATCTTATTTCAAGTCCATCTGGATCTTTGGTCCATTTATAACTTCCTAATTTAAACTTGTATTTGAAACTTATTTTGCTAAGGATTGAAGAAAACTCTTATAGCACTGTAAAACTTGTTGATCCAAAGGTTCCTAATAGGTGCAAAGCAGTTAACAAGCAATTGTGGAAAATGATTAGAAAGTATGCAAACCCAGTGTCCTTTCAAAAATGCTGTGATCTGAGCAACATGGTTATTCCCTTGCCTTCCAGAGCTCTAAAGCTGCCAGGAGACCACTATCTTGCAGTCTCTTTGCGAGGAGCCCTTTTGAGTAATCTCAAGTTCTCTCCTTATCAAGTAACCGGTCTACCTGCCGATCCTTCATTTCACCATGGATGTCAGTTCTGCTTTTTGCAGAGCCATTTTCAGCCTGTGATTTGTTGGGAGTTCTAATCCTCTAGGACAGAGGTCCCCAACCTTTTGGGCACCAGGGACCGGTTCCGTGGAGAGAGGTTTTTCCGTGGATCGGAGGGTGTGTGGTTTTGTGTGCTGCCTGCATCTCCTGGATGGGCTTTGCTTGTTTGTGCAGACCGGTTGCTGACATGCCGTGGCCCGGTACTGGTCCACGGATCGGGGGTTGGGGACCCCTGCTCTAGGAAGATAGATGTTGTAATCATAAAGCTTGCAGAAGAGGCAAGACAGAAAACAATAAGACCTTCATATCAGTTTCAATTTAAGATGCTTCATTATTTATTTGTGATATTTTGAAACATTTTGGAACTAAAAGGTACTTTCAGTGATAAGTTTAGAATAAGATTTTGATCCAATTAGTCTTGAACATCTGACTTTGTAAATATTTTGCCATGAGGATAAAAGGTGGAAGACTATTTATTTTTAGTTTCTTAGAGAAAAGTCAGAAGTGTACCAACAATGAAAAAGTTGTATTAGGATATGCTATCTAAATTGTAAATTTGGACAAGCTTCCTAATTCAAAGCTTTTCTAAAGAAATCTGAAAGGAAAATAATCTAATATTGTTCTTTAATCCTTACTTGGCAGTTCACTTAATGTTTGCTTTTACTGGATGGAAAGATGCAAAGCAAAGTCTAATAATGCTCCAGGCATTGGGGCCAGGATGTTAAATCATTGGCGCTCTTACATTTGAATGTATACATGGGAACCAACTTTTTTTTACAGGGGCCTTGATCTAAATTGTTTTCTTAGTTTTTAATAAATTTGACATTTTATATAAGGGTAATTTTATATGGCTTGCCACCCAGAATTTCACTGGTGAGCCATGTACATTGGATAAATGTTAACTGAAGTAAAATTAAATGTTCTAGTTCAACTTGGATGCATATACATATTGTTACTTCAGAAATGACTGGAGATATTTCATTTTTGGTTTCCAACTCTTTTCCTCCTTGAAAGAAATAATTTTTAAAAAATCTTTTATCTTCTAGCAACACACACCAGATAAATGTATTGTAAATTATGTTACAATACACTATTTACAACAAATGCATTACCTTTAAATTTTACATATAAGAGTTATAAACACATAATTTGGGATTAAGAATACATCTGCATCTTATTCAATCTAAGATACGTTTAAAATATAGAAGGAAATAGGATCTTCATTTGACTATCCAAATATATGCATATGAATTTGGCTAGCTACAAAATGAGTAGCCTGCATGTTAACAATTTTTTTTCTTGGCTGAAGTTAATTGTGCTTTTTATGAATGGATCAAAATGTGCCTCCAAATCATATTTTCTAATTGCTTTACCCTTACTAGAACATAATGGTTTCTAGAACATAATATATTCATCTAGCTGACAAACCATCTACCAAAAGAACTTCAACATTATATGGATTAAGCTCAGTTTATTGTCAAAATTTGAATATTTTTGATTTTTCAGCCTAGCCTATAACCTGGTTCTTCTTGAAGGCTTCCCTTCAATATATGGACCAGACCAAACCAAACTCTGCTTAAGTTCTGAATTGAAACAAGGTGGGCCAGGAGCTTAGCCATAGCATGTCAAATCTGACTCTTTTAATATTGGCTTTTTGTGTGGTGTGTGTGTGTGTGTCCTGCAACGTTGTGTGAACCCATCTCCTTTGATTCAAGCTCATTAGATTCTACAAACACCCAAAAGGAGTTACTGTAATGCCATAACGAAAGTTAATCGCGTTATATACCAAACGGCCTTAGATAAAATGAAGCAGCTCCCCTATGTCCATCGTTGATGGATATATGAAGGTAAGAGGCTCCTCTTTTACAACACAAGTTTTCATCGAGAGTGCCAACCTCACGACCCTTCGGATATTGTTGGATTAAAACTCCCACTCTACGCGGGTGAGAACTGATACGGGCTGTAATTCCTATCAGCATCTGGAAAGCCACCCCTCCTCCTTCACGCTCAGGATCTCAAGTGCCTGCCAAGCACGGTGGAGCTCAGAGTCCCCCCCCCCCCCAAATCGCTTTTTTAGACACACACACACACACCAACACACACAGCCTTTTAGTCGGTTCTTCAAATTCCCCACCCGTCCGGCCCACTCCCGGAACCACTCATCGCGGTGACTCTCTTTCTCACCTCGCTCCAGCCGCACTGGCTCCCCCAAGGCCGCCATCTTCCCCTCCACCTCCTCTCCTGCCCTCAGCTGCTCGTGCGGAAGTGACGTCGACGGGAGGCGTTGCTGTTTAAATGACGCGGGGAACCGGCAAGGTAAATAGAACGGTGGGACGCTCGAGCCGCTTGCTGCGTTCTCTTCCCCTTTGTCTGCAGGCTCGGATGCCAGTTTCGCTGCGTTCCTCTTTCAATAAAAGCGTGGCTAACTTTGGCGCCAACTGCTGCGCTCTCTTTACCCGGAAAAGTGGGGTCATTTTAGTTGTGCCGGCATCACCGTGAGAGATTTCCTGCAGCTTGAAGGAAGGGAAAAAGCTTACGACCACAATGGGGCCCAAAAGTTCTGTGGCTAAGCAAAATATTTCTTAAGTGAGTTTTGTCCTGTATTGCTATCTTTCTTGTCACAGTTAAGTGAATCTCTGCAGTAGTTAAGCTAGTAACCCAGTTGTTAAGTGAATCTGACTTTCCCGTTGACCTTGCTTGTCAGAAGGTTACAAAAAGCGATTCCCGGGACCCTGGTGACTCATAAATATGAGTAAGTTGCCAAATGTCTGAATTTTGAGCACGTGACTGTGGGGATGCTGCACTGGTCATAAGTGTGAAAAACTGTCATAAGTCACTTTTTTTCAGTGCCATTGTAATTTTGAACAGTCAGTAAATGAACTGTTGTAGGTTGACAACTACCTGTATTTATCAAACTTGTATGCCGCCCAACAAGCCCAAGGCTTGGCCATGCAGATGAACTGTTTGATGAATTAGTTAAATCATCATTTTAGCCATTGTCTATCCACTGCAGGATGAAGGCCTCTTCTGGGTGTTTCCAACCAATTGGTCTTGAGCTTTCAGTTGTCAATTGGGGCCACAATACTTGCTGATGTCGTCGATCCATCTTGTTTTAGGTCTTTAATGGATGTTTTTATCAAGTGGGATCCATTCTATGACTGTCTTGGTCCATCTGCCATCAGTTCTTCTTCCTATGTGACCAGCCCATTTACTTTCGTTTGTTCTCCATGTGCGGGTCTTTCTATCTTGTCTTGTAATGCCGAGCATGTGTCTTTCCATGGCTCTTTGCGCCACTTGTAGCTTTTGTATTTATTGTGAACTGGTTAAATAAGATGGATAATTTCTAGTGGATAAATCTGTAGGCCAGGGGTGTCAAACTGCCGACCCGCGGACCGGATGCATCACGCAGAAGCCACATCCACCCCAGCTCCGGCAAGGGGAAAAAGTCACGACACGTCGTGACACATCATGTGATGCAATGAGTTTGACACCCTTGCTGTAGGCTATCAGGACCAGCATCCTTAGCAATAAGAACATTTCAGCAGTGGAACTAATTACCAACTGAGCTGGCTCCCTTTCATTTAACTTGTTCAAACTGAAGCTGGATAGGCGTCTGGGATGTGCTGTCGATAGCTGATAGCCTACAATGGCAACTTCTAACTCTTATTCTATAATTAACGGATTTTCAGAATGTGCCTAACCAGATGCTGCCAGTTACACCCCCAAGTTGTACATAATGACATGTCATCAGTAGCAAATTCCAAATCAAATTTCCTACTAGAATCTCTTTGATGAAGTTTGGCAGCTTTTAAATCTGGTAGTAACTGCTAATTTAAATGCTTCCGCTCTAGTTTCAATAGACCTTTGTTCGACTTACTTATGAGCTCGGACAGAACAGTAAGTGCTGTTTACATCACTTCGCATGAAATGTGCAAAGTTATGTGAGAGCTTTCAGGCCTGATTGAGTACAGCAATGGAAGGGAGTACTGTATGGATGGGATGAATGCCATTGATTCACCTGATTGCCATTCTCAGTGACCTGCAACACCTAGTCTTGTTACAGGATAGGTCATTTTAAAGCCGTTTAAAGATACAGGCAATCCTTGTTTACTGACTGTCTTGTGCACTAACTGTATGAAGTTACAACGGCATTATAACCATCACAGCATTCTGTGGTCACATGAACTCCATTCGCTTTGCAACCAGTTTGCAATAAGCAGACTTAATAAAGAAGGTGGAAGTAAAATAAGTCACAATCATATTTTTGCTTAGTAACCATGGCATTTTGCTTAAGCAAAGGAGAACTAAGGTCATGAGCTCATTGCAGTCACATGATTTTTTGCTTAGCACCAAGTTGCCAGTCCCAATCATGGTTGCTAAGCAAGGATTACCTCTAAGTTAAGTAATCTTCTGTAAGCACAGATATTAGTGATATCTAATCTTGGAAAGAATCTTTCCTGCTTATGCTAGCATTATTATTTGCCTTGCAGGGCAGGAGGTGTTACTTTTACATTACTCAAGTTGTATTGAATGCTTACTGCTTCATTCTCTGCTTGTATTCACTCACATACCAGTGCCACATTTGTTTCCCATCTCCTTAGGAGCTGCTCCAGTATTTCATCTGCATCAGCTAACTGGGCCACCTGTTGAATGAGGTATTGCAAAGTTGTCTGCTTATACCTGTTCCTCAAAGAAGAGAGGTTCTTTTTTGCATTTGTAATAAACACATGACAATTCAATGCCTCATGTTATCCTGTATGTTTGATATACATATGTGTGAGTTTCTACGTGTTTAGCTAAGGGGTAGGGTTGGGTTAAAACAACGATAAACATGCAATATCTGAAGTAACCTCCACAATTTATGTAGGGTTATATTACCAGTTGAGCCAAAGAGTTTGCTTACTGAGACTGTCTCATTCTTTCTGATTATCATGTATAAATGGATGATGATATTGGATGAAAAACCAAAGGAAGTGTGGGTGCAACAGATAGTTTGTGCAATCATGCCAATGGATTCTTCCTAGTGGATCTTTGCAGTTTTTCAAATTAATGTTACTCAAAATGAAACACGTTATCCTTGAACTTACGGCATCAAAGCCAGGAGAAATACCGAAGATTCCAACTTGCATGTTGGCTTTCAGAAGAACAGATTTTGATGTACTCAGACAAAAGGTAGATCCATTGGCTTGAAATTCTTAAGGAGAAAAGCACCCGGGAAGAAGTGGAAGACTGGAAAATGAAATTTCAAAGGTGCAAACTATTTCTGCTAGAAGGAAGAAGGGGAAATTGGTCTCTATTTAGACCACTGTGATACAGTTTTTTCTGAAGTATTTGAGAAGAAAAAGGGACCTACATAGGAAATAGAAGTATATAACCAAAGAAATATACATGTCAGTTGCCAGGATCTGTCTGTCACTTTGACATCAATTTTGGGCAAGATTCTTGAGCAGATAATTAAACAGCATGTTTATGAACACTTTGGTAGGAATGCAACAATTAACAAAAGCCAGCATGGGTTTGCCATAAATAATGCCAGGCTAAGCCTCTCTTTTTTTCTGACAGAATTGCTATCTTAATAGATTTTGGAAATGCCTCAGACATAGTGTACCTTGATCTCAGCAAATCATTCAGTGGTATTTCTCATAATACCCTTAACATAATTGCAAAATATAAGCTATGTGTTACAATGGTTAAATTGAATTATAATTGGCTGAGTGATTGTACCCACAGAGTACTCATGAATAACTGCACATCAGACTGGAGTGTAGAATCAAGTGGAATGCCACAGAATTCTGTCTCAACATTTTTATAGATGATTTGCATGGAAAGGACTGAGGGAATGAACATCAAATTATCAGAAAATGAAAGACACAGAAGTAGGATGTGGGAAGTTGACTTGGTTGTATATATGTGAAAAGACGGGTTCTGTAACTGATCACAGATATAATCCAACAGAGTGAAGGAGCTGCTAAAAAGACATGCTATTCTGAGATATATGAACAGGAGCATAGATCAAGAACTAATTTTATCTGGGTTCACTTCTAGATGCTGCAGTCTAAAAAGCACATTGACAGTTGTAGTTATTTTGGAAGGGGGATGCCAGAATGGTGAGGGATCCAGAAGGAAAGTCCTGTGAGGAGCAGTTAAAGGGACTGTGTATATTTAGCCTGCAGAAGACAAGGCCAAGACAAGGCCATTTCTGCAATAGATAAATTTTACAATTCAAGTCTGCAATCAAACTCATTTATCATTCCTACATGCTGACTTTCAATTTCTAGGATATCTAGCCATTAGCTATGCTGCTTAGGATTGTTGGAAATTTTAGTGCAATAATATTTGGAAAGCCAGATTTCATATCTCCTGTTCTACACTGACTTTCCTTGATTTCTAATATCCTGTTGTAATAGTCTGTCTCCGAAAAAAGAAGGCAATTTAACAATATTCTAGATATGTCTATTTGGAAGAAAGCCACATTAATCCAATGAAGTCCATTCTTGGGTATATAGGACTGCAGGCCATCAGCAAATCCAGGCATTTAAAGGAGGATTAAATACAAATGTCAAGCCATAGCATGTTCTAAGCAAGGGAAGGGATCTTCTAGATATTGTTTACTCAAATTTATATTAGTGCCAGTCAATATGGTAAGTGAAGTAAGATATAATGGGAATGGCAACAAGAAAGTTATGTATTATTTATAGACAATATAGAGGAAGCAACATGTCTCTATAAATATCTTTTAAGAATGATGAATGGGCAAGTTTATATTGGGAAACCAGCACCCACAGGTATTTGAATCCCTTACTCTTGGTATTTCTGAAAAACATGAAAAGATTTATTAAAGGAGTGGGTTTTTGAGACCTAATTTGATGGTGGCTGACCAGCTATTTTTATCTTATGTTTTTCCAAGTTAACTTTAGGGATGGGACATATCGGAATGCTTTTGTGCTTTATATTTTACAATGGAAACCTCCTAGAGCCATTGAAGTAGGCACTTTAAAAAAACTTTAATATTAAAATGAAATGTAAACAATATTTGGTATTGTATCAAAGTTCTGCAGGATCAAATTATTTCTGTGGTAGATGTCAGCCTACAACCACCAAGAGGTTCTATGTCTGTCAGGAAAAAAATCATTCATTTCTTAGCTGGGAAAAGTTTAGGAGATTTTTTGCCTAGTATTTTATTGCTAGGAATGTAGTGCTTTGATATGCACACATTTAAAAGATGTACAATGTGCATTTTAGAGTGAGATTTCTTACTTTATTTTCCTCCTAGAATGATATTAACATTCTATGTACTGCTATATAGTACAGGTAGTCCTTGATTTCCCTGCACCATTCATTTAGTGACCATTCAAAGTTATGACACTGAAAAATGTGATCTATGACTGGTTCTCACAGTTACAACTGTCACGGCATCCTCATGGTCACATAATCAAAATTCACGTACTTGGGAACCAGCATGTATGTATGACAATTGCAGCTTCCTGAGGTCATATGTCGCCATTTGCAACCTTTCCAGCTAGCTTCCGACAATCAAAGTCAAATGGGGGAAGCCAGGTTCACTTAACAATTGCGTGATTTACTAAATAGCTGCAGCAACTCGCTTAACAACCATGGCCAAAAAAGGTAATAAAATTGGGCACAACTCATTTAACAACCTCCTTGCTTGGCAATGGAAACGCTGATCCCAATTGTAATAAATTGAGGATTACCTGTAGTTCCATCTTATGTGGAGCATATACCTGAATTCTCTATATGGTGAATTCACAGAGATTGCCGTGCCTCCAATTTCCCTTCTCCTGCCAACAATAACACAGCTAACATCACCATGTTTTTTGGAAGAAAGCCCTCTGGAGTCTCTGAATCTAGTGTAGAAAATTAATTACGGCACTTTTTCCTAATAAATACTCATCTACTGTGGTCCTTGTTCAGTGTCAGAGATTCCAGCTTCAGAATGTACATTACATGTGAACACTGCAATTGCAGGTTTGTTGATTATTACCATACCCTATAAAGTGCACAGACACCTATAAACAATATGCATTACTTTTATTAAGGTCAAACTAATCAATATTATGAAGTATGGTGAGTTGTTGCATTCTGTTCATAACTTTTTGCAATCTTCTGCTATAGTTAATCAAAAACTGAAGAGTTGCAAAGAATTGGTGTCCTCAGAACAGAGGAAGGGATTCCACCAACGATCTGAACCTGAATTTATATCCTCTTGAATAGTGTCTGACCTCATTCCAGAATCTTGTAACATCTAAACATACTTTGCAGAATAGCAAGACGTGAGCTAGGATGGTTCACTAGTCGAGAATAACAAAGGGCAAGGCAAAAAGAAAAAAAAGTCTAAGCAGCTAAAATGTGGGGCAAGAATGCACTTGTATGAAATACTGCATGGAAAAAGTCAATTCAGAGATGGGAGAAAAAACAGCAAAGTGAAAACAGTGTCCTAGTACTTAAAACCAAATACAGTAACAAGCTCTGAACTAAAGTGAGACAATAAAACAACGGGTCTGCCTCCAGGAGCTAATCAACAGTCTGAAACTAGGGTTATATATACTTATTAATCATTTAGTTCATTAGCATGGGCAGCACATCTGTTGTTCATCAGGAAAGAATGCTTTGTGCTAATGCTAGATCAATCCCTTCCTGTCCCTGTCTGCTTGCTGCATGTGTGATGCACTCTTTTGTGTGTGCTTAATCTGTCATCAATTTAATCTAAGTGTGGGGTGAACCCATTATATGTTGTGAAAGAAATCAAAGCCTGGAGTGCAAGCAGGACAAACTCATTGCATGCAATTGCTTTTTAGGGACATGGAGCAGCATAGGGTTTACCCTTAGGAAACAGACTACATGTTTTAATTTCATCCAAAGTATTTTAACTCTTGCCTTTAAAGCAATTGGTTTTGTCTAATAAAAGACATAGCCAAGATGCCTACTTCTGTGCCCAGTTTTCCAAGAGATTTCTCACTTCTGGGACTCATTTTAAAGTTGTCACTCCCTCCATTGTGTAATAGAAGATGCTACTATATGCATTTCAATGAGACATTCAAACATTAAGGGATCTGTGGCCATTAACAAAAGGCAAATCAGAAACTGTTGGGGCTGAAATCATCATAAATGTTTCGGTAATAAAATCCAGATGCTTGCCATTTTTAGTGTTGTGTGAACTGTCAGCTTGCCCTGCTAATGGTACATGTCATTTTCAGGAACCTGCAACTGACACTTAAACATAACAATTAGCTGGCAATATGGACCTGAAAATTAAGTCTTTGGATGCAGTTCACAAACCACCAAAGTGCTTTCCCACAGATTACTTTACAGTACAATCTACAATAGGGCCAATTCATGACTAAGGAGTTTATTTTCACAAGCACTTCAGCATTTCAACTTTTCCTGCATCAATCATTTGCAAGCTGATGTGTTCTTCTGCCAGTCTGGTCTGCATTCAGTGTTGATTCTCTGTTGGTACTCCACTACAAGAACTCAAATGTTTTCATTTTTCTGGCATATCTAAATATTATCTACATAATCAGCTTCTTATGGTCATGGATTGATTGGAGTAAGGCAATTTCCCAAGACCACCGTGTCTTCTATTAACATGAACATGTATATAGAATTGATCCATATAAACACATAAAAAAGAATATATGTAGCTCAGCGTTGAACTGTGGAATCCTTGCTGCTCTCTTGAGCTGGGTTATTTGCTTGTAGATGCTCATTAGGTACCATCATTATGTTAGTAAATGTGGAGTTTGATCCCTATTTATATATAGTAGCTTGCCCTACCAGTATTGGTGTGGTTGTGGTTTTCTCCTTGGAAGTTCCTTGATTAGGATATTGTTATCTGCTTGATAGTTTGTCTGGTGTTGATTCCTGCTTATCTGTGTGTAGGCTGCTGAAGAGGGTGTGTTCTGGTCTTTTTGTTTCCTTCTTAGTTTTTTATTGTCTCTTTTGAATGGAGTGTAAATGTTGTTTATCTCTATGGGTCTAGTGCTGGGTATTGTTTGCAATTCATTGGGAGGATCTACAGATATTGTAAAAAAATATCAATTTATGTCATAATTGGAAGAATCACCATTTCATTTAGATGCTGTCTTAGCTAATCACATCACATTACAATATTCATAAAAGAACTGCACTGGTTTTCAAAGTATTTTGAAACGCAATTACTCTTATCAGCTGCATGTTCTAGATCAGATTATCAGCATATATGTCTCCTTTGTTTTAAGAGAAGTAATATTGTTTGTTTCCAGTTTTGTTTCCAGTCTGTGATTTCAATACAATACAATTCTGTGTAATATTATTATTATTATTATTATTATTATTATTATTATTATTATTATTATTATTATTATTATTATTATTATTATTATTATTATTATTATTATTATTATTATTATTATTATTATTATTATTACCAGCATCCTAGGTGTCAACCAGGTACCTATTATTATTATTATTATTATTATTATTATTATTATTATTATTATTATTATTATTATTATTAT